>OY998145.1:14638610-15352853 GCA_963921925.1 Sphagnum tenellum
TGCATGTATATGATGTACAATTTCAGCTCAAAGTATATATATTCCTGATTGCCTGCCTCTTTCACCCTCTTGTTGTTTGAAATGGGTTTCACAGGTCCACAAGATACAATCACTTACTCCAGGCATCGGAGTAGTTTACAGGCAGTTTACCCAATTGCCAAAAAATCTTCAAAATTGATGTTTGCTTGCAATTCTGATCAATGCCATGCATTTTGATTCCTGTTGGATAATTTAGGAGTCAGTAGATATATCAAATTTAAGACTTACTGCTATTTTGGACGGATGGGGAATAACTAACAGTGGAATGGGACCCGATTCACGAGTTCTAGTGCGTAGAAGCCGAAAGCAAGCTCAGCAATACCAACGCCTCCACAAGGTTCCATTCTCATTTTGACAAATTGAGCCAGATCCAAATGCATCCACAAGTTGGTTGTTGTTCTGATACCCTAGTATTCTCATTTTAACAAATTTGATCCAACTCCAAATGCATCAACAGTTGGTTATTGTTCTGAAACCCTAATTTTCTCATTGTGACAAATTGAGCCAGATCCAAATGCATCCACAAGTTGGTTGTTGTTCTGATACCCTAGTATTCTCATTTTAACAAATTTGATCCAACTCCAAATGCATCAACAGTTGGTTATTGTTCTGAAACCCTAATTTTCTCATTGTGACAAATTGAGCCAGATCCAAATGCATCCACAAGTTGGTTGTTGTTCTGATACCCTAATATTCTCATTTTAACAAATTTGAGCCAACTCCAAATGCATCAACAGTTGGTTATTCTGAAACCCTAATTGCAACCTAGAGACCATCCTCAAAGTTTTCATGCACAGATAGACAGATGGGTGCAGGCAGATAAGATGTGTGAGTCTCACATGAGCTGAATAAGTCGGACTAGAAAGCCCTTCTCCCTAGCGGTAGGAAGCCGTCATAGGTCCAATATATGACAAGTCTGGTTGTTTGAACTTGATTGCAGGAGACTATCCCTTTATCCCAGTTGGTGAGAGAGACTGCAGCAGTGATGCAGGAATACACACAATCTGGGTAAGAGCCTGTATCTCCATCCCCAGCACACACACCTACTTGGACCCCTACCAGTGGTTACCCATAGTGTTGGGTGATTAGTAGAAACATGAACAGACCTCCGGTGGTTATCAGGGTGGCTCTTGAGATTCATAAACATGACTCTCAAAGACTCAATTACCCAGTTATGGTGTATACTCACAGTTCTCAGTTTCTTTGAAAAAACTCAAACAACCAAGACCATAAAATGGCCAGTTGTTTTGCGGTTCTTCATGAAAACTGCCAGTTCTTTTAGGTTTTTGCAATAACCAAGATTGACAGTTCTTTGGTTCTGGTTTTTTTCAAAGAACAGCAACCAGCGGTTGTCTGATTCTGAAATCACTTTTAAACCTGAACTGACAATTCTTTACAATTTCAAATAACCACATAACACTGGTTACCACATCTAACATAGACTGTTGGAGATTTGTTCCCATGCTCCTCCATGTGTTGTGGAAATCAAGTCACTACCCATTTTGCAAATCACTCTTGGCAAGAGAGGGATTGTATCTGGACAAATTTGAATCTTGCACCAATATCACTCCACTCTATAAAGTTATCCATGAAGTCCTTGAAACTGGGGATAAGTACCAGGATTGAGAACACAGATCAAAAGTGGGGATTAAAAAATACAAAAGGAAAAAGTTGTGTATGAAAGGAAATTGGGGAAAAGATCAAAAGTGGGGATGAAAAAATGTAGAGAGGAAAAAATTGTGTACAAAATACTCTTCTTACTGAAATTGTTTGTCAAGGTCATTCCTAGTTTTTGTTTCACATTTCCTAGCTGCATCCCATGGGACTGCTTCTTATACTCTTCATGGAATCAAATCTTGTGAAGTGGACCCTATTTCATTAAGTGGTACCCAATTTCACTAACTTTCCAAATTAGTCTATTGGAAATGAAAATGAAAATGGAAAGTCAAACTAAGCCCCAAAAACAAAGTGAAATAATTTTAATCAGACACCATGTAATTTGGTACCAAAGCTCGGTTTGCAATGATAACTTTTTGTAAACCACACTTTGTTCGGGTTCACCAAGGGTGAAATGCTGCTACCTATTCTCAGGGGGAAACCTTCAAAGTATATATGAGTTGAATGTAAGTAAATTCAAGGTTTGGTAAGAAGTTCCAAGTCAGGTGGTCACTCTTGCTTCTCACCCTAATTTAATCTACCCTCAAGGTAATAGGTACAAGAATTCAAGTGCTGTGGCAACAACCAAACCCAAACTGTCTGAAGCAGAGATGACCTTGATTAGGTTTCAATCTTTCATCAGAAAGTCCAATTAAATTTCAATTGGGTCTTTGCAAAAGGCATTGAATCCCAGGCTTTTCATTCATCTCAAACAGAAAAATCAAGGATGAAGGAAGACAAACACAAATATTTGTACTCCTGGGATGAGATCTCCAAGAGGAACAACACCCATGGAAGCAAAAGACTCCTTATCCGTTTTTATTAACTCATCACACCTTCTTGTTTGATTAAGAAAAATTGTTCACTACCACAATGTGCAAATCCTGCTTAAAGTGGTCAACAAATATGTTTGCAGAGGGGTGAGACCATTTGGTGTCTCTCTACTTGTTGCAGGCTATGATGATCATTGTCCTCAACTGTACCAGGTGCTAAATACTTTCGCACATCAATTCAACCTACTTTAAAGGATGTATCTGGATTATACCATATAGTGATTAATTCATGTGCAGAAACAGTGTGTTATTTAAATGTGTAAAGTAAATAAATAAATGATATATATGTTTACATATGTAAATGTAAACATATATATCATTTATATATTTACTTAGCATATATAAATAAATAATATCTATTTACATTGACACTTACAAAACCATATAAATGTATATATATTTACATTTATATGATTTTGTAAGTGTAAATGCCTTCGGGGAAATTATTTACTCGCAGGTTAAGTGTAAGTGCAAAAGGTTGGCAACAGTGAACCAGCACCCCACCAGTGCACCATGAAGGATGGATGATAATGGTCAGGAAAACAGTTTTCTGTTGGGTTCCAGTTCCCTAGTTAACCATGGTGGTTAGCGCACTTGCTTTATTTTATTACCTACCTACTAACAACTCACAAGCAGGTTGTTAGTAAGTAGGTAGGAAAAACAGCCCTTATCTATGTATAAACCATCTACTTACTTAATAGTTACCTATTTTCCTACCTATCTTCCTATATATGAGACCTATTTCTTACAAAGCTTGTTTACCAAAGGTGAAACCAAATATTAACTCAGTTGAGGTTCATCCACAACTGAGTAATAACAGGCATCCAGTGGATGGTGTGCTGGTGGGTGCTGGTTCCACCCTAAACCCAAAAGGCTCAACTACAACCATGTAAGTGTAAACCGGTGTAAGTCCATTTTAGGTCATGTAAAACATTATAAGTGCAACTGTAAAGCAAATGCACTTACATGGTTTTTTAATTGTTGTGTGAAACACAAAAATGAGATGAAAATTTATCAAAACATGCAAACATTAATTTAAGGGTTTCACCAAACATCACAAAATAACCTAAACTATGTTTCATAGTTTCTCATCATACTGGCCTACCTCAGTCATTATGCCATGTAATTGCTTGGCAGCAAGGTATTATTACACCATGGATCTCTGGCTCCACCCTTGATTCACAGGGTGTAATGCTTGCTAGCATGGCTTTTACCTTACACTTTAGTAACACCCACAACATTGGGTGAAACATTGTGTTAGGTATGCACCAAATTCAACAGCTTGTGAATGTTCTTCAAGAAAGCCTTAAAATCTAACAGTATTTTTATCTAAGTTTATGATGTGTAGATCGATGTGTAGATAGACCCCTCGGGTTCATACTTCCCCTGGAAGGCAACAGCAATTGGCAAAAATGTCTGTAATGCAAAAACATTTCTTGAGAAAAGGTGAGCAAATTCTTCTTCTCTCGTAATTGGGGGTCGTGGTTCTAGCCTCCATGATTTCACATTTGGTTGGCATTCACTTATTATGAACTTCTTCACACCACATCAAAACAAAATCCAAGTATGTTTAATCAGTGATGATGTATTACTGGAAGCTGGATGAACTTGGGTAGATCAGGTACACAGATGAAATGGAATTGGAAGATGCAATTCACACTGCCATACTCACATTGAAAGAGGGGTAACCATATCACTAACCTCTCATCTCTACTCTTTCAAAGAGCATCAATTTGGCACCAAGTATTTCATGCCAAAGTTTTGAAGGATTCAAGCTTTAAATTTTCTAATCCATGATCTGTGCAGATTTGAAGGCCAGGTATCTGGGAAAAACATCGAGGTTGGCATTGTTGGTCCAGATTGCAAGTTCAGGTTTGCAATTCTTGCAGTGTGTTTCGAGTTTATAATTTTTTTCCTTCTCTGTCCTTGCGGAGTATTGTCTTGGGTTTGTTTGAAGAGGATTTCCAAAGCAGATGCTAAAGCCAAGACCCTGGGAAAAACATTATAACACACCAAATCTGAGAAGTAACATCATTTTATTTTTTTGACCCCAAAACATTTGATCTGCATTGTTGAGATAACATCTTCTCCCAAAGTGCTAATAATACTCTTCTCACTACATTTTTCTGAATCTCTTTGGGGTCTCTTTTAGGGTGTTGACACCTATTGAAGTTGATGATTACCTGGGCGAGGTGGATTAAAATACAATACAAGAAGCTCTCAAGACAACCACCACCCAAAATCACATTTCCTTTGACAGATTCAGTTCTTCCTGAGACTTACAAATAGAAGACCAAAATTTGAATTGCAAACTGGAAACTTCAGGCTGCTCAAATGTAAATCTCCTTGGAAAAAAATTCCGGACTTCTGCATGGCATGCCAAAGGTCAAAAAAATGACCTCAAATCCATATTATGCACTTGACCTCATCAAACTGTCTAAAATGTGTCTTGTTCTTGAAGTACTTCTAGAAGCCATGGAAATTAGTACTAAATTTGTACAGTCAAATATAAAACTCAATCTCATTGTTCAACATTACTTTCAAGCATCAGATTATTTTGATTCTATTCAGTTTAATAATGCATGACGGTAGTCTAAAACACATAAGAATGAAGATTATTCAAGTCATATGTGTGCATGAAGTCAGAAGTATGCTCCTTACTGACTATCACTGCATGTCCAAAGTGAAATCATAGTGATGTTCGAGTTCATAAAATTGATGTTTTGCTTGCTGGACATCTTCAAATTTCACCTTTTTTGTGATGAACCATTTTTCGAAGTTGCATTTTTATTTTATGGATCTTTCAATTTCATTTCAATATCCATGCAATAGTAGACCATCACAACCTTGCCAATCCTCACAAGTTGATTAGATGTATAATACACCAAAATCTAGTGTTGTTGATGAGATGTCTTTTGATGGGATGTTGGCTTGCAAGACATCCCAAATCAAGATGTCTTGGTAAATTAACCAATTCAAAAGTGAGGTAGCCAAATTCAAGTGACATCTTGATCTAGTTTAAGTGATGTCAGGAGGACATGGAGGGTGACAAGAAAACATTTGGAAAGTGTTAGGGATGCTAGGAGGATGCAATAAAAATGGAAGGATGTCAAGCATGTCAAAAGGGACATCGTGGGATGTTGAAAAAAAGTTATAATTCTTGATAGGAGGGCTGACCAAATGGGTGATAAAGGATATTGGAGCCTAGATTTGTAAATGATGGAAATGGTTACAAAAACCTCAAGCATGCCAAATGCCAAGGACAACGACAAAAAAAAAACCCCCCCCCTATGTTTGGGTCCAAGTATGATGGGAGAGGCAATGGAAAATGCTAGAGATTGTAGAAATGATGACAAGGACAATGGACAAAAATAATTCCAAACCTATGTTGCACTAGTATGAGACTTTTGACATACTAGACTAGTCTTTATATGTCTCATCCTTCAAATGGACTAACCAATATGGTCTTAATATTAGGTGCATAGTCAAGTCTAAATGTGAATATGGTATTTTAAAGATTAATAGCAATCTAAGTATGAATATGGTTCCAATATTTGCCATTCTTTAAGTGATAAAAAATGTATATATTCTTTGTTTAGTATGGAGTTTGATTACATGCTAATCTTGAATTATTCAAGGGTGTCAACACTATATACATAATCCGAGCACCATATGTAGCAACATTATACCAACATACCAACATTTATGAATAAGGAAAATTCTACAATTCACATCATTCATGAAAAATACAATTGTTTAAAGATTCACAACCAAGTTTGAGTACAATATTGTGAAACTAATATAATATGGAGTTAAAACTCACAACAACATAATATAACCAAAAGAATCATTTTTTCAAATGAAAACACATGCCACGATGGAAAATATATTTTGGTTACAAGTTGCCATGTAAAAGTTTTGTAATTTTTGGATTTAATGATTTAAATGGTCAACTAGTTTACAAAAGGTTAATTCTATTACAAACACATGCATATGTTAAATATTTAATCTACATGCATGCCTCTATTTCCCCAAATCACATTTAGTCTCATCAAATTATTTTTCCTTGTCATGTAAAATCATTAAAATCATTTTGCATCAAAAACAAGAATTGAACATTGCATCATTTAGTTTATTTTTGTGTATAAATCAACACAAAAGGATAGTTAATATTTATCCTAAACAAAATGCCACATTACAAAACCTACACACATGTTCTTTTCACCTTTTCAATGGGGATGAACCCTTAGACTTCCATTAAAATTACAATATCATTAAACAAAGACAAATAGAAGACAAGTCAAATATATCATCAATCCTTTGCTTGCCTTTTTCATGGATGTTGGAAGATCAAACATCGAATGAAATTTATGTTCCATAGCTCATAGAAGGTTAATCTTTCAATTTGTTTTTAAAATTCACAAACTTATACAAGTTTGGGCATTAATGATGATCTCTTATCATGGTGAACTACAAACATTTTTGCCTTGTCCCTCCCAATGTACTTAGAAATGCACTGAAGGCCTTTGTATATTGGATCAAACATCGAGGTAAGAATATTGTGTGGAACACATCATTACCCACATTGCAACATCTTTAAGCATCAAATACCTCCTTTGATTCAATAGTTTTTAAAAGAATCTCCACCAATTGGATTAATATCAATATTTATTACATCCACCACAAAAATTAAGTGTTGGTTATATGTTCTTGCACCCCACCCATAAACATGAATTTTGGATAATATTTTATTGAAACACCATTGAAATCTTAACACTTGGGCCAATCATGTGATTAGCCAATTAAAGGTGGTCATTTGAATAATGCCACACCACATAAAAACATAGTACCCTATGCAAAAGTGAGGTACCAAAATCAATTTTCACATTATTATACTATTATTCCTTGTCCATTTTAATGATACAATCCACTAGTGGTAATGCTCTTAGTTTTGCCAATATTTTTTGTTCTTGTCACCTAGTCACTTTGAACATTTATTGTTCCCCCTTTATCCCCAAGGCAAGCTTCAAAGTCATTAAATGACATTCAAAGCATTATGAGAAAACAAGCCACATCATATAAAAAATGATTGTGTGAAAATCTTAAACCCTAAGTACTTCAAAACATAGCAAAACTTTAACACTTTAATTCAAAAAATGGGACCTTAACTTCTTAAATGTCATTGCAATATTCACCATTCACAACCACATGATGAAAATAACCTAGTAGTTGACCATCACCCATAACCTCGTGAATGCCCAACATTATAAAAATATGAATGTTATGAATGTGAACCAAAATCAATCATCAACAATAAGTTCATGATTATCCGTACAACATAATAGGAACCAATATGGATTAACACAAGTTGAACCAAAGTTAGCCATCAACTATAAACTTGTGAATACCCATTAAAGATTACAATAAGGCTAATATAAACATTGTCAAGGTGAACTGTGTAATCAAGGTCATCATCCATATGCTCATAAATACCCACAAAATTATAGTAGTTAGGAGTGTCTTTTTTTAGAATTATGTAGAAAATGCCAAGGTGGCAACTTCTAACTATTGAAGAACACAAAACAATTTCTTTTTTACTTGAAATTTAAACATTTTGGCTACATGGAAAAAATTGAAATCAACTTTATGGGCTACTGACTTTAAAACAATTTAGCCATCAAATTGTAATATATTCATTTCATAGGTGGAAAGTTATTGGCACCACTTAAAAATTTAGCCTAAAACACATGATAATGCAAATTCGAACAAATTTGGCACCCTAAACCATTGATATCTACTTTGGAAAAGAAACTAAACAAATGGTTACAATTGCAATGTAGCGACCAATGAAAAGCATACCCACCACTTAATTTTTCATATTTTAAGTGGTTGAATCAAGTAAATGTTGAAAATGTTTAATTTACTTATACAAAAATGTTTATAATATATTGTGGCAACATATGGTTGAGTTTGGAAATAATTCAATGCTTACAGAATAATTAAAAACACTTGTTAAGTAATGTAGCTAATGTTTTCATTACTTAAAGGATTCTTAAATGGAATTGAAGTGTTTTGAAAATGACATATTTATGGACACACACACACACACACACACACACACATTTACATAATTGTAAATTATCATCTTATTGGGTCATTTATTTATTTATTTTGTAAAACATAATATGCTTTTTGACAATCCAATCCAATCCAATCTTGTCACATCCTTTTGACCACCTAACCTATTTTTACAAAAACAAAACATTAGGAAGTTAAATATGGGAGTGCATGTTAATATGTAAAGTAGATGTCAAACCCAATTGTGTTCTTCGTCAACATGTTGGAACTTTCAATTGCACACCTTGATCCACCAGAATTTTCCCATTATATTGTCTAGGTCATATGTACCCGTAGTTGTTTTATTCCCCATCACTAATCATGCTCAAAGTTGAAGCTGGTAAACTATGCCACCATTCATAAAGTTGCTCACAAAATCCATGAGCATTTAGCTTTGCACATTGGTAGTGTGCTAGTTGGTCCCCTAAACCAATTAATGGAAGTTACTTCCTTACTTTCATTTTTTTCCAAATGATGTGCAAAAATATATATGGTGCAACTTATATGTATAAGGTGTTAAATATACAAATGATAACAATATTAAATATTTTATTATTTCATAACATTACCAAAATATATTTTATTTTATATGTTCCAATAAAAATGCAAAAAAAAACTTCCCTAGCTCTTTAACAATTTTTTTATATTCATTCCTATATGACAACCTTAAGATCAAAACTTTAAACTAGGTTGCAACTAGAAAATTTATTTCATATGTTTTGTCCTAGATTTTCATTTTGTAAAAATATAAGCAAAACATTTTGCCTTACATTTTTATATTAAGAACAAGTGTAATTTGGGATGAACCAATCAAAGAAGTTTAACCCTAAAGACTAAACCTAAAGTAAAATATATATATTTACATATTTACCTCTTTGATTACCTACCCACCTATTTACCCTAGTCCTATCTCCCATATAACCCTACCTACTTACCTTTTTACCTATCTATTTACCTAATTTTAATTACCCACCTATTTATATACCTACCTAAATATTGATTTAAATGTGGGCTCCACATTGCTTCACACCATTAGTGATGATGATTAAATTATTTTTTGTGGACAGAATATTTTTGTTGCAATCAAAATTTTTTTAAGATAAAATTTTATAGATTTCATTAGAAATTTTGTTCCATTAATATTTTTTTACATTCTTGATTTGTTAAGTTAAAATGCCATCAAAAGTCTAATTCAATAAAGAAGCTCACAATAGGATACAAACATAAAAAATAAAATAAAAATTAATTGAAAGGGTGTAAAACAAACAAGATACAAACGAACAAAAAACATTGAAAGGTGCAAGACAAACAACAAAATACAATTCTGAAATGGAATTTGATCTACGATGAATTATATTCCAAAATGATTCTAGAATTGTCATGGTGACAATCACCAAATTTTAATCTTACATAAACCAGTTCTGATGAAACATCGCCATTTTAATTTATTTTGGTCAAAATTCAATTAACATGCCACATGGAAAATTTTATTGTGCCACATGGCATGATCTAACACCATTCAAAATAAACTATAAGGATCCACTATGTATTTTAAAAACATATATATATTATGTTGCAAACTTTATATGGATGGTCAATGGATGAGGGTGTATATGTTGACCATATACATCATCCATGTGGAATGTGATGATAGCATGTGAAATCATCATTTGTGACTAGATGTTGCATGCAACTTCATTTATGCAACTAATGAAATTTTAATTGTACATGTTGGTTGTAACTTATTTTTAGTTGCAAATTATAGTCGCCAATTGAAACTTTTATTTTAGTGAAAATAGGAGGGCCCTTCATGGCATTGAATTTTCGCATCAATGGTAAGAATTGTACCAATGCCATCACAACCAAGAAAATATATTAAGGTAATGATGATTATGTCTTCATAGATGTGACAATAACTATTTCTTCGCACCTCAATGTGACAAAACTAAGGCGGAAAAATGCCCTTTTTTGCCTTACCAATTCTTAAGCAAAAAATAATCGTCTACTTTTGGTATGTTTGGGTGATATTTCACCATCTAAAATCATATTAATAGTTAGTATGAATGTTGTCAAGTTGAACCAAAGCATGGAAACTAACCAACATGTAACCAACAACATAATCATGTAAATGCATGGTAGGGTGCGCATAATTTTACAAAAAACTAAAAGTACATATAATATCAAAAGTAATAACATGTAAGGTTTCATTCACTTTGAATTATTCTAGAAATTACATAAGTTATTTGGGCTTTAAAAATAAAATGTTAAAAGGGTGAAAACATGGTACAATAGACGAAAAAAGTAAATGTGCCCACATAAATCCTTGTCATACACATAACTATAAAGCAATAAAATCAAATTATGTGAAAGTATGTGTCAAGTACCATCCATGTTGTATGTTAGGGTTTTTTAAATCTAGGTCCAAAAAATTAAAAGCAAATGATTTGATTTATTTTTTAAGTCTTGAAACAAACTAATTAATATGTGCTCAAATGCATTTTCATGTTAAATTTTTAATGAAATGGATATGTATTAAGTTATGATATGAAAACCATCATATATTCCAAATAGTCATTAATTTTATTTTAGTTTTTCATGTTCTTAAAACCTACTTAACACATACTTGAAACAAAAGTCCACATTGCAAAAATAAACATCAAAAAAAAAATTCAAATTTTAAAACCTACTTGAAACCTTATTTTACAATGTGAAAGTTGAAAATTGGTGAGCACTAATGAAAAAATATCTTATATTGGACCACTTAATTATAAAAATTACATGTTTCACAATTTTCAATGCTTGTTCTATTGTTATTTTACATATACTTGTATATAATTTTGACAAGGTGCATCAAATGTTCGCTTTATTTTGCTTAAACCTAGAAACCATGAATATGCAATTGATTTTAGTTGTGTTTTTGTGTAAGTCTACACCAATCATTTCATAAAAGTTTTATAAAAACAAACCTTTAGTTGACAAAAGAATACCCGTTTATTTATTTATGACTTCATTTTATTTTGATAAAATAATAAAAACAACATTTAACCCAAGTCCCACCCAAGTACATCATTAATGTAATAATATATTATAACCTAAAAATATCATAATCATGAAGATAATCATGGTATAATTTATTATTGAATATTTTAATGTTGTATGATCTAAATTTCACAATTAAAAAACAAATTGAATGTTTTAATGGAAAAGATTTTTTTATTATTGTCTTTTTGTATGTGTGGAATTTCATGGATAAATTTCCATTAAAGTTAGTTTTTTTAGTCAATTTTTACAATTGTAGTGTCATGCCAACACTTTTGCAAATTTAAAATGTATTCCAATTAATAATAATATTGTTCATATGTGCACCAATTTCACAACATAATGGTAGAATTAAAATGTAAACCACCATTAATTGCAAATGTTCATCACAAAAATATTTCAAATTATCCACCATGACGGATCAAATATAGAAAGGTATTGAAATTTAACACCTTGTAATAGTTTTTTGTCTACATTATAACATGCATTCATGTTCACACAAGGCAAAAGATGTAGATTGGTATAATGGAGAGTAAGTTTTGTCACAATCATCTTTGCTCCCAAATCCTTTACACCTACAATTTTTAACATATGAAAAGAAATGTGTGTGCATTTAACCATAGAAAATCACATGGATGGTTAATGTTCACAAACCTTAACAACCTTTTGCTTGATTGCAACCCCCTCTCTATTAAAGGAACGATATACATGATACCTAATCCCTACAAGCAAAACCTAACTCCATGCATGTGGACACTACCATGCTAAAGGTCATTTTCCATTAAGCCATCATGATCATATGACATAATTACACACATTGATATGCTATGAACATTATAGCTTAATGGAAAGTCATTAAAATGGAACCTTATTTTTTGAATTGCATGTACAAACACTTTCCAAGGGAAACCTACAAATGGGTTGCCAATTTGTATTTAATTAATGTTAGGAATGTTGGAAACATTTCATGGGCTACTTACTATACCATACCAAACTTTATACTCATCTACCAACAACTCCAATGCACCATGAAAGATGGATGGTAAGTGGTCAAAGGTGTATGCATTTTATAATGGTTCGATTTTATAAATACATAGTCCATACAAATCCTTAGCTTGCAAGTTTTAAATTTTTTCCAAATGGACATGTTTGTTATTTTTAAAGATTTCATTATTGTAATTCTTTGATTACTAAGTGTTCACCCATTTTAAAAACTTTTTAAAAACATATCAAAACCTATATAAAAATATGTTGAAGTCATTTGTTATGGTGATGCAACTTGAAAATCCTAAAAAGAAAACCCATAAAATCCATAAAAATGAAGGCCCAACTAGCAATTTTAAAATCATGTTCATTAGGCAAATGAATTTTGAGAAACCAAAAATCACTAGAAGAAAACTATCATTTTGCAACTATCATATGTAACTAATTTTTAATTGCATGCAACACATGTAAATGTTAAACCCCATAGTTGCATAAGACAAGTATGTTTAGCAATTGCATGCAACAATATGTATATGAACAATATATATAATATGAATTTATATTTCATACATTTGTATTATTTATAAGGGTTACGCACATGGCATTTGAATAATATTTGAATATTTCTCATTATGAATATATCAATAATATTTCAACCATCCAATAAAATGTGAATAAGTTTTTGACATGTGTCCATTTGTGAATACCATGTTAAGTGTGTTACCTGCTTAGTTAGGTCCCATTTAGTTAGGGATAAATTGGATTAACTAAGTTGCTTAGTTTTATTTTGAACCAATTTAAGTGTGAACAAGGTTCAAAATGTTTTTCCAAGGGATATAATCTCAAGTTGATTTCAAATCACTTTTGGTGATTTGAGATTCCAAAGCATTGTTTTTTTATTTGCAAATTTTTAATGTTTATGCAAGTGGTATGGTTTTTAAAAATTTGTTTTGGGCTTATATTCTTGCATTGTTGCATGTGAGTTACATTTTGAATCACCAAAGTGGGTTAGTTGTTTTGTGTTGCAACTAGGTTAGATTTCTTTAACACTAATTTTGGTTTTTTCTTTTGTGTGTGTTATGCATAGGATTTGATTAACAAAAAGTGTTGGGTAGTTGTGTTTTGTTTATGTTACTACATGTTTATGCAAGAGCTTTGCTTGAGGTGGAAACATCGTTCATTCACTTCTTGGTTTACTTTTTGAATTAAAGAAGCTATGCAAGCAAAGTTGATGATTTTGTACATGATTTTGTACTAACCACTATAGTAGGGAGGGGCATCAACACCCTTCCCTTTTGTCATCTTGGTTGTAACATCAACATTTCATAGGGCCAACAAAATTAGATTAAGCCTCCAAAACTTTTTGTCTCCAAATGTCCCGAAAACTCCCACATTGGAAGTGTTCTTCATTAAAAACTCAATAGTGTAGACAACACATCAATCTGATTTTGTATGTTAAAGACATGAATTTTCCAAGAAATAACATAAATTAATTCAAAAAATAGGGAAAATAGACTCTAAACTTCCAAACTTGTAGTCTCCAAAAAGTTTTCACATTTATAAGTTTATAAATCTCTGCAAGGGAAATCCAATGGCATAAAAATCATTCCAATTTGATACCATATGTGAAAGTTATGAACTTCTAAAATTTGTGGATGCATGGACAACAATTTTTCATCCAAATTAGGGATGAAGATTGGTCACTTGAATGATTTTTTTATAAATTAAAAAAATTAAAATTGGATGGATGGAATATTCTAATTGGATGGAACATTTTAGATTATGTATGAAAATGCCTTTGGATGGATGAAAAATGGGGAAATTTTTGAAATAAATCAAATTGAAATATATTGGCAAGTCCAGATTGGTGCCAAACATGTTCCTTGGGTTTGGGGTAAACAAATTTAAATGAAAATTGAATGGGAGGTTCGGATTGAACCCCCACAACACTTTATCCCAAGCTTCTTCTAGGCCTTGTGAAACTCCCAAACTCACCAAACCTAGCAAGCTTGACCCATGTTAGGGCACACTTGAAAATTGTTGGCAATGGTAATGGAGCTCCGCTATTTTCCCATTGTCCAACACCTTCTTTTAAATTTGTTTTTCTTGTTTTTCTTGTTTTCCTTTTCTTCTTTTGTTTGGTTGCCCACCAACACATCCACAATGGGGAGCTCTTCTCCCTACCATTCCTATTCCTCCTTAGTTAACTACAGTAGTAGTTGTTGTTGCAGTTGGTTACACCCCACAAAAAAATAATGGAAAGGAGGTGGCCCTCCTCGCCCCTCCTATGAAATGTTTTTGTGGGTGCAAGTGCTTTAGCCATACAAGTGCAACATCCTTCAATTTATGTTATGGGAATTATGGTTTAAGGAGTAAGATATTTGCAATAGGTTCAACATCCTTTAGGTTTAACATAAACCATAACATGTTCAACAAACCTTGGTTACCAAATGTCCCAAATTTGATATCTAGGTTAGGGTTAAAGTGCACCATAGAGAATGAACATGATCAAGGGTTAGGAAATAAGGTTTATATCACAATGGTTTTACCAAGTGTGGGGTATGGTTCAAACCACCCACACCACCTTGAGTGTCATTTGGGGGGATTTTATAGATTCAGACATAGGTTTATTTCCAAGGTTTATCACCACACCATTGTTGTGGGACATGAAAGAGATGTATGCAACCACAAAAGAGTCTTGTTGATATTCAAAGGCACTTGGCACCATTGAGTTGGATGATTTCATTGATGAGTTTGATAGTTGGTGTGATATGCAACAGATGCATAATCCCCAATTGTTCATACCTTTCATGGCATGGAAAAGTTTGTTCCAACATTTGGAGGGGCTGCCTATGGATGATTATCATGAGTTTAAACATACCCATGAAATTTAGATTGAAGAATGGCAACTATATTGGTCTCCCAATTATGTTTTTATCACTTATGGAACTATGGCCCAAAGTGGTGCAATGACAACTCCTAACATTATTTTGGTAAGTGGAAGCAAAAGTGCCAATGGTAATGGAGTCAACGGAAATGGTGGAACTATTGGTGTGGTGGTGCAAGGGCATCCATTAGTACATGGGGTCCATTACTTGCATTTAACCCAACTGTGGAATTCTTTTGTGAGTTACAATAGAATTATTGAAAAGTTAGGATTGAAAAGTTGCAAAATTTGTAGGATTTTGTACATAAGCTCCATGAATGCTTATGAAAGGCCTATGCATAGGTGTGTAGGTTGACCATGGTTACATAAGGTGTTACGAAAGCCCAAGTAATCTAGTTTTGGTATGGGATCTTGGATAATAAGCTTAGGCATCGAGTGCAGGATGCCATGTTACTATAATCTACTCAACCCTTTTTGGCAAGTGTGTTTCAATTGTCAGAAAGAATTGAAATGAACATGGTGAAGGAATGGGTGGTCACCCTTGGGTTTAACAAGGAAAACCCAAGGAATTCTCTAGCACCATTGAACCACCAATCATGAGTTCAACCAACCAAGGTTGTACCACCCAAGGCCAAGGGGGCCAATTGGATTCTAGTGGTTGTTCCACATCTTATTCAATGAAACAAGGGGGCAAAGACAAATCTTGGAAGTGCAATGGACCTTGTAAAGAGGATTGTCTTAATCCACCACAAGCCACAACTTCTAACCTTAATCCTAACCAACCATGTTCCCATTACAATGCATATGGGCATGATGTTGATCACTACGTCACATTTCACCCAAGATTACAACATGGCTAGTCATTGAATGTCAATGTTAGTAAGGGTCAAAGTTCTAGGAAATGCAAGAAAATGAAAGGTGCAACAAACAAGGGGTTAGCCACCAAACCAATTCAAGGCCAACCCAACACCATGGAAATTAAGTTTGCACCGTTAAAAGCCCTAATCATAAGCATGGTGGTCTAGGTGAAATCCAAATCTAGGTCAGGGAAGGCCAAGGATTGGGAAGATGGCCAATCATATGGTTTAAATGTTAGTATAGGGTTCTTTTGCGAAATCAAAATTTCAAGATTAATGACACTAGATGAAGCTATGTCACATATGTTAGGAGATCACGGGTCATGGGCAATAGATGATCCTAGCAAGATGATTTCCACAACTGCACCAATGATAAAAGTTAATGTACACGTGCAAGAACCACAAGGTGTTGATGAAAATTTGGATCTTTAGCATGGTGAATGCTAGGGGTGACTCCCATAGTCATTTATGTTGACAAACACCATTCCCGATCCCATGGGGGTGTTGACTTCTAGTGGGGTGTTAAGCATGGTGCCTGGTTTTATTCCTAGGTATAAGGTAGGTTTATTGGGGGCAACCAAACCAATGTGTGAAACACCATTGTTTTCTATTAAAATAATGACCTTTATAGGTATTCAACCAACACTCGTGCTTCGTTTAACAAATACATTATGTGAAAGTTTTTGCAACATTAGATGTGGTGGTTAGGTCGAAGGGTACTTTTGTACCTCCTATAGTTCCCCATTTGGTTTCTAAAGCCAACCGAACCATGGAAATGTTCAAAGGTTCAACTTGAATCTTGGCATGCGATTATGGCCAAACTACATGACCTTCCAGTGTGACCAGCCATTGATCAAGCCAATGTTATTCCTAGTGTTATGTTTGTGCATAATGAAGAAGGAATTTTTTAATTGATAGGGGCATTGGATGTTACTACCCACTTCACAAAGTGTTGTTGGGGATTCTAGTGTTCAATTCTTAATGTTGAACAAAATTATTATTGATGGTCTTGGATCGACCCATGCCCATATCCTATTTTGACATCAATGGGTGGGTCAAAAAAGGCACGAAGGTTAACCAAACGAAAGATTGTGATTCAAGTCAATCCCAACAAACCAGCAAATTACATTATAGTGTAGGCCCAAGCAGTGGTCATGCATGTTATGTCCTAGGATATGTTGGTTGGCGGTGTGATCTTGTATCCCTTGGGGGTTACCATTGACTTTTGAGACCAAACCGCATACTATTGTGAGCCAATCACAAGGCTTCATTACTAATGAAATTCATTGGGGAGCAAACAAGAAAATCTAACAAGTCAACTATGTTGCCTAGATTTTGTGGCTTTCCACATGGATTTGAATGGTTGGAAGGTAACATCCATGACTAGAATGCACCTCCAAATGGTGAATTGGCAATATCAGGGCCGAAAGGGATGCCAATCATTATAGTTTCTCCATTGGATCCCAAGCCACCATGGGGTACATTGATTGAACTCCAAGCATTTGCTAGTCACTACATTCATTAGGCTTGGCACACTTTGCTGTCCCAAACCCATAACCATTCATGGACATTGGTAATAATGAGTCTTCAAGTTTGATCCCATTGGATGCCAAAATTATTCAATGGGATATTTTCAAGGATGGGATATGCCTATTTGAGTTGTTTGGAAACATTAGTTTTGGATCAATTGCAGTTATTCAGTCAAACATCCTAGTCTAAAGATACCATTATGTAAACAAGGATCCACAAGCTAGACAAGCCTCCATGCGCCATGTCATGATGTTGCAACAAAGGTTCCCAACTTGTTACCAATGTCAACTATACAATGTTATCAACATTCCCTACCAAGGAACATCACATTGTTGGGGGCACCAAATTTTATCAAAATCAGGCCAATTGATGGTCATTTTTAAACGGTTGTGCCAAGGTCTTTCACAAGCAAGTATAGGTTAAGGACTTTTAGATCCCAAATCGGGTTTATTATAGGAATTGATTTGTGTTGTGAAATGTTTGCAGCAAACACAAATACACCCATGTGCATACTTGTTGGAGAATGTCCCACCATTAGGGGGGGTTCTTGGCCAAGTTTTTTGGTTGGTTGGCAATAGATTAAGGCTTGGATTGGCAAACCAATGTAGGTGGATGCTACTTTAGTTGGTTCATGAACCCATTGATTCTGATGGATTTGAACTAATATAACACCACTAGAGGTGATCCAACGAACATACCAATTCATTCATAGGTCACCCACATGTTTGGTGGATGACATATTGGATGTAGGACACCATTCATGTTAAATTCGTCATAGCGACTGACCATAGGATGTGGTCAACAAGGTTGGCCTTCCATGTGTACCCCTACCAACATTATCGAGTTTTCTACCGCAAGAAGAAATCTATCCTTTCCCACCCCCACACATTGTGACTATTTTATGATTTAATTACATTTAAACTACATTTGGCCATCTTAAGTTTACAAATGGCTTGTTGCACTAATTAATGATCAATATTGTTCATAGTTGTTACATTCACTATGTTGTTCATTTATCAATATAATTTGGACCTTATTTAATTTTCTATAATGTCAAATTGTTGATATGGAAATTGAAATAGTTTTTAACTTTATTTACACAATGCATTATAATGGGTTAGTGATTTTTTTGACAAATTTTCAACTATAAACATGGTACATGATTTTTTTTTTCGATTTTGTCAACAAAAAGGTTTTGACACCATTCGCCCTAATGTACATGTTTGTAAACTGCATTTGTACAAGATACGTTAATGCACACATCCATCAAAGATTGAACCCAAGACCTCATGGAAGCAGACCAAGGTCTTAACCATGATAGAAAAGGCTTCACATAAATACAACATATACTTTCAACATTAACTTAGTTTATGAAACTTATGAACACCAAAACCAAGGACTGGTTATGCCAAAATTAACTCCTATTAGCTTGGTTTTACCCCAACATTTAGAATTCCTTATGGAATTATATCCATTCATAAAAAAATAGGCTAGGTGGGCACTTATCTTACAAGAGTATGATTTTGACATAGTTCACAAACCTAGTAAGGTTAATCAAAATGCCAATGGGTTGAGTCAGATACTAAGTTCCAATGAGGAGAATACCACTAGGGTTTGTTGGCATGGTGACGTGGATTTGGAAGCAATACTAAGATGGCATGGCTTGACATACCTTTGTACCCTATTGGGGTGTTTTGGGGATGTACCTCAAACTAGTGTGAATGATGGGGATTCCCATCATGCATACATGGAACTAGAAGGTAATGGTGTCCTAAATACACATGTCATTACATAGTTGCAAGTAGGTGAAGTTTTGATTGGATTAACACCCAAGGAATGATATTTATTGTGCACAGGGCCAAGTGGTTCAAATGAGAAGGTAATTCCCTCCTACACTTGTGGGTCGATGGATGAGTGTGGGTTATGCTTTGTCCATAACAACATGAGAACCTTGTGAAGTATGTTCATGAGGAGTTGGGCCATTTTTAGGTCCAATGGACATATAGCTTACTCCAAAAATAATAATGGTGGAGAGGGATGTAACTACAAGTTTAACAATTTGTTTTTAGGTGTATGGTGTGTGACTAAATTTGGGCATCTTTTAATGCACCTACACTTCACCTACAACCCTTATCGATTATGGGGCTTGGGTATCGATGGAATTTGGATTTTTCCAATCCATTAAGTTTGTCACCTTGGCAATAGGTTTGGGGCTCCAACTAAACTTTTCACTAACCAAGAAACATAATTCCGTGGGGAATTCCAAGAATTCCAAAAATGACTTCATGAAACCATCTTTAAGCAAATGCGTTAGTTCAACAGATGGTGCAAATGGTGAAAAGGTTTACAAAAGTATGTATTCCACAAAAGTCATACTCGATATTACGACCTACAACTATCATGGTTAACTATGAGGTATAGGTTTAGTCGATAAGCTTTTTTTTCATGTTTTTTGTCACTTATTATTGTTTGGTTATGAGCCCAAGTTACCAACCTCAATCCAATGAGATGCAATGTCAATAATCAACATGATGATCCTAATGTGTGGATTTAAGCATGTAAGCAACGAGCTACCTTGTTCTGAACGTGTTTTGCCCGTGACTATGGAGAATTTGGCAATTGCCCAACATCAAGATACATTTCGTTATGCCATTGTCCTCAGAGGTGGTTATCGACCTCGGGTTTGGAGGTTTGAGCTAAAAGATTATGTTTACTTGCAACAAACAACATGGACTACTTTGGATGTGACTATAACACAAGTTATTTACATGTGTGGAAGGTTTTACCTTCAAGAACATTGTTAATGCTAGAAGGTTGAGATGGTCAAATATAGAAGGACCATGTGTGCAATTATGCACCATGTCATCTTCCCAATGCGGATGGCCAAATTGACCCATCCTTAGCCATGGTTCATGTTGACCTACAATGTATGTTGTGTTGGTAATTTTCAAGAACCGCCACTATGTTGATTCGTGATCAATGTTCTTAAGGTTGGCACATGGGATGTCTTATGCCACTAATGGTAGATATTTTAATTAGCAAATGGTTTGCTTTCAATGCATCCAATAGACCTAGGTTTCTAAAGTCAAATAGTATAATTAGTTTAAGGTTTTCTTCCATGGTGATTCACATTTGGTAGGAAATTTGAAGGATTTCAAATAGGCAAATAACAACGGGGCTCACATTTGCACCCCACCTATTAGTCCTTTTGCTTTGGAACCAAAGTGTTCATCCATGGTGGATTTCCATCAAGTAGTTCTATGACGTTATTTGGCTTAGAAGGACCACAACCCCAAATAGGGGGGTAGTTTGGATGTGGTGTACCATTGAAAATATTTCTATGTTATGTGTTGTATGTGTGATGACATGATAGTTGTAGGTGTTGACATAGGAGTGCATGACAATCAATTATATGGTGACATGTGGCAATAATCCAATTTTTGTGTTTGGGTTCAACCTTTAAGGTCATGTCTCTTTCATTAGTTCATACCAAATGGCATTTGGTACTCAGTTTGTGAACAAGGCAAATGCACTTAATTATCTAATGTGCACATTTGAAATCTAAGGCAAAAGATATGGGATTAAAAAATTAGTTACAAGTGCAACCAATGTAATTACAATCTACATGCAAATAGTACATGTTACTATGCCATATCAACATAGTTTACCTACTAGCTGTATTAATTATGTTATAATACAAAGTAATAAGGGATACTAATATAATTATAATTCAATTTTGATAATTACAATCACCTATAATAATTAGTAATCAATAATATTATAATATTATTACATAATTTAAGTTAATAGTTAAGTAATGTAGCCTATTAACCATAAACATATTACCATAAATAATAATAATATAATAAAATAAAATAATAGTTATTCAAAAATAATAATATTGACTACTATTGATGATCATCATATTACTATTTATTAATAACAAAACAATTTACTAATAATAATATTCAATAGTAAGTAATAATATTAATAAATATAAATATAAATATAAATAAATAAATAAAATATGATTACTTATAATGGTTAATAATATTATGGTATAATTATTTAACCTAAGGTAGGGTATTGATATTTAAAGGTTAAATAATGTAACCTATTAAGCATAGGAACTTTAACATAATATTAACAACAAGTTAGTTTAATCATGTTTAATTTAAGCTCTTAATTAATTTAACCATGATTAATTTGACCTTTAAATTAGTTTAACCATTGTTAACTTAGCCTTTTAGTTAGTTCAACGTTTAAGTTAGTTTAGCCATGATGAATCTAACCTCCTAAGTAATTTAATCATGGTTAATGTAACTTTCTAACTAGTTTAACCATAGTTTATTTAGTCAACATTAGTTTAATTTCCTAGTTAATTTAGCAATGGCTAATTTAGTTTTCTAGTTACTTTAACCATTGTTAGTTTAACCTCCTATCTAGTTTAGTATGTTAGATAGTTTAACCATGTAATGTTTAACTTTTTAATTAGTTTGGCCATGGTTAGTTTTTACTCTCAATTAGTTTAATTACAGTTAAATAACCATCATTAGTTTATTTTGAATTAATTTGATTAGTTTGATTTAAGTTGGTTTATTATAGGTTTAACCAATGTTTAAGCTTTGCTAGCCTTGGTTTAGTTGTAGTTAATGTGGGTTTAATTTTAGTACTAAAGCTATAATAATATTTATACATTACCTATCTAAATATATTGGGTATATTAACTTAAATATGTATTAGTTTAGGTTGTTATTTTCATAACATATGTTCATTTTATACAACATTAGTTGCATGTTAGTTACACACACAACCATATGGCTTAAAAATTATACAATATTAATTTTGCAATTGCAAGCATAATCAATTTAGTTGTAAACAACAACTAGTTGCATGCAATTACATAGTGATTGGTTGAAAATGACAATATTTCTTCTTAAAATGACTTTTGCAAATAAGGTCTAATTCTAATCCTTTAAAGTTTAAAAAGAAAGTAATTTGCATTTAATTTTATTATATCATTCCTTAGCTTATACTTAGTCAATATAATAAAATTGAAATGGAATTCTATATGAATTCTTTATTCTTTTGACAATTTAGTCCACCAACTAATTCATATTTTTGAATTTCAAAAGTTCATTGTTAACAATGAATGTATTATTTTCAAAAAATAGTTATACAAATATGTTCATGATCAAGTTGTTAGTTTAGAACCCAATGTTATTGAAAATTTCAAGATTGCACTATTCAATGCAAGCATTTAAATACAATGCACTTTGCAAAAAAATTCATTATGATTTCAAAAGTGAATCACCCTAAAAAAAAGAAATGTACTGAGTTCCAATTCCATGTCTAACTATGGTGGTTAATTCAATTTCTTTTCTTAACTACCTACCTATTAACTACCCACAAGGGAATAGGTAGGTGAAAACAATTACTACCCATGTATAAACTATTTAATTAAATAGTTGTTACCTTTTTCCTTCTTATCTACCAATAGATATGACCTACCTTGATTTACAAAATGAATTATTAATGTAAAACCAAATATTAAAGCTTTGTTTACAATTGAATCATATCAAAGATCTAGTAAACAGTGCACTAGTGGGTGCTAAATTCACTATGACCAAGCTCAGGGGAAATGGTTGGAGGAGGAGGAGAAAGGGGGGGGGGTGTGGGGGTGGTGTCATCGCTCTTTGTATTTGTTGGATACCCTTACATTCAAATGGTATTATTTTGCTACGTATTTGTAAATGAGATTAATGCCTTTATCTACTTTATTTATTGATAAATATGGTAATATTTGGTAATTTATAAATACATTATTTATTTATTTACAAATAACAAGGAAATAATAAGTGTGGAACATGTATGTAAATGTACGATGTAGCATATAATTACATGTTTATTATACATGATTTACATATAATTTTCCATATTTTCAAATAGCTTAGTTTATTTAAGAAATCCAATTTTTTTGGTAGGCCTAATTTATTTTATAAATATTTAATGAATATTACACCACTGTTGGCTTTTTTTCTTTTGTTTCCTCTCTCAAATGGCACATGATCATCTTGCACATCTACAAATGCACAATGAGATGGATCACACCAATGTCCTAGAGGATGAATAGTATTTGGGATTACCCAATGATTGTTTTACAATGAGATCTAAATTTCAACTAAGCTTCATTATGCACTTGGCTACTCAAAGGCCCCAATTTAATGGCTTCTACTATAATTTAACTATTTGCCCTTCCTCAAAATCAAGCACTAAATGTCCTAGTCAAAGATGAACTTGCTCTTTTTCTAAACTAAATCAGGGAATGGTTGCAAAGGAGTGGGCACATCAAATATATATATTTTTTGCTTAGCATTTTTCTTTACCAAGTTTCTAACCATAAATTAAGTCATATTTGCATAGTTTTGTCTTGCACACCCCATAGATAGCACATGAATACCTACACACCCTCTATGAACGAGACAATTGAAAAGTGTTGTGTTATTCATGCCCTCACAAGCTAATGATAGCCAACAAATCTTAAAATCCAAAAGAGTGGAAAAAAGGTTTTCCATTCACATGCATCTTTGTTTTATGGTCGTATTTGCAACTAGAAAGTTCTTGTACCCTAGATCATACTTTACAAAATCTCTCAATTTTTTAATAATATGGTATTTAAAATTTTAGATTACTATTTTATAAAAATATAAACATAACCCACTCATATGAGAAAGGTAAGAACTGATTCTGAAAGAAAAAAAAAACCCTAAGAACCTTGAAAGGCATGAAAAAAAAAATCTAACTTCTTTGAAAAATAAATTGAAAGAACCAAGGCAGTTAGTTATTGAAAAAAAGTAATACCCACCCAACACTAGTAATCATGACCCCACCATGTGATTTAAATATAATTTATATTTTATTAGAGGTGAATGGGAAAGTGAAATTAGTGTAAATTTTCACCTTTGGTTTTTGCCTCTCCAGAAAAATCATTCAAGTCTTGTTTATTTAAAGAGTGTTTACTCTTATTTTCTTGGTTTTGACATAATGTATGTTTATTTAATGAGTTCCTTAATTTGAAAATCAAAATCAAAAAACGTGATTCCACTTGGATTGAATTATAAAATAACTTGTCTTTCAAGGAAAATTAAGTGCAAGCCCCGAGGAGAAGGCAGACCCTATTTGACTCATTTAAAAAAAAGGTTGTTGGTTTATGGTGCTCTTAGAATTTTTATTTTTGAAAAAGTTATTTTTATCTAACTAGGGAACTTGAACTGTTTAAAAGGGATAGCACCCCCAGTTCAGGTTTGATTCAAAAATTTAAAAAGTTGAGAATTTTTTAAAAACCCTAAATCCTGGGCAGGTTTTTTTTTAAAAACCCTAAATCAGAATCTGGATACCCTAAACCCTAAACCTGCCCAGAATCAAGAACCCGCCATCTCAGGTCTGGATCTCAATCTAAGCCTAATGGTGATTCAAGCTTTTTTTGAAAAGAAAATTAAAGAGAGGACCAAAGGTTAGTAAGGGTCTACAACATCCCTTCTGACAACCCTCCAAAAGTCATCTGCTCTTGGTTTGCTTCAAAAATAATAAATAAATAAATAAATAAATAAAACTCAACTCATCAGGCACATAATAAATACAGATATATGGGACACTGAGTCAACCCCAGAAATCCAGGATCCTGTCAGATACCCTAGCCAGTGATACAAACCAAAGGGAATTGTCCTATAAGTGTTAACATTGGCTGCCTGAAACGCTAAAGAAACTAGGCAGCTAGGGTATTCCCCCAACACTATTACAAAGTGTGGGTGCAGCTCACTAGTCCCCAGTCTGTTAAAAGCAATGAATTCACTCCAAAATCTAATGAAATCATTTGACGTATATGGGGTCCTGTTCATTACAATTAGTAAATTCACTCCAAAATCTAATGAAATTATTTGACGTACATGAGTATCTTTTGTTGTAGTGCCAACACTTGAAAATGCAGATCAATGTGATGACATCAGCATAGTGGAGAGAGATAGTTTACATAGTTGCTTTGAGCTAATGGGAATCAAAAGATGTCTCTTCCATGATAGACCAGCCTCCCACAATTTCAGTGATGGTCTGGTGCCCCTAAAATCTCAGGATCACATGTGAATGGTGAGTGGGTGGGTGGGGGCGCCTGGCACCCACCAAAACGGTGGGCAACTCATGAGACAGACAACTACTGTGAGTGCTCCCTAAACTCTTCATGCCTGCTGCAGGCTACAAAAGGAAAGTGGCTCCTGCTCTGCTCTGCTCTAGTGCTCTGCCCTGCCATGTTGTGCCTGTCACCTTAACTGCCAAGTAACAGTGGATATTCCTGCTGCAAATCGGTCACAAACACATGGATGAAATGCTCCCCTTTGACTGCAATAAACTATGAGGTTGGAATACCTAGCCTATGGGGGGATTTCATGGCAGCAACTTACCGCCCTTAGACTGCTCAAGTCTCCCATACGTCCTGAACAGTCAGTCAGTCAGTCAGTCAGTCTTCCTTCTCAGATCAATTCCAAAACTCTGTGCAGACTCTAGAGATGATCAGAGGTCCCAGGGGATCAGCTCCAGAAGGAAGTGCAATACTAAAGAATACAAAATGTTAAGCTGAGCAACAAGCTGAAACACAAGCTGGAGTCGTCGGCATCTATTTTGGTTCAGTCAAAGACACTCCTCAGTCTATGTCAGACTTTTATCATTTAGGTTCCAGCAGGTAGCAGCATAATATACAGAAGGATACTTAAATTCTTTTTAACTTCATATATTTTGTGTTTTACAGCCAAAATTTGGTTAAATCTTCTTATGGATATGATCATCATCATCTCTTGGGCTACGTCACAAAATTGGAAAAGACTAACACTTAACTGGGCAGTTCCTGTGTTGTTGGTTTCATTACTCTTTGTTACAAAAAAATTCAGGGTCAAAGTGTTTACAAACCTAACCACATGGGCTCTTGACCGATTTGATTTCAGCTCAAGTTCCAGCACCTACAGGACCTACTACCTATTGGGTCTTGAGAGTCTTCACCCTAAGATCTGTGGGGTCAGCTGCCCGTTCAAAAGCATGTGACTGCCACATATAAGCTTGTATGTAAATGACTCTTTTATTATGTGTGTGTATTTTGAGGGATCTCCCCCAGGAGAAGAACCCTCCGGCATTATGTGAGGGGGAGATCCTCCTGTGCTCCCCTGGAGGAAGGAAAACTTGAAGCCATTTATTTACATATGTGGAGGTTCCCATACTTGTGGGTTCTCCTGAGGTTCAGGAACACCTTCAGGTAGGCCTCTCTCAAGAGAACCCACTTGTGCGGGAACCTCCACTACAACAAAATAGTCTATAAAAGTTGTTTGTTAGTTGATGTGGGTGAATCTCTCCATGACTGCCAAATTGGGTATCTCTGTTCTCATTCCTGATGAGTTCCTTCCTTAGAAATACTTCCCAGATATTTCTCAGCTTTCCCTAGTACTTCAGTTTCATATCAACAGCAGTAATTTTTTTCCTGAAAAAAATTGACAATTTTTTGACCCTTTTTTTTTCCTAGTGTAAATTTGACATTTAATGTTGTCAAATTTTTGGAAGGGATTGTCAAATTTTTGATATCACAAACTTGAAAAGAAAACCCTGATTAACACTGGTTAATAGATCACTGTTGACTGTTAAGTATTGAAAACCAATCATTGTGCATTGGTGACTAAATGAGCACTTCTGTATGCAATCGGGATTCATGTGGAAGCTTACCATCTTTGAATAAAAGAGTGTTCTATTTGCAGCATCTTTCTTTTACATAGATCAGGAGTTGCCACAAATTGGTGGACTAGTGCAAATTACAATATGCATTCATTTTGTTAAATCACGAGATTTCATTTCTAATTTTGATGGGTGAAGAATTTCTGTAGCCTCAAAACTTGTTGTTTGTGAGTACACTGAATTCTGTGAATTTGTTTGGAATTTAAAGAGTTTGCCATGCAAGTAGTGGTAATGCTGTGTGCTGTATTTGTAATTCAAAACAATGTTACTTGTAACACAACACATTCAGTGACATTCAGTTTTGTCTATTGCACAAAATAGTTCCACAATGGGATTGCAATTTATGCAGTGATTCAAAACAGGATTACTGAGTGAAACTTGCTTCAACCCTAAAACCAAAAACCCTCTCCAAGAGAAACTCTGATTCTGAAGACTTAAGCACCATCATTTGTGCTTTGCAAGCCACTCCAACAATATCCTTAATTTCCAAGATACCTCAACAAACTCAAAATATTTGTTCTAATCTGTGCTTATAGAAGTGAAGCAGCCTTTGCATTTTGCACTGGAATTTAAGATCAAAGACAACAAAAGAAGAAAACGGTCAGGAGAAATGGTAGCACTTGAGCTTTATGTGACATGCTCCAAGTTCAGTGATCTGGATTGTAAGAAGAGGTAAAACAAGCTGTAGGAAACTGAGGATGCTAACTGCTAACCTCCTTGCATGAGGTTGCACTAAAATGCTCCACTTCACAACATCCAACCCATGATTTTACCCACAACCAGTGGCAAGGAAAGAACAAGCACAATAATCATGATACTGTTAGTGTGGTGTTCTGGGAGATCTACTTTGATTGTTTTGTACATCTCCCGAACTGTTTGCACTGAAACAGAATGACCTCTCCAAAAAACTGGCCATCAAATGTTGCTGAGTAAATATATTGAGGATCTTTATTTGATGTATGTTTACCTTATCCATTTCATAACATCCCCATCAGCATGTCCTGCGTGAAATTTAATGATTCTTGACACAGGAGAAGGGTCGACCTTTTGAACCATTTGATACTTGGAAGGTATAACCAGTGTTGGTCTGGTATCTAGGGCTTATGCCTGTTATTGAGGACCCAAACAGGCTGGTATGAACTGAAGCAACATCAGCGTTGTGCCAGTACCAGCCTGGGTAGGAACCTCAGGTGATACCAACCTTGTACCACTTTTATACTACTTTCAGTATACCTGCCCTATACTAATAGAAAATCAATCTTTGAACAATACCAGGATCAAGCTGGTAGGAAATTTTAGGCAGTACCCAATACCAAGAGCAGTCTAGTATGTTCAAAAGTGGATACGAGACCAACACTTGTATCAACCACAATAGGTTCAGCCCAGGTATGAACCAGGGTATAGATACGGGTACTAGATGCCCTGACCAGCGGGCAATATCCAAAAGAAAATACATGAAGTCCTACCTAGGTGGACTTCTATTTCGCTCATACGAAGGTGTTGTTGATCCAAGTTGGGCTTCTCTTTTCTAAAGCTTGTGAGATGCTTATGTTTAGTTGAACTTCTTGTAGAGTTTACATCAACAAGGCATTAGATTTTAAGAGTTCCAAGGAGCTTTCAATATGGTAGTTGAGAATTGAGAGTTGTGTGTTGCATCACATAGCAAGAGGATGATGTGACAATTGACAAGAGAAATAGGAAGCACCAACTTTGGTGGGTTGATATTTTTGTTGTTGCTAGCATCATCTCATTGTTTGCATTGATGCAAGTATGCTATGCAAGTAGGTGATCTTTGTGTGCAAGAAGACAAGCTTCAAGTAAGCTTGTGACCACAAGTGAAGTGGCAATGGAATTTACCATGGGAGTATGAAAGGAGAAGCATATATTGTGTCAATGTGAACTCAACTTGGTTTTAGGGTTTAGTTTGTTGTTGTTTGCTTTTTGTTGTGAGATGGCAAGATGTGATCACTTTCCCAAATTGTCCATCACTACAAGGGAATTCATGAGGGCAAGATGAAGGAGAGGAAATTAGTTTTGTTATTTGTGTGCAATGCAAATCTTATCACTAATCTTGGGGTGGGCTATTGATGGTGGAAGATGGAGCCATTTATGAGGTAGTTGACAAAACCTCGTTGGAACAAGATGCTTGGGAGTTGAGTAATGGAGGATAAGAGGATGGCAAAAGCATGGCTTGGGGAGGAGGATGAACTAGGTGATAAGTGAAGTTTTCATATTAGATGTGTGTGGGATGTTAAATAATAGATGTTAAACACGTTCTTCTTTTACTTTTAGTTGTTATTGATTTTTATTTTGTTGTGACAATAACACATTAAGAAGAATAGGGCATGTACTTTATATTTTCATGTAAGGAGTTTGGTGTTGAGACATGAGGACAAAAGAAGGTGGTCAAAGTTGTAGATGGGAAGGCATTTAAAAGTTTTAGAATTATGCATGCACCAAAGAAGAATTAAGGATTTGGATCAAGTTGGTTGGCTGATTTTGGAACAAAAAACACAAGAAAACCTTGTTTGGATATCCTTGGTTGGAGTGAATCCACATAGAAGGTCAAAATCTAGTAAGAACTATCAGAGACCAAATTAACAAAGTTGGGTTCTATGAGAAAATGTATGCCCCATACTTTGAATGCCTTTGCTTAACCTCATGTTGAGTGTTCTACCCAAGATCAAATCTTGATAAAATATAAAGATGGAACAAAATTGGATTTTTTTTCTTTTTTTGGTAGATTGAATTATAGAAATTTAGTTTATGCATTGCATAATAAAGGTTAGGGTTAGCAATTCATAAATGATCGACTAAACACTAAAAACTAACTAAAAGTTATGATCTCGGGTTAAACTTCAAGAAAAAAATGTAATAGTTTAACTCGAATTAGAACAACAAAAAATAATTTTTAACAATATCATTTAGGACTTTGGATTGATGTAATAGAACATTGTAATTTGGTGGCCTTAAAATATTGAAGTTGTGTTCCTTTGGTATTTGACATAGATTATTCAAAATATATTACTTAATTTTGGCTTAAAAGGATTCAAGTCTTGGGTTTATCACTTGAGAGTGATAAACAATGATGGGTTTCGGTTCAGGTTTTTAGGTTCTTTTCTTTTTGGTTTCAAACCATCTTTCCTTCTTCTGTATTTCAAATTCTAGACATGGATGTGAAATATGAGTTTTGAGCATTTATTGTATGATTGTTGAGTTTTGTAAAAAAAAAATTGTTGTTTCAAAATTTTAAAATGGAACTTGTTTTGGAGATTTATAGTCATTTGAACTTTTGTGTTTGTCTACTTATAATGAAGGAGGTCATTTTTTTGCTATTTTTTTGAAGGAACTTTGTTTTGCATAAACCCTAAAACAAAATTTAATTTGTTGAATTATAATCAATTGAACTTTCATAAGTTTTTGTTAATAATCAAGTGGTTGTTGTATTATTTTGCTTATGGTGAAAGTGAGTCAAGTGTTTGTTGTGTTCTATTCATAAAGGTGACCTCCAACTTATGCACATTGTGTTTTGTTGTTTTGGGTTCAACCATAATGGGTAAAGCATAACAACAATGTTTATAATAGGAAATATTCACATCAAGTACTTACTTGCATTACAATTGTGTTGCCTTCTCAATGCCATGTTGTTTTGTTGCATACTAATGGATTCAAATTGGGATGGTGTAGGTTTTGTGAGAATGAAAGAAAAGTAAGCAAATTCCCTTTTGTTGGTTATTGATTATGATAATTTTGTTGTTGAAGGTGGGGTGGGATTTGAAACAACAAATGCACTAACTAAAATAAATACATAGTTGAATAGATTCTAGTAGCACAAGCACAACAACATCAATAATTTCTACAATTGGAAATAAACCAAAGTTTTTGGCTTGATTGAAATAAAACAAGTACAAAGGTCTTTTTCAAACTCAATTTTTTTGTCATTTTCATGAATTCTTCTAAATATCAATGGATGAGATATGTAATATGTCATAGTGTATAACAAAAATTTGGTTAGCACACAAAAATACTTGTGATTGGAAAGGGTTACTTATGTATAATGTAAAGACCATGGCACAATTACCATATGATTAGACATGTTACCTCAAAACAATCACAATTTTGACTTTTTACAAAACAACAAAAAAATTGCACCAATTTAACACTTAATATTTAATAGCCCTACAAGAAAAGAAAAAAACCTACCACAACCTCCATTGATTCTTTTAGTAATGGTGTGTCTTATAAAATATCTAACCTTGTTCAAGAAACATTTTTGGAGGACCAAATGTTGTACATTACTAAAGGGCATTGGTTTTTAAATTCTACCAATAACATATGGTTTAGGATACTAGTCCTTCAATAGTGTGGTTGAGTTGTGTTTCCAAATAAACAACATTTTTCAAATGCGGTAATCACTAACATGGTCAAGAAGACTATGGAACAACATGTTTTTCTTATCCTTGCTATAACTACAACAATCATTACCATTTTTTATCTTTGAATGTCACAAGGTGATTTGATACCATTGTTTTGGTTGTTAATCACATCAATAAGAAATGGGAACCATGTCATGTTATAATAGTTTTTTTTAGGTTCATGAAATTTTAGGGGCTACCATGGTTATACAGTTAAAAAATGTACTTGTTCAATTTTATATTATGTGACAAGGTTGTGGCATATGTGACCAACAAAGGTGCTAATTTGAAAACCTTCACAACTATGCTAATTATCATAATGTTATGCATTTTGCTCATGTTAATAGTGCCTTATTTTGTCACATGTTATGAATATGCAATGTCCAAATGTTGTCAATATACTACTAATGATTTGAAGGTGTGTCATGTTGGAATGAATGAGGTTTTAATCAAAGAGGCACAACCTTCTTTTTAGAAGACCATTACATGGACAAAAAAAATGGGAAAAAAAACAAAAGTGGGCAAGAAATGTATCTCTTTGCCCTTGAAAGTTGAAAATTCCTATCAAGATTTCATTTTCATCCAAAGTCATTCTTTTCAAATAAACTTTGGAATTCAAGTATGCCATCAATTTTTGTTATTCACAACAAACCATTACCTTACAAAACAAAATTCCCAGTCCATAAACATGGGTGGTGGCACACAAAATCATTGAGATTTTGATTCATGTTGTCACCCAATGTAATTTAAACTATTTTCCTTAGGTACTTGTTATTATTTAATGTTATTTTTGCAACCATTAATATGTGTTGTATGATGTACAACATTAGTTATCATGCAACTAAAATAATCCAGGTACATATTTTATGCAAATTACATGTGAATTTTTGAATTGATGACTTTTTTTTTCAAATTGGCATGTTTTTTAATTTTGTTTTTTGTTGATATTGATTGCAACCTAAAGATTTGCCTATGAATTCTTGCATCTTGGCAATCACATGAGAGATGAAATTTTGAATGTGCCAAAACCATTTCTAGGTTTTGCTTCATCCTATCAATTAAGAAATGTACATAACATGCTTATGCATATGGTAGAATATGCAACTTACTAATATTTAACTCAATGTTTTCAGTTTTTGGGAGTATAAAGTGTGTTCATTTAGTGCAATTTTTGTGGAGTCACTATGAGTTTCCATTTTTAGTGTAATTGCTTTTGTTCATTTGCTTATTTTGTGTAATGTTCTTTTTTTGCAAAGTAGGAACAATCTTAATTTATACCTATCATAGTTGTTCCTTTGTCATTGCTATTGTCATTGTTGTTCACAACTTCTACAGTTTGTTTCTTTTGCCAATTGTTCTACTTCATGGCAACACCACAAGACCATGAAAATTGGTGTTGTTAAATTTTTTTACATGTGTTTTTGCTAATATAAGAACAACTAAGCTTTTAGTTTGAAGGTGATAATGATCTAATGACTAACATTGTGAGTTTTTTGGGAGTTTGAAAGTTGAATAAAAGGCTATGAAAAACACAATTGTTTTGTAACAATACAAAGTTTCTTGCAATTTGAACTATTGACGAACAAGGAGTTCAACAATATTAGGGTCAAGCCTAAAAGCACCACTTGGTATTCACTTTTCTTCATGATGTGATACAACAATAAAAGTTAGATGAAACATTTTTGGGTGATGAGAGGTCGTTTTGCAATTGATAGAAAAAATGAAACTCATGATTGGAAAAAATACAAAAAAAATACAAATGTGTTATACTTGGTGGTAGTAAGGTGGCATACTCACTTTATAAGTTGTATCATGGTGCCAAATACTTGTAGTGCAACAAAATGTTTACATCAGAAGTCTTTAATGAATATTATGTTTCATAAGTTGGTTGTGTTGTTTATTTGCACATTTTATGGCATTTCTTCAATTTATTTGATTGCACGCAAATGCACATTCATAAGCCTAGGGGTGTATTTGATGTTGCTCATTTTTCTTACAAATGAAAAGTTCACATATTTCATTATGGGCAATGGTCAACCATGAAAGGTGGTTTTGAGATGTATTTGTAAAGATGTTAGGATTTGTGAATACTCTCACATTCTACGATTGTCTAGCTTGCACTTGAAAGCAACATATGGTGGTTTATTCAATTTTGGACTATATGGATCTCAAGACATTATACATCCATACATCATAGGGGATAAGGGATACTCATTTTTGCTTTGGCTCATGATCCCTCACAAACAAACTACAAACGTCAAGCACACATTACGGATGCCTTCTTCAACAAACATCTTTCAAAGGGGAAGAATGTTGTGGAAAATGTCCTTGGGATTTTGAAAAGACATTCAAAAAACTATTATTCAAAAACAGCCTTCACATTGATTTCTGTCCTAATTTTGTTGCATAAACTAACTAGTTTTTCAAAGTGCAAACATACATGCTAACATGTCAAATGCAAGATCCATTGAGGCAAAACCTATATTAGATGGTAACAAAATTGAGATCAACTCAATGGCTTGGATTTGAAGCATTGTTGGGAAACAAATGAACTCACAAAGTGGATTGAACAAATTGTTTGAATTGAATTTCAAGTGTAAAGTTGGTTGTTCATTGTGCAAATGAATGTATTTTCAGCATTTGAATTAATTTTCCTTACTGAATTACACTATTATTGTTATATTCTCTCTCTTCTCCCCATGTTGTCCATCTCCGTTCGATTGTCCTACAAATTAGCATTTGAAGTGAAAACAAAATTGCGAACACAAGCCTTGTGAATGAAGTCCAATGATTGCAAGTTGTTTGGGTGTGTAAACATTGCAAGTTTTATTAGTGTGAAAAAAAAGTTGCAAGCTGACTTTGTGAGTGTAGACACTACTATGAGCTCTATGAATGTAGAAGTAGTGAAACACCTGCAAGCAGTGCATGGAAGGAGCTACAACCACATGGGGAAAATCTCTCCATAGTTAAGCTATCACACATGAATCAAAGTCAATATATCCTATTCATGTTGTTAAGCATCAAAGTGTACATTATTTGAAGCTTTTTATTGGAATGTCATTTGCATCTCACTCACCTTACCGCAAAATGTTGGTGCACTTATTAGCATTGTCATGTTCGCAAACTAGTTGGCTAAGTATTCACAAGTTTCAATAGCACAAGTTATTTACAATTTTATGAACAAGACTATTTTCAGGTCTGAACAAACAATAAGAATTGTAGAATGACCTAATTATCAGTGTTGGGTGGTTCTATGATTTTGCCGTTCTGAGTATATGAAAAAAATCAGAATTAAACAAAACTGTTGGTTCTGGTTATATCATAAACCTCAAAGAATTGCCAGGTTTCATGAAAGAACTGGCAGTTTTCTAGGTGGGTGTTTGACCGTCTCACAAAAATTGAGAACTGTGGTTCTATATATATAATGGGTAGTTGAATTTATGATAACTGGGATTTTATATATATATATATATATATATATATATATATATATAAACTGGGTATTTTCTTTTTTTCTTGGAGAACATCCAGTTGTGAACCCCAAGAACTGCTTTGATACCCAGAGGTAGTTTGGTACAGTTTGTAATAACCCACTTATTATTATGCATGATTGGTGAATCAATTAGTCCATCAATTAGGGCAAGATTAGGAAAGCAATCAGATTGCTGCTATGTGCTAGAAGGCAGATCAGCAGCAGAGAACAGCAACAGTAGGCCAAGCAAGCAAGCATCAATGATCCGGATCTGCAAGAGCCTCAGCAAGGGTGCTTCTAGTGCTGGTTTTAGGTGATGGGTAGTGCTCAGATTCTCTTTTCTGCAACGCAGAGGTGAAAGAAGAGAAGGATTGGTGTCTTTTGGTCTTGAACCAGAGTGAGAAAAATGGGTTATCTAGAAGGAAGAAGAAGACCCAAGGATGCACGAAAGAGTTCTGGAGAGCACAGTACCATGAGAGTTGTAATCTGTGTTCGAGTTTGAGGGATTTGAGAGCTTAAGAATGATGTGCAAGAGTTCCAGAGAGTTTTGAAGAATTTGCGATCTTGAGAATGAATGATGTGTGAAGGATGCGCAAGAGTTCCAGAGAGTTTGAGAATGATGTGTAATGTTGTCTAGCAAGAATCTGGAGATGAGCAACTGGTAGCGAAGGAGGAAATGGCGTGGAGGAAGAAGAGCTTGGATTTTGTGGGCCAAATCAGGGGAATCATCATCACTCATTGCTGTGATCTCAACTCCCAAGTAATTGCAGCAGAGTGCTGCAATTCCACTAATTTCCGGAGCGGAGTGGTTCCCTTTGCAACTAAGGCCCATCTGCAGCCGACATCAGAAGGGCTTCGAGGAATCCTGTTCTCCAAATCAGTATGCCATCAGGTGCTGCATTCGCTTCAGTCGGATTTGCAGTCAGGAATTCGTAGTAGGATTTTTCCAGTGGTGGGTTTTGAGGGTTTTCCAGCAGCATGCAAAGCATTTTCTGTTTTGAGCAAAAGAGGGTTCAGCAATGGGACCTTGCTAGGAACAACACAGAAGGTGCAATGGGTAGGAGGAACTGCGGGGTTGAAGAAGAATCGGAGTCAATTGAGTCACTTCATTCTTCCAGTCTGTGGGAAACGGAATTGCAATTTTGCAACAGTGACAGAAAAGTTGAAGAGATCAACAACAACAACACAGAAAGCCAAAGGAGACAGTCTCTAAAGCTAACGTTGGAGCTAATTTAGCTGAGGTTCGAAGCAATGAACTTCTTTCTGGAATTCTGAAGCCTGCCAATTCTGCAATGCAAACTGTGATGGGCTTGAGACAAGCTTTGGGTCTTCACTTGGAAGCATTCTGGAAGCGAAACTATTTGGTGGTGGTTGGTGCAGTTGCCATTGTTTCATGCTTGCTGCTATGGCGCATTATGTTTGGAATTGCAAGCTTGTTTGTCAGCCTTTCAGAGGGCATGGCCAAGTTTGGGTTTCTGGCTCTTGCAGCAGGCATGGTGGCAATTGGGGTAAGTTTTAGAAAATGTCATTTCCTCTTGTTTTTTCTGCCATGGATGTTGAGAATAAGGCCATGCCTCTTGGGAGCAAAAAAGCCACCTGTAGTCACATGTTGAAAGTTCCTTCTTCCGGGGATATATTTGTTAGCAAGAGAGATCAAGCAGATGTTAGATTGCTCATGGCGTTGTCTGCAATTGCAGGGAGTTGTAACAAGGGCTAGGTACATGGTGAATCCAGACACGGTGTACCGAATTGCAATGCAGAAGCTCAACACTTCAGCAGCAGTTTTAGAGGTAATGGGTGCGCCACTAACGGGAACAAATGTTCGTGCCTATGTCATGTCTGGAGGTGGACTCCACATCAAGAACTTCAGGCCTCGACTAAGTAGCAAGCACTGTTTTCTCATATTCCCAATTACTGGAGGCGAGCGGCGTGGCCTTGTCAGTATTGAAGTGAAGAAAAGGGTCAGGTACAATAAGTGTTGATTGATTTTTGTACATGTGACTTCTCATTGAATTTTATACTTTCAGGTTTCTGCCAGATTGAGCATTTTTTTTCTGACATGATTTCTGTTGATTGCAGTACGATTTCAAGCTCCTAGCAGTAGATATCCCAACAGCCGGAGCTGAGCACCGGGTGTATGTAATTGGTGATGAAGCAGAGTACAGGGTTGGTGGAGGGCTCATATCTGTTCTCAGAGATCCTGTTGTGAAAGCCATGGCTGCACAGAAAGAGTTTGAAGAGCATGATGAGAGAGACGATGAAGAATATAGGCAACGTGAAGCTGAAGAAACTCACACCCAGGACATGCTTGAAAAGCTTGAGCAAGACACAGCTTCTGAGGTTGCTGGTAAAGAAGAGCTTACCAACCCGCAGGTCATTACACAGGAGACAGAAGCTGCAAAAGCATGAGTTGTACCTACATATTGACACTGATTTTGCTCCACAATACAGATGACAATAAATGATGCAAGGCCAAGGTGGGGTTGCTAGCAATTTTTTCCTTTTGGGTATTTTGGGAGACTGGCAAGGGTGCTTTGACAGACACTCTGCCTCAATGTGCTAGGCTTAGATCATTACTAGGTTTTTGCATCAGTTCTGCTTCAATCTGACGGCTTTGGCCCATCTCGCCTCACTTCTGGTTTTCTTAATTGAGGTTTGTCATTCAAAGAGTACATGAAATAAGGGTTTAGAAGCAAAATGTATGGGGCCTTGCAGATGTAGACATTGGTTGTTGGTAAATAAAGACAGTTCAATCTCCGTAGACCCGTCTAGGACCTGAAATTGTCCACTCCTGTTACCAGAGTTTTGTTGTCAAAGTCAGAGAATAAAAGAAGAGACATAGTCAAAGTCAGACTGCACAAATCAGGGTAGAAGGGGTTGCAGGGAATCAGTTTATATTATGCCTGTGAACACTTACCATTTTAAATTTCCAGCATTCTGGGCTGTTGAGGATTTGGTGCATTGCATGTTAGCAACTCTGTTTTGAGAGATTGGGCTCGTGCTCCAGAATGGAGACTAGAAGTTTGGAAGTGCCTTTCATTGAAGAGATGTGCTGAGACACAACCAGGCAACAAAAATATGAGACATCGAATATGAGCAACTCAACATTTGCACAAATCAATTGGGTCAAATCAAGAGTAGCATTTTGGTGCAGGTGGAGAATCTTTTGGCACCCACATTTACATTGTGCATCTTATCCATGTCACTTTTGTTTCCTGCTATTTCTAACACAATAATGCTCTTGGGTGCCATCTTTCTCAGCTTTTTCACCCAGCTCTTTACTTGGTTGAAGCTGTCTTTGCAGGGTAAATCACACACCAACAAAGCTGCTGTAGAGAGAGTATCACAAGGATGTAAAGTTCAATCATTCCTGCCCTTGATCGCATTCCACAGACTGTTCAGCTTAATGCTATGAATACCAGCTAAAGTTCACACACGAAAGGTCATAATTGAAGGTAAAGTACCAACGTGATTAGGGAGTATCCACCACATCTCATTCACATTCTTCCAGAGCTAGACACCTTCTGATGGCCTTCATGGGAGCAACCTCGTTTCCAATTTCCAGATGATTTTGAGGCATATACATAAGTGAGATTGAGATTGGAGAGAAAACTCCACTTTAAAGGTACCCACCATTCCAGTCCCACAAAACCAACCCATCATGATAAGAATGATTGTTGTTATAACAACCAGATGACCACCACTCACAAAGTATCAGACCATTGCATTCATCATGAACAGCAATGACTAGCTGCCATGTCTGCCCTCTGACTTCATCAAGCTCCCCCAACAGTGGGTGTCCATTAAGTATAAAATAATATGTCCAAAAATTTCAAACTCATTACACAACAACAACCATAATAGAAAAATTGGCATATTCATATTTTTGATGTCATATCTTCTTCACAAATTCTTTACATGAATCATTGTTGTATAGAAGACATCTTTGACAGATGCACGTGGATTTGTAGCATTTGCCATTTCAACAAACTTGCCATAACGATGACACAAAATTTTATGACCAATTGCAACACTCCTGAGAACTACATGGAGAGAGGGGAGAAAATCAACCTTCATTCCATTTGAGGAGATTAGATATGAAAAAATTGCTTAGAACATGTTTCATGAGAGTAGTAGCACCGAAGAATAATTGTCAAGTTTTTGTACATTCTTGCTTTTGGAGGGGAACTTGAAGATTTTTGTGGGTCTCAAGGTTTTGTTCCTTACATGTTCCCAATTCTGTTTTCCAGGTGTTCTTTAATTTTGTCCCATACTAGTTGGGATGCATGCAGTTTTCGCAAATGTTGCAAATTTGGTCACAAATTCTATTGGCACGGTCATATAAGTTCATTGAAAATGAAACAGCTGAAAAAATCACCCTTCACTCTATTTTGGCAGATTGGATTAAAAAATGTTGCTTAGAGATAGTTTCATGAGTAGCATTGAAGAATAGTTATCACGTTTTCATATGTTCTATATGTGTCTTTGGAGGGAAACTTGAAGATTTTTGTGGGTCTCAGAATTTGTTCTCCATGTGTTCCCAATGGTCTTCCCCAATTTGTTCTATATGTGTTCATTAATTTTGTTTGATACTAGTTGAGATGCATGTGACTTTAGCAAATGTTGCAAAGTGGTTACAATTTTTTGTGTTGTCATGGTGACAAGTCTATTGAAAATGAGACAGGTGAAAAGTATCAGCCTTCATTCCATTTGAGCACAATAGATTTAAAAAGAATAGGTATTAGAATTATCCGTAAAGTCACCTAATTAGGAGGCAAGAACAGCCAGTTTCAGCATAGTAGGCATCAAACATGTGGCTGAGAACCAAAATTTGGGACCCAAAATAATATTTCCACCAATTTTGGTGGTAAACTTAGGGTGACTTTAGATGAGGGTCCAAGGTCTAGGGACCAATGAATTCAAGCAATCTCATTGGTTGAAAGCTTAAAATTGGTCCCAATGCCTTTAGACAAACGTCCAAGACCCAAAAGTGGCAAATTGAGGCTAAAGCTACATGGCACCTGTTTTGGAGGGAAAATGGATTGGTCCAGACCAAAAAAAACAATGGCAAAAGGAGAGCTCCTGATCTGGAAAACCAAGAATCATGCTAAGGACCAAGGTAAAGTCCAACTCAAGGATTCAATTTGCTTCAATCCAGTCCAAATTGGTTCCTAGGAAATTGGACCCTGGACCCTCGTCTAAAGTGGGCCTTAGTTTCATCCTCTCTTTCTATAGCACTGTCCCCTACTCCAGTGAGAGTGGGGATAGGGGGTGAAAGCAGGCCCAAAGACAGGGTGAAGATAGGGTGACTTTAGGGATAACTCTATTGCGTAGGGATAATTTCCTAAACGGGGTTGGAGAATAGTTATCAAGTTTTTATGCATTCTTGTTTTCAGGTCATTAGCCTAGAAAATGTAGAAAATAATGTGTGCCAAGACTTGAAAGAAAATTTTGAAGGTGAATTACTTTTGAAGGTTAATTTGGAAGTAAGGATGTAGGTCTATAAAATGGAACGGGTTAATTATCTAAGCCTACCTAGTAATGAGGGAAGATCAAGAAGGGAGGAGAGGTGAATGCGAATGTCTCATTGACAATCAATATATAGGGATGACGGTCATTCCATCCATGGATGCAGCTTCATTCATGTCATTGAATTTTCATCCATGTAATGTTCCTCTGTGTAATGACCAATTTCATCATTATTGTGATGTTCATACAAGAAATTCATTTCATGTATGCATCAATGTTATTTGTGTCATATGATTCATTTGAACCATCGATGTCATCCATATGTTACTTTTGGATGTGCAATTTCCATTCATTAAAAAAAAATTGTCCATGTAACTTTGTTTCATCTAACTTGGTTAATTTTACCTATGAACAGATTTTCATGTGTCATCAAGTTTCCATTTAGCCAGTTAGATGTGTGATAAATATAGATACCTCAACATAATATTATTCATGCATGGTACAATTCATTTTCTTTATTGAAAATTATATTTAAAGAAAAGTTTCACTAGTATGATCACATTCCATCCATATATGGACATTGGTTGTCTAGGTGTGTTCAATTTCATCTATGAACAATTTTCCATTCAGATGGTGTATTTCATTATTGATGTTTATTCAAAAGTTTCATTCATGTCATCGATTTTTTTTCAATTATTCTGATTTTTAAATTCTCATTCTTATTTCTTGTTTTGCCTCTTTTTTTTGTTTTTTCTCCATCTTTCTCTTTTCTCCCTTCTACCCTACCCTTGAATTTTTTCCCTCTTGATCTCAAAACAGTTCATGCCATGTTCTCTTATGTTCCCATGTAATTTTAAAAATCACGATTTCTCCCACTTTATCTCTCCAAATGTTTTTCATACATTGTTCCCATGGTTCCCATGTGCCTTTCAAATGTGTTCCTTAAATTTATATCCTATGCTTTGCTAAATGTCCCCACATAATTCTCATTTGGACCCCATGTTCCCAAATTCCAATAACCCCACCATATTCAGTGCCCAAAGTTAAAAATTTACAACATTAGGTCAAAACAAAAGATTTTACTTATCTTGTGAGTGTTTAAAGTTTGTGATGGGCTGAATAAGGGAGCCTCAACCCATCACAAAACCAAAATTTTCAACTTTAGATACACCAACTAAACAACTGACTTTCACACAAGAGTCTTTTTCCTAAAAATAATGTTTTCCTATGAATTCAAGTTAAATGGGATAAGAGTTTGTTAGCTTTATGAAGGACATTGAAAATCGTTTCTCACATTTGTAGCGACACATAAATTTTTTAGCCCTCTTAGAGATCATGGTGCATATTGAAAAATTCAAACTTAGTTCCACACTATTTAAAAGTTGTAGGCCCACACCTTTTGCTTCAACCATACAAATGAATGGAAACATGCAAAGAACAAACTACATTGTCTTAGAAATCCAAGTTTTCTTTTCCCCCAAGAGTAAGAAATTTCCTTTCAAAGGCCTCATAATGTGAGTAACATAAAATTAAATATTTAGATGCTTGAAACAAACAATAGTAGTGGATGGATAGAATCTAGATGGAAAGGGAAAGCTTTCCACCTAATTCTTAGTTTCAATTTTGCTTTCAAGATATTTCACTTTCAAGTTTGAAGATTTGTCACCTCTTAAATAAATAAATAAATATATATATATTTTGTCACATTTCATCTTTAGGGTTTTGAATGAAGGATGTTTTGTTCTTATGCTTGGTGGGTCTACCTAGATAAAGAAGCATTCAATTTTAATTTGTCTTGTGGTTGGTATTTACGAAAAAACATTTTTCACATGGTCCTTGAAGAATGAATAAAATAATACAAATTTAGGCAACAAGGTGATCTTTGCATCTAGCAACAAATAGGTGCCTTGTGCAATAAATGATGAAATGTCTAATGGCAATATATGTTGAAACCATTTGAGGGACACTAGGTGAAAAACATAGCATGTACACACACATAGTTACATACATTATATTTTAGAGAAATGGAGATATTAATGGTTTCTTGTTATACATTGGAGTTGTGTTTTGTGTTTATACATTCAATGCAATATAAATTGGTTTGTGAAAATTTAGTCAATATGCTTCTATTACACCATATTTGTATTCATTTGCATGGACATTCACCTATAAGAGGTCTAATTGAAATTTGGCTTTTGTGCTACTTTCATTGAATTATGATTGAATTTGAATTTATGCATGAAATCATATATATATGTATATACACACACACACACACATCTATAATTGCATGATTTTTAAAAAAGAATGTCAACATTAAAATCTCTTAAAATAATGATTGGACAATGTTTGAAAAAATGTTGAATTATAATTTGAAGATTGTTTAAGAATGTAAAAATTGAACATGAATAAACTTCATATACACATACAATATGTATTTTCTTTTGTGTATTAGTATTTAAAATTGCTTTTATGTATTCTAAACTATCATTAGTTATTGTATTGAAAGAATCTAAGTGCATATGTTTGTCATACATCATCATTACCCCATGGTTATCATGGATTGAAATATACAAATATTTTGTTGAATGTATAAATTTGTTTGCACTAGTTGATGCATGGTGTATTCTTGTTTCTATAAAAACATATAAGATATGAAACATTTGAAAGTCATGGTCATGGTTTATGTCTTTGTAATGTTGGTATAAAGATGTTCTATTTAAAGCTTGTATGATTACATGAGAATTATATAGGTTTTAAAATTGAGAAATGAATGGTATCCAAGTCACAAATATCTTTAATTTGTTTATTTTTACATTTATTTTTGAATCCACATAGAAGTTTTCATGTTGGAAAAGAGCTAATCATTTTTCTTTTGTTTGAATGTGAGATAAATTTTTATATGTTAACTTGTGTTTCTTGACATTAGTAGAATAAAAAACCAAAGTGATAACCCTTGAAAATGATGGATGGTTCTTACAATCACAAGTTGAATTGGAAATTGAATTTTTGTTATGATTAATGGTTGGGATTTATCAACTTTTATATCTTTTTATGATAGGTTCAATTGGTGTCCATTTTCATTCAATGTTATTGTTGTAATAATGAATCCATTTTTCTTTTGTTAATGTTCCAATTTTAAAATTTTGAAACATTTTCCATATTATGGTTTTGTCACGTTATGTTATTATGATTTTAATATGCCACTAGTTCCATTTGCAAAACTATCAAATGTTGCATAATTATTAGCACATAATTCAATTATCATAATTTTCTTATATGAATTGTAAAATGCAAACTTGTAATTTTGCTTAGATCATTTGAAAGTTTGTAAGATAGCGAGCATGATTGGTGATTAATGTCCATTGTTTTCAAAATAAACATGGGACTTAGTGTGTTAGTGAACAAATTCTCATTGTATTTTTGGACAAGTTTATTTACATAATAAATATGAAATAGTAAATCGTTGGGTGGTCATCAATTACAAATTGAATTCATAAATTGAATATTTTCTATATTTTTTTATTACAATACGAAATTTGATAAAAGTTTGTATGAAATGCATATTAGAATGTCACATAATTTTATTTAGTTCAAAACATTAGACATATGTTTTGCAAATTAACATTATAGTTTATATTTTGAAAGATCCAACTATTTGTCACATGTATCATGATAACATCAATACCATTAATTTTTTTGTTTTGAATATGATGTTTTATGAACCTTAACTTATTATCTATAACAATCAACATTCTAGCATCAACAAGTGATGCTTCTTTTATCGCAACAAGTTGCAATTGTTCATATTAGCATCTAAGCCTTTTTAATGAGTCTAATGATAAGTTTGGTAAACTAAATAAAGATTGTTGGACACATATGTTCAATGTTGAATGTATTATTAAACCATGAATATTGAAGGCAATTTTATATATGAATGCCATAAATAGAGCCTTGGTTTTTGTTAAGTTTTAAAATGTTCTTTTATTGTATAATCATAATAATCCTTTCATTACAAGTTTTAGTGTAAAAGTTTTACTAATTCGAACACCCCAATTATAAATAAATAAATATGTGTATCAAGGCGCATTTGTTTTTATGCATAATGTCATCAAATGTCAGTTTTTGATCTTCACTTATTTGTTTATTTAAACTACAATTTTCAAATTTTTCCATCATGGAATATGATGATTTTGTGATAATCTCATCTTCTAAAATTTGTAATTTTTGGTTTGATCATTATGTGATTGAATCACAAAATCAAATCGTGAATCATATATTTTGATATTAATTGTGTTTGTAAAACGAATTGCATAATGTGAATCCTTTATTTCATAGACTATATTATTTTTCCAAATATTACCTTGATCATGTGATGGTTTTGATTTTGAATCAATTGAAGCATCCATTTAAGTTATATTTGGATATGGCATTTTGTAGTTGAAAGTAGATTTGATTTTTAAAATTCCATCATTTGTTGACAACAAATATCATGCAATGTGACATTAGTTCCAACTTGTGATTTTTTTGAGTTTCAAAATGGTGAATACAATATAAAAAAAAATTGACCAAATTTCAATATTTTTATGTTTATTATTATTTTTAACGTAAGAATTTTGGGTTTGCAACATTTTGAAATTTTAATCTTTTTTATGCTATAAAAACAACCAAAATTTGATAATGACAATGATTCACAATGATTAGGACAATTGATTTATTTGTTGATGATTGATGAAACATCATATCAATTTATTATGTGGTCATAATTGATTCAATACAACTTGCGGTTTAACGCAAAACTGGATCTTTGGAATTTTTTTTGATGAATTGATGTCTTTGATATGGATGATATAATGGTAAAGAAAGTGCAAGGTAAGCAATGAGTTGAATGAACATTAGAAGAAACATTACTCAACTTTTGAATTCTTGTATTTGCATCTATTTTATTTGTAATACAATTTTGTATGGCATAATGTAATTTTGATATTTTTGATTTATTTATTTTTGTCATATATGATGTGCAATATGTTGCAGCTCCTTATGGGTCTAAGATAAATTGAATATGTGTATTTGCAAACAACAAATATGTAGTAATGTGTACTAAATGCATTTGGTTTTATGTTTACAAAAATTCATTTTAAAAAATGTGTGGGGTTTTTTTTTTAAAAAATTTAATACATTGGTATTTTCATCAAGGTTTAAAGAGTCTAGAAATTCAAAAAATGATATATCTTCATTTTTTAATTTTTTTTTTCAAATATTGAAATATTTTGTTTGCTTGTATATGTAGATATTATTTCAAAAATGGATAATTCTTATTCATTTAAAAAGGTTCTATGATATTTGTTTTGTGCATGGGAGGCAATGGGTAATGAATCAAACAACATGGTTTTTTTTCTTATTGTTATGGAAAGAAATTAATAGCCCAATAAAATGTTCATTGTAACAACAAATTTGTCGCAACCCCACTTTGGGCTAAGTGTGAGGCTGAAATTCACACTCCCAAAAGTGGGAACTTAAAGTCCTCCGGGACTCCCGAAAACTCAGAGCTCGATTGCAAGGGTCAAAACACTTCACATCGGGGTGTTATTTATATCAATGGAAAGTTCTTGAAGTGTAGATGTCCAAAATGGCCTCGCATGAGCCATTTGAACATTTGCAGCCCAAGTTATGGGCAAAAGAAGAGCTAGGAGTCAAACTGGCAGTTTGACTCCCGACTACTAAAAGTCGTGAATCGACCCTTTCTCAACATCTATAGAAGGAGCGCGATAAGGCATTGGAAAGCTCTCGAAGAGAGCTACAACTTTGGTTTATACCTCACTCCAATCGGAGGTCGGAGCCAGGAGATATGAATGTCCAAAGTCTCGGGAGTCCAAGTTGGGACAGTTTCGAAACTCCTCCTTGGGAGTCTCACGAAAAAGTGCCATTCAGATGTGGCTCCCGCGGAGTAACGCAGAGAATACTATATGAGGGAAGGTGGTGGCTTCCCTGAGTCCGGGCCATGGTGAGTCAAGTGAGTCCAAGGTCGCCCGTGGCTTCTCTCAACATCAAATGGATGCAGAATGAATTCTAACCAACTTGGGGTTGATTTTGGATGAAAGACCGTGTAACAACATAATTGTCCCTCTTCCTAGTTTAATCCCGGGACTTCTAACACACCTCTCTTACCCCCTTTAGTGCTAGAAGTCGGGAGCGGCCCCCAAATTCCAACTTTCCGCAATTCAACATACTTAGACCCTCAAGTGGGTCTAACAAGGAACTTAATAGCGCGTCAAAATTGATAAAGTATAGCAAATCAACAAGACTAGTAAAACAATTGATTAAACAAATTGATAAGACAACTTGATATGATCAACTTTGCATGTTGAACAAGTGGTTACTCATTCCAATATATTTACATATTATGAAAAAAATGTGGCTAACTTTGTCATGTTTTTTTACTATTATAATAATGTTTATCAAAGATGGTATGAATGATGGTACATTATGACTACTAGTAGGGGAGGAAAATAATGGTTAAAGTCATAATAATAGGTAAAGATAATAGAAAGTTAATGAACCATAATAAGTATGGCTAGCCTTTTGTGGATGATTTATATACACCCAAAAAAACAGCATAACAATGTGATATATGGAATTGTTTTGTTGATAAAATTTTAAAATTATATACATGAATTAATATTTAAAATTTACATGGAAATATGAAAGTGTGGTGTATTAAAAAACACTAATAATTGACACCACAAATTAACCAAGTTAAAAAGATTGTTGCTAGTAATGGTTTGTTTACTTACATTGTTAGTAATACAAAAAATAGCAGCAATTCATCATAAAGCAGTATTTGCTAACAGAAGAGAGTTCTAATATTGGAACCTTTATTGAAAGAAGCTACAATAACAGTAACACAAATTACTGTTAAAAGAATTGAGAAACAATCTTGATTGCACAGTGAAGGAACAAGATAATCGAGTTCATTGAATACAAAGAAATGAAACACTGAATTGAATGACCCCAGAACGTATTGTCAATACTTTCGGCTCTTTTGAATGGGTGATAGAAGAAGGAATGCCACTTCTTTTGAGGAAAGAAACAGGTGGGTAATCAAAGATTGGAACTTGGTGAGGATAAGAACAACAAAATAATGGTGGAATGTAATTTGTCAAAATTATTTTCTCAAATGCCAATGTTTACAATTCAATCGATTGCTTATTTGACTATGCAATTGTTATTGCTTATACGAACTCAAGTACTGATAATGAACGTTCCACCTATCATAGCTTTTACCTGCTGGAAATGCATTACGGATTAGTTGTTGAAGTGATCTAACGTCACACTTTTGACAATTACTCAAAAGTATATATGATGACAATCCTCCCATCCTTTTTCCAAAAAAACCTCCCTGGAAAGGTGAAAAATCACCCTCTCTTCCCACCCCACCCACAAAACCCTCCAACCTTCTCCCTTCTTCCTAGAACTTCAGTTATACCTTGTAATCTTATTCATTCAATCTACTTTAATTACCTACCCCTTATATCCTCTCGAACCCCCACACCCAATAACCACCCCTCTGAAGAGGCAAAGAAAAAAACTCAAAAAAACCTCAACTCTTTGCTCCCCTCTCCCTAAATTTTCATCTATAACCTTGTCTCACCCCATTTCACCGCAGCTCACCCAAGTTGAAAAAGAGAAAACCTACAACTAAACTATCCATTCGACCTACTTTTATTTTATTTTCCACAATGCCTTATACCCACCCATAAGGAGTTCCCACAATAATGGAAATCACAATAAGAGCACACTAAATAACCTTAAGTCAATCCCAAGCCACCAATTATAGGTCATCCTCAACTCAATCTTGAACTTCAATAATTGTTCAATCACCCTAGTTCACCCCAACTTTTCTAGCAATTCATCATCAATCACTGATCAAGCCTGTATAAAAAATACCAACTTGGTGCAACAATCTAGAAAACTCTCCATGGAAATTTCCTAGTGTATTTGAAGGGCACCTTTATATCATTTTTGAGAATCCCCCCCCCCCCAACCTTGGGGCTTTACCCTACATATACGTTATCATCATTCACATCAAAAGTGGAACCAGCAGATGATCAGCCGGTCCACCTAGGAAAAAGCCTTAAAGAGTACCTCAATAAAAGGCCACCAAAACCAGTTGAGATTGCGCAACTACTAAATGTAGTAGAAATAGTTCAAATATTCAAATAATTCAATGTGGGTGATCAGATGGAACTTACTGGTTGCTTCTTCCCCATATCCATGAGTTTTAGGGTCTAGAGACCCTGATTTAGTAGTATTTGCACTCTCTTTAGAATTGCCCAGGGTGAACCAGCACCTATACTGAGTACCATGGTAATGGCCAGTTTTTCCTCTTTTTTCCTTTCCATGATTGGTGAGGCAGGGTCTTTCAAGAACCAGTCGGGACAAAACATGGAGGGGGGTAGGGTTAATTCTTGAGTTTAATCAAAGAAAATTTCAATACCCACTCCATATGGGTTTAGCTAGCTCTCTGCAAATCTATGTAGAACAACAGATAGGTTCTATGTTTTGTATCTTAATCAATTTCAGATTTTACAAGTCAATTATGAATGATCTACACTTGGACCCTCGTTGATAACTGGCCATTTTCTCAATAACTGGCCATCATTGTTTCAGACTAACGCCGGTTGAAGCCTTATTATGGGGGACAATTCCAGGGCCAGTTTCAAGGCAGGATCCCAGTTTTAGGGCTAACAAGTAGCATGCTCATTTCAAGAAGTGTGAATAATAGTAACACTAGAATCCAGCAATCTAGTGCACACAGAAGGTGTTTCCGCACATTTAAAAACCCCATCATGGGTAGTGACAACTTGAATTTGTTCATTTTTAGTTCACTGATTATCGTGTAGATAGAATTGAGAGCTAGAAACAGAGAGACATGAGACAAACCAGCCAATTGAGTGAGGAGTTGAATCACTGGGCACACAATTTTGTTGTGGTGAAAAATTAACAACACAACTCCATCCCAATTTGATTTACACAAAAAATTTAGTACCAATATTGTTGACTTTGAACCTTGTAACAAAAAGCTTTAATGACTTCTGCAATCGAAAAAATCTTTGTTCTTTCCAGAGCTAGGTATTTCACGAATTGCAAGTCTTAAGATCTACAAGGACCTGCATACAATTGCAAGAATTAATGCAAAATGAAAATATGAAAGTCAGTGCCTACTGAATGCGAATTCTGATTTAAGGTACAGGGAAGGTGCACTGCACAATGCTTTCTGAAGCTTCTGAAAGCAATAAACATGAACAAACAGACCATAAGTGGATTTCCTAGAAGATAAAAGCGAGCAAAAAACAAAGTGGAGATATTTTGTCATCAGCCAAACAACAATTTCTTTCACTCTTTACAGTTGATTAAAGAGTGTGCACATACAAATGCATTTCTCCTCTCACGAGCATTTCAATGGTTTCAAGAAATCAGAGAGACTGACCAGAATGTTGCCACTGTGACACAAACTGAGAAACCCAACAGAAAATAACTCACTCGACATGGCAGTAGGCCAAATTTGATTTTGATGCCAAAATCTCTTTAACACTTCGAGCGCCTAAAAGGTCCGTTATCAGGTTTCCCAATCAGCCCTCAGATATATAATTGCACAGAATATATTTCTAGGGAAGAGGAAAAGCTGGAAGTAAAAGCTGGCAATACAAAAATTCCTTGGAAAGAAGGTTGGAAAGGGCCATCAACTAAGGGTGACTTTAGATGAGGGTCCAAGATCCAGGGACCAATGAATTCAAGCAATCTTATTGTTCAAAAGCTTTAAATTGGTCCCAAGGCCTTCAGACGAGGGCCCAAGACCAAAAGTGGCAAATTGAGGAACACATGAATGAAAGCAAAATGCTTGTAAATCAGTTTCCAACCTTATTATTTGTGTTGTTGTATGATCAAAGGGGACAAGCAACACTATCCGTGGTCTGGAGATGGGATGGGCGAAAGCTCCAACCACCATGAAAAAGCCCCACTCAACAACACCTCTGAAGTCTGAAGTGCAACCCTTACAAAAAAATTTAAACAAAAAAAAGAAGCCCTACCTAAACCAAACACCTTGACCTGGTAAAAACAGCCTTAAAGATTCATTGTCTAGTTCGAAGGCTGTATCTATGAGACCTTTGGCTTTTCCTGGGACTAGATATGGGGCCAGGTCTTATAAGACATGCCTCTAACATCAGGCCTGACTTGGGGTGGGTCTTCTCCCATATAGACCCGCTGGTCTGGTTCTTGAAACCAAAGTTGGGAAGAAGCCGCCCCCATGTTTTGGGTTCATTCTAAACATTAAAAATGTTTGGTCTGCAGACTAACCAGGGTCTCTGAGTCTAGATTGCCTGGGTTAAATATGGTGTCTAAAACGCCTCACTCCCTCAAGGCCTTGGGTGAACTAGGTACACTGTTACCATGATAAAAACCAGTGTTGTCTGGTTCTAACTTTTTGGCCAGCCCACCGTCTGGTTCTGAGGTATACAGACTGCTGGTTTTATATTTTTTGAAAAGAACATCAGCCCTGGAACCAGAAGCGGCCCCAAAACCTATTTAATATAAGCTTTCAGATCTTCATTCTATTAAAAAAAATTTTAATGTTAATTTTTTTCCAACTCAGTTTAATCTTTAGGCATGTAAATTTGAGAAAAATAAATCAGGGATACATTTTTTTGAATAAACGAACATTAAGGATACTGTCTCTGAACTAAATGAGGGTTTCTCTGTCCAAATTTAACATTTCCTTTGTTAAAAATATAGCCTCTCAAAAGCCTCGCTCAAGAACTTAGGTGAAAGTTCCACTGTACGAAGGTTCAGAAAACAAGGTGGTTGGTTGCCCCGAGACATAAGAGTTCAATTTGCCTGCATTTGGCATAAATGTTTCTTTTTGGGGGATCCCAAAATCAGGACTCCAAGACATTTTGTCACCAACAACCTTGAATCACACCAAGCTGCAATGTTGGCAAGTGATGACAGTTGAAATGACAAAACCTCAATAAAAGGCAAGCAAATGAAAAATTCACAATTGGCACAACGAAGCTAAGAAATTGTCAAGGCATGCTTTAGAAACACTGAAATCCACCCAAAAACAAGAAAATGTCATAAAAATTCACACAATACATTGTGAGTGAGATCAAGAAAACTATACAGAACTCATCACAAGCTGTAGATAATGTGTACTGAGGTAGGCTACATGATGTGCATCATGGATGGCCGCATCACTTTGGTTCTCTTTGAGTGACTCAACGTCAGCCACCATCACTTTGGTTCTCTTTGAGTCAGGCACCATCACTTTGGTTCTCTTTGAATCACCCACCATCACTTTGGTTCTCTTTGAGTCACCCACCATCACTTTGGTTCTCTTTGAGTGACTCAACGTCAGCCACCAGCACACCATCTGTTGGAAGGCTGTTATGATTTACTACTCAATTGTGAATGAACCCACCCCTACTGAATTGACATTAGGCTTCACTTTCCTATCCTGCATAGGATGGGTCCTGTAGCTAGGTAACCAAGTTTGGTAATAGGAGACTAGTACTTAAGTAGGCTACATGCATTTAGATCTGGTTACCTAGTGTGTAGATAAAGGCTAGTGGGTTGTTTGTAAATAGGTAGTCAAGAACCATAACCAAGCTAACCAGAATGGTTAGTTAGCTTGGGAACTGAACGCCAATGGAAAGGGTTTCTTTCTTGTCCTCCCACCATCAATCCCGCGTGCTGCACTGGTAGCTGTTGGTTCACACTGGTTGGAAGAAGAAGCTCCACTTGTCGATTGTAGGGAGCGTCTCCCTTAAGTGGCAGTACAGCGTTGGACATTACCTCTGGAGCTGTTTATGTATCATATTCTGCTGCTCTTTGGCCTTTTCTTAGCTGCCTAACACACCTTTTTTGCAAGTTTCTGGTCGTTAGTTGGTTGGCTGAACATCATAACCTATCCCCTCTAGTGTGTCCGTTAACAAATCTGCGCAATGCTCCCATGCAATCGACCTATGTCCAATAACCAGCTCAAGGGTGGTCCTTACCAAAAATAGCCTTGGCTCTAACAGACCTCAACTATTGGCTGGTCAGTAACTAGTGCCCTCTCACAGGTTACCTAGTCCAATACACGTAGAACCAGCCTTTTTTTGGGCTGGCTAAATATATAGAGCCAAAATACTATATTAAAAATTAAAGGTGTTAAATTCATGTGCTTTTTTGAGATGTACAGCAGCTAAAATTGGACAAAAATTTACTAAAAAATTCCAGATTTCTATACATGGTTTAAGTAGGTAACACAGACTTTAGAAGGATTTTTAAATTAAAACATACTTTTTCTTGTATCCAAAATCAAGTTACATATTGTTCTTGTGGATCATCACCACTTTGGCTATAACACAAAATTGCCGGAAAGGAAAAAAACACTGAGCAGAAAGTTTCCCAACGCGCAGTGGACAAAAAGTAAATCCAAGAGGAAACCCCAAAGAAGGATCCCAAGAATAATGGTTCGTCCTCAAGATTCGTGCCTACCAATAAAGTGCGCAACCGGACAGAAGTTGCCGTTGCACTTTGCTACTAAGCAAGGCAGGTTGCAACTTGAAACGCCACAGCGATAACTTGAACGCCACGGTCATCGCTCGCAACAGCAGCTTAGACACATGCAATTGGCGCGCCCTCATCTTTATCCAAAGAGTTGCCGTAAAGGACAAGCTCGACCTCCGTTGGCCAACGCCAGCCCAGCAGCAGAAACTAATAATGGAATGAACAGTCACATACCTGTCAGCTTGCTGCTCCTCTGTTTTCTCCAATCAATTGCATAATAAACACACACACACACAAGCAAAAACACACGCCCATTTGTCAGATGTGCTGACGCCGGAGCGGCTGAGAACTCCAATATCGCACAATAAGTTTTCAAAATGCCGCAACAGATGCTCATTGCGTACTGTTGCTGTTACTGGTACGTGTCAGATTTCAAAGCGGGTTTGTGCAGGGTAACGCCTGATGGCTGGAGTGTTAATGGCGTTCCACAATGTAAAAATCGACGGTAAACCATGGGTATGTGCACAGGTCAATGTATGGGTATCAATCACACAACCTACCCATTGGGTATGTCTTGAAGCTTATACCCAGGTTGATCCTAATAATACTTAGGGTTTTGGGGGGTGTAAAACTACCCAGTCTTGAAACATGCGAGTCTCGCCTTTCTCAAGTTGCATATTTTATTGAGACCAGTCTGGAGGGATGAGAAGTTTAGGTTGGGAGGGGTAAGTATAAATGCATTAGGGTGCTCCAGCTTTTGAACTTGAATGAGCATGAGGATCCATTTGCTGGAATTTGTAAATTTCCTTGTTACAATTCAAAGCTATTAAAAGTTGTTTCATGTGCAAATATATTTTGTGGGATGCTTTTAAGAAGTCCCAACATTTTGTGAATGTTCAAAGTGATTATATGAGCACAAATTGTTTCATCCAAGATTTCATATGCTAATTTAAATCTCTGTTTTTAAAATTGCAAAACAATATATATTCTGTAATACCATACCATTGTACATATTCTCTTAATATGTCAATTTAAATATTCATATGCCCATCCCTAGGATCAGGGTATGTCTAATATGAAATTACTCATATCATGCAAAAACCTTACATTTCCTACAACTCTGCCTACTGAGGAACCTACCCACTTAACCAAATAAGGGCATTGGACATACCAATATCAGTCTAGTATGTAAAGAAAGGACATATACCAGTACAAAACTGGTTTTCCTGTAAAGAATAACATCGGTCTTGACAGCTAAGAGAAAGAGGGGAGTAGGTTGTCAGAGGATGTAATGTGGCAGGGCAGCCACTGGGATGAATGAATGAAAATGTATGTGTTGTGGATGAATGAAATGAGTTGAAGTCCTTTTTTTTTCCTTTGTTTCTTATAGTCAAGAATAGATGTTTGGATTTTTAAACATCCCATCATTTTGACTTTTGGGAGTGACAAACGCATTTATGGACTTGTAATGACATAGGGTAAACATGCCCCCCACTAGAGAATAGAGAAAATCCGAGCACCCAACACCCTAGCAGGTCAGCCCAACCTTTGTGAACGGCCATGGGCAAAGCTACTAGCATTTAAATATGTTCTTATGAGTGAACACCTGTTATTAAAAAAATTTGTTTGGTCATTTTTAATTATTCACATGGAATATTGATTTAGTGTGCGGTTTTGAGGGGCAAGAGTGCCAGAGTGATTGGTATTTAAAAGAAAATGAACATCATTATGTATATGATCCATTTGATCATGAGAAAGTGATAACACAACTTCAAGCACTAAACTGAAAATAAAGGAATGGTTAATATTTTTGTCAAGTATGGAGTGTTTGTTTGTAGGTGTCTTTTGAAACAGATTAAGGGCAAAACATGAGGCATTTCAAAGCCAATGGTTGGATTAGGGTTGGTTTCATAAAAGCAATAAAGAAAATTGCAAATAAAACATTTGCTATGGGAGTTTATCTATCGTATTGAATATGAATTATTCATAAATATAACCTAAATCCTAACAAAAACATTGTGCCCAAAAATCAACAAGATTGCAAATCCTTGAGTATTCCAAAAAGATCCATTGACTAGTCCTCCAAATATCTTTTATGTTAAAACATTTATAATTCTTCCAAACAGACTCAATGCAAAATCAAGTTCACACATAAGTTGAAATCAAAACACTAGTTCAATCTTTGTAATTTTTTTAAATATGTCATCTCTGAGAGTTAGATTAGATGAACAATTGGAACTCTACTCAAAGTTCTTGGGTTCTAGTGATGTAGTGTTGAAAACTATAGAGATACCAATGAAAGTAGAGGAAGATAGGTCAAGTTTGAAACTTTTTTTGCAAACAATAAGTTTGAAGGAAAGTCTATAAAAACTAAAGCTGAAAATCAAAGTAGAAAAAGTAGAAGGGGAAGCACCAACTGCACAACTACTTTTGCAAAAACCAAATTTGAAGATCAAAGTAAAACATGTAGAGGAACAAGTAGATTTGCAGAAACCCAATCTGAAAATTCAAGGTTAACATGTAGAAGAACAAATAGATTTGCAAAAACCATATTTAATGTCAAAGTAGAAAAAAGTTTAGAGACATATGTCATAGATCAAATCTACAACCAAAGATTCAAGTACTTTAATTGTTGTTGGATTCAATAATCTGTAGTTCAAAATGTTGGATCATGAAGATTCAAAAGAGCAAATGCTCAACTTGGTTACATATCGTTCTTATAAAAAAATTCTAACAACTTACACAACAATATAATATGTTGATTTAATTTGCAAGGACTTTGTAGATTTTTACTCATGTACTTTTCTACACATCTACTAAAACATGTATTAGCCCAATTTCCAAACTTATTACATTTTTTTGACTTTTGAGTTTGTGCATAGGAAAGACATACCTTTGACTTGGCCAAAACGTACATTACCAAATCTTATATATAATTACAAATTGTGTGTTTGTGCGTCCGTCCGACGACGTTCTGGGAGCGTTTTCTGTGGCGGAACTGGCCACAGAGATTTTCTATGGCGGAACCGGCCACAGAGACCATGACCACCGGCTACCAGCGACCCAAGTCCTGAGCCAAATGCAGCAGCCCCCGCCCCCAAAATGGCCAAAATTACTAATTCAGTCATAGCTCATAGGTCCTCAGGGTTAACCAATGGAGGCAAACTTACTTAATAACAGGCTATACTTGGAAACTTAGGTCAAGCCAAACTAACTCAAATTATCTTTGGATTTTAGCATAATATCTGCCATTGGGTGAAGAAGAAAGACTCCAACATTGGAAGATTGCTTGAATTTATGCAAGTTGCTTACTTGGAGGGTGACATTGTTATTTTACTGGCAGACTAGAGCAGATTAGTGAAGTGAAGGCAAAAGAAATCAATAAATAAAAAAAAGAAGGAAAGAAAATGCTCCCAGGGGACTTCACAGTGTCCGAAGGGCACTGTGCACCCACTAGTTCTTGGAGGTTGGAAGAAAAAACAAGGATTGATGTAGCTCAGAGCACTCATGAAACACCAGGTCAAGAAAAAAAAAAGGATCAACGCAACTTTGAACAGTCACCAAACATCAAGTCAAGAGGAAAGGGGCCAGGGTGGAATAAGAAGATTGATGCAACTCAATGAGGACTGATGGTGAAGAGGGAGGAGATTTAGGAACTTTCACTCCTTGAAATATAAGAACAAGACCTATAGTTTTTGAGTATCGTTTGAGACTTTGTTGGTGAACAAAAATGCATACACCAATCGCTATAGATTTAAAAGCCTTAAATAAAATTAAATTTCCACCCTTTGTTTAAAGCTAAACGATAATTTTGAGGATTTGGATCAATAGATTCTTCATTCATCTTGGTGATGAAGGTGGCTAGGGTTTGCTAATCAGGGTATTATTGTTTGCTGATAGGTGGCAAACAAACTCCACGTGGGCTACCATGTGTCTGATGAAATTTTTTTTCACAATTTTCACCACCCCAACTTCACATGGGCATATCTTTTTCATTTGTTTAACAAATTAAACGATTTTAGGGCTAGTATGTGAGTAATCTAATGATCTATTTTTTTCTTTAGAACTTAGATACAAAAGAAGAATATTGAGCAAGAGCTCGATGACTAAGACACTGAATGTTTAATCATTAGCCAGTTTACCCTATTACACGATGAAGTTGGAGGAAGTCTCAAATCCATAATCTTTCCTAACATTGGATGCCATCTTACATTTTGGAGAGAACACTTACATTTTTGCAAAGGCTCATTGGTTTTTTCTTCATTTGATGAGTTGGAACTAAGATCATCATTATGCACAATAAGGCCCCTGAACAAACGAACTATTAGAATTTGGCACTATCACCTTGGGCAGGTGACTTCTAGTGGTGACACCTTTTTTGCAGCCTTACCTACCACTTAAAACACCAAATCGACTAGCATTGATTTTTTTAACTACTAAAAATCAAACATTGCCAACTATGTGAGATTGTGGAGCATTGATCTTATGGGTTTTGGGACACAAAAGAGGAAGAGTTATCAAGTGCAGCCAACCAATGATAAACATGTGGAAAAAATATTAAGAAGGTAACAAAATGTGTAATATAACTGGTGGCTTTTGTCCAATGGCGTGCTACCATGTTAATGAAACACTCCTTATAATCAATTATGGGGATATGAGAAGAGGAAAGGAAATGAAACAAAAATTCATTCCAAATTGTCGAAAGAACAATCCAAAAGAGGCCACATCTAGGATCCTCATAGTACTAGCTAGTAAAATAAAATGTAAAGATCCCCACCGGGGTCTTTAAAGTGTAACTCCTTAAGCTTGATGAACAATAGCCCCATGTACATGGAGCTTAAAAACCTTAAGCTCAAGTTTCATGAAAACTTTGAAAATAACAAAAGTTACATGTTGAGGAGCTTGTAATTGTGATATCCTCAAAATGTATGCCTCCCTCCTAAAGTTCCACTAACTTTTTCATAATGTATTTTAGGTTGCTCCCTAAGCCAAATTTGTCATTGTACCTTCCAAAATTCATAAGGTATAATCAACTATATTGATTGTTCTTTCCATGTTTTGGATGAAATAATAGGTTGTATTATACGTTCCGAAATAAGAAAGGAACAAAACAACTCATTTCTTTTAGATTTCCTTTTTCCCTAATTTTTCTTTTACATATCTTTTATATTAACTTTCTTTTTCTTTTTTATTTTATTTATTTTCTTGTCTTTCTTTCTTTCATTCTTTTTATTTTTTATAATTAAAATCTAGTCATCAATTTAAAATATGTACAAAAGATTTGAGTTTCAAAGTTCTTTGAAAAATCATTTAAAATTTAAAACATACTTTAAAAAATACAAATATTTTGATGAACAGAAATAAATGAGTAACAAAAACAGAAAGTAAGGAGTAACAAGTGGAAAAAAAATTAAAATTCCATAATTAAATAGTTTTAAAACCCAAGAAAATTCAACAAAATCAATTATAATGCTGATACGAACATTAATGCTGTCCTATTTGACTTGGATACTTAACAATACGACTACCCCTTACTCTCCTACCTCCTCTATGTTGTGTGTAAACCAACTTCCCACTATTAATCTCTTGGAATAAGAGTAACTACCTTTTGTGCCCCCACCTCTCACCCATCTCACATTATATCCCACAACACACTTACACAAACTGAAATTTTAAATTTGATTTTTTTTCTTTTTCTTTGGCAACAAACTTGAAGGTACTATTGTCACAGAGTCTATACCACCTTTTAAAAAGGTTGCTACGGTCACTATCTTATTTGCTAGAGTACTATCATAGTCCCTTATTTTTTTCAAAATTCACAAACATTAATTTTTCCCTTGAAAAACCGGACTAATAATGAACAAAAAACCCCAAAACTTGGAACTTTCCCTGAAACATAAAACAAAACCTCAACAAAATATTTGGAAACCGATACATAATGTGGTCCATTTTTTTTTCCAAACTACTTTCATTTTGTATTTTCTCAAAATAAACACTTTGAAAACTTCCACAAGAACAAAACCCAGAAACCCAACTAGATTTTGAAACTTTGCATCCACAACATGGTAATGTCAACACAAAAATCAAAAATCCAACACAAACCGAAACTTTGGGAATGTACCCACGACATGGTCGCCAAATGTTGAATTGTGGAATTTGGCAACCCAGTTACCATCAAGGAAGAAGGTTACCAAATAAAGAAATGATAAAAAATAATATGAAAACACATGAAGGTAAGGCATGTTTTATGTATGCCCAACCAGAAAACTGTTTTGTGACCACTTAGGATCCATCCTTGAAGGTGCACTGGTGGATGCTGGTTCACTCTGGCCAAATTTATGGTAGGCTGCATGATCTCTACCCCTATTGGCCACCGCCTTGTGGCCAGGGTGTTGTAACTTGTCTACTGCCTGAAGAGGAGGAGTAAAGGAACCTCTAGAGCCAAGTGCGTGAACCTGAAGTCAACACTTTAGGGTCACAGATCACGGCTGGTTGAAAACTTGAAACTTATACAAAAAGAAAAAAAGAAGCTTTAAAAAAATTTAAAACAGAAACCCTAAAACGAAAATGTAGTTGAAACCATTAAAAAAACAAATTTGTAATTGAAGCCCTAAAGTAAAAATGTATTTGAAACACTAAAATGGGAAATGCTAATCAGCACTGTTACCTGCAAAACGTTGGCAAGAGCATCTCCACCCCAAAACCGTACACAAATCCTTTATTTTAGACTACAATACCGTTTAATGATCACTGACGCCCACCCACAAAAAAGTCATTAAAATCCCTTTAAACACTGAAAGACCATTTATGTCTTTACATCTGGACGAGTAATAGTCACTGTCCAACTCCATAATGCCGAATAAAAGCTTTGAAAGGGGTTAAAATGACCACTGCAAAATGGACCATCAATACAGAGCGCAGCAGGATTTACGCTATCCTGCTGCAAGATTTGAATGAAAAGGTGTGTTTGCCGATATGGGGATGGAGATGCTCTAATCTAATAAGAGGGGTTTCAGAAAGTCCTGGCGTACTGGGCACGGCAAAGAAGAGTATTTAGAAGCAGACAAATCTGGCGATCACGATTCTTTCTGAGTCTGTTGATAAAAAAGTGACAGAAAGTCAGGAAAAAAAGAAAAAATGGGTGATGATGCTCATCACTTCCTCCACTCAGCAACACACCAACATGACAGTTACCTAACCCAATTTGTTGGCGCTACCCTAGTTAGTTTGTAGGGGGCTTTTAAACGGCCTGCAACTCTACCCATCAGGAACACACTTGGGTATCGAAACCACATTCTTGTTTTTTCCTGGAAACTTCAAGGAACATTTTTCTGTTTTTAACTGTCCCTGGTTTAAACTGGCCTTAGATGGTTGTACTGCCATTACCCAATGAGGTGCTTCTTGTTGATCTACTCTGGTACCTTCCCTTTGTTGAGCGAGGCCTCTTGTTACCGGCCATTTAATAAGGCCATATTACAGTCTACAAAAGTTAGATTTGCACTCAGAGACCATGGTTTAGCCTAATCATGGGATATTTGTGATATTTAGAATTCACAATTCTAATGGATTTTGGGCTTTAGTGTAGGTCCTTGTCCACCCAAGGCCACTTCCCCCTCTCCTCCCTCTTTGGGGGAGTTACCAGCAAGTCCTTGCCCCACTTGCTTCTTGCTTTGTTGGCCTGAATGGCAATAATACTTAATTAGTGTTAGCTGTATTTTTTATTTTGTTTTTCATAACCAGCAGAGTATGTTATTGTTTTACTTTTGATTTTTGAATCACAAGTAAATAAGGTATCAATAGCAATATCATTGATTCTATTGATAGCTTATTTTTCACCTTATCAATATCATTTTTTCCTGAAAATTTAGACTTATTAGTGATTGGTTTCATTTTCAAATCAATACCCCATGATCATCAATTTACTCAATTCTTTTCGCAATTACTATTAGTTGTGCATAAGGGTTGGTTTTGAAATACCCATCTTGAGAATCGTCAAATAAACAACCTAATAAACAACCTGGATGGGGTAACTTATAAGGTTTTTTTAAAGAATGATTTCATTTTAATTCATTTTTAAAATTGGAAACATGTTAAGAGTTAGGATTGATAACCAGCTTGGATGGAATTTCAATTGTCTAGGTAAGTTATTAAAAATTGAAAATCCAATACTTTAGGTACCCATGAAGGTCTTGTCAATTCTTGGAATGATATGCACCAGGTGGGTGGGTTATTTATTGATTTTAAAAAATCAATGGTCAACTGGTTGGATATCAATACCTGACTTGATAACCATGCACATGTGTTTTCAATAACTGGCCAACACTAGTACTTAACCCCTTCACCCTCTCATCACTATATATTATGCAAGGGTGGATATAGTACACCCAGATTTCGGGTGGGCCCTGTCCCTCTGCCCTTCCACCAACCCACCCAGTGTACTAGTTTGTCCTCTTGGATGCATGTGTGTGGGGGAGGGGAGGGGGGTGGATATGCAAAACTTAGAATTGAAGCATTATTTGCTTTCAAAGTTGAAGGGGCACTTTTTAAAAAATTCTTTCAAAACCCACAAATAATATAATGCATATAATATGCTGCAGTGATGTTTCATGGGTGTCATAGGTTTTTGATAACTATTGGTTCCAGTGTCAAATAATTCTAGTAGCTTTTGGTCAAAACAAACATGGTTATATGTAAATTCTATACCATATCTTCTTCACATGTATATAGTGTACTTGATAGATACCACTAATGGACACCAATTTAGATGCCATCTACTGACAACCCAAACTTGTTTTTTAATGCCATGTACAGAAAAAAAAACTGTCCTCACAACACTCCAAAAACAGGTAGGTGTATTAGTCCTCAACATTGGCCTTAGTTAAATATGCAGCATCTTTATTGAGATTTTGCCCTTGAAATAGCCTCCAGTTGAGTCCCAAGGCCAATGGGTGCCACCCATTTTGGTCAACATACATACATTTATTGTAGGTTTGCTGGAGCTTCATGGAGATCTGACCGTTGGATCACCAAGTGCAATCAATCCAATAGGGTGAGTAATATGAGTTTGTGTGTGTGTGTAGGTGGGTTTGAAAATTATACCCATCATTTGTGACGAGACGGAGCCCTGAACAATGGGATTTCCTGAACAAGTTTAAAATCTAAGAAAACCACAGATATGTCTAGGAAGGGGTGGAACCTGGTTAATAGTTGCAGGCTCCTGTGAAAATTGGGACATGTTTGTGCTTATTAGTCCTTACTGCAGTTTGTACCAGAGACCCACAGAAGGGTGCTGCTGGGGCCCAACCAAATGCCGTGTATGGTACATTACTCAAGAATTCAACTGGCCATTTTAGTATGACTTCCATACCCGAGAGAAACGACCCAGTAGCTCCTTATCAGGTGCCATGTGTGGCGCATGTATAAATTTTGGAAGGTAATAAGCACACTAAGTGCATGCTTGTGGCCTGGAAACAGTGTGCACTAGGGAATTGTCACAAAGTGACAACAATGTGCCAAGCATGATGGGTATAATGCTACTTTTCCGTTGATGGTTTCGGAGTAAATGCTGGATCATGGGAACATCCAGGGAGCGTGTTTGGATGATCAGGAGGAAGGGCCATATAATCTATTATTTCTGCGAATAGACATGTGATTATCCTCCTCATTGTGACTCCCTCATAGTAACTTAGTAGTATTAAATGGCTGGATTCCTTTCAGTGTGTGATAAATAGCAATGTTGCTGAATTTGATCATGCAAGAATGATCATCATCCATGACTATGATGAATGAAATTGATGAATGATTAGATGTCCTCTTTCCAAGACATCAAATTCAGATCAACAAGTGTGATGTAAATTATGTGTGTCCATGCCCTCCAGTGCAGAGTGGGGCCTGAGTAAACCACCACTACACAAGTACATACCTTCACCTTTCTTGACTTATAGAGTCACCACTCTTATTACTCCAAGAAGTAGGCTGTGCCTTGTGAGCAGTGACTCCTTTGCAAAAAATTGACCTTATAAACAAAAATGGAACAGTCTATCGCAAATTCCGTGTTAAAAGAAATTCATTTGACACAGTGTTTAGTTTTGTTACAGTTTGCGCCAGTGATTATTTTTCAAAACTTCTGATGTTCTGTGGTTCGCTAACATCCTGAGAGGGATTTAGCATTAAAATGGCCACAGGGTTTTAGAAGCTGTTGAAATAGGAAAAAACCTAGTTAAGAGAATGTTACCAAGCTAAAGTCAGAGTCCAAATGTTGCTTAAAAAATTTGGGGATATTGTGAAAGACTGTTCCCTTTTTATTTTTATTTTTATTTTTCACATTAGGAACAAATTTCACACAAAGAAAAACACTAGATTGAATTGTTCTTTTAACAAATATTTTTCCAATTGACCCTAAATATTTTTTGGGATGACTGGTAATGATGCAACATCAGAAAACTGAAAAATTAAGCCCACTGCAACTTGTGTGTACCATGACAAGAAACAAATAATATATTTTGGAAAGCTTTAGAATTATTTTCCCTTACAGAATCTCTGGGTTGCCAATTTAGCAATATGGGTGTTCTGTAGTTGGTGGTGCAGACTAGTGTTGTGTGTGTAAGTGTCAATAGCCATACATACGGCATGTAAGTCCAATGTACACGTCCAAATTGTTTACATTTACACTTATTCTGTTGCAGTGTCTATATTCTTTTTAACACTTACACGAGGCTGGTGTAAATATTTGGCAAATACACTTACACAGCTTCTGTAAATGTTTTGGGGGATGTAAATGTAAATACTAAAATTATTGCAAAGTCACCCTATCTTTGAGCCTCCTTTCACCCAAACCTTTTTTTTAGGGGTATCCATAAAGTAAGGAAATTACATTAAAACTGGGAATGAAATGCTTAAGATCAGCATTTAATGCACACGATTCAAGACTAATTATAGTAGCTCTACAAGTAGGAGCAGTGAAAATAGGCCAGAGTGTCCCAGGCCCATGACTGCACCAGTTCCGTTTGAGTTCATCCCAATTATTGGATCTCCTGTGAGCATTGAGGTTGCGTCACTTTTTTTTTCCCTCTGGCTTACTTCAAGTCTACCCATAAAAAAAACCTATTTGTTTGCCCCAAGCATTTCAAACCCCGACTACCTAATTGACTTTGCATCTACCTACTTCCACCCTGCCAAAAACCCTAAAACTCATTGCCATTCAAACATTACCATTGTAGTTTGTAGGAGGGGAGGAGCATTGTTCTAGCCGGAACTTGAGTGTAGCCAGGAGAAGAACTAGAACTTGAGTGTGAGTGTAATCATTGTAATAATTAGATTTTGGAGGAAAGGTCATTGTTGTAGTTTGCTATTGGAGCAAAGGAGCTGTAAAGTGATTAGGAACCAAATGCTACAACAACACAACAATTTAATATTGTGCAACATCGAAGCGTAATGAAACATTATTGCAAAATCAGAGCACAACAAAAACAATGTTGTAGAAGTGGTGTTCAAACAATGTTATAGAAGACATTGTTGAAACATTGTTATAAAAAACGTTGCCCTAGATAAGAACTTATACATCTATGGCAAGTAAGCGTATATCAACCTTTTTTTTCCTTCTTTGTCTTTTTTTAAAAAAATCTTGTCACCTTGCAAAGAAGACCACTATGAACGCTACATTTGTCATCATCTTTTGTGTTCTTATGAGACCATGGCCAAAAACGGCAATGAACACAACATTCATTGTCATCTTCCGGTCTTCTGACGAAATTAGGGTAGAAGACATCGACAAGCATGCCTTCCTATCATCTTTTACTCTCTTTTTTGCATCGTAAAAGATGATAGGCTTGTCATAATCTTCTACTTGTTTTTATTGAGTTACATAAGACAACGACAAGCCTTTCAGCTTGTCATCATCGTTTTGTGTTATTTTTTCTTCATTTGCAAAAAATGATGATGAGCCTTTTGACTTTGTCTCATTGTCATCTCTTGATTCTTTTTCTTGTTATGTTTTAATAATATATTTGGAATAGTATTTTTGGAGTTTGCATTATGGCATTTGATCTAAGGAAACAATCCTCCAGGTTCACAACCAATGCATGATTTTATCATGTGACAACAAGATAACAAATTAATAATGGATTGATTGATAAACAATTTGTGAATGCCAAATGCTTCTTGTACGAAATCAAAGAAGCAGGAAGTAAGTAAGGAAGTTTAAAATGAAAACATTTCAAAAACGTGATCCATGAAAAAAAAGTTTGGTAGCTTATTATAGTGATGGTCTTTCAGCTTGTTCCCCACTATTGCTTGTTTTTGAACTCGATCTGGAAAGGAGGACCACCCCCCCCATTTGTATGTGTGTGGGCACTAAGGAAGAGCCAATATAGTTTTATATTTACAAAAGATGACAACGAACCTCTTCGCTCGTTGTCATTTTCTGTGTTTTTTTGTTCTTTTTCTTGAGTTGTAGAAAACAATGACAAGCCTTCTAGCTTGTCATCATCTTCTAGTGATTTTCTTGGGTTGTAAAAAATGATGAAGAACCGAGAGGGTCATTGTCGTCTTTTGGTTTTTTTTCTTGGGTTGCCAAAAATGATGATGAGCCTCCCGGCTCCTCTTCATCTTCTGGTTTTATTTCTTGGGTTATATAAGATGATGACGAGCCGAAAGGCTATTCGTCATTTTTTGGTTTTTGTGTTTTTTTTTTTTTTGAATTGCAAAAGATAATGACAAATCAAGACTAGGTTTGAAAAAAAAATTATTATCCCTTTCTATATGTTGTTTGCAATTGTTTGTTTAAGGGAGCTTGAAGTTCATTGGTAGTGGTGGCAATCTCCATTGTTAGGGAGATTCAAACCTTTTTTTGTGTTTTTGGATTGATTGTTGTTTAAGGATTTGAGTGCTTTTGTTGTAAGATGGCATGTACCTTAAAAAAAAATAAACAACGAGGAAATGTAATTGTTAATAATCAAGGACCAAAGGAATGTTGCAACACATGAGGAGGAAATTGAAGTGGAAAAAATAATTATCATCCATACTTTTACTCTTGAAAGTAAACCCTAAACCCACTCCTATTCTTGAAAGTAAATTTGTTGTGATGGATAATACATTTCACATCATAAGGTTTAAAAGAATGTGATGCAACACATTGTAATTAAAATATCTCAATCCAAACCCTAAACCCCATCTTCATTTTTTATTTGAAAATGGGGATGGGGTATTTTTTTGCCCAATTTTTTCCAAGCAAATCTGCATTGTTTCAAGGTTTAGTTGCTAGCCTATTTACAATGCCCTCCTTGTAGTTAGGGTTTTTTCATTGGTTTGTAATACCTTCATATTTGTAAGGTTTTCTTTGTTGATCTGTTTACAATACCTTCATATGTTGTAAGGTTTTTTTGGTGATTTTTTTGCAATACCTTCATATTTTGTAGGGTTTTATTACTAGTTTGTTTGTAATATTTTCATCATTCTTAAGGATTACTATTAGTTTAGTTTAAAATGTTGTTCTTGTAGGGGCTTCAGTGGCTTCACATGAAAGTGATCAAATAAAAGTATCACCAAATCATGCAATGGAAGATCTAGATTGGGTGCATGAAAGGTCAAGGTGGAAGTGCAAGATCAATGGATGCATCGACATCTTTGTGGCTTAATGGTTATTTCCCTAACATTTGGACAACAAACACATGCTTCACATGGAGGTAGGAAAATCTAGCCATCCTTTTACTTATGTTGGGACAACCCCTTTTTGAATTTTGAACAACTCGTATGTAAAGAAAAAATGGAATGAAAAAAAGGCCTTTGATCAAATGAAAAAGAAAGTGGAGTTAAACTGGGATGAACTCTAAGCCCAAGGACAACAAATGGAATAGGTTAAGTGGCCTTTGTTGGTACTTTTAACCTTTGAGATCTTGTTGGGCATCATTAGGATTTCGACATGGGGGGTGGGGTTCATCCCACAAAGTGCATGGGCATGCTTTGAAAAGGATGGGAACCTTGTTGAAACAATTCAGGCAAGTAGAGTTGCCTATGCCAAACCTTTGAAAATTGCATGGGGTGTTTGAAATTAGACATTGGAATCCAATAAACACAACCAAGCCAAATAAATGGATGCAATATCCAAGTCATGATTCCGAAATCATTCATGGGTAGTATATTTCCACATACACACACACACACACACACATTGTTTGCATTTTAACATTGGAATCTTTTTTGTTTTTTTGTGTTAGGGTTCAAAGCACAACAAAGGAGGTTTTTGTTGCAAATGTAATTCAACTTGCGCTTGAACATTGTCAATTATTTACTCATCATCATGTAACAAAAGTTGTAGAAGTTGTAGCAAAATATTGCACCAATATGGGCATTCCTTTTAGTTCATCCTCCTTAGAGGAATAATTATAATATAGCTTTAGCACATGTATGCACCATTTTTGTATCAAGCCATTATAGATTAACTTAACATGATATATTTTTGTCACCATCCTTTTCGTAGTGTGGTTACTTGAACATTTTTGTATCAATCCACTTGTTTTGATTTTGATTTTTAAATTTGGGATTTATAGATATTAGGTTCATCTTATGCCATGTTGCACACAATACCCCCATCTACTACGAATGGATTACATTTACTATAAACCAAATGAGTAATACCTTCATCTAATAAAATTAGCACATTTTGTGGCCATGCTAGAACATTTAAACAATACTTTCATTATCTTTAAAGAAATACTCACACAATAACCTTAATGAAAAAATGTAATTTAATATTGTTATATAATTACATTGCCCATTTTCATGAAAGGACCCCTTGGTGCATAAACTGATTTGTCTATGTGAGTATTGCTAACTTTGATCTTCTCTTGTTTATGGTTGGGTTTTTTATAAAATGTTTCAAATTGCAAACCCTGCATATCAACCAATTAATGTTCATGTTCCATTACCCTAATATAAACTTTTTCATAATATATGTTTCAAATAAATTGGGGGGAATTGGGTTTAGGGTTTAGGGAAATTAAGCCCACCTTTATGTCATTAATTATGTTAAGGTAACCTTTTTCTTAACATTTTTATTATTTTCATGGAATATTTTTTAAATGAATTTATGTGTTCACATACACACATATATCCAAGGAGGTTCTTATTTTTCTTTTCGTTTTCATTAAAGGAGAAGAGAATGAAAGTGACTCCATGGCAAAGGTATGAATGATAAAAAACCTTCCCATTGGTTGGGGTTCCCCTTGCCACCCCCACTAAGTTTAAAACAGAAGTTGATAGTCGGTAAACAATTTAAGGTTATACAAAAATAATTCCAAAATTAGGTTCAACACTTAGTTCAAAAAAAATTGTGAAATTCCACCATTAAAGTTATGCAATTAATTCTTATCATGTTTATTTAATTTAGGGTCAATGTAGGGATTTTTTGTTGCATACAAAGGTTTCAGCTTAACATTTTTAAGGTTCATTGTATAGGTCTACTTACTTTTTCAAATTTAAACCTATGCATCCATTAGGTTATAATGTCTACATAATTTATGGTTTATGTAAAAAAAAAATACCAATATTAGGTTTAAGGTGTTTTTTTGTATGAAACTATCTAGTTTTTTTCTGAGGGGTTAAAAATTTCAATTTGCAATACCGTATCCTATCACCCTAAATTAGATCCCAAATGCATGCCCCAACCCCAAATTGCAATACCCAGGTAAATTTACGTTACGTAACCCCCCTTGATTTAATAATGCAAAAACTTGTTCCTTCATCATTTAAGGTTATGTAAATACATCTTGTTTACCAAATGTAATACTTTCATTTAGTGTATAAAAATTATAGGAAATATCCAAAAGATATTTATTTTTTAAAAATTAAACCAATTATGAATACCTTCATCTTTGGGATCTTGTCCACCAAATGCAATACCTACATTTAATGGACAAAATGCAATAAGAATTAACCAAATGATATTTATAAATTAAGCAAATCATCCTTTTGATGAGAAAAGGTGGGACAATACTCGCATTAAGTGGTCAAATTCCCTTTTGGAAGGAGTAAGGAATTTGCAATAACTTCATTTAACGTATTAAAATGTATATAATACTCACAAAAAATATGAAATTATATGCAATACTTGTATTAGTGCATGTTAACCTTTAACTATGATATACTTTAAACCTTGCAATACTTGCATGTAAGACCAATTAAATGCCACAAGAAATAAGATGGGTAAGCATTACTCACAAATTGACCTAGTGAATATTGAATAATTGACTTGCAATACCCACCTTTATATGACATTTGTGTGAGATATTCTTGTTTGAGAGTTTTAAAAAATATTTGTTATATAACCTTAGCAATGTAACTTTAACTTTCAAACCCTATATGTTCATTGATATAAAAATCAATGCATTAACATGTAAATAATATATTATTTGACACAATTGGAATATGATGCACATTATACTAATGGAAAATTAGAATGAAGGATAAATACAAACAAATTTGTGTTGTTTTTTTTACTCATGAACCTTCTTCTTATAAATATTTTCATGTTTTAATATCGTCTCATGCCAATCCTTCATCTTGTGCATTGAATTACCAAGTGTATCATTGATGCAATGAAATACCATGCTGAAATGCATTTCATGTTAGGAGGCATACCATGCCAGGGCAAAATGCAATATCCACATTGTGACCTTAATCCACATTATATGTGGGAACACAAAATGCAATACTTGCATAACTATATAAATATGCACATTGTATGTGGGGGCAAAATGCAATACCCACATTATGACCCTAATACACATTATATATGATAGAGGGAAATGCAATACCTACACAACAATTTAAAGATGCACATTATATTTGGGGGCAAAGTGCAATACCCACATTATGATTTTAATCCACACTATATATGGGAGAAGGAAATGCAATACTTGCACAATAATTTAAGGATGCACATTATATGTGAGGGCAAAATTCAATAGCCACATTATAAACCTAATCCACATTATATATGGGAGAAGGAAACACAATATATGCATGACAATTTAAGGATGCAAATTATATGTGAGGGCAAAATGCAATACTCATATTATGACCCTAATCCACACTATATGTGGGTGGCAAAATGTAATACTAACATTATGAGCCTTAATCCACACTATCTATGGGAAGCCAAAATGTTAAATCCATATATCAAACATGGAACATTCTTAATGGAATTTGATGACCATATTAAAACCATCCAAGGAGATTGATTTCCTTAAATTAGGAATAAAACATTAAACAAAATGATTTAAAAAGAATATCATACCATTGTTATTAAAGGATGAGGTTACATTCAAAGGAGTTGTGTTTTGATTTGAAAACACAACCTAAATAAATCAACACACATTTCGTTAATCGTTAAACTTAAAACCCTAGCTATGAAATAAAAGTTTAGCTAATAAGATATATAGGTTTAACCAAAAAATAAAAGTTAAACAATCCTATATATTAAAGCAACATTGTCTGTCTATACGGGCAGTTCCTGGAAGATTCTTCCAGTCACTGCCCGTTCCCTAGAAATAACTCATTTGAACACACTGAACAAGGCGTTCTTAACTGTCTTAATTTTTGGCCACTTGGAGTTTGCTCGCATTGCGGGGGTTCATCAAAACCTAGACATGGAATTTTTAAGGACATGATTTTCAGGACGTGAGATTTCAGTTTTGGGACGTACACGGTGTGGGTTTCCAAGACCCAAACTTGGAAATTTTTGGACATGATTTTCAAGACGTGGGATCCTTAGTTTTTGGAGACCTAGAGTTTGCACTCCGGGTTTCCAAGACCCAAAAACACCTGGGAAATTTTAGGATATGGTTTATAGGACATGGTTTTCAGAACATGGATGGGGAATCAGGCGACTTCATAGTGTCCGAAGGTCATGGGCACCCACTAATAAAATATATAGGTGTAGCCAAGAGATAAAAGTTAAGCTACTAAAATATATAAGTTTTTTTCAAGAAATAGAAGTTTAATAAAGAAGAACTATAAGTGTAACGAAGAGATAAAAGTTCAGCCAAAAGAAGATAAGAGTTTTGCCAAGGTAAGGAAGGGATTAATAGTTAGTTAGTAGGCAGGGCTAAGATTTAGGTCAGTAGGGTAGGTAGGTGGGTGAGTAGTATGGAAGTCAGGGTTGGGAAAAAACTGGCAATGATAAAAAAAAATGATCAAAGGTCAGCAGCCAAAAAAGATCGACTGTGGTAGAGTAAAAAGAGTTGGTTAGCGTAAGGTAAAGAGATGAATGAAAAAGAGACGAATCATCCAGCCCATCCTATGGACAGAACGGCCAACTGGCGCAGTCATGGGGGCTGGTTCACTCTGGCCGTGAAAATATATGAAGCGACAGTGGAGGCGCTAAAGAAAAAGGAAAGACAGGGTGAAAATCAGTTCACCGAAAAAACTGAGGTCTGCCTACCTTTGAATGGGATGTTTTTTTTTTTTTTTGAATCTCACCCTATTTATGATCAAACTCAGGGTTCTAGTGTTGTTTTCCTTACTTTATGAATAATTTTATTATATATCTTTAATGACCAGACCTTCTTGCAAAGTCATATGAATTAGTTGTGGGTGTATATTTTGACGGTTTTTTTTTGTTTTGCAATGGGCCATTTATTATGAAATTTCCCTCTTACATTGTTATATATTTACATTGTTTTACCAGACCATGTAAAACTATAAATATATATATAATTTTTTTATATGTTGTTTTAAAAATTTTAAGAAAATTTACACTCACACTTGCCAGGAGTGTAAGTCCCAAACCATTTACACGCACAACACTGGTGCAGGCATGGACCTGTGTAGGCTAATGGGCCTGTTATGCATCTTCCCCTGCAATGTGAAATTAACTCATTTTCTTTTCTTTAATTTCCATTCTTTCCCTGATCACAGTTCCTTTCTTTACTATGTGGCATGTGCATTTTTCTCTAAATTTTAACACATTATTTGAACTCTTACCATTCTCAAAAAGTTGGAAAGAAAAATGTTCATGCCTGTGTGTACGTGGGCCCGGTGGGTGGGGGGGGAAGTTCTCTTCGGTCTTCTCTTGGTTTTTGTTATGTCCCCAGGGCAACCCTCTTCAAGCAGATACATGGAACCAAGGTAAGCAACCTTCAGGAATCTGCGTGGGGACATCCCCTTGCAACTGGCAGCTGAACATGGTGACTCAGTCAGAGTAGATAGTCAAATAATAATTTCCTCTCCTTGCTTGCTTGCTTTTGGGGAAAAGAGCTTGGAGTGGGAAGGCCAGGGGGGGTTTGGGTGTGGCCGGTGGCACCCAGTGGTGACCTTCACATCTAGAAAGAGACTTTCAGAAACCAAAGGGTACATACTACATACACAGAGAAAGAATGTTTCGAGAAGGGCTGTTCAGTCCAATACTAGATTTGGTGTTAATCCATTGAAAGCATCACATGGGTTCATAAAAAGTTTACTTGTAGTGGTCGTGTCTCTCCATCGGCGTCTCTTCATGGGCTTATCCATAAAAAACACTAATTTAATCTAGTGTAGGAGATGCCGTAAAAGTGTGACCTAGCTACTCAATACCCAAAAGAGAAGAGTGTTAGTTTGTGTGTTGGGCTGGTTCCCGCTAATTGGTGGGGGGAGAGAAAGTGTGGTGCTATTGTGGCTATGTATAGATACCAAGTTGGAAAAGATTAAGATAGGGTCCAGAGTCCAGATGGATGGGGGCTGGGTGGCTGGCCTTAGATTTGTACTGTATCTAAAGTAACAATAATCCTGGCCTGAATCTAGAAGCTCAAAATCCAAGTTGACTCTGGCTGTAAATTCATGGGAATTTTTGCTACCTTTGTTTATTACTTCTTGGCCATTTTACAGTGTTTTTGTCACTATAACAACTTTTGCTACTATAGGTGATTATGATGGAGCCAAAGTGGCAATCATCCACACAAAGGGCTTAGCCAATTTTGGTTATAAATGAGGTGTAAAAGTTTAAAACTTATACATCCTTTTATTTATTGTTTGCTACTTACTAGAGGTCAACTGTAGAAAACTGTTGGTTTTTGTTTACTTTCTTCAAATTCTGACTAGCGCAAATCTCAAAAATCACTTCATTTTGTTATATTTAAGATTTTCAACTTCAGTTTTTTTGGCAAAAACTTGTCAGTAAGAAAAGGTTGCTTCACAGGCCATGCTATCCATGACTTTCTTTTGTTAAGGACACAAGGTGTGTGCTGTGTGCTGTGTGGTTCTTGCATAGACTTTGGTATATATAATATGTCCATGCAAAGCTTCTATCATCGTGGGTGAAGCTTTCTTTACCTCAATTCAGGGTTTTCAACATGGGTAGCAGCACCTTTTTATAGCTTCATGTAACAATCCTAATTTTAAAAAATGATCCTCTATTTTGCCGGATCCAGCCATTTTGATGCTACCCAATTTCCAAATGACATTTTTTTTTCAACAAATTGCTACTTTAGGGATGATTTGCAAATACTTGCTTACACATTTAAGTTTTATTGTGATTATATGCATACCAAACATAAAAGCTTTCATTGCACTTTACACTTGATATGGGGTCTATGAAAGAACCACCCCAATTATTGGGGCAAACAAATGTTCCTGCCTAATGCATGGACACTGTGCTTCCTCCAAATCGACAATTTGGAACCCTTCTTTGTAGGCACAGAAGACAACCATAATTCCATAATGCTCCATTTCCAAAGACAACCTCTGTACAATTATGTTGCTGGACACGGGCTCAAAATCTTAATGTTTACTACAATGGAACTTAAAGCAAAAACTAAAGTAACATTAGTATGCTTACACTCATATAGAAATTATTAGGTTAAGTTAGTGCGTGAAAAATATAGGTCCTTTATCAGTTTTTTTTGTTCCTGAATTTTTTTCTAGAAAGAAAATTGAGAAATTTCTGGAATCTTTTTCTAGTGTAAGTTTGACTAATTATGCTAATTTGGGGGTGGGGGTGGGGGTGGGGGGGGGGGGTGCGGGGAATTCGTCAAATTTTTGATATAAACAAGTTGGAAAAAAAAACCCTGGTCTTTTATCAGGCTGCGTGCTGTTGTGCCCAAGCAAAGAGAATGGTCAGTAATTTGTGCATAATAATGACAATTATTTCCAATGGTCAAAAAACACGTGCACAACCTGTTGTCAAATAATTTATCCACCATTGTGAAAATAAGTTATCTTAGTGTTATCTGGTTCTTCTTTGAAAAGGAACATTTTGTTTTGGTTTTGAAACTTTTTTTAGTTTTTTTATGAAACCTTCAGTCCAATCCTGAGACCGACTCTTGAGATTTCTAAAACTTTTCATTCTGATCTTTCCTTGACAAAATTGACCCAGGGTCCAATCTAAGATCAGGGCTGATTCCATCTCTATCACATACATCTATTTACATAAATATGTGTGTGTGGATTTGTTCAAGTAGTTGACAATGGACACACTCGAAGATGAAGATTATGTAATATTAATTATGTACAACTAATTAAAACTAACTACTTGCTTAAAAAGTAAGATCAAAGTTTTGATTCCTTTGAAACTTGTACCTAGATCTACATAGAAAACTTGAGCCTGGTGAAAAGGAGTGCTGAGGTTGGGTATCCCCCTGGCCTGGTTGCTGGTTGCTGTGTTTGATTTTCTCTTTGCAATGGGTTCTTTCTTTTTGTGCCGAAAATGAAAAGAAACTGAGAAAAAAGGAGACAGCAGCCAAGTTTTGAAATAAGGCCAGTTGCCTGGGTCCAATTCCATGGATTGTTCTAGCAAACCGCTGCACCTCCCATGTGAGTATCTTAGAACATGGCCTAGAACGTGGACATGAAGCTGTCTAAAATCAATCAAGATTCTGCCAACAACACGGGTGCACTGTTGAGCATCACTGCATGGTAAGTAGTAGATACCTAGCTACCTACGAAGCAATAAAAGTCAAGTGGGTACCTAGTGGCCGACGACCCAGTAGTGCAGGTGTTTTGAAATTGTGTGCTGGAAAAACGGAAAAGAGAAAAGAGAAAAAGTTGATTGCGTGAGTACGCATGGCAGTTGCAGATGCAGCGGCAGCAGAAGCGGCAGAAGCAGCGACGTTGATGACAGGAGCCAGATCTGGCGTCCTCACCTCCCTCGTACAATACCTCCTGCCCAGTGTGTTTTTCAGGATTCTTTTGCTCGTAGCCAAAGTGGCGATCATTCCCAGGACAACATAGCCAAATCTGGCTATAGAAAATAAATAAAATAAAAAAATCTTCAATCATCCCTCCATATATTTGAACTACACAATGAAAACCCAATCTATGAATCTGGCGAGTTTTCCTTTTTTTTTTTCTCACTTTTGGCGACTGAAAACCTCCAAAATCACTTCTTTTTCGGAATTTCAAAATTTTATTTCGCTTTTCGGCGGAAAAAAAAAAAAAGGCTGCTGGGAGTCCTGCTCCTCCTCCTTCTCTGCCTCTTCGTCGTCAAGACACGACCCATCAGGATATTGATAGGGTAGGAGGGATTCAAAGTTGGAGTAAGGAATACGGTCTCTGTGTGTCTGTCTCTCTTTCGTCCCAGTGCCCCCACCACCCTTTTCTCGATGATCTTATATATATTTATTTTTGTACTTACATCATTCTATCAAACTTCATGAGCATCAGAGTACTGTGAGATCTGTGTTGTGTTACGCGTATCTTTCGCACTTTACTGTTGAAGAACATTATTGCCGCTTTATTTATTTCTCTTTATAAACCTCGCTCTAGTCCCTCATTCTTCCACTTCAGTGTACACAGAATCCATTGTGTGTCGTCTCTATTATATCGGAACTTGGCTCTAAATTATATCCACCACACTTCGTGTTAAATCGTGTTTCGGTAATCCAATTTAGTCTGTTTGGATAGCAAGCATTTTATTTTTTTTGGGGTTTATGTTGTTGCTGTTGTGTCTCTTGTGTAACGGCCTCCCTGGTGAGATCTGCCTTGAGTTGGAAGCAGTTCTGCTAAGTCTTCGTATTTGGGTGGCTGTTTCTAGTTTCGTCTCGGTGATATATACGACACTGTTGTGTTGTTGTTGTTGTTTTTTTGGGGAGGAAGGGGGTTTTGGTCACGAATATGGAAGTTTTGGAGGCTGTTAAGGAGGTGTCGAGTTCGCCCAAACGGGCGAGGGGATCACGTGACGGCTTGATCGATGTGGGAGAGCAGCAGTATGTTGTAGGTCCGTCCAGCAAGAAGCTGCGCGTTGAAGGAGCGGCTTTGTCGTCGGCCACTCCTAATGGGGTGTTTGAATTTGATGACTTGGAGTTGAGAGGAGCTGATGCTGATGATGACGATGAGAACGTCATGATCAGCTGCAGTAGTGGCGACGAGGGAAGTTGCGTTTTGAATCACAGTAGTGATCAATTGATCGGGTGTATGTCTGGAGACGAATATAGTACCGAAGAGTTAATACTAGGTGCGGAGGAGTATGATGATGTGCAGGCGGAGTCGCTAATTTTTCGTGGTCACGAGCTGCATCCAGGTGGCTCGCGGGAGTCCTCGACTGTCATTGGCAAAGAGGACGACGCAGCTGCCCGGGTGTTAAGAAGTCTGGAAGAGGAGTTAGGTGTGTCGCCGTCGGAGTGTGACGACTACACCTCGACATCTACCCTCTCGAGTATGGCTTCGAGCTCGGGCATGGCTCAAGAGGCGCTCGTTGAAGCAGCCCTGAGTAGCTGGGGTGAGGAGATTTGGAACTCGACCACAGGTTTCAATATAATCAGTGGAGAAATCTCGGTGGCAGCTACAGTCGGTTGCTCAAGCGGAAGTAGTACTACTGAATCAGCCGCGCCACCGGGCTGCCAAGGTTTTGGCGACCAGCTTTGCACTCTGAGCAGCGGATTGGAAACCCCCGTGGATGGAGCTGCACAAGTCGACATTGGGTTCTTGAGTGAGGCTTCTGACGACGAGCTGGGCATTCCACCCAGCCCTCATTATAATACGGATAGAAGATACTTCCACCAAGAAGAAGAAGAAGCTGGAGCAGCAGCTGCGAAAGAGGCTTGTGAAGCAAATATGAGCGCACTTTCAGAAGTGGTCGCTGATCTCGTTGCTCATGGAGATCATCATCAGGCTACTACTATTGATGCTGCAGCTACTGGGCATGAGCTGGGCGGTGCAGATCAGAGCCAGCTCCATCATGAAACCTTCAGCTGGGCATTGCAGGCCGAGAGGACTGATGAGGAGTATCCTGAATTTGACGACATAGCTCCGGTAGAAGATACAGATTGGCTGATGCCGCTGGGAAGCAACTTGGATTTTCTCCTGGATTTCTCTACTGGCTATGTACCTGCTGTCACAACATAATTAAAAACCAGCTTGGATTGATTTTCCAGTCGAGGACTCAACTTGGATTTTGAGGCTCTAAAAACCAACCATTTGGACTTACATAAAGTTATTATCGCCAAAGAATTGATTCAAAAACCAAGAAGAAGAAGTTTTGGTTTGTTTGCACCAAAAGAGTTTGAAATCGTTTAGGTAGCGCGCTCTCTCTCTCTCTCTCTTCATCCAGGATGTGAATTGGTAGTGTGCAAAAGAGAAAGAATGTGAGAAAAGAAAGAAGAAAGTAGTAATTTCTGTTTTGTTTTCAGGTTGTGAATAGGGAAAAAGTTTTGTAGATACTGATCTCTGGTCACATTGACCATTTGAATGGACAACAAATTCCCACAAACACCACAAATCCCATCCCCCCAACTCCCCCCTTTTCAAAAAACTTCTTCCCCATGGGTGTCTTTTTATCTTCCACAGCGCTAGCTAGCTACTTATGGTATTATTTGTCTTTGTGAGTGTCTGGTTTCCATGTGCTTCGTCTGAATTGTTGTTGGAAGTTTTGAGTATTTTAGTTTCCCAGATTGTGCATAGAGAGTGTTATTATTCTCAGCCTTTTTTTCCTGATTGAGTATTTAATTGCTGTTTGGGTGAATGAAGATAATCAAAACCTGCTAAACATAAAGGTAAAACGTGAAAGGGACGAAAGACCAGTGGGGTAGAGACTAGCACAGGGAAGATTAGAGAGTCAGAAACAAGTTGGGCTTTTTACAAAACTTACAAAGCAGAATTTGGAAACTATATATCAAGAGATAATGAAAAATACTTGGCACTGCCTAATAATACTTTCTCATGTGTTATAAATCTATTAGCTATCATAGGAGAGTATGAAATATATGGTTTCATGTAGGTGAAGTCATGTTGAAATTAGCCCTTTTTTTTTCTGGCGCCCTAAAGCTGCAATTCGCCACTTGTGATCTGGAATGAGGTTTAGAGTGCGAGGTTGCATCCCATCACAAAGAAAGTTTCACCATATTTCTACTGTATAATAAGGTGGTTTTTCTGCTAGTTTTTACTGTTTTGACAGTTTTTTATTGTGGGATGATGGACGATTGTCACTCATGGTAAATCTCTTGTTGGATGATGATCACCCATGCTGCATCACAAAAAGAAAAAGAAAAAAAAGGCTGGTTGCAATATACTAGCAATTAAGGAGCAACATTTAAAATCAGTGTTACTACATACGGTGGGTATTCATGTTGTCTAGACCTACTAGCCATTAAGGGGCAGCACTTAAAGAACATGGTGTGTGGATGATGTTTGGAATAAAGACTTGTGGGGTGGTTACACATTGAGGACTCTAGCACTCATGGTAGAATTTGTGTGTGCCTGAAGATGAAAAATTTGACCACCTTAATGGACACTATTTGTGCGAGCTCTCATAGATGGCCTACATAGTGCTAGGCATTTTTTTTTGGGGGTGCAAAATTTTGTACAAATGAAAATTAAAAGTTAAAAAACTCACTTGCATATTCCTTGTTTTCTGGGAAAATCATTCACCAAATTTTGGGAGAAACAAAAATTGAAAAATCATCTGCACATTTCAACTCTTGCAGATTGCACATCCACACACCTCACAACACCTGTTCCATGTTAGTAAAAACCAAGTTGTAACCAGGTCTGATTTTTGGAACCAGTTTGGATCTGAAACTGGGGTTTTTGGTTTTTTCAGAGAATCGAAAGCAAACCAGAACAGAGATCCTGGGTATCTAAAGAACCGAATCTAGGATTTTTCAAAAGGAAAAAAAGGGACTAGAACTGGGGGCTAACTGGCAGTTAACCGCTAGTTTTGGTCCAGGTCACCTGAAACTGGGTCTGATTTCTAGAACTGGAACCAAGATTTTGTTTCTTTGAAGAACTGGATCAGGAACTGGACTGGGACTTTGTTTTTTTAAGACCCAAACCCAGAACCAGAATCTTATATATAAATTCAGGTAGTCCGTGCGTCAGTCAGTCTCTGACGGAGCTCGGGTGCAAGTCCGGCCGACCAGGCCCAGCCCGGCTAAAACGGAAGAGGGGCTGACTGGCTGTGACGGTGGCCAGCAGGGGCGGGCTGGGCACGGGAGAGTCCCTGCAGGTCCGTTGAAGCCGGACGAACAGTAGAATTTCGGCCAATGGGAAGGCCCAAGGTGCTTTGCTTTTATTCTTTTTAAGTTTGGGCTGTTTCCCAATGTGTTCTCACGGTGTTCCCTCTAAGTTCCTAATGGGTTCCCAATATGTTCACAGTGGCCTTCGGCCACGGGCACCCACTAGTTGCTCTAATTTATTTATTTAGAACTGGAACTAGAGGTTCTTCATGAAAGTCAAGAACCAGACAAGAACCACCCAACACTGGTATATACCAGTGTTGTCCAGTTCTTCCTTTTTTGAGAGAACCTCCAGTCCGGTTATGACATTTAAAAACTTTGTGCAAACGGTTCTCTGGGTACGAGTTTGAACCAGGTTCTTCCAAAATTTGAAACCTTTGGTTTCAGTTTTATCACATTTTTTCAAATTCAAGAACCTCTAGACTCAATTTTTGAATCAAGTTCGATTCCATGTACACAATACAGATTCCCCAATGCTAAAGATTATGTGAATACAAAGTTTTACGACAAATTAAAATAGGGGTCTATGTAAATATAGAGTTGAACTGATTAAAATTGATGATTAATTATAAAGTTCAGTCTATTTATTAACTTTGAAAAAGGTCAACTTATATATGTATATCTTTACCCCGTTTTCAAAAATATTTTTTCATCATTCTGGTTCAATTTTCGGATTTAGCAAAACTTTTTTTTTCCACAGTTCAGTTCTTGTGCCAGTTCCAACAAGGTGATGTCAACTCAGGTCCAGGTTACAAGAACCTGACCCTGAACCGCCAATTTTTACCCTTCAAACCGGATACCCTCACAACACTGGTGTATACCTGGTATAAAAGACTCATACAAAACTGGTACAAGGCTGGTGTCACCTCTAGTCCCTACCAGACTGGTCCTGGTATAAGGCTGCTGGTATTGCATGTGCTAATACCAGACTGGTAATGGTCCTTTCTACCAGTCTTGTTACTTGATACCAGGCGCAGGCCTACACACCATAGCAAAGCTGGAAATAACCAAAGAGTTCACCTGAGTCTTACAAAGGCACTTTTGCAGTGACAAGTTGTTCTGGTACTTTTGACTGGATATACTTGCTGGGCCCATCAGTAGCCTAAAATACTTCGTGTGTTGTTAGTGACACTCCAATGAAGCATTTGCAGCATGAAGATTGACCATGAGATTTCATGACAGATTTCTTTTGAAAGACCCACCACCCCAATTCTCATTCAACCTCATGGATGGTGTGAGATGTGCTTGAATTGTTGTGAAAAAGTATAATGAAGTACAAAGTACCACTCCATTGAGGCAGACATGCTTCTTGTGTCAGAAAACAGAGTCTACCTGGTCTTGCATGGTCCTGGTGGAGTCCAGAGTCCAGAGTCCAGAGTTCAGACTCCAGACAAACACTCTTATCACTGGTCCAAATTAATTGAAGGCAAGCTTCTGAGTTATATTGTACTGAAGGATTATTGAGGGCCCATAGCTGGAGAGGGTGTGTGTCTATCCTTTGACAAATTATTGAGGAACTGGTGCAAAGGATTAGGAATCTGTTGAAAAAAAGAAACCAATTTTCTGCCTGATGCAAAAATTATTGGTGTACAACTTGCTAAAAGAATTGGTAGTCCTTTGCACCTTCTTCGCCCATCTAGAGGAATCCAGAAAATGACCAAAACCTAGTAAAGTATTCAATCCAGTTTTTTGTCAAAAAGGTTAAAAACCACTTGTTGAACTAAGTGATTTGCTATACACTGAGCACAGCCACCTCACCTAGAAATGCATTGGACTGGGTAGGGCGAGGATGGTTCTGTCACGTTGTTATGTGTTCTACCTGGACACTGTTCTAGACTGGCTTTCCTCACTGTTGATTTACATCACAGGAGTGTTGGCCACATTGATGCCACCATTGATGTACATTTTACAGCACAAGTGGAACTGGCAGTATAACAAGTGGATGCAGCAGATAACTCTGTCTCACAAGGGATTAAAAAAATCAAAAAGATACCTGAATAGGACACCATAACCAGTTATGTATTAGAGAACATGGCCTAGGAACAGCATTCTGCCTCCCTAACGAGCGAGTCATAAGGACTGGGATGAGCTGAAGCAGAATGCACACCCAAGATGGTTTCATCATGTAAAGGTTCGTACATACGTATGGCAGGTATGTATGGACCTTTACATGTACGAGGAAATGGGCCATGAACAGCGGATTCTGCCAGTTGCGCCCTCACTGTGCTTGCCCAGGGTATTCTATAAGACAAATGCTTACTATCCAGCAGAAGGGATGGCCTTACCAAAAGAGAAGACACATTTGTCCAAGAGAAAACATGTTTGTATGTGGAAAAACAAATGTGTCCCATCGCCCAGCACCCACCCTTGGCACTATCTCCCTCACAATTTTGTGTTTTTGTTGGGTTGGGCAATGGAAAATTAAAATCTTGACTTCAAAACAAGTCAAAATTATCAAAAAGAAAATTCCATTTGTGTTTTGCAAAGTGTATGGTATTCACAAGAATATCCACAAAAAACATCACTCATATGAATGAATTTCTTTAGTGTTAATGTTACTAAGTAATTTTAAAGGCTTTCATAATGTTTATGTGATTTTCTTTGTACCATTCTTCTTGCTCTTTCATCTTTATGCGTTTGTTCATTTTATTCTTTTCTTTTTTGAAATATGTGTGTTTAAAATGTTTTGAATTCAAAGTTAGATGAAAAATGAAGCTTTTAAATAAAATGATGTACTTTTCATCCTTTTGACTTTGATGAATCTTTGAATCATGTTTTGCATTTGAGAAATATTTGCAAATTAGAGTTTCATTTTTTCATATGATTTAGAGTTTAGCTTTCTTTCACTAATTTCATTCTTTTTTTCTTGTACTTTTGATCTAACGTTTGATTGATCATCTTAAAAACATTGGCTCATGCATTCTTCTCATTCTCACCCTTTATTTTCCATCATCTTTGTTTTTAAAAATCATCATTCCTTGTAAACTTCATCACCATATCTTTCCCTTCATCTCTCCTTCCATTTTCACCTTAAAAGCATTGGTTCGTTCATTCTGCTCATTCTCATCGTTTATTTTCAATCATCTTGGTTTTTTTTACATTTTCATTCCTTGTAAACTTCATCACCTTACCCTTCCTTTCACCTCTCCTTCCATTTTCACTTCCACCTCCCCTAACAATGATAAAAAAAACAAGAAATCCCAAAACAAATAATAATAATTTAAAATGAAGAAAAGCAAAACGATTAAAAACATAAAGCAAACACATAAATACCTCTTAAGCCATTTATTGAAAAGTCACTTCAATAAAATATCGCATAAAATCTTTTTAGAATCAAAGAGAAAAAACACATCAAGTTGGAAAAGAGAAAGAGAAAAAACTGCAAAGTGAAAAAAGAAGAAAGCTATTAAAAAAATCACATAGATCCTTAAGAAGAAAAATAAGAAATGAAATAAAAACCAAACACAAAGATACCTTAAAACTCTAGCACCTACTTTATTAAAATATCACCTTCAATCTCCATACAAATAAAAAGAACAAACATATTAAGTTGAAAGGACAAGAAAAAAAAACTAAAAGAAGAGGAAAAAACTACAAAGAAATCCACATAAACAATTTTAAAATCCTAAATCCAATTTAGTAACACTAACCTTAAAAATCCATACATTTTGTCATAAACATGCAGATTTCTTCTTGTTAGAAGTTTTGGCTTTTTTGAAGGCGTGGTTTCTTTTCATTTCTTGGCCTGACCAAAGTGAACCCCTTGTGGGGAGGGAGGCAATAGCCCCATCACTCATTAGATAAGTTCGTAAAATAGGAGGGGGGGGGGGGGAAGGAAATGCCACCGAATGGTGGCATCGTCCTTCCCCAGAATGTTCATGTGTAACCATTCTTTCCTAAAAGCTAGCTCAATGCTACATTGGATGACTAGGTCCTTGGTGGTGCGGTGACCTCTAATGGCCTTCCAAGTGGCCATGCCGACCTCAACCGTAGCCACCCAAGCCTAGGTGAGAATCTGCTTGACAGAGTAGTGGTCGTTGAAGTGCTTTCGGCACCTCTCGGACCAAAGATAGTAAAGCAAGAGACTACGAAGGATGTCCAGGGGTTGCCTAAGATAGGTGAAACCTCCATTGTGGTACGCAAGGAGGCCTAGCGGGTTGTCCTCGCGCTCGCTGATAGCTTCCCCGAGAAGCACGAACGGCCAGGAGATGGTGACGTCGCCAGGCGCTTGCCATTCCTTCCAAATCTCTTTGTAGGCTTCCCAAGCGCGCTGCACCATTGGGCATTCGAGTAGGCAATGAATGGGAGATTCGACTTGGTTGGTGTCGCAGACTTTGCAATGGGGAGAGATGCCCATGAGTTACAACCATGTGCCAACCGGGAGGCCTTGGTTGAAGGTTAGCCAGATGAGCCTCCCAACCTTCTTTGGGCGGGTGTTGTGCCAGATTTTGGCTATCACCTGAATTGTGGTTGAGTTTCTCAAGCTAAAGCCTTGGATGAAAGAGAGCATATTGGGGGTGTGGCCAATTCTCAGAGCGTGTTTGTAACCCCTTTTTGCAATGTAGCCAAAGAAGGGGGCGTCTCCAAGGGGCGGTGGAGCTTGCCAATGCCATTCTCCTGGGTCCCACGGGAGATCTTGAATAAATCCGGAATCAAAAATCCAAAAGAGGGGGGGTTTTTTGCTAGGCGCCAGCAGGTCCCTAGCGACCTTGAAGGCCGATCCGGCTCTTTCTTGAATGAGGATTCTTCATGCCGTGGAGAGCTGAAGAACCTGGTGGGTCGTTGCTTGGATGCGACCGTCGGGAGTGGATCTTTTATACTCAATTACGTCAGCAGTGTCTCGTCTGTATTGGATGACTAGGTAGACCCAGTCGAGGGGGGAGGTCGGGTTTTGGTTGGGGGTTCCGATCCACTCCCCTGGTTGAGGTTGCTTGTCGAACTCGTCCGGACGCCAAATGATGCTCGCGGTGATGGCCTCCTTGCATTTCATGTTGGATTCGTGGTAGCCCATCCCTAGCATAGCGAGACTTTTCCAGTCTCTCTCCACGTGGCTCCACATGTCCTTGATTCTCGTGCAACCGTGTCTCACGAAAGCGTTTTTGTCCCACAGGCCTCCGAGGCCCAACAGGGTGCCGTTTGAGTTGAGGATCGATGGATTGCCGAAAAGCGGCTGTCTGAGAGTCTCTGCCGCGCTTGTTGGGTCCACTTTGGTGAGTCCCGGTCTCACATTCAGCCAGGATCCTACTATGTTTTTCCACATTGAAGGGCGGATTCTCTTGAGTTTGGGAGTGGCGAATAGCCAGTTAATGTCGGGGGTGATGGGCCCTTTCCCGTCCGGTTGGCGTTCTGCCTGATCAGTTCCTTCCATGGCTCCCCCCCCCCCCGGGGCTAGGCCTCTGATCAGCAACTTGGCCAATAAGGCCTCCGATTGGGTCTTGGGATCAATTATCCCCAGCTCACCTTGGGAGGTTGGGAGCACTAGTGTGTCCCATTTGACTTTGGCGCGTATTGGCGCGTCTTTTCCACACCAAATGAAATTTCTGATTATTCCCCTCACTTGAGCGCACATGCGCGAGTTGGGGTTCCAACACGCCACTAGGTACCAAGTCGAGGCGAGGAGGACCTAATTGGCTACCAGGATCCTCCCCGCTAAAGAGAGCCTATTGTTGCTCCAGGTGATGAGCTTGCTTTTGAGGGCAAGCATCATCTTGTCAAAATTGGTTTGGGGGGGGGAGGTGAAAGCCTACCTGGATGCCCAGGTAGCGGGTGCCCGTTCCTTCTGATAGCCAACGAAGGCCTACTTCTTCTCCCCACGTCCAAGTTCTCTCTGCCCTACTCGCTCATATGGCGGCCAATTTGTACTAGTTTATTTTTGCGCCCGAGGCTTAGCAGAATAGCGCTAAGACACGTTGCGCCTTGTCCATGTTGCTGGGGGGTTCCTTTGAGGTAGAGGGCCGTATCGTCTGCAAAGGTTTGATCTCTGATGAAACCTCCTTTTGGCAGGGAAAAGCCGTCCACTGCGTATCTGGGGTCGGTCATAAGGTATCCCAAAACGTCGGTTGCAAAGATGAAGAGGTAGGGTGCCAGGGGGCAACCCTGCCTCACGAATCTTTCTAGTGGGAAATCGGGTCCGATGGTGCCGTTTACCTTTATGGCTGATGAGGCCGTTTTGTATAACGACTTGACCCAGCGCACTCAGGTGTCACTGAAACCAAGCACCGCCAACGCCTTGAACAAGAAGCCCCATTCGATTCTATCAAAGGCCTTTTCAAAATCAAGGAGTAGCAATACCAGATTTTAGTTGTCCTCTTCCGCCCATTCAAGGGCCTTTTGAGCCATGTATACATTGTCTAGGATTGACCTTCCTTCAACAAATCCGGTCTGGTTTGGCCAGATTACGTGAGGGAGTACTCCTTGCACTCTTCCTGCGAGAACTTTAGCAAGAATTTTGTATAGGCTGCCGAGGATGGTGATCGGCCTCCAATTTCCTAGCCTTGCTTGGTCCCCTAATTTTGGGATGAGTGTAATTTGGCCTTTATTTATGAAAGGCGAGGTTTCCCGCTTTAAGCATCGTCGCAAAGGCGCTTAGAAGATCCGGAGCTACGTCCGGCGCGCACTCATGGAAAAATTCCATGGGTAATCCGTCATGGTCGGGCGTTTTCCCTTTCGGGAAGGCGCAGATGGCGTTGAGGATTTCGGCGAGCGTTAGCTTTTGAGTTAGGAGCGAGTTGGTGTCTTCCGTCACCCTGAGCGAGATGCTAGGCCAGCATAGCTCCTGAGCTTCTTCCGTGCCTTGGGCGCTAGCTTCCGAGGCGTATAGACGTTTGTAGTAGTCGGTGATGTAGTCGGTGAGGTCGCTTTGGCCCATTACGGTCCCCGATTCCGTTTCGAGCTCTCTAATCAAAGCTTTTTTTTTCTCGACACGGTGGAAATCGAAAAAGGTCTTGGAACAGGTGTCTCCGTACCTGAGCCATGTGGACGCAGAGAGGTGGCGGTTGCGCGCCACGGAGTCTTGGAAGATTTCCGCCAACTTGCCCTGAGCATCTGAGAGGATCTCTCTGATTTGCCCCACACCGTCATCACGAGGGGCGAGTGATCTGATAATTTCCTTATGGATGCCGCAGTTTCGATTCTCCCTCCTCTCTCTTCGATTTCTTGCGAGATCATGAACTTGTCAAGCCTTGAGACGGCTGAGCGCGGGCCGGCTCTCCCGTTATCGAATGTGTACTCCTTGCTTGACATCTTTCTGAAGCTGTCTAGGCTCCACGCGTCGATCAACCCGTATTGGAGCGTCATCTGATGCCAAGAGGCTGCCTCTCTCCTGAGCATCCGTCTTCCGCCGAAGGCTTTTCTTCTGTCCGTGACTTCGGAGTGGTTGAAATCTCCCCCGATGATGAAGTGATCGGAGGCAAGTTCGGCTTGTGAGAGCTTTCGCCAGAGGGGAGCTCGATCGGTTGAGGAGTTAGGGGCGTAGATGTTGATGATGGTGAGAGTCCCGCCGTCTGGGGATTGGAGCGTGATGTATTGCGCTCTCCCTTCCGACAATATGCCGTGGTCCTTCACGAGGGGGGCGGTCGACTTGTCGACCAGAATTGCTGTGTCGACATTCATCCCTTGCGAGGTGCCCATTGGGATTCCTTCGTTCCAGAAGAAGATCCCTTGCCAAAATTCGATTCCATTGGCGGTGCTCTTATCCCTTCCTTTCCCAAATGATGTTCCTGAATAAGGATGACTTGGGGGGGGGGGGGGGAGAGTGAGGCCATCCAGGCCTTGATCTGTTTTGGCTTGTGAGAGCCGTTTCTCAGACCTCTCACATTGAGTGAGGCTACGGTCAATGGTTTTTCAGTCATAGCTGAGTCGATTCCGGGCAGCTATGTTGCCGATCGATCCCGGGCTTCGTGGGGTGTCGCATGGCGGGACCTCTTGGTCGCCGTCTTGCCTTGTTGTTTCGTACCGGATGAGAGCGATACCGTCCGACCGTGTGGTGGCCACCGTCGAGATGTCGAGCTTGGTGAATCGCTTTTTGTGTGCCGCCTGCGGCGAGGCCTGAATACTCGCCGCTCTATTCTTGGATTCTTGGTGGGTCGAGCTCTCCAGTTCGGCCTTCATCAGTAGGCTATGCACTGGGGCAGCGAATTCTGTGTCATTGTTCATCCCGAGTATGAACTCTAACGCTTTCCAATGCAAGTGTCGCTTATTTTGGATGCTGAGAGCGCTTGTTCCGGTGTCGATATGCGCTAGAATCATGCATTCCACTCCCCCTCTGTTTGGAACCTCTTGCCAGCTCCATTCAAGTTTGGGCCGGTCTTTGAGTGAGAGTTTGTACCTGAGGACTTTCTCCTCCAATTCCACTTCATGTCTCTGAGTCAGGTCTGCCCAGGCTGAGTTGTGAGACCACTCAGCTTTGGCTGGGCCCGTGATTCTTATGCTAGTCGGGAGGCTGGGTCGAGCTTGGCTCTTGGAGTGCACGACTATTTCCTTCCGTGAGTTCTTTTCTCTTGCCAAAACCGGCCAGACTCTAGCTCTCAGAGGTTCCCAATTCTGTGGAATTGAGATGCCGAGAGAGGTGAAGGAGGGAGGTACCTCTAAGTGTTGTTGACCTCTCTTCCCTCCCGGTGTTGTCTCTTGATGCGGGGTGTGGGGGATCGGTGATTGTGCTTCCGGCATGGGGGAAGCTAGTTTGAGGGTGTGCTTTTTCCTCCCTTGGAAAGACCACCCGTTGGTCGCTTCTTCTTGATGATTGGGGGTTGCCCCCCCTCCTCTGGACCCTTCGACGGGGCTGGCGAAGGGATTGGTGGTTGTTTCCGAGGCGCGAGCTTGTTGGCTTGCCGATCCTGGTAGCCCGAAGCTCAGCTGGGTTCTTGGAGTGGATGCGCTTTCTTTCCGCCTCTCGGTTCCGGGCTGGTTGGGAGGTATCGTTCTTGGCCTGACAAAGACCCAAAAATGGGTGACAGATAGGTAGATAGGCTGGTGAGCGAACACTTAAGAATTCACTTGACGGTAAATACTGGCACATTGTTCCTCTGCTTCTGAATCTGAAAAAACATTTGTATCCATTCACCTATAGCTTCCAATGCTGCAAAAATTTCTCAATTCAGTAAAGTTATGGGGGAAGATATGTAGGTGTAAGGGGGTTCAGTGTTTGATGATGGGTGAAATAGAACAGATTAAGATTTTAAGCTTAAAATCTTTGATCATTGCAGCTTTGCCTCTGAAATACAAAGAAGTTTTGTAAAGCCTTAGTTGGCGTACCCATCAAATTTTTAATCACTCAAAACAGACTAAATTTGAGGAAGATATGAAGGGGCTGGAACTAGAGAGGGGTCTAGAGCTATTTTTCCAAATTTTTTAAAGCAAACTATCACTCATCCTCTTTCTGTATTTTTCTGTATTGCTCCTTTGCTTCTGACACTCCAAGAACATTTGTAGCCCTCCAGTTTGCACATCCAATGACACAGAATTGCTCAATTTGGTTAATGAATGACCAAAATATTGGAAAGTGTTTGGTGATAGGTACTTGTTCGGTGATGGGCTGTGCTAAGGAGTGCCCGCTAAGTATTGTTTGAATTTGCATCAAAGTTGGTTCAGGACCCAAACCTTATTTGAGGACATGGGTTTCAAGTAATCAAAGTTAGTTCAGGATTTAGCCAAGCTGAAGGGAAGCTAAAGAAATTTGTTTATGTATGAAACAGGGAAGAAAATATTTTATCCGGCAGTGGGTTGTAACCAAATATTCTCCTTGAGCTTCAGAACAGAAGCTCAAAAAGATGAGACCCTTATGAGTGTTTGATTGAGATTTATGCCATGTAGAGCCATCCTACATGATTCACTCTTATTTGATGGAATCGTTCATACTGTGGGGAATTGTACACTGATGGAATTGTAGTTGGTGGTGTCTGTCTGAGGTTTGTCATTGCATTGGCTTCACAAGACATCTTGTATCAATAGCCCTTACAGTGATTGATGGAAATCTATGGAGCTGTGTTCATGGTATTCACGAGTGAGTAGTGCAAGAACTTGCTTGGGATTTCGGTTCAGCTAGCACTAAATGTAAGACATGTGAGAATGTACACATAATAAATCCAAGGTCATCGGGGAGGGAATTGTGTCAATGCAACAGCTGATGGTTGTTGGGTACTGAAGGCTCTTGAATTTTCTGAACAAGAAAGTTTGCAGTTGTATAATTTTTGATTTGATAGCTGCCCACTGCCTCTGCACATTGTGAGCTGCACTATAGCATGTTGGATTCAAATCATGTGACAGATTGTCTTGCACTCAGACTTTGTGACAAGCTGCCTTCTTATGCTCATATTTGTTCGTGCTTGGATGGCACAAGAGGATTACACTACAGCAGTTCAACATTTTCCTTGATCACCCATTTGTGTGGTGCACAATGTAAAGGCATGCAAGGAGATGACAGCAGAATCAAAATGGACCTTGTAGAGATAGACAACCCACAGATGCACAAAGAAATTTCTAGACCATCTTGTTGTAATCGCCAGAGAGATGGGTAATCCCACAAAGATTAAGAACATCTCCATAGCCTCAGGCACATATTACAACAAGACTTACACCAAAAGAAAGAATATATTGTAGTTGAAGATGAAGGCATGCATCTGTTCTTCCTCCAAATTTCCTCATGAATTTAGGACAAAGGTATTCATGGTCATTTAATGGCTAGCAGGGTACAACTCACTTCTAATGTATTCTTCACAGAAACTAAATTTCTGGAAGAAATGCATTAGCAAACCAGGATGTGCTTCACTACAAAGAACAGATAAACTGGAGTTAGCTTTCATAGTTACAAAGCATTTGACTGCAAGGCGGGCAAAATGGTTCATTCTTGGATGTTAGTGGAATAAGATTTGTGTTCAACACTCTGAAGACATTTCACTTCTATGATAAAATCCCAGCAATTTGCAATTGTGCCCCATGTACAGCATATGCCAGGCATAATAACCCAAGCTTCGCTTTCTGATGGACACTAAAAACCATAAAAACAAAGCTGAAAAAATCTAACAAGTGTGTTTCTTTTGCTGCTACATGTCTCCATTGTTACTGGCTGCAAGACTTTCTCCTAAAACTTTTTTGTAAGAATAGTTAGTTGGAGCTGGATCAGTAATACAAGCTCCTGAAAATCTGGATAGACTGCCAATTGATGCCTAGAATTACAAACTTTTGGGCTCTGAGGGTCATGGGTGGATGGATCATGGACATCGGGTGGTGGTGGTGGTGGTGATGGGGTTAAGCAACCTGTGCACCTTGAAAGGTCTGCCCAAATTGCCAGCTTGAATCAGCAACACGAGAGGTGGTGACTCTGCCATCGCTTGTGGTGACCATGAACCAAATGCGTTGTCCCATGAGCTTCCAATTACACTGCCAATTCTGACCCCAGTTTCTTGTCATGGGGTACCGACCTATACGATCCCCTCTGTCCTCACCGCCGCCGCCCCCACTCCAGATCCACCCACATTACTATTGTGACCAGGTTGAAGAATGGGTTCCCGTTGATGGTGAAGCGGATTGTTCCTCTTTTCACACAAGTAACCCTAGACAGTGAAAGGATCCGATCCAAGACGTCAACAATCAGATCAGTACAAGGGCATGAACTCTGTGACTATACAAAAAAGCTAAGCGGTGCAAGCAAGCACCCAATTCAGAAATCTCGGGGAATTCTGCAACCTAATTGCCTGACATGTTCCATAACATCTTTAGGTTTTGTATATGTACTAAGTACCTGCAATATGCAACGGGGATGATGCTTGCTTTGTACTGGCCGATCTTCAAGAAAATGGGCTCAGCCAAGTCGAAGTGTGGCCTGGGTAGGTTGCACCAGCCGCCAATGTTGGAAGCATGAGACCAGTTGGGAGGACAGAAGTCAGTGGCCGTCACTGTGATGTATATGGGTAAACACTAGCGGGATGATCCGGAGCACTCCAGCTAGTAACACGTTCCGCATATGGATCCGGTGTTGAACAGCGCTGTGCTCAATGCCGCAGTTGCCATGTCATAGCCTGTTGCGTACAGGTTTCCATATCTGTAAGCTCCACCTGCAGTAGGAGGAGGCCGAGCCAGAGGTGCGTCGAATCCATCAGATGGGCTAAAGAAAAACCAACCGGTTTACACAATTCTTCATGCAACATACGAGCCGAACGACGCTGTCATGATCGATCCGCGAGAGAAGTTAGAGAGTATTATTGTGAAAAGTCCTGAGAAAGGCCTTACCCATTGTGCCGGAAGCATCAACACCACCGTAGAAAGTTGCAGTATCGCGAGAACGTGTGGGTGCCGCAGATGTTAGATTCACACCAGGATGTCCAGTTTCAGAACTACTTGGGGGGCGGCATTCATCAGCTGTAGCTTATTGGCAGGCCCTCAACTTCAGGAACAGACCCTCGTTTACTTCTTACGGAATTTGGTTTAATTTTGCTTCATAGAAAAAAAATCGGAATAAGACGGGAATACAGAATACCGTCTAATGTAGACGCCCTAAAGCTCAAACATTCAAATAATTAATTACCATCCTCTATGACTGAGATTTTAAGCCAATAATAATTAAAATTTGAAATTGATAGACGATGATTGAAGGAAGAGAGAATCGAATAGGAAACGCACTCAGGAATTAGAGCAGCTAGCACGGACAATCGAAGAGAGAAATCAATAGTGAACACACACTGGGTTTTAAGGGAATCAACAACAAATGTAAGAAGCACATTCAAGAAATGCACTTGGGAATTACAACAATCATCAATGATTAAAGAGGGAAATTGACACAACTCCAGATCGTATGGACAGACATGCATTTGAGGGAATCAACAACAAACATAAGAAGCACATTTAAGAAGCGCATTTAGGAATTGCAATAGCCATTGATGATTCAATAAGGAAATCGACACAACCTTAAATCACATGGACAAACATTAGGTTTAAAGGAATTAACAATAAACATAAGAAGTGCACTCATGAAAGGCACTTAAAAATTGCAACAACCATTGATGATTTAAGAAGGAAATCAAAATTTAAAATACATTGAATTTGAAAGAATCAATAAGAAATTTAAAAAACACATTCAAGAAGTGCAATTAAAAGTTATGGCAACCATCGACAATTGAAAAGAGAAATTGACAGTGTAAAAATACTAGGTTTAAAGGAATCAACAACAAATGTAAGAAGTGCATTCAAGAAGTGCACTTATGAATTATAATAACCATCGATGATTGAAGAAAGAAATCAATACAACCCTAAATCATGACTCAACAAGATTCAAAAAATTTAGGAGATTGAAGAGAAAACTTCCATGGATCTAAATGGTGAATAGAAATCAATTAAAATTTCAAGGAGGATTCACAAATGTCGAACCTTGAGGTATGAAAACATTTCCTTATGGCATAATGGAGCCTTGTCAACCCTTGATTCCAAATCACCCCCCACACAATCCCATAGAAAAATCCTCTTGCCATTCTTCAAAACTGAAACAACTCCATCAAGTCTGTAGCGTGCACAAATCCACTTGGGTTGAACACAAAAAATGTACAAAGTTTTTACAAACTTGTGAAATTTTAAACCTAAACAATAAATAACCAAATTTTGCATTGCATAAGAAGATGGGATGAAGACTTGAACCTTAGGGAGAATAATTGGTTAAGCTTTCAAGGGGTACAAATTACATGAAACTCCAACATCTTGTCGTTTACAAATGTACGTCATGCAAATTCTAGCAATTATAACTACTAGAGGAAACAAGATCTGGTGATCCTAGTTTACAATGGCAAAAAAATCTATGGCAAAAAAATTGCACTAAACGATACGTAAGATGGTGATGGTAACAAGCAACTTGAAGCAAACTTTCTCACACCTAAAGGTTTGAACCTTTGACCAATGATGGTAGCTAAGGTTTAAAGTGCTCATGGGTGGTTGTTTCACACTAGTGAAAATTGAAACCCTAAACATCCTAGCAATGAAACCCATTTGATTAGATGCAAACTAGCAATATCACAAAATTCATCCACCATCCTAGATGGCAAAATGGATTTTCAAACCCAACCTCTAAGGGCCCATCACACCTCCCTAACCAAAAGTGAAATTTGACCATAAATTGTCAAAAAAAAAAGGCTAGTGTGTGTTGTCCCTCCAACTCTTCAAAAAGAAGGTTGTAACCAATGTCTCAACAAAATTTGAGATTGAGGCATGCCAAAATTTTATTCAAATTGAGAATCCCAATAAATATGTTGCTCATATTTCACAAAAACATTTTGTTCATAGCTATATCTAGTATGACAATTCCAACAAAAACAAAACCAATGTACAACAATCATAAGACTGGTCATAACCTACATGCCAAAATTTCAAGGAACAAATCTAAAATGACTCAAGATAATTTCTTGATTGAATTCCATGTTATGTTCTCAAAACTCTAATGTCCTTCAATAATTCTATAAGGGCCTAAGTTCAAAAGTTTTAGGGTTAGAAACAGCACAAAACCTTCTACTTTGATATAAATATTATTTTACAAACCAATAAGGAACAAAAACAAATCCTTTGTAATGTTCATATGATAGTTGTGCTCCTAGATGTTAAATAAGTTTGTGCACAAACTTCAAGGTAGTAAATTACTTGTTTCTTGGAAAACTAAGGTTGATCATAATGCCTTTCAACCAAAAACCTAGGTTCATATATAGAACTTTGACAACATTTATAAGCAATAGACAAACTAGAAATTTAATTAACCCAATATTATAGATAAATTGGACTTGTTTTAACTCAAAACTATTGTCAAAAACATTATGCACGTTCATCATTCATCACTTTCATGTGCTTTCAGATGTCTGTTTCATGGTAGCAATGTATTTTCTTGCTACCATACCCACTCAAGGGGTTCACCTTGATGACAACATGTAATGTGGGCATCATGCAACAATCTTTCAATTGAATGCCAATATGTTGTTTTGGTAATCCCATAGGCCCTGTACCTTTTAGAACAATCAAATACTTCAACAACAACTTCCAACATACACAAATCCACGTCACCAACAAAATAATTTTGTTCCAACAATGGCCCTAATGCAATTGATTTCCTCGTCCTTTGTTTTTCCTTTAAAAAATCAAGAACAAACTTCAATCTAGACACATTTCTCATCATAGCCATCAAAGACAAATCTTGGGAACTACTAGTCTTCATCATCACCACATCTCTTTTTTTAGATAAGGAGGGCATGAATTGAGAATTTCGTATTGGAAGATATGGTCCTATGGTAAATGTCCTCCAACTCATAAGCAACAATGTTTTGCCATTGTTTTGTTTTATAATAGGCATTGGGATAAACTTGTGCAAGAAGAGGTGTGAGGCTCTAATGTCATCTCTAGGCCACCTCTATGGGCATGGTTGTAAAATAACCATCCCAATATTGCCATGCTTGAAAACTAGAGCAGATGATGATACGGATGTTATATTGTAGAATTATTCACCCTAGAAGAAAACCTTTTTGTAACCATAAAATTCATGAATAATAAATGTGGTGATCTTGGCCTTCCTTGTGCATGTGTGGCATTTATAAGGCTCATCAAGTTCAACAACATTAACCATTGAATCACCAAGTTGATACGCTTTCCCCTACAGCATCAAATATGAAAACTTCTACATTGAAATTTGGAAAAGTTCTAAGTTTTCATTGGTCATAATGCCAAGGTTGCTCCAAAACCGCCACAAGTATAAGCTTATATCTTTTGAGATTGTTATTAATGGGGTTATCTTTCTACCCATAATAATGTTTTTTGTGGTGATCACTTGCTTACAATTGACACACTCCCCAAGCTCTTTAATAGATTCAAATGTGAGTTTAATGCAAACAAAATGAAAAAATGAGGAGTTAGGGTACATTCCTTGGCTCGTAGCACTTCGGGGATAGAAATGCATGTTGGAGCTCTGAGATAAGGACTAAGAAGAGTGACAAGCAAGTCAATTACTCACATAGACCTACACAAACCAAACAACAAGTTGGTTAATGTATAGTTGGAGCATTTTTGGTGCACAAATGAAACACAAGTAAACACAGACTCATAATCCTCACCATGGCCCAAACTTGGGGGAAACCACCACTTTCCCCCTTACAGTATTATTTGTGTCTAACCATGGGGCCAGCACCCAAATGTCATTTTGTCTAAGGGCTCCCAAACTAGAGTCCAAAAATTCTTGAAATTGGGACTTTCTCAACTTTGGGGGCCCATAACATTTTGTGCGGACTTCATATTGAAGTGAGGTCTAAAAAAAAGTTGTAGTCCTAATTGAAAGCTTTCCAACGGTATGTTGCATGCCACCTACACATAAAGGAATCAAGGCGATTCTTAACTTTTAATGGTCAAAAATCAAATTGTCAATTTGATTCCAACCTTTCTTTTGACCATAACTTATGTTTTAAGTACCCAAATGGGTCATGCGAGCTCATTTTAAACATTTGCGTTCGAAGAGCTTATCAATAATATAAAAAACTATTGAAAACAATGAATTTTGACCCCTAAAATCACTTTCTAAAAATTCAAGAATCCATCGAAACTCCAACTCCCAAAATGGCAGTTCACTTGGAAGTGTGGGGGTTCATTCCTTCACACTCTCCTACACTCCCTGGAGCATGAAATGTGATTCTTGGGTTTCATTCTTGGCCCACACCTTCACAAGCCCTTGCCTTGGTTCTGAACCCAAGGCTAAGTTGTGACAATAGTAATAGGGTGGCAACCAATGCACCAATTTTCAAACCACTTGGGCAATCTTTTGTGAAGGCACCACCACAATGCAATCTTGATGCCATAGTTCACAAATTGTGTTGTTCTCACCAGTGACATTATGCAAATTTGTAGGGAGCTTAAGGTATCGGGTCACACTTTTAAAGTTTTTTGACCCAGGAATAGTCCATCATTGTTTAAATGCATTGACTTTTGGACTATTGTGAAATATAGCTTGGCATAATAACTAATGTAGGTGACTTCATTAGTCAATTGGTTGGATGAAATGTTGACAACTCTAAAAATTTCCCTTTTGAATGGGTAGCATCAAAAAAATCATGGCATCCATGTCTTTCCACATCATCCAACAAGTCTCCACTCCCTATCCAAAACACACAAGTTATACTCCAAACAAGCAACCTTAAATTGCACAAATAAAACCTTAGTTTAAAATTTTAACTATGTTCTTATTGCAAAACTTTCATAGGGAAATAATAAACCCTTTGGTTGCAATGTTAGGAACATTACATTAGTGATCTCACGAAAACATGAAAGTTTCCTATAGTTGGGAATGGCAAGACATCTTTGAAAAATGCAAACTTCAAACCCTAATTTGTTTGTAAAAGACCATGATCATCTTCTACAAATGCTTTGATGGGGGGACCCATAATGAATAATAGTTCTATCTAAACAATAATTAGTAGAAGCAATACTCTCCCCATGTAGAAAAAAGCAAAATAGTTTAAAAACCAAACAAACTCAAGTTCATCAAAGAAATGCCAAAGCTCCATGATATGAAAAGAAGGAAAACACAACATACAATTCTCAATTGCACATAGCTATATGTAGTCCAACATTGTTGTTGTCATGGGGGGTGGCATTCAATTCATTGAATGCATTTTCACTTTATTTTTTCATTTCAAAAAATTATTCCATGCTCAATTTTCATAAGAAAATGCAGGCCAAGGAATAAAGAAGAAAATGCAAACAACCCTCTACTCTACCAAAGTACTTCCAAATTTTCACAAAACAAACATTTGCAAAACAAGATACTCGCATTTCTCTCCTTTTACCATTGTCCAAAAGTACAAAGTTAATGTTTTGAATATACGTTTCAATGCATATATTATATATATGAAGAAACTTAATACATATTGTACACACAAAAGAAACAACATGTATTTAAAACTTAAATGTTTTAGGAAAAAAAAAAGGCATTAAAACAAATGAAAACGTTTTAACAAAAAAGAAAAAATATATTTCAAAAACATTTTTTGTTGAATTTGAATTTTGAACACTGCAATGTTTGCATAGATCAAGAAGGGGGAAATACTACACCAAATGCACATAACAACACAACGAAATTCAAAAAACGTGATAAAAACAATATCAACACATGATGGAAACATCAACACCAAAAAAAATAAGGGCAAAGGCGAACACTTGAAAACCATGCAACATAATAAAACACACAGGAACACATGATAGAAACATCATGACAAAAGCAACAACAATGTTCAACACATGGTGAAATAACAACACATTGAAAATAACAATAACATTCAATAGAAGCACAACCATCGCCATTGCAAAAACAATAATAACACAAACAAATACAAAACACAAACCTTAAACAACACAAACTTCAAATATAACACACACATAGATATAACTCAGATAATTATTACTTAAATCAAAAACATGAAAAGGAAAAATAGCATGTGCCTTTTCATGTCCATATTATCTAGTAAAATCAGAATTAAAATTGACATAAATAATAATGAACTATTAGAAATCATATGAGAACATATAAGAGAATTAAAAAGGTGGGGGAGGGGAGCATTAAATTGATAAACCTTCATCTTCTTTACTATTATTCTTACCTGTTTCTCAGGTTTTCAAAGTGAAGCTTCGATTAAAATTTAAAAATTTATTTGATTATTAGAGTACATTCCATGAATCCAGAACTTCAGTACTGTCAACTCCAAATTAAGGATGCAATTATGCTTTTCTTGTTTTGAAAACTTTCTTGAGCATAGTTTCATTTGATTTCCTTTAGATTCTCTGTTCAGTTTTTGCCCAACTTGTGTCCTTGATATATGGTAGGTACATTGGGCTGCAAGTTGTGAAACATTTTCCGAGTAGTTTTACAAGTTCACAACAATTTCTCTTGATGCTATTGCTTTTAGTTCTGAAAGTCAAATCCCAATAAGTTGCAAGTTGTTGTAGGCCAATATTTTTCCTGCACTTAAAAAGCATGCATGAGGGCTGCTTCAATTACAGTACCTTCAATTGAAACCAGACCACAATCCTTAGCACTGCAATGGTAATTTGGTTCTATTGTGGTTGTGAAGGAGGAGAATATTGGATAACAATGTCTCACATTGTTCTAGATAGACAAAATGCTCATCTGAAAATGTAGTTGCTTCATTCCTTCCAGGAACTAGATGGACTACCTGAAACAGAACCTATTTCAGCTGATTCCCTCATTTTCTGAAATGGTTGTTGCAAACCTCAAGAAGAACAAATATGCATCAGCAGTTGCCTCAAGCTGCTTCAAACCTTGGGTGGGGATGAAGCAGCTTCATCCCCACCCAAGGTTTGAAGCTCCTTCAAAGAAAATGCGGTCGCCATACAGCCAGCAAGTGATTCTATGTGGCAACAATATTTTATTGCTGGAGGCAAATAACAACAATGGGATTGAAAGCTTATTGTGAAGTAAAGAATCAAAGGTATATGAACCTGACCTTACATATCATCCATGGGATTGGCTATTTTTTATGTGCAGGTCATTGCTGGAACGATGAAAGGAAGGTTGCTCCTGTTGAGAATATAAGTATTTCAGCAGAATTCTAGACTTTGGAAAAGCATGGCCTTACCTCCAGCACAATCCCCACAATAATCTACAAACTAAAGACCCTAATTGTGGAGAAACTCTTTTGCATGTGGGATGGCTTTCCAGTCTTTGCCCCAGGGTTTTGTTTTGTCAGAAACTATGACTTGTTAGTGGTCTCCAGTTTTGTTGCTAGAAACAGTGTGATTTCTTGATGCTGTGTGCTATGAGCAGGTTTGGGTACTCAAACTTAGGATACAGAATTGAAGCTTTCTCAAATGCAGGAGGCACAGAGTTTGTTATATCATCTTCTGAGAGAATATATATACGTACCTCACATACATACTTTCTGTCTTTCCTGACACTGATACCATCACCACAAGCAAGACCTGCTAATCACATTTTGCTTTTTCTTCTACATGGGTTGCTGCCAATACCCATCATACGAGTCTGTTGATCTCTACTATGATTGCATCAGCATTTTGTGTTTCGTGTGAATTTTGGTATCTGTTTCTGTTGCCATGATTGCCATCAGTGCGATCTTTGTTCTGGAAAACGCAAACAGTATGTGATCATTCAGAATGAATTCCAAGATGCTCTTCGAAGGAACAAGGAAAGCAACAGCACCAAAGAAGCAAAGGCTGTGCATGAAGAAGAAGAAAGAAGGCCAGGTACATCATGTGGTATGCAAACCGGCAGCAGCAGCAGAATCAGCCGGGGGGGTACTACTGTAGTTGCGTTTTGTCTTAAGCGCGGTTCCAGGAACGCTATTATTGCACGATAGTATGCAGATTCGGTTGCGACTTTTTCAACACCAAGCGCGAAAGCCGGAAGAATGTCTTGCTCTGTCCAAGATCTTCTCTTCCTCACTTGAAAGAAAGAACGCTGCTGAGATTGCGTGAAGGAGGACTTACGAGATGGAGAGTGACAAGGTGGCGAACTTCCAGGAGATTACCGGCGTGCAGGACTTGCTTCTGTGCCATCAGGTTCTACAAGATCACAACTGGAATCTGGAAGCAGCCGTCAGCTCCTTTCTCGACTTCCAAACCGCAGCCGAAGAGAAAGAAGAGGATGCCGGCGCTTTTGCCGCGAGCCACTTCAGCAGCTGGGATTGGACCACAGAGGAGCAGGCTCGGGAGCAGCCGCCCCAGAGATTTTCCTCCTCCTCTGGGCTGCCGACATCAGATGATGCAAATTCCGATGGAGAAAGCTTCTTGTTTCGCAATCCTTATGGCTATCCTGTCGCAGTTGAGTACGCGAACTATCATCCTCCTGACACAAACACTAGTAGTGATGCAGCAGATCCGCACCTAGAATGGAACCTGGTGGATTTACCGTTGTCTATTGCGCGCGGGAGCTACAATCTCGTTTATGAGGCGGTGGTCGCGATGAGCGCGGACATAGCTGGAGAAGTTCTCAACTACGGTCTGGATATGCTACGGTTGAGGAGCAGCAGTAGCAGCAGCAGCGACAACAGCAACAACGGACACAGAAGAACAAGACACGGCATTACCAGGCAAGCGATTTTTTCTCCGGCTGATCCAGATGTTGCAAGCTTCATTCAAAGATTTGAGAGAGAGTATGGAGAGACTCACCCGGAATTCCAGACTACGAGTTTCATACAGGCATTGCGGTGCGCACAGCGGATGCACAAGTTTCTGTTTATGTACATACACTCTTCCACCGAGCATGCAAGCCCGACGGTCCGGTGCTTTTGCCAAGGAACTCTGTGTCACCCGGTGCTGTTGGAGTTTGTGAATGCAAATTTTGTTTCCTGGGGAGTTGACTTGCTTTCCAAACAGGGTCAGCAAATGAGCAAGTGCCTCAACATCCAAACCCTCCCCTTTTGTGCACTTGTGACTGCAGCACCAAATGCTCAAATTGCTGTTGTCCGCCAGGTAACGTACTAAGGAAACTTTCCTTCCTGGCAGAGAGAGAATTTTGTTTTTGGACAGCAACCCATTCATTGAAACTGCCTGCTGCTGCTGCTACTTACCTACACACAGCAGCCATGGGATTGGAAGTGAGTCCAATTCTTCTTATGTGATTTCCAATTCCAATTCAAAGAAGCTCCAGCAAGTCATGCTATGTATTGACTCTGCCCTTCAGGGTAGAGACATTGTGATGGACCCAGAAACGGGCCAAAAGTTTGGTATCCCTGTGTTCTAGGGTCATGCAGAGTCTGCTATAAAAACATTTCTGGCATCACTGAAGGATCCACTTGAGCTTCACAATGCTAATCACCCTGCATTTCCAATTTAGCATGTTGAATATTTATCATCTTATAGATGTCACTTAAGCAGCAGAGCCGTTATTTGACAATCTGCTTTTTCTAGGTTGTTGTAAGTAACTTGGATTCACATTTGGTTGTGTGGAATGATGACAGATAGAGGGACTCAAGTCAGCTGGAGAGTTGTTGTCAATACTTCAAGGAGTTGTGGAGGATCATGGTCCAGCTCTTCTTACATTCACACATGTTCAGGAAGAGGAGGAGGAGCAAACCAAAGATTATTTCCACCTTTTTGAAGAGCAAGATGCAGTGGCAGCACATCAACAAATTGGGCTTCAAGCATATCAGGTCTGCAAATTTCCATCATGATCTCTTCTCAAGGAGGAGCTTCTTTGAGATGCATTCGTCTCGTGACAAATGTTCATTGGAAAGGATGACTCCCATTCATTGTATAATCACATACCTTGTAAAAAGGCAATGAATGTGGTGGTGAATCCCATTCCTTCCAAATGGCACCCTCACTGGTGTTTCTGTATCCATTGGTTATTTACAACAAGATAACATACTACATTCTGTATTTTTTCTGTATTTTTTCCCCTTGAGTGCAGGAACCTTCTTAGTTCATGTTGTTCATGGGTGAGTCTGAAGGCACATTGGCCATTTTGTATCTTGCAGGAAAGGGAAGAAAGACATGGGTATGAAGCTGAGCAGATAGCTAGAGAGGAGGCACTAGCTGACTGCCAGAGGAGGGAAAGCCAAGAAGAAGCTGCAGCTCAAACTGAACAGGAAGCTGCAGAAAAGCAGTTAGCTTTGAAGAAAGACCAGCTCAAACGAGCTATGGCCCTTCTTACAGAGCCTGAGAAAGGCCCTGATGTGAGTCAGGTATGTGCAAAATGTTGAGCACTTTGGGTTTTTACATATGAGCTGCTTTTTTTTGGGCCTCTTGGAATTTTGATGTTTCTCCTGAACACTTGTTACGTAAGGAATTATTCAATGCTTATTGGCAGGTTTTGCTGTGGTTGCCAACTGGAGGGCGCAAACAGCGCAGATTTGAGAGCAATGCAAAGGTGGAGGCCATTTATGACTACATTGACTCATTAGGAACAATTAGTCCTGGCAGGTACAGTCTGGTGTCCAACTTTCCACGCATAGTCTATGGTCCAGACAAAATGAAACTTACTCTCAGGAAAGTAGGACTTCATCCTACTGCTAGCCTTTTCGTTGAAATGAATTAGAGGCAGCTTTTCTCCACCACACTCTGTGGATCCAGTTTTGGGGCTTATACAAACAGCAGAATACAGCAGGAGCAAACTGCTTGACCCTCCAATATGATGAATCAGTAGGAGATACTTACCTGAGAATTTTGTAATGCACACACTGTATAGGTAGCAAAGGTGTGACTACGGACTGAATTGTTAAGCATAAAGCGAGAATGCTAAAATGACACCTCCTGCAGATGGTTGTTTTGAGGGTTCCTCACACCATGGTACTACAAGTATGTAGATTGCAACAGGTTAACATGCTCCAAACTGGATAGCACAGCCTGCTGATTGTAGGGCTTGATGCCACATCAATTGCCATACAAAAGCCATGTGCATCCAGAAAGAGACATTTATTTTTGTGTTAACTAAATGGATCAGTGTTAGTTGTGCAATATTTACACTTTTCCAGAATTTTAGGACCTGTCCTCAGGCTGGGAGGCTGAAGGGAAAATACTAAAAGTCTTGGAAAACCTTATGTGTGAAGAAATGCAATTTTCCCCTCACAAATCTTTAACTCTACCTTCTCTGACCATAACCATAGAATGCTCTTGCAAATTATGACCTTCACTAGGAATGTAAGCAATTATTTTATTTCGATTGATTAATTGCATTTTGGCTATCTTGCATAAAGTCGAATTAGATTTTTTTGGTGTTCGTCTTGAAATAGTTTAATCTCTTTGAACTGAATGAGTTGTTAAGAAGCCCTGTGTAAATTTTTGACAAAAACTAGCCATTTGATTGTTAATCTGCTCAATGATGTTCTTTTGTTGTATAATAGCAAAAAGTATACTTGGGTCCTTAGACTTCAGAAGCTCGTGTTCATATTGACCAATGCTCATAACTTGGTTTTGGGGTGAGTTCTCTATAGACAATGCCACCTTAAATCGTTTTTTTAGCCCTCATTACTTACTTCCTTTTATAATAGCTGGCGTTGCTATTCTTCATCTTGCTACATTGCATCAATATGATTCTAATAATCCATTCGATATCAATTCTTCTGTGGATAAAATAGCTTTTTATCCATATTTCTATGTAAAAGATTTAGTAGGTGGGTAACTTTTGCCATTTTTTTTTTTCTATTTTCACTTTTTATGCACCCAATGTTTTGGGGCATCTTGACAACTTTCCTTTCCAGCTTGGCCATGATCTTATGACCCGCATAAGGAATTGTACAAGCTGGGCGGTATATCTGATGACTCACATACAGTACTGTGCCACCTTGGTCAGGATCTTAGGGGATCATATTGGAATGCAACACAGCACCTGTTCTCTATCCTATTGGTGAAACATACCTACATATGAGAACAGAAATGTTTTAGTTTTCTTCAGCATGCATCTGTTGTGGAACCTGGCAAGAAAGCTTTTGGTAGGAAACAAGTGACCAACCTGCAATGGTGAATCACTGAAGCATATGAGCATCTCAGGCACTCCTCTTGCCTCTGCTGCATATACCCTCTGCAGCACAACATGATCAACATTGCCAGAAATTAGGCCAATTTCCTTGCTCAAAGCTTTTATTCATGGGAACACTTGTTTAGGAATTCGTATTCCTTGTGACCAGGGCTAGTACAGGAAACACCCCTTGTTACTTCATAGTTCCTCACAAATCTCCATCTTCAAAGCAGAGCTGGTGCACTGGCTTAACCAATTTGTTGTAAGAAGGAAAAGGGGACTAGCAAAGTGATCCACGCTTGGTTAAGTGTTTTCATCAATTCAAAAAAAATCAAGGAATTACTGCTGGGTATAAACATATGGACCACATTCTGAGAGCAGACAAAGATCAGTACATTTGAGCAGATAAGATGTTACTGCGAGTCTACATGAGGATATTGATGGCTGGTGTTGGCGCAAACTACCCAATAAGGATATGAAGGAGATATAAACCAAAGTCCAATTATTGCAGTACCTCTTGCCCTAAACTTTGCAGGTCAACACCGGAACTTGTTTAGGGCAGCACACTTCTACCTCAGATGCTACAATGACTCTTCAAACAGATCTGGGGGCTGAGGATATGAAAGAAACGGCCAATTGCACAATTCCTGCTCAAGCTCATTACTTGGGTATAACCAATGTGTCACCAGCCGAAATGAAATCTCCAGCTCCAATTCCATTTGCAGCTTTCAAAGCTTCCAGTGATACCTGCAAAAGGTCAAACAATCATGTCTGATCTAGGTAAGGCTTGACAAGCCAAAAACTTGAACTCTTAAACTGGGGTACTTTCTTTTGTGAACTTGGAATACTGCACAAGGCTTCAGAATCCACTTCTACACAGTAAGGTCAAGGAACCCAAACATGTTTTCAATTAAAATAGGATTTGCAGCATACAAAGCAGTGCAATAGTATTGTCAGCAGAAAGAACCTGACACAAAAGCTCACCCCATGTTTTCGTGAGATGCCCCAAAGAGTATCACCCCTGTGCACATCAATGACATCAGATTCCTTCTCGAAGAAATGGGAGCCAGCCTCTTTTGCCTTGCTAACAACATCTCTACCCTTATGTTGCACCTCTTTGCTCTTGGTTTCTGCAATCTCCACAATGTCCTGCATATTCACAAACCCCACAACTCATACTTGTCATGTCTTATGACTCAAAAGTATCTTACCTTGCAGGCCTATTCTGACTTCATGTTGCAGGCATAATACATATCCAAAGTGACTTTGCTACTGCATGCTTCTTTCACAGAAACTATTTTCAAATTCTCTCCTTCAAGTATGTCACCACCACTTTGTGAGCAAAGCTGAGGGAAATAAACATTGAAAAAAATTACTTGAAACAGACCAGTCAAATGATAACAAACCTCCGTTTTGACATCAGTTTGTTGATGTTCAGTCTCCAGGAGAGGGGCTGGATTTGACTTCCTTCTCCAGAATGATCTGATCAAGCTCCATGCAATGCCCACTCCAATGACCACACCTGCAGCCTTGGCAATGGTCTCATCATCGATGCCCTTATCTCCCTTGTCTCCCTTTGATCCTGCATCAGCAGCTGGACCTGACATCCTTCCACTTCAATTGGGCATCACAACATTAGCATTCTATCCAACAATGTCAAATAGGATATCTAAGTTTCAACAATTTGGCTGAAACTAGCCCCAGTGAAAGCAGACTACAAGAAGAACCTCCCATCACTGATTTTCAGCAAAGATGATGCAAATCTTCTCATTGCAAGAAACTTATTCAATCCTAACTAGGATCTGCCAAGACCATTCCCATTCCACTAGAATAAACTTCATCACACTGATGAGGACCACATTACATCTGCCAAATATGCACTGTAATTAACTCAAGATACCTTCAATTTGACAGGAAGTTTCTTCCCAGGGAATTACCCAAGAGGGCTTTCACCATGAATAAAGAAACAAGCTGTTGGAGTACTTGTCAAATTTTAGCTACAAAGACTAGATTGGACAATAATGGCAAATTGAAAGATTTCATTGCTGTGAAAAGGAATGGAGTCCAAAGGTCCAGCCCAAGTGACAACTGCTATATTCATGGCTCACAAAATATTCAAGCTTCAAAGATGAAATGAGAGACACACTGTTTACATTTAGTTCAATTCAAACTAAGGAAAAAAAACTCCAACTGCAGGAATACAGAGCTGATACACTTCCATTACTACAGAGCACGTATAACCAGAAGTGACACCCTAGAACTCTGCTCCAGTGCTCCAGAAAGAATTTGCCAAGATAAACTGGATCCTTTCAGATCAAGCATAAGAATATAAGAGACAACAGATTCAAGTGAAGAATCCGTTAGAACCGCCCCTCTTTCCGACAAAAGAGAACTATCATACACGGCTACTACGATCGACGGGGTCACAGAGTTTGTCCAGATATATGCGATCTACCAAATGCTTCGAATACTTCCAAGTCTGACGAGTATATTGATTCGAAAGTCTCAACCAAGGCCTTGGAGTTCGTGATCAAGACAAACATCATCCGCTGGTGACACATCGGACTTGAGGTCATTAATTTCAGGTACAGTTATAATAGAGACGTCTGTCGATCAAACACTGTCCAACACTAAGACGTTCGGTTGAAGACTAGCATATTGTTTCGATCCAAGGAAACATTTCAGATCACGACAGCGATCGTGATCAAACAGATATACGCAAGTAACATCCTACTTCAAACAAGGCAAATTTTAGCTAAAAAAAAACTACATCGAGAAACTGAGGAGAATATATCGAGCATATTACCGAAAAACGCATTCATTGCAACAACAACCCAAAAAAAAAGTTGTCGAATCTAACGCAACTGCGATCACAGTGTTCAGAGGGACATTATGAGAGAGAGCAATGACAAACTAGACTGCAGGTCAAACTGCTTCAGTTTGTGGTCGCAAAATGGAGAGTATGTAATACTAGCGCAGCTACGATTGTAATAACGAATAACATGGAACAAGTCGTTCTTTCCCGCTCCTTTAACCGAAGCAAAGCAAAAAACAGAGCGTGTTTTGAGATGATGATGAGAGAGACAAGTTTTTTACTTACCGGTGTGATGTGTCGACAGAAGAAAGAAGCGGCAAGACGACCGGAAGACGACGAGGCTAGCGCGGGGAAACGAAAAGGCCGACGACAAAAAAAGCGCGAAGAGAGACCTGAGTTGCACGGAGAAGAGGAGACTCCGAGAATGAGACTGAGGACGGAGCATCTCCCCCACGCGTGGTGCCACTGTTTCTAAGTAAGCCCACCCAGGAGAGCCTCCAGGTCCAGGTCCTGTTTGCGGGGTCGCGTCACGTTGGGCCCATATGGAACCAAGATGGACCTAACCACATTTGGCCCCAGCCGTCACTTGGGACCTCGATACTGGACCTGGAATTTCATGAAGGCACGTGGATGACATGAATTTTCTCGGCTAATTTGTTGTGCTTCCTTCTTCTTTTTTAATGTGGCGTTCTCAGTAGTAACTTTTATTTTTATTTTTGGGGTTGAAAAATCGCCAAAAGGTGACACTGTTTTGGCGAAAATTCCTCTTTTTTCAGAACTTAAAATGGGCGAAATTTGATTATTTGATACATGAGATGATGAAATGAAATTTCGAAGGGGCAGCTTTGTGAGAACCCATCTCTAAGATTTCAACAAAGCTATTTTGTGAAATTTTTCATTTGACAATGTTTCATATTGTCATTTAAGATTCAAATAAATTTTAGTGTAAGGTAAAGCACAAGGGTGAGGACATTATCGAAGTAAGGGCTTGTGCAAGGTGATAATCGAATGTTTGCTCCATTTCAATAATGCCGATGCCCATGTGCTTTACCAAGCCTGAAAAAATGACCTTGCATTTCGTTTTTTTCCCACAAAACCTAGTGGGTACTCATCAGGTATCATATATATATATAGTCATGGAGACATAATTGCATTGTTACACATTTCATTATTTTTAGTATGCACATCCACCATATGATGAATTTCAAAAAAAAAAAATTTTGAAAATTTCAATGATTGAAAAATATAATAATTTCATTATGAAAATTTGAACTTTTTTTAAAAGAGTGATGAAATTCAGGCTAGGTTACAGCATACCAGTATTGTTTGGTTCTTAATTGTGAAAGCAACCTTCAATTTTTATTTTTTGAAAAAATATGAATAACCTTGGGTGCAATTTTGAAAATGATCTTTTGGATTTATACAACCTTCAGTTTCAGATCCTTCACAAAAAAAATTTTAAAAAATTGGAGCATGGTCTTGCTTAAGATGGGGGTTCCATTCCATCTACATTTTATATATTAATTCACTACGTCCGTCCGTCCGTCACGGAGCTCGGGTCCGTCACGGACGGATGATCGGGCCCAGCCCGGGACTCCCGGGATTCGAAAAATGGGATTCGGAAGGGTTTGGGACTCCCGGGATTCAGAAAAACGGACGGCCAGACAAGGCAGGGCGGGGTTGGGGGCAGGGCAGGGTCCGTCTGTCCATCTATCTGTCTTGCAGGGTAGGGCAAGGGGCAGGGCCAAGCGGGCAGGGCAGGGGCCAAATAAAGAGTAAAAGATAAGAAAAAATAAAACTTATAAAACTTCACAGTGGCCGAAGGTCACGGGCACCCAGGGGGGACTTCACAGTGGCCTTCGGCCACGGGCACCCACTAGTTGTACATAATTAAAACTAATAACTTGACTAAATAAGTACCCCAGTTTATGATCGGGGTATTAGCCCAGGCCAAAAATGGTGACCAAGAGTTTTGAAAATAAAAATTTCATGCAGCCAGTTGGGAGGCTCAGCATTTACTCAAAGTGCCAGTTGGAAGGCCAGAATTGGACGAAGAATGGATGAGGGATGAAAGATGGACAAAAAATGCATGGATGTATGAAAGATGGATGAATAGCAAGATTGTTAAAACTGACATGAATGCCATTTTTGTGTCAGTTGTCACATTAATGTTAATTGTGACATGTCGATTTGTCAAACATTGACATTGCGCTACACATTCTCACAATAAAAATATAATTATAATTTGTTTTCGTTGTGCAAGTAAGTTTAATTATTAAATGTTAATAATTTAATTATTAGTTATAAAATGTGTATTTCATTAAAAATCATTTGTGACCAAATTTCAATCATTGGACACCAACCAAGGTGTGCACTAGTTGTAACCAAAAATCCTAGTTGTTGAGATGGCAACTCAAATTAGGTCGCCATTTTTTAATAATCCAATGTTTTTTTTAATTATTTTATTTTATTTTATATTTTGAACCGAAATCAAGTTGCCATTTTTTAATGGTTCAAATTTGTTTTTAGTTTTTTTTTCACACTAGTAATCAAATTTGGTTGTTGGATAACAATCAAAGTGTGGGTAGGTCAACCAAAAAATCATGGCCATTAAAATGGTGATTCAAATTAGATCGTCATTTTTTAACAATTTAGATTTTTTTAAGTTTTTTTTCATACACTAGCAATCAAATTTAGGTCATTAAATTGCAACGAAGATCTAAATAAGTCAATCAAAAAATCCTAGCCATTGAAATGGTTATTGAAATCAAGTCACCATTTTTTAATTATCCAATTTTTTTTCTTGCACTTGTGGTCAGATTTCAGTTGCCATACTATGACAAGTTGTGGATAGGTCAACCAAAAATCTTGGTCATTGAAATGGCAACTAAAATCAAGTCACCATTTTTTAATAGTTTAGACTTTTTATTACTTTTTTTCCCACACTCATAAAAAATCTTGGCTATTGAAATGATAATCAAAATCATGTTGTTATTTTCTTATGGTCTATTTCTTTTTTTTGCATTAATGACTAGATTTAAATTGTTGGACTATGACGGCATATGTGCATGTTGATTGAAAAATCTCAACCATTGAAATGGCGATCGAAATCAAATCGTTATTTTTTAATAATCCATATTTATTTTTATTTATTTATTTGTGCTAACAACTAGATTTAAGTCATTGGATTACAACTAGGGTGTGGACACATTACTACAAAAGTGGGGTGCAATTTACAAGCTTAAATCATTATGGGACCTTAAAAGTGAAATAACTTCATTATATTTTATTGATTTCACCCTAGTGAAAGTTATTTCACTATAATATCACTATGTAGACATCATGTTTCATTACTAGTTAACATAATTCACTATTATAATTTATTTGAATAAATAGGTTTTTTTAATGTTTTTTTAATATTTTATCTATGCTATTTTATGATATACTTTATATTATTTTAAGTTATTTTAGTTATTCTAACTTACATTTTATGTTATTATAGGCTATTATAAATTATGATACCTTAAATTATTATACATTATTTTACCGTAAGGTATCTTAACTACTTTATTATAAGTTTTTAAATTATTCTAAATTAAATTATTCAACTAATGTTAGGCTATACCTTAGGTTATTTTATTTTAAATTAATATATGTTATTTCAAATTACACTTTAAGTTATTCAAAGTCATTCTACTTTATGTTATTATAAATTATTTTATAATAAGTATAGTAACTTAAAATAATTTAAAATAAAATATAATGACCCAAGGTAAAAAATAATTTAGAATAAAAAAATAAACCTATGAAAAATAATTCTAAATACCTTATAATATAATAATTATCAATAACCTACGATATTATAACATAGAATATCCAACAATAATCTATAATACAATAATCACCAATAATTGTAATATAACATATAATAACCAACAATAATTTATAATACAATAACCATTAATAAAATAACCATCAATAACCACAATAACAAAATATCCACCAATAACCATTAATATAATACCCATCAATAACCATTAATATAATACTAATTAATAACCGCCAATATCCAATAACAAAATATCCACCAATAGCCATTAATATAATAACCATCAATAACCACTAATATAATACTAATTAATAACCACCAATATCCACCAATATAATAGTCACTGATAGCCACTAATATAATAGCCATTAATAAACATAAATATCCATCAATAACCATTAATAAAATAACCATTAATAGTCATTCATAGAATAACCACCAATAGTCATTTCTAGAATAACAACCAATAGCAATTAATACAAGAATCACCAATAGCCGTTAATAAAATAACAATCAATAGCCACCAATAACCACTAATATAGTGGCCATTAATAGTCATTAATATAATAACTAATAATAAGCACCAATAGAATATCCATCAATAGCCATTAATAGAATAACCATTAATAACCACCAATAAAATAAGTACCAATAGCCATATATTAGAATTGCTTAAGATTGCCAAAAATAATCTAGGGTGAAATAGCCAAAATAATCAAAAGTAATTGAGAATAACCATAAATAGTCGTAAATAATGAAAGGTGAAATAATTTAAATTAATGAAAAATAATCATATAATAATTGAAAATAGCTTAACATAGGTATTATTATTATATTAACAAAATAATTATCCATTTATTAAACTTTTTTTTTCAAAAGAATGGTCATTAAAATGTTATTAAATAATGATATTCAATTTTTTTTGTTCAAATGATTTTAAAGTTTGAAAAAGAAATAAATGTAATTATGTACATTATTGAATTTTTAAAAAAAATAAATTCAAATGATTTCATTTGAATAAATTTTCAATAAGATATGAATTTTCAAAGTTTATGTATTTGTAATGTTTAAAATGATGTATTTGATAAATAAAATGTAATGTAACATATTATTACAATAAATAAGGTGGCTTGATGGTAAAGGTGTTTGCCTCCATTTCAAAGGTCAAAAGATCAAACCTCACGAATGGTTTTGTGTGTGGTCAACAATGGTATATTGATCAAATATTTTTTTAATGAATTCTGATGATAGGTGCCTATGTTGATTACGTGGCCTAAACTAGCCTAGGTAGTGACACGTGTCAATAAATCATAGGTTAAAAATCATGAAATTAACAATAATATTATATATTAAATAATTATATTTTAATTGATTTCCATGTTGCGTAATTAACTAATTAGCGAGTGAATGGTTTGGTAAATTTGCATTTCACTTTAGAGTAACCTTGTTTCACTAAGTATTAATGAAACAATTCATTGTCCCTAGCAATTGTTCCCTGTTCGCTAGGGGTTTAAACAATTTCGTTAAATAAAAATGTCCAAATTCATTCAAAATCTAATGAAACCCAAAGTGAACTAAGACACATGTTGTAGTAATGACAAGTCAACTAAAAAATCTTGGCTTTTGAAATGGTGACTGAAATGAGATTGATGTTTTTCAATGGTTCGAATTTTTTTTGTTTTTCTTTTCCACTATATTGACCAAATTTTGGTCATAGACTATGATCAAAATGTGGAAAGGTTGACCGAAAAATCTTGGCCATTAAAATGGTGATTAGAATTAAGTCACTATTTTTTAACAATTTAGATTTTTTTCCAATTTTTTTTCTCATTCTAGTGACTAAATTCAAATCACTAGACTATGACAAAAATCGAATAAGCAACTTTAAAAATATTTACCAAGTGCACTATATTAAATATCGTATTAATTCGAAAGAAGACACATGTGAATCAAAACATGTTAATACATTTAAGCAAAAAATCCATGATGTTCCAATAACACCATGTTTTTGTTGTGAAAGATTATGTTTCTTGAAACACCTTCAAATTGTTACAAAAAATAGCACATTTTTATAAATTGAAATGATACACCATAAACACTATGAGAAATCATGTTTGTCGAATATACAACTATCATGCAACTATCCCTTGGGTATTACAACTAATGTCCCCTTATAAATATGATGTACTAATAAATAGATTTTCATGTCATAAAATTAGTTAATTGTATTACAATCGCAAGTGAGTTGAAAATGGATCTTCTATATGGTAATTTATACACATCATACATACATATGTAATCAACCATGTTTGATTTTTTCAAGGGTTACATTGTAATTGCATGTGGCAACTACTTTAGATTTGTTATATATGTTCAAAACAAAATTTTCTCTATAAAATTATATGGTTCACACCTTTCCCATATCAAGTGTTTTGGGGCATATTTATATTATATCACTTTCTTGTTTGAAGCTTGTGAACTAATCATGTTCATGTTAATCAAAGAGATTTCAACTCAATGAAAGTTATGTGGTTCAATTATGTTATTACTATTCCTTCTAATCAATTGAATTTCATGCTTAGTTCAAGAAAAGTGTTGATTCTATAGACCTAATTGACATGCCTTGATAATTTTGTTTTGGAATAATAATAATTCCAAGGAGTGGGCAAGGTTTGGCTGATTTCGGCTCTTAGCTCAGCCATGGCCTCACCTTGCTAGGCTATGGCATAGGTCAAGAGGCGCTAGAATCGGCCAAAATTTGCCCATTTTTTAACACATAAAAGTTTAAAACTTTTGATGACTTTAGAGAAATTCTTGATTCTAAAGTACACCTACATCTCAATAGAAAAATATGTGTCTATAGGTTGTGACATATAATCACATGTGAACATTTGCTAGTTGAAGTTTAATTTTTTAATTAAATTTATGAATCGAAACTTTAGCCAAAAACCCCAAAGAATCCCAAGGTTGTTTGGGTTTTAATAATATAAATATGTTAACAAAGCAATGAAGCTTAACATTATTTTTTCCAAGAATCACAAATGTGCCTTGTTTTGAAGTTTTTAAAAATTGTAGCCTTTCATTTGCAACTTGGATCTTTGCTTTTTAAGGAGTATGACTATTGCCACGCTTTTTTTTCAAAGTTTAAAACAAAGTTCACCATTATTTAAAGGCCCAAGGTTTCCTTTCGCTAATGATTAGGAAAATGGGATTTTGAAATCATGAAACCCTAACAAATTTTTTTTTTAAAGGGAAAAAACACCCACTTGAAAGGAGAAAGGAAGGAACAAATGTTTGCACAAATGAAGGCTTAAACCTTCAAATGCAAAAGAATAACTAGGTTCTAAACCTCTCATAGGTTACATGAGCAAATCCAACAAAGGGATAGACAAGAAAGTTGAAAGAGTGTTAAGACTAAAGCAAGACTCCAAAGCATCAATTCACCTCAAGATAGAAGCAACCTCCACTCCTTGTAGAATGATTGAGACATTTTACTTATAAAATGAATATAATACCAAAACAAGGGGACCCTTTAGAGGCCTTAATTGATCACATTATGTTAACACATGAATGAAAAAAATCATTGTTCTATTGTTGTAACCACCCAAATATCTCTATGGCAAGAAGGAAAAAAACATTTTGAAATGTCAATCATATTATAGCTGTCTTTTGCCTTAGCTACAATGATCATAACTATTCCTTGAAAAATGGTTGCTTGTGAAATTCAATCCACTCAAATGAAATGGATGATGATGACATCAGCCAATGTGCAAACACCATTTGAAATAAGCATGATACTTACACCCAAAGTGAAGACTAAAGGGAGGTTGACGAGAAAACATGTGTTTACTCACTAACATGAAACTTGACATCCTTGACAATGGACACAAAAACATCTCAAATAACATCATGGGTTGCAATGCATTTTCCTAATGAGAACAATTTTAAAAATGTACCCTCATCAGGTCTACCCCTGTGTTAGATTTTTGCAATTGTTGTAATTTCCCAAGGTAAGGGCTGGCCATTATCTATCTTTCAGTGCAATATAATTCTACCAATCTAGGAAATGTGAAAGTTCAGAAATGTAGTACATATTGCACTTTGTAGCTTGCAAACCTTCACTATAACCAAAATTTCAAATATGTAAATTTCCCATGATTTGAATTATCGATTTTCCATTCTTTTAAAATTATGGAGTGTTTTTGTTTATGTTTGAATTATATTCAAACATCTACATTACAGAATTATGTACCTTGAATATATATTTGTCATATACAGTTATACATTTAAAATATTTTGACTATTATTTCTATTGTTGTTATAATTTATATATTTTTCAACTACATTAAATTTTTAATCCTTTTTTTGGTACTCTTGTATGTTTCCATATATGTGAGCAACACCAAAAATCAATAGCTCAATGACTAGACCACACCCTTATATCATGAGTGAAAATTATTTTAATTGAGGTGAAAAATAGTGGTGTAGGGAATTTGGGGTTTTTAAGGGAATGTGTCATTTCTTTCTTCACAATGCATCCTAGCAACATATGTAATTATGAATGATGATCCATCACTAGATATTGTTCTATTGCTCTAACCACTTACTTGTCTAGTTAATTGCCTTATATGTGCTGCAAGAACTATTTAATGGTGGATGGTTTAGTAATGGTGTTTCCACCATATATCTTAATGAAATTTACTTGGTTGGTTGTGTGAGTCATCTTCCATTTTCCACTTAATTGAACACCTTGTGATAGGCCTTTCAATAATTCAACAAATTTTTAATTTCCCATATGGTTGGTGAACCTCCTTTACATAAGGTTGGTGGTGATCATTTAAAAAGAATAAAAAAATTCAATTTCGTGCTTTTCAAAATTTGGTGAATCCCAAAAATTTAGTCAATTTTACACTTAAAAAATCAATCTTTCTCCAAAAGAAAACTCCAAAGTTTTTGTTCCCAAAAAAAATCATAGGGTGACATACAGAACATGAAGAGTAAGGTTTAAATTGTCTAAAATATGCAATTTTGCAATATAAAAGTCAAGTTAGTTATTAATCCCTTCGAATGTGGTCTTGACTTTGTCACCTTCTTGAAGGGGGCAATATTCATATGATAATTGAAGTGTAGAATAGATTAAAAAATATTTCACTTCTTGGCATGGCCAAGGACCAAGAGAAAGTTTCCCTTGTAACTGGTGTGGCATATTTAGACAAAGCAAGTTTCCTTTGTCTACATGCATGTGTTGCTTGACAAGCTTGTAAGCCTCACACATATAGGTATTTTTTATTAATCCAATAGTGGACAATATCTTGTTACACATAATTATTATGGGAGCATATTTACTTTTCAACAACCCCACCAAACTTGGATCTCAAGTGTCTTTCAATTTTGTGATATCAAAAATTTGGCAGTTTTCTCCTAAAACATTAGCAAAATTAGCTGAATTTAATTGCAAAACACGGACCTAATTTGATTCTTGTCCTTTTTTGAAGAGTCAAGTTTTCTTTGTGAAATTCATGATTTATTTCGTGGTGAATCTGAAATGTTCATGATATGGAATTGGGTTTGAGGTGATGTAAGATGAACATTTGAGATTTGCAATTCAATCAACTCACAATTGAACACAAAACTATATAAGCCAAAAACTGGTCACAGGGATTTCAGAGATTGAGTCATGGAGCTGAATTCAAGTTTGTTCTAGGCTTTAAACAAAGGCAAACAAGCAATGTGCTCTCATTTCTAGAATCGCTTCAAGCCTGGAGCAATGCATTTGTGACATCCACGAAAACAAAGAATCCAATCCTTCCCGTTCCCACCCTTTTCACCAAAGATGACAACTAGCTAGCACCCATGAATTTGTGCTGTAGTAAATCCAATCTCCCACAAGATCAAACCCTTGGAAGAAAAACATGTTTTTTGTTGAACCTAGTCAAAACAAAGGATCACAATGTTTTTGGCCAGCATTTTAGCAGGCGGGTTTTTAATAACATCCCGACCCAATTTGTGGAATTTAGCTCTTTTGACAGGCTCTGTCATTTGTGACCCTAGAATGCTGTTTCAAATCATGACATCAATCATGATTCTGAAAAATCAAGTGCACAAAAGAATTGGAGAAGCAAGGATGATCATCACACCAATCTCAAGAATCAAGTGACCTCAAAACAGAAGCCATTATTGAGCTTCAAAACAAAATTGACGGGTTTCTTCTATGTTAGCCTTCAATTCAAGATATGATGAGCTTCACAAGCAAATGGGAAAATTCCTGATGGTGCAAAACTTCAGAAACTTAAAAAAACTACAATTCCTGATTGATGGATGCTGGGTGCAAATCTTAATATTCTTTTCCACATTGCAGCAATTGCAATCAGAAACCATTTCTAACAGATAGAAACAGGAGGAATCGGTACAAATATAACTTCAACACTTTGGAAACATATAAGTGCATATGTTAAGACGCAAACAATTGGGCATAAGTAGTCATGTTGCTCCTTGGCAACAAGCAGCAATCTCAGTGCTTCTAGCACACAATTTCATCAAACCACAAAAAACATCTTGCTACTGTGGGGCCCTTTGCTGTCCAATTGACATGCAAATTGGAGTTTGTATATATCCATTCACATACCTGAAGAAATGGAGAAAATATCATTTCCATTCTCCACTTTAGTGTTAGCGGACCTCTTCAAATAGGTAACCAAGGTGGTGGCTATGGAAATCCAAGTTGATATAATTCTTCATTCCCAAATGGGTTGGGGATGAAATCAATGTAGTAATAGTGGTTCTAGCTCACTGGAGAAAATTGTGAAGCGAAGTTCTTCATGGGTCCAGAGGTAGGGGGCACAGTATGGTTGCATCATCACTGAGTTGCAGAAAACCTGTAAACAGGAAGGATCCAAGTTTTCCTTTTGCAGACAGGTATCAGATGCCAACATGATTGGCAGAAAACAACAACAAACAAGCCCAGCCCTCAGATGAAAGCAGAAGCCCCAGAGAGAGAAATCTTCGAAGAGAGAATGCAAGCAACAAATGCAAAGGCTAACTCAAACAATGAAGCAACTAAAAAGAAGAAACAAACAATGTAACAACCACAAAGTTTTTCTTTTTAGTTCAGCAATAACTCCTCATTCAAGGATGATGAGTTCCCAACAACACATGAGAAGAATTTCAACCTCTCTGGGGTGGGTGCTATTTATTTTTCCAAAGTGAAGCTTACTCTCTCCCAAGTGTACACAAAGCAGCATAGAAGAAGAGAAGTAAGAGCACCAAGCTCATGGCATGAGTCAGGAATTTTGTAAAGGAATTTATGTAAATCTATAAGCGATTCTGCACATGTATGTACAAACGCTACGAATCCGGTAATGTCAGAGATGTCATCACAAGAAATTTTGTATCAAGAATTTTCTGGTGTAGCGGTGGTGGTGGCAGTAGGGGATTGGGGGGGGGGGGGGGGGGGGGGGGGGGGTGGATTGACAGCTTCTTATCTCAGATCGCGTCTTCTTCTTCCATCGAATCCGAAGACCTAGATTTCCACACCAATGGTTTCAGAGTTGTTGCCATGGTACTGTTCCTCCTCCGATGGCTCCTTGAAGAATCATCTAACCTTGAAATGTTACTCGCTGGGGCTCTGAGGGACAAGCTTCGTGACAAGCTCTTGTGCAAGCTCTGACACTCAGAATTCATGGGGGTTGGTGGATCCAATTGACTTGATTGCCTGCAGGTGCTGTGGCTCCTTCCCAATGCAACAGTAGTGCTGCCTTTGTCTTTTGCCTGATGGGTGGTGGTGCGGCTGCTGCTGCTGCTCAAGTTCTCTGATGTATTGCAATCTGTCTTCTTGAAGGTGGAGTAGTGTTGTTGAAATGTTGCTTGAGAAGAAGAAAAAGAAGAAGATCCAACAAGCTTTGTGCTTGTTGTGTCTGGAGTATCCTCTTGAGTCATCATCCCCTGCTGCTGATGAGTTCTCTGCTGCAACTTCTTCCCTGTTTCACAGATGTTACTCCCTTTGTAGCTTACTGGTCTCTGCAGCAGATTGGGTACAACAGCAGGTTTCAATTGAGAGGTGGTCTGAGATCTGTTCTCCATCAGGTGCTTCCAGAGCTCCGGATACTCATTAGCATCATCATCATCATCATCATCATCATCCTCTGATTCATCATCATCTGATTCCTGCTCATCGCTCGATGATTCTCTACTCCCAACAACACATCGTTGTCCTCCTCCAGCAGCCACAGAACTCTTTTTCCCTGCCCTGTCAGAGGGAGAAGCCACCATAGTAGCAGCTGCCAGCTCCAAACTTTCCTTCCCATTATTGCATCCTCCCAATCCAGCTGTCTTCAAAATGTGCAACATACCAGGAGAAAGCTGCTTCCCACGGCTTGAAGGAGGAGTACTGCTGATGACCTGAGAAGACAGATCCATGGTCACTGCAGCAGTCCTCATCACCTGTTGCTCTCGTCCAGTTAATGATGTCTGGTTGATGGTGCTGCTGCGGGAACTGGTTTCTGGAGCACCTGCACTTGCTGCCACATTGCCATGAGCAGCAGCATTGGTGCCAGGACTACTACATCTCACTTTCAATCTCCCCAAGCCTCCCAGTCCTGCAGTCTTCAGCTGGTGCAGGACTTGTGCGGGGACATGGGTCTTGGGCGGTGGCGTCGAGGAGGAGTCCTCCACCACCTTGTTGGAAGCAGCAGCAGCACATGGTTGTCCCTGGATGATGGAGAGATCAGTGTCCATGAACAGAAAGTGCTGAAGAGTTTCAACATCCGAGACATGATGAACTTGTGTGCCACTGCTCTTGCTTACCACCAGTGGCTTCATTGTCTGCTGTGCTGGTGCTGCTGGTGCTTCTTCTCCTGCTGCTGGTGCTGCTGCTTGTGCAGTTTGTTGTCTCTGTAGCTTAGCTTCCATGGCAGCAAGCTTGAAACGTTCTTTCAATTGGTCTTTCTGGCGCTTCAGACACTCCTTCTCGCGTTGCATCTCTTGCTCTCTCTTCACAGCAGCTGCAAACCCACCATCCTGTGAAGGTGGTGCTGTTGCTTCGTTCCATTCCGGTCGAGCTTCGTACTCCCTCACCCATGCAGCCCAGCGATCCTCCTCCTCCTCCTTCTTTGCTGCTTTGTTGTTGCTGCTCGGGATCTTGGTTCCCCTTTGGAGCTCCGCACCTTCCTCTTCTCGGGTCCTTGTTGTTTCCTGTGCAGCACTTCTTCTTCTTGAGCTCCAGACCCGCCGAACCTCACTCTCTCCGCTCCATTCGCCCAAATGCTCATACCGTTGCGCAGCCAAACGCGGTGCCGCAGCAGAGGTGACAGAGTCTGCGGCAACGATGTCCGGGACGCGGATCCAAGCCCCAGCAGGGACGCCTTGTTCGGAGCGGCGATTAGCAGGGACGTCTTGTTCGGAGCGGCGATTAGCAGGAACAACGCCGCCATCTGCTGCTGCTGGGCCTCCTCCTCCTCCTTCTTCCCTTTGAGCTTGCAGCTTCTCGATCTGCGGGCCGATGCTGAGGAGCGCCGCCACGCAGAGAGCAGTGGACATGAGCAGAGGTGAGAAGTAGACCAAGAGCGGGTAGAAGGGCGGCGTCAGGAGCAGAATCACTGCGCCTGTGATCAAAGGATTGTGCCACACTATCGACACCATCTCCATGGCACCGTTACTGCTGCTGCTGCTACTGCTCATCTTCCTCGACATTGCTTTCTCTTGCAACCCTCCCTCCTTTCCCTCCCTTCCTCCCTCCCTCCCTCCCTCTTGCAACCAAACCCACACGGAAGCAGCTCAGCTGCTCCGCCAGGGGAACAAACCCACCCAGCCACCCACTTTCGCAAAAAGAATCTCTCTCTCTCTCTTCACATTTCTCTTCTCTCCTCTTCTTCTCTCCTATTTTTTGTTATCACATTTCTCCTCATCTCCTCACATCTGTCTCAACTCACCACCCCCTCAAAACACACCAAACAAAAACAACAATCCTTGCTCACACATTCCATTCCATTCCGTTGCATTCTTCCTCCCTTCCTCATGCATGCAAAGCACTCAACTAAACACACTCCATTCCTCTCAAGCACACAAAAAACAACATCACTACACCCATCATCAACCCATCAACTCCTCCTCCCATCCCACCCACGTACCTACCCATCAACCCAGGACCCACTCACTCAACTCCAGGCCTTCTTCTCCTCCTTCTCCATCAGCTAGGCTCCAGAGTGGTGGTACCAAGCAAGAAAAGCACAAAATCCCACCAACCCTTCAACCCATAGCTACACATGCAAATTGAAGGAGGAGGAGGAGGGGAATAGATACATAGAAAGATAGATAGGCAGTATAGCCTCTGGCAGTAAGCTTCTTGGTGAGAGAAGAAGTAACAAGGAAGCAAGCAGGGCCTGTCAGACAGCAGTAACACAGGCACAGAGAGTGAGGGGAGGAAGAAGGGCAAAAAGAGACACAGAGTTGCAACAAAACTTTAACAGCATTTATTTAGTTGTTTGTTTGTTTCTGTGCACTTCTTCAACACATCTCTTCACAATCCCCAATAATTCACCCCTCTTCCTGCTCTTTGCTTCTGCTTCTTCCCAGAGATCTATCTATCTATCTCGCTATCTATCTGTAATGAATAAGTTTGTTGAAATGGATGATGGCATAATGGCAGTCCTGAGGATTGATTCTTGACTGCAAAATCAATCATCAGAAAATGTAGAGACAGACAGACAGAGGACCACCAGAGCAGTGTAGTAGTAGAAGAGCTCCCTCCACCCACAAACAACAAGACAAGATTGCTTTGTTATTATTATTATCACAAATTTGTACAACTTTCCCCTTTTCTTCTTCTTTTTCCTTCATAAAAAAATACACAACACACAGGCTACATACCACCACCATCACCACATCAAGAAGTTTTATGAACACTATTTTATTATTATTATTATTATTTTTCCTCATGTAGTTCTCATTCCTGTTTGAAGCTAATTTTGTGATATTTTACAATCCTTTTAAAGTCTATTCATGTTAATCTATTATACATCTAGGTTTCTTAACATGGGTGGTGAGATTAGGATGAACTAGTAGAGAGTTGAACACCATGCCCATTTGCAATGTGGCTTCTTCCGAGTTTTAGCCCACTTATTATTGCTAATTTATATTAGCCACTTGGCTTCATACTCTTCTCACCCACATACCTATTTGCCATTCTAATATACCAAATTACCAATAGACCAATATACTTTAATATACCAATATTTTGTGATGATATGGTAAACACATAGACCTAATAAAGAGAACACACACACATACTCTCTCTCTCTCTCTCTCTCTTCCTTCTAGTTTGCCTTTTTAATTTTAATGTAAGGTTGACATTCTCACCCTCAACATCACACCAATTACATCAACTTTGGATCCCCAAGGACCCTCTTTCACAACTTGCACATGCAAATGTGTACCTATCCATTGTTTTGGTGAACCCAATAGTTAATAATTGCCAATGATGATACTATGAAGATTAGGCCATGTAGCAAATTGCTATGCGCTTTTTGAAAATACATAAGTGGAAATCCCATTGATTTTTTTAATGAGGTCTTCTAAGAGTAAAGTGTTACATATGCAACACTTTGACCCTGAAGGCCTTTGAAATTGTATCTTTGGATCTACCCATTTTGTGAATATCAACATTCGAATCATAGAAAATTCCATCCATAGGGGAAAAATAATTTAAGGAAGAAAAAACTGAAAGGGATTTCCCTAAGACTTATCCAAAAAGTTTCAAGAGTTAAGACCTAACAAAAAAAGTGAGAATTATTTGACAAAGATTCATAAAGGGGAATAAATAACTAAATAAATAATACAATTTGGAAAAAGGGTTTATGTGGTTTATAGTCTCTCATGGAACAAATGAAGGACACTTATGAAGTGGGTGTAAACTGCATGATCGCAAAGTATGAAAATAGACATAGTTTGTAGCCATTAGGTACGATAGACTTCATGGCTCCCAACTTGTGACATATTAGACCCTTGTAAGAAAAGAAATTACTCCTGTGAACAATATTTTTCTCAGCACATTTTACTTCATGCAATCTCCTTCTGCTCCTCCTCATCCTCCTGACATGGACAAAAATTTCCCAATTTGAGATAACTTAAGTTTTTTATGAACAAATTCATGACACCAGAACAATTATTTGAAAATTCCAGATGTTTCACAAAACATGGCTTAAGGTTGGATGCTTGGTCAAGGTTGTTGCTTGCTTGTTCCACAAATCAAGTACCTATATTGCTGCAATAAGGGGTTACAAATATATACCTGTATGATGGGCAATATACCCGTATTGTCCATACTAGTTGCGTATGAGTCATGATACTCAACTTACTTGTTCATATTCAAAGTGAGTAAGTTACCAGAATTCCAATGTTGTTGTTGACCCGAATACATGGGAGTTGAAAATATTTGTCCTTTATGAGGAGAGGAGAGATGGGAGAGGAGAGAAGAGAAGAGAAGAGAAGAGAGAGATCCATGTGGATGAGGATTGTGCTAGGAGATCTTCACCCTCACCCACCCAAAAAGTTGTTCCATGTACTAGTTGTTATAGCACTCATAGTAGAGCAAGCATGGAAAAAAGAAAGGAGTGGGATGGAAAGGAAAAAAGGGAACAAATTCCAACACATGCAAAAGTATCAAACTTGCTATATGTGTGATATGGGTGATATAGGGATGTAAGAATTAGAATGGTATTGTGAACAGAAACAGCTTTGCAACGGCAAGTATATGCCCCATTCATGCATATACTGGGACTTCTGGGGCTGATATATGTTCCTTATAAAGTTTTCCCTTCATGTAGGCAACAATTACGAATATGGTGCCTCTTCTTGGTAGTCATATGAAGGAAGCTAAATGTGTAGATCTGCAATGGAGGAAACGAAAGGATGTTCTGCACACTTTGTTCCACACTTGTTTTGTTTGTCTTGTTTGCAATGTGCATGACAATTTGGCAAGCAATGTCATTGGCAATCATTTCAGCAGTTTCTAGCGGGTACCAGTTGGGTATCTGCTAGATATCACGGAAAAGGAATGCCCATGGGTTTCTTACGCTTTGTAAGCATATCTGCAAATACACTAAGAAAAAAGGAATAGTGCTCTACATATGTGAAATTTCACTGTGAATTGCAGAGAGGGCAGCTGGTCCATCTTGGACTGGTGGGTTTTCTCACTTTCTGCAATGCAAATCTAAAAACCGGTCAAATATCCCTTCTCTAAAACTGCCAGTTCTTTTGCCAGTTATTTCCAGAAACCCACTGGTGGGTTCTTCGAGCCAGCTTTTGAAAAACCTAAAAACCAGAGGTTGTTTGATGCTGGGATTTTTTTGAAAACAGAAAGAATCAGAGGTTGTTTGACTTCCATTTTTTCCTCAAAAAAAAAAAAAAACAAAACAAAACAAAACAAAAAAACCCGCACTTGGAAGTTATTTTTAAAAATCAAATAACCACCCAACACCAGAGCTTTTGTTGTTCAATTTTACAATGTAGCCACAGTGGCAACCTTTTCCAAGGGAAAGAGCCAATTTTGGCTACAGTTCAGTCAGAGAGGACACTAAACATTTGCTGTGTTTTTTTTTCCTCAGAATATGATGAACTAAAAAAGCATCTAAAAGGGTGTGATAGTAATAATAATAATCATAATACTTATAATAATTTTAAAGTGTGTTGTAAATGCAAAATTTCTCACAATTTTTTTTGGCTGCCCAACACTGGTTTTTCCAGTTACACTCATCATCAGTGTGGCCAATTGCAGAGCATCTTCTTCCTTGCTGCAAAACTATTGAAAGTGAGCCAGCAAGCAAGTTGTGAGTGGCATGTGAGAGAGAGAGAGAGAGAGAGAGAGGCTGTTTGTGGGCTCAATCTCTAACTAGGCCATTGCCAGAAGCTCTCATGGAGATATGCCCCATGACTGACAGACTGACTGAAAGACAGGCAGGCAGACTCAAGAGGAAGAGGCCTTAATCTTTACACTAATACCTAACCCAGCTTCTAGTATCTGCAACATCTTCTGCACACTCCTGAGGACTCCTCCTGAGGCCCTGCTGATGAGTCCTGACTTTTACACACACTGGAGAGTCTCTGGGATACTCCCCTGGGCCATTTGGAAGAATAGGTTTCTGCACCAACCATTTATTGGTACAATAAAAATATATATATATCACTAGTGAGCATTTACTTCAGGCTAAATGAAGAATCATTGACACATACTTCACAATTTTAAAAAAATCACTAGTGAGCTTTACTTCAGGCTTAATTTTAAAAAGTCATTGATTAAACACATACTACTTCTTCACATTCATGCTACTTTTGATGTAATAATAATAAGCTCAAAGTGTCATGAGTGTCATGACTATAGTGCATATAAACTTATGTGAGCCATTCATGGGATATTCATTCATGGGATGGATTTTGTCAGCCTATTTCATGTGTGAGTGACAAGAGTCCTGTTTCTCTAAGCTTTACTCCTCGTTTTCACTGACACCCGCAAAGTTCGTAAATGGGGTGTTTGTTAACGTCATGTCTACTTATTGAGTTCCGTTGAACTGGTATCGAGTATCATAGGTACTGAGTTACCTACCTTGAGCCTCAAGGGTACAGGCTTTTGAACAGGTCATCTACCTAAGTAGTCAAGATGGCACTTAGTTAGGTAGATGGCCCGCTAAGAGCCCGTAGTAGTACGTAGATGAAAAGTAGTGAATATTGTAGGTGGTGAAATCTCATTATCTTTGTGTGTGTCGACTAAAAGTCATCCATTGTTCATTCTGGGTATGGATGAAAAGTGATCCGCACCATCCATCATCAAGGGAGTAGCTTATGCATGTAAAAGATGCAGGTTATGTCTGTCGGGTATAATTGGCTCAAGGACATCAGCCATTGGAAAATAACCTTGCCACTCCATCACCTCCACCATCTTTGGTAACCTGTTGTTGGGACAACTCACTATCACCGGTTACCTCCTCCAAATCTGTTTGGTAGATTTGGTAACCTAGGATTAGTGGATACAATTTAGAATGCAGAAAGGATTCTTGTTGATAGGGGGAGTAGGAAGGATTAACTTAAAAGAGAAATATGAATATTGATCTACATTTCCACCTTGGGTAAAGAAAACACCTACAATGGTACCATGGTATAAATTCCCCAAAAAATTTGGTTGCTGCCCAAATTTAAAATTTTCGTGGTACCTAGGTACCCTGGAGGAATAAAAACTGGCGGTTCTTTCGTGAAAACCAAATAATTCCCCGAGGGTTTTGAAATACCCAGAACCAATGGTTCTTTGATTCTGATTTTTTTGAAATACCCTAAACTGATGGTTTGTTGAAGAATCAAAGAATTGCATAACATTGGTTGTGGCCTCGTTCAAGAAGGTGAAGGTGTGACAAAAAAAGAGGCAACCTAAACCTCAATCATTCCATTCAAGCAATAGTCATTTCTTCACAACAAATCCATGATCCATACACAATAGTTTTTGTTTCTAATATTGTTGTTACTTCTATCATCCCAACTTTCGCAAACCATAATATTTCTTGGTTCCTCTCTATTGATGGTCTATGAATCCTATTTCTTTGTAAACCTATTTTTCATGTAATGAGTTTTTAAGAGATTGCTAGGTCGAATCTCTCTAGACTCTCATAATTGGCCATCTTGGTCTTACATAGTATCAAGTCCTCAACAACCACCTGGCAGATGTATTCTCAATAGTTCACGCAAAAATTAAACAAAGAAAAGATGTTATTCCCAACCATGCTGATTTCCTTGGAGTTCCCAAGACAAGGGTCTTGACTTTTAAACAACACCCAAACTGAATTTCTCACAAATATTTTCCTTGCATCAACGGTTCACTTAAGAATTAAACAAAGAAGAAGAACAACCCCTAACAACACTTTTTTTTTTTACAAGATTCAAACACCAACTTCCCTAGAGTTCCCAATACAAGGGTTTCAACCTTTTGAACACCACCCAACTGAATTCCCATGGATTTATGTCCTCCTGGAGGGGCTAGCATTGTCCCCTACGAAGTTTCATCAGCTTTACTTATTTGTTCATTCATGCTATTCTATCATGTTTTACACACTTCAACTCATGTACGCAATAGAAGAACACTTAAAATTGGAGCATATGCTACAACAAACATGTTGAAGGCATTCTTCCCATCAACATCTACTTCACAAGCCTTATGGATTTTTATTCCTATTTGATTTTCACAACTATCATCACACATTGTTTGCTAAGAACAAAAGGAAAAGAGAGCTTAACTTCCAAAATCCCTTCCTCCATTATCATGGTGTACCCATCCTCCTTAGCCTTTATAGAACCCATCATTTCCAAAAACCATTGAAGAATAACAAACAAAATTCATTGAACTCACCATTTAGGCCTTCTATAAAGCAAGCACACACCACAAAACTCTCAAAAGAAATAACTTGCAATAAACAACATAAGCATTCCATATTTACAAAAAATGAAACAATTATATCAACCAACCCATAGATCTTATCATTTTTTGCACTTGACAACCTAATGTGCCAATTCATTAGGTCTTCATCCTAATGGATTTTTAATTAACCTCCTTTCATCCCACATATGTGACAACTCCCTTTTAAATTTATTTGAGTCCTCGTAATTATTGTCGGTCACATTTCCAAGTAGTATAATTATAAATCCTTTTTGGGACATTCCCATTGTTGCTCATTCGCCCTTGATTATGCATTTTCTTCTACCATCATCATGTTCCATACCAACATGTTCATCTGCATATCCCATAAACAAGTCCTTCCCAACTTCCAATCAAAGTTTTCTTCTTACTTGGCATCTTCATCTTAATCAAGTCAATTCTTTCCTTAAAGGAAGGGAGCATTTGTTTTCCTTTTCACAACGCATATGTCTTTTTTTGTTACATTTAAGCCTATGCATTATTACTTAATATTGATATATGTAGCTCATAAATAAGTTGTGTTTTCAAAATCATTTGTATAGTCAATTGGTCGATGTTCATATCTTCATCAAGTGTTTGAGTCAACATACAAAATTGATCATTAGCTTTCAATCTATGAGTATGCCCAATTAGTTCATAAATGGAGAAAACTTGGTACTTGCTTGGAACCCACATCTATAACCACCTTTGGCAAATGTAAATCCTAGTTACATGAATGTTTTTGGAAAGTGATCATAATAATGATTGTATGGTTTTGATTAGCCTACTAGCCATCCCATTGCATCTAGGCCATTGGGGTGTTGTGTATTGATGATGAATAACATAGACCTTGCACATGTTATCAAATTCAACATATTATTCACCCCCATTGTCAATAAGAATGAACTTAAATACCTTGTATCTGCAAATGATTTCTTCTTCTAAAAACTTGGTGGTTATTGTTGTTGTGTGATCAAATATAACTTTTGCCTCGCACCATTTAGAATAATGGTCAATGGCAATAAAAATATACTTGTTTCCATCGATGGTTTTTCGAAGTGGCCCTACAATATCAAATGTAATTCTATAAACAAGTCATAGAACAGAATACTTTTAAAATCCTCTACATCAAACTTGATGCTTCCAATCTACTTCGTTAATTAGTGGTTTTTACAAGCCTTGACCATTGCTTTGATTTGTTTAGTCCTGTTGCGCTAATAAAATTGCTTACAAATCTCAGTAAATGTTTGTTGTTTTCCAAAGTGTCTAATCTCTTTATGCATTTCCAAAACAATGTTCTTCCTCTCATTAGGGTTAGGTACCATCACCTATTAGAACCACAAGTGATCTCTTTTCCATAAATAGTTTTGCACTCGTTTTTTATCCACATAATTTTTTGTCATTAATATCAAGAGGTAATGACTCAGTTTGTAAAAGATGCAAATAATTGAAGTCACACCAAATGTCCCAATGTTTTTGCTCACTACCTTCATTAGCATTGTTTTCATCCATACTCCTTTCAATATCACAATGTGATTCAACATCCACCATCAATTGAACTTTTGTAACCAACTCCCAACATGTGACCTTATCTACATGTAGCCACCTTCTTCTTTTCAAGATTGGAGATTCATTTGCCACCTCAATTTTTTGCATTTCATTTTGATGGTTGATTAGATGTTCTTGGTCTACATCAACATCTTCTATAACTGGTTCTATCATGAATAGATTGGGCAATTCTACACTTCAAAGGCTTTTTCACCCAAGCCAAGTATACAACCCTAATTCTTGTAGCAATATGATATCTTGAATTTCCTCAGAGAAGTTTTCATCAAACTCAACATTGTATACTGGGTTACAATTGAAAACATCCACATTGGAATGCTTGGATATAAATTAATGAAAAATCTTAAAATTGAAATTTTGTAACATGTTTATCCAACGTTGTCTCCTACCATAAGCATCAAGATTGTTGCAAGCCCATTTTAAAGGTTTTTGGTTTGTTTTTATCATGAAGTGATTATGATGTAGAAACTGCCTAAAATGCATGACCCCCTAGATTAGGGCATAACATTCTCCTTCCATAGGATGGAATTTTTGTTGAATAATAAACAATCCTTGCTAGCATATGTAATGACACATTCCTTCCATTACATCAAAAGGTGTTCATGTATGCCAATTGATTTACTGAATTTTGAATGAATTCATTGGTCATAGTAAATGATGATTAGTTGGAAAGTAGTGAATTCACTAGATTAATGAATAAGGACTAATGAACTGCACCCACATTTTGTAGTAATGTTATTTCCATCCTTTTGAAATAATATAACACCAACTCCTTTTGCAAACCAGTCAACATCCATAATGAATGCCCCCAAAAAATCTGGCCTTGCCAATAATGGGGCTAAAACAAATGACTATTTAAATTGATCAAACGCCTTTTGACATTTTGGGGTCCACTAAAAAACCACATCCTTTTTTTTTAGCTCAAATAACATAGTAGTAATCTTTGCATAACCTTAAACGTAGTTTCATTAATATCATGTCAAACTTAGGAATAATCTTATGTTGGTAAATGTCATGGGAGCAAGAAATTATTTTATAGCCTTGATTTTTTATGGGTTAGGCCTAATTCATGTCTTCCCAACCACATGTCCCAAAAACTTGATTTTTGGTAAAGAACATACATTTATTGGGATTGAGCTTCAAATTAACATCCCTCAAATGTTGCAATACCATACGGATATGGTTGAGATGTGCTTCCCATGTGACACTGTGGATTTTAAGGTCATTTACAAATACCTTAAAAAACTATTACAACCATTAAAAAAAATGTTGGTTATTGTCCTAGAAAATGTGATTGTTGCATTTTTCAACCCAAATGGCATCATAAGCCATTCATGTAGGCATGTCTTAGTGATGAACGTTGTCTTTTTCACATCATCAAGGTTCATCTTGATATGTCAAAAGCCATTTTATAAATCCAAAGTTGGTGAACCATTATGAAGAACTCATTTGGCTCAAAACATCGTCAATCAATGGCATAGGGTATACATGTTTGAGTGTTTAATGACTAATAGTCACCACAGAAACAACTGCTACCATCCTTTTAACAATGTGACTTTACAAACATATTTTGAAAAATTAGCTATCATCTTTCCCAATTTTACCATCATTGCCAGTTCGCCTCCATTTCTTCCCAAATGGATAATTTATTAGGGTTGGTGTGACAAGGTGGTAGGCCTTGTGTATCAATTTCATGTTCACTAACCATACAACATTTTAATTCCCCTTTATGCCATGCAAACACATTTGCATAAATTTATAGGACCTACAAGAATTCACAAGTTTTGTTTTGATCTAGGTTAGGATCCACCTTGATTAATTGTTTAATCTGCTCTCATCTTCCCCCACTTGCAATGTCAAATTTAACCTCGGTGCCTTATTACACATTAATGACATCTTCAAATTAGAACAAAGATGGTACCTTTTTGTCCATGGATCCTCCAAATTGATGCATATTGTTGCAACCCTAACCTTGGGTTTGCGACCAAAGTAAGGGCTCGCAAGGTTGTAGGCCAAGAAGGAAGCATGGGAGTCACACCGCATGCTCCCAGGAGTGTAAGAGAGTGTGAGGGAATGAACCTTCACACTCCCTAGGGAATTTCCACTTTGGGAGTTGGAGTCCCAGTGGACTCCCAAATTTTCAGAGGGCAATTTTAAAGATCAAAACTCAATGGATTGAGGAGTTCCTTATATCATTGGAAATATCTTGGAACGTAGATGTCTAAAATGGGCTCTTATGACCCATTTGGATATTTGAAACACAAGTTATGATCAAAAGAAGGATACGAATCAAATTGGTAGTTTGACTCCCGACCACTAAAAGTCGGGAATCGACCCAATTTCCTTAAGTTCAGGTGGCGTGCGACATATCGTTGAAAATCTCTCGACGAGGGTACAACTAGGCTTCAAACCTCATCTCAGTCGAAGGTCTGCACACAAAGTTATGGGGCCCCAAAGTCGCGGGAGTCCTAACTTTGGAAATCTTAGGAAAATTTGGATGTGGGCTTTGTGGAGAGGCACAAAGTATACTATAAGGGGGACGGTGGTGGCTTCCCCCAAGTCCATGCCGTGGTGAGTCTTGTGAGTCCAAGTTTGCCTGTGGTTCGTCCTAACACCAAAAGTGCTCCAACTAATCACTAACCACCTTGTGTTGGTTTTGTGCAGGTCCGTATGAGTAGTTGATACTTGTCACTTTTCCTAGTCCCATCTTAGAGCTCCAACACACCCCTCTACCCCCAAAGTGTTGCGAGGTAAGGAATGTGCCTCGACTCCTTACTCTTCTGTTGTTTTCAATTTAAACTCACATTTGAGTCCATTAAAGAACTTAGGAGCGTGTCACATATTTTGTTGTTCCTTATGTGATGCCCATTTCAACCAATCTTTGTAGTCATCTTCTTCTAAGATTGCCCCATTCATGAATTCATCCATTTGCTTATCCATAACCAAGTTCATATATTAACAAGGAGCTTCAAATTTAATGTGGTCATTTAATCCCCAATCCTTGAGCTTTGCAATAAGTTTTTATTCTTCTTATACAATCAATCGCAACTTTTTTATCCTTTGCCATTGGTTTAACATTACCAAATTATAGTTAAACTCAGAATCACCTTCAAATTGACTTCCATATGATGTTTGCCCAATTAACTTTTCCCAACTTCCAAACTCATGAATTGGCTCCATTTGTGCCATCTTGTCAATAATATTCGATTATGAAAACTCAATAATTACTTGATTAATGACATTCTTAAAATGTTTCAATTGTTCCACAATCAATTACAACATATTGACCATGTTAAGTGGAAGTACTTGCACATTGGATCTTGGGCCTTGTTTGACCTATATCAAACCTCTTTCAATATCCACGTGAATTGCTCCAATTTTGATTAAAAGATCAAGTCCCAACAACACGTAACTATCCATAGCAACCACCATTAACACCATGTTGCAATTAGTTTCCCTTGTCCATACAAGTAGACCCTCAATTCTTCCAAATGTTTGTGTCACCACACCTGAAGATATTTTATAGGATTCAAATCTCATCACCAAATGCATAATCCCTAAATCTTTAACCACTACAATTGCCAATAGATACATTGATGCCCCAATGTTGATCCATGATATAATTGTTAATCCCCATCATCAAGTGTAGAATCTTATTCCTATGATTTTTGATAATGCTATTATGACATATAGATGGTAATTGCTAAGTCATTGGAACAATCCTATGTTCCTCATCCTTCTGCCTCTTTGCTAGCTTCACCGATCCTTCCAAATACTCCTAGAGATGTCGATATGGTTTCCATGGGTGTAAGATATATTTTACTTTTGATTAAATGTGTCAAGATTTTAGACTTGATAGCCACTTCCCTTTCCAATCCAATTCCCACTTCTTTCCTTCATGATGAATCTCCTTTTGGTACATTAACACCCCCATGTTCCCTTACAACATCATCCACATGCACCCTTCGCCTATGAACCCTAGTGTGTGAAAACAAATCATGATCACTTCCACAAATTCTATCCAAATGATTTTGTACTACTTATTCATCATCAATAATGACTTATAAGTAATTTGTAATAGTTGCACTTATCTTATAAGTATTTTTCTTTTTCCACATTGTTCTTTATTGTGCTTGAGACTTTCACAAAAGCTACATCTTAGTCTACAATTTTTTGTCCTATTGAACCCCCACATTTTAGACACTTTGGTCTAGAGGTAGCATATTTTGGACAATTTGTAGCAAGATGGTCTTTTGTTTTACAAATTTGGCATTCGTTGAAATTAATGGAAATTCTTGAAATAGATCTAGGTCTAGTTTGCATCTTAATCTGCCTTCTTAATAAACTAATCAATGATTCAAACAACAATTGTACATGTTATCTATTGTAGTTTCCCCAACTATCATGTTATCCTCTTGTTCTTCTTTTAGCAATTCAAAAGGAGTTTCACCAAGTTATGCTAGTACTTTTTCTACTTCCAATGCAACATTGAATATAGCTTCCAAATTGGCATAACCTTTCATCACACACATCTTTCTGATCTTAGGTCATAGTTAGGACAAAAATACCTTTCTTTGCTCTGTTTGCTCCAATTTGCCCCTTGTAAACAAAATTTCCATCATATCATAGTATGTTTGAACCCTTTGTTTAGGTTATTGCTTAATAAGATCAAGCTTGGCCTGCACTTCCTATTTATCAATTGTACCATATTTCAACAACATGGTTGCCTTCATGGCCTACTAATATGTGGGAATAGTTGTCAGCTTTTTAAACCATTCCTTGGACTTACATTGCAAATTGAGCTCGCTAATCTTGAAAAGTTTCAATTCATCTATTTTGCCCACTTTTTTTGCCATTTCTAATCCTTCTACCTAGTCATGAACATCCTCAAACTCTTTACCCCATAACAATTCATCCATTCTTTTGGGGATTGTCATTTTGGGTTTAAAAAAAAAACTTTTATGGTTACAAACTTTATGACATTTAAAAATTAAAGCAATCTTCCTCCTTATCCAAAACCCAATGCCAAATCGATTGTTTTAAAACTTTGTTTGACCTAATTAATTTTCACCCACAATTTTTACACTAATTTGCATGTTCAATTTTAATGAACATTTTTTCAATGTTAGGCATACAAATTCTAAGATAATTTTGTTTAATGATATTTAACAATGGACTTAGATGTCATTTAGCATAGTTGCAAGATGTTCAATTTCAAAACTAGGTATCTTGAAATCAAAATGGAAGGTTTAAATATATAAATCTGCAATAAAAACATTTCAACTGATTCTTCAACTGCCATCTTGTCGTAAAACTCCAACTCCTTTGATACAATTCAGCTCTTGGATTGGATCATCATTAATCACTGTGTATTCTCCCTTTGAAAATTGATGTTTCTCATAGTGCATTTTCTCCTTGTGTTCAAAATTAGCCATTTTTTGCCATTTGTTTTTCCCAACCTCCACACCAAACCTTGGATTCTACTCTAGCATGTTCAACTTTGACAACTTATAGCAAACAATACATCTATCCTTGGGAAGAAAAACCTAACTTTGTGATGAGGTGATACAACAACCATGGGCAACCACAAATCCCCTACCCTTTGTATTGCGTCAACATTCTCATGTAATTCAATAGTCAAGGGATTGCATGAAAATTGCAGAAAAGTAATATCTATCCTGGTGTTTAGCAACAGTTGTCTAAGTTCCTACTCCATCCCCTATCTTTAACTAGATTTGAATTCTTGTGTACATTCTTATGTGAGAACTTGAACAACTAGATTTCCTATTCTTGCCAAATTTGCATTCAACCCAATGATGTTTATCACACTAAATCCTTGTAGACACAAAATGGCAGTTCTTTCTTTAGGCATAATTTCAAACCTAAGAAACAGTGCATCAAATTCACTCACCTTTAATGTCTTGTCCTTGTCCTTGTGTTGAGTTTCCCTCAAATAGACACTAGTCCATGGTCATGCAATTGGCGTACTTCTTAATCCAAATTGTAAAAACCGAACATTCTCCATGAAACGCTCGTGAACACATAGAAACCCCACTTGGAAAGACCTGCTTTAATACCAAAAAAAGGAGGCAACCTAAATCTTAATCATTCCATTCAAGCAATAGTCATTTCTTCATAATAAATCCATGATCCATACACTATAGTTTTGGTTTTTCAATATTATTGTTACTTCTGCCATCCAAACTTTCCCTAACCATAACATTTATTGGTTCTTCTTTCCTGACCATCTATGAATCCTATTTCTTTGTTAAACCTATCGTCCACATAATGATGTTTTGTAGAGATTGCTCGATTAGATCTCTTCGCACTCTTTCGATTGGCCTTCTTAATTTTACACAAAATCAAGTCTTAAGCAACCACCCCACATATGTACTTTCAATAGTTCGCTCATAAATTAAATAGATGAAAAACAATATTCCCAACCACGTTGACTTCTTTGGAGTTCCGAAGACAAGGGTCTCAACTTTTTGAACAACACCCAAACTAAATTTCTTGCATACACTTTCATTGCATCAATGGTTCACTTAAGAATTAAACAAAAAATAACATCAACTCCTAACAACACTTTTTTTTAAAGACATGATTTAAATACTAACTTCTTTACGATTCCCAATACAAGGGTTTCAACTTTCTAAACACCACCCTAATTGAATTCCCACGGATTGATGTCCTCTCAGACTGGCTAACATTGTCCCCTGTGGAGTTTCATCAATTCCAACAACTCTATTTATTTGTTCATTCATGCCATTCTACCATGTTTTAGACATTCCAACTTCAGTACACAACAGAAGAACACATAGAATTAGAGCATATGCTAGAACAAACATGTCAAAGGCATTTTTCCCATCAACATCTACGTCACAAACCTTATGGATTTTTATGCCTATACATTTTTCATAGTTATCATCACACACCATCTACTAAGAACAAAAGGAAAAAGAGTTTAACTTTTAGAATCCCTTCCTCCTTTATCATGGCATCCCTCATCCTCTCCACAAGCTTGTCCTCCTCAACCTTTGCAAAGCCCGTCATTTTCAAAAACCATTGAAGAATAATAAACAATATTCATTTCACTCACCGTTCAGGCCTTTCGCAAAGCAAGCACACACCACAAAACTCTTGAAAGAAATAACCTACAACAAACAACACAAGCACTCCATATCCACAAAACTAGAAACAATTCTCTCAACTAACCCATCTCTTGTCGTATTCTGCACTTGCTGATTCGATCTGCCAATTATTAGGCCTTCATCCTGGTGAATTTTTAGTTAACCTCCTTTCATCCCACAAAGATTGGGTTTAGGGTTTAGGGTTTAGGTGTGGGTGCTGCTGGTTCACCTTGGTCTATATTTCCCTTGAGGATCTTTGGCCATTGTAACCAAACCATAGTTATGATTTCTCTTTCCCTTTTGCTAAAGAAGAACTGAATTATTATTACACCTTTAACCCAAATTTGTCAGCAGAGCCAGAACAACAACAACAACAACAACCACCAGCTAAAAAACTCAAAAGAGGGTTTGGGTCGAACCCCATTTGTGGGAAAAGTGGGAAATCCATTTTGCATTTTGTCCTTGTGACCGGCACACTTCTCTGCCAAAACCAGCCTGATGATATGGAGCAATTGATGGCGGGGGGGGGGGGGGGGAGGGGCTCAATAATGTGTCTATTGTCAGTTTGGCACTCATGAGCCTTAATACTCTTTTGTCCTTTTATTTAACGAAAAAGGATAACTAGGACAATACGAAGAAAACTTGAGAACTAGTAGTAATCATCAAATTTGCTTACCAATCAAGTAAGTAGTTGATAGGGGTTTTTGAAGGCCTCTTGGAAAGAATGAGATAGAAAAATAGATGCCCGCCCTGATCTTGTGTGTGTAGTGTGCATCATATTTTAGCAGGCATCATTAGCATCCCCAATTGGAATTTTGCCAAAGAGTAGTAGCTAACAGCATCTCTCCAGCGGTGCTCAGTAAATATGTTACCCTGCAAACAATAGTTTTCACATCCAAGTTTTAGTTATTTTACTTTTTTTGCAACCCCACCCATAAAACTGAAACTGGGACAGCAAAATAGGTTGGGGAATACTACCCTAATAGCAAACCACCTGGACCAATCATTATGATGGACCGATCAGAAATACTGAGCAATAGTCAGATGATATTTATTACACCCTTTTCTCTGCAGGTGCACAACTTTGTTGCGCCATTTACGAGGCACAACAAACTGTGCAATTACACTGAGCCAAAAACATTTTTCCTGAGCTAAACCCGCACATTTTGACTTTTCTCGTTCAATTTTACTGTGCAGGGTCACATACTGAGCACCGCTGGAGATTCTCTCAGAGCAGCTCCACCCAGGCCACCAGGGTGAACCAGCACCAACTGTGGTACCTGAAAACCTTCTTGAGTGAGGCCTCTTAGAACTAAAAATTATGAGAGGAAATGTGAGTGCGGCCTCTTAATGCTATAAATTAAGAGAGGGAATGTGAGTGAGGGAGGCTTAGTCAGGCCTCATAGTCTGTGGCAAATGCCAACTTTGCCAAAATTAATTTAATTTTGACAACTTTCTTTAGGTAATTTTGGCAAAATTGGCAGTGTGTGTATTTTAACGTCAGAAAGTGAATTTCAAGGGTTGTCGCCATCGTTTGCAGTGTTTTGACGTTTGGAAATTCAATGGGCACACAGAGTGGAAAGCCTATTTGTCATTTGTAGTCAAAAAGCTTGTTAGAGGATGGCTATTGCTTGCACTGATCATCTTGAAGAACTCTCAATATTATAGTCCTAAGTATATATTGAAAGCCAAAACTGAAATTCAAAGTTCAATGCTTTTTCCTTGGCATTTATGTATGTATGTGTTACTTCTTCATTAATCTCCTTATTAGAACTACAGTAGAACATTCAAATGCAATTAGCACTTTTGATGAACCACATGCCTTCATAAAATACCAAACCAGTTCAGATCAAACTTTAAAATCATAACTATTGCTACCAGTAAGTGTTACACCAATACCTAGATTTGTACCTAGATTGGCATTTAATCTGCAAAATTTCTTGATCTACAGGACCTGACTTCAAGATATATAGGCCTGATTGGTCTGTCTAAAATATGATACATGCCCAACATTGATAAATACCAATTCATTGATTGGCTCTAAGAACGTTTAGCAGCTTTAGCTACACCCTGTAGGTATGGCAGTTCTTAAGCGGCTAGCCGCTAAGTCATAAACTCAGACATAAAGACAACCACTTAATTTTGGCAACTTTGAGTTTTCATTTTTGGCAAATTTGGCATCTAAAATAGAATGCCAAATTTTATGAGGCCTGGGCTTAGTGAGTCTTGTCTTAATGAGTGTAACTTAGGTAATGAGTCGAGTCCAAAAGAAGCCAGATGACTTCATGTTAACCCAATGTGGCATGGGATGTGCAAGTAGCTATAAAAGTCAGTTGTTAGGAGGTGTGTGGAGCTTGGGGACATGGGAGCACAAGGGACACGGCCAAGGAACACTTCAAAAGGAAGTAGAAGAAGAAATCATATTGCTTAAGAATGACTTTTACTAAAGTCATCAGATTCAAAATGCAACCCATTTTCTTAAACAATTTAGGCTGCCCATGATTTCTTGGATGAATTGCCAAATACATTTTCTCCAAAAAAAAAACCCTAACAGCTTTTTTTAGTAATATTTTAAAAAAATTACTTCATGCTTTATTTAATTCACATTTTCTGACCTGAAAAAATTTGATTTTGACCCATACAAAAGATTTTTGTGAAAAATGGCCCTAATCCACACAGCTATATTCCCCAAAAAAAAAAGTCCACTTACAATCTTTGTTTCGAACACCTGCAAAAAGTCCTATACAATTAAAGTTGCCAGACTTCTACAACAGGTTCCAGTATGTAATTTAGCCAGAATATAAACTAATTCTTAAAAATTTCTACTTTCACATCTCATCTATAGCCAAATTTGACAAAATCTTCTTGTGGCCAGTTTGGAAACATCACAAAATTGAGGAAAAAGAAAAAAGAAAAAAATGGCCCTTGCCAAATAAAAGGTGATTGTAAATTGGTTATTTGATAACCTACTCAGCAATCAAATTTCTGTGATATTGATATCATGCCAGTCCTAAGGGGCTTTTAATTAAAATTATTATTATTATCGTTCAAAAAAATTGTAGTATTGTTTACAGATTGATGATCTAGTTAGATGACAATTGGGTCATCCAAGTAGGTTATGAAACTTTAGAAAACACGGTATCAGGCAGTTATCAAACAAAAATCAGTAACCAACTGGTAGGTTATCAATAACCGCCTTGATAACCGGTTCAAAACCAAAACAATCAGCCAACAGTAGTTTGGACCTGTACCGTTTCCCACATGGTAAAGTGGCCTCCATAAGCCTCACTATAAAAAAACACCTGCTTTTGATTGGTAATAATGATTGGCTCAGGTGGCAGCATTCAATTTTTTAAAAATTTGGGTAAGTAACTTTTTAGGGTTTAGGGTTTAGGGTGGGTTTAAACCCTAAACCCTAAACCCTAAGCTTTTTGTTTTGTGTGTCAGAACTTTTTGTTATGGGAATCAACCCAGCCTCTTAAAAACCCACCCATAAAAAAATTGTTCAATTTCTTTAAAAGAAAAGAAAAAAAAGCCTTAAGTGCAAAGGAACTTGAGTAACAAATACATACTACCTAATCAAGCAGGCTCTGACAACCCCAATAAAATTTCCTAAAGAACAGACTGACAACCCCCAAGCAAATTGCTTGCCAGGGATGCCATCAGCAGCACCAGCACCAGCACCCAAACAACATGCAACACATACACATCACACTGCATGTGAGTGAAATGCAGTTCTAGTGTGACACAACAGCAACCCACTGGAACTGCATTCCAGACATGTTATGTACGAAAGAAAGCAAGCAAGAAAGAAAGAAAGAACAAACAAACAAACAAACAAACATGGAAGTTGCATATTCAGTTTGCATATTCTTCCGAATAATGTAGGTAACAAAATTTCGTGAGTCAAAAATTATTGCGAGGTGGTTGTTGTTGTTGTTGCTCCAAATCCCAATCTGTGTACAGATTTTGTGGAGATGCGGAAGGTGACAAGTTACGACTACAACAACAACAATATCTATCGAAGTTGTTCACCAAAAGGCCTAAACTTTTGGATTCCCAACAAGGTGAAAAAACCGACCCTCAAGGGAAACTAACTGTGCTGCATAGTCCTTCTTCTCCCACCCAAAACACAACAAAGAAAGAAACATTGGGACAGTTTTTGGACTCATTTGTTTGTGCTTTCAAGAACACAATGTTAGTAGAAGACCCATGAAATTGAGATTGAAAAGATCATCATACATATTATGTTGACGACCATTTATGTCTTAGTCATTTTTTCAATTTGTTAAAATCTTTCACCCTTTTCTCTAATGCTATCTAACTTGTCAATCCCACCAAATGCCTCTCACCATGTTTTCAAGCCTTCCACCCTTTTCTCTAGTGTCATCTAACTTGTCAATCACACCAAATGTTTCTCACAATATCTCTATCAGTTTGAGCATTTGCTTGTCATCTACATGGGCATGTCCTGGTTGTCAAATATATGTATTGTGTTTTGACTCGTGGCTTTTCATTATTTGATCAACTTGCATTCAAAGATCTAGTTATTTTCACAATCCTCTCATTACTTTCAAGAGAGGGCATTATTGTGCATCATCATTTTGAAATTTAGATGTGCAAGGTTTAAGGTTAATTGGAAAGATAAGTGTTGGATGCATTTAGTCACCTTTAGTAATCACATAATTTAATTCTAAATATCCACATTATCTTGGTTTAAGGTGCCCAAACAGGCCTTATTTTCCCTACCACCTTCAAAAGAATTCAATTTCAATTGTATTCATGGCATGGTTTTACAAATACCAATGCATGTTCAAAGTCCTATGTAGGTATAGGAAATAGAGTTTGTCTCCAACCCTTTCTATTGTCTTTGTCTAAACAATTACGGAGGCTATGGGAAACTGTATGCAACTTGAAAAAAAAAGGCTTGAAATGGATTGAGGCAAATTAGGGTTAGGGGTTACCAAAGGGACAAATGATGGGTAGGGATAGAACTTGTATTGCATGAAAAGCCTCCTCTTTCCATGGTTCCACAATGTGAAAGGACATTCCCAAGGACTCACAACCATGGCGTGTGTTTTGAGCATTAATGCACCTACCCAATTTACTTACAAGAGCTTGTAAACTAGCAAACATCTTCAGAATATTGGAATGAATAATTATGTTTCTTTATTTCATTTCTGCGGATTCCATTCTCTTTACATATTTGCTAGATACCTTATCATACTGCTTCTATAATTACAAATTTAAAGAACTTAGTTCTTTATCTTCTGTTATCTTGCCACATTGGCTTAATAGAAAAAAGTTATTCAAATTTCTTGCATAGTGAAAGAAAAAGTTATTCAAGCTTGAAAGCATCCAACATTCTCAAATTCAATGGCGAATATTATTAAATTACTGAAAAGCAGAAGTTTTACAAAACATAATAATCTTGATTTTGAAGCATTGCTGAAGGACAGGATTCTAGTTGGGGTCAAAGGAAAGGTAATAATGTCACACTACTTTCATTTGGTGGGAAATTCCAAAAGAATACCAAAAAACCCTAATTTCAAAAGATTTCAATCACAATTTTTTGGGTTATTAATATATGGTTTAATTATACATATGATTATGATGCATTTTGCAAGGAGAAATGTTTCACTTTCATAAATGCAAATATTTAGTAACAAACATTATTTTGCAAGCATGATTTTAGGCCCTAACATAAAAATGGTCAAAGGACATGTGACATTCCTATTTTTGTATTGATTCAGGCCATGCAAAGACTGTCTCATGTGACCATTTATGTGCAATAAAAACACAGAATTCTGGGCATGTTCACGCAACAAAGTTGCATTTGCATAACCTTCTCCAAATCCCCTTTTAAAAACCACCACCGGGAATTCTACCTATACCCACATTATGTAAATTGTTTCTTAACCCCAACATCGCTTCACCCCTACAAAAACACAAATGCTATACAAGATCTGCCTTTACAAAATGTTCTCTGAATTTATATAGGGCTTAGGGTTTAAGGTTTAGTGAGTACTCCACTAAAGCTACTATTGGTGGGTTTTTACATTGCTAGATGATGAGCAAGATGCCAAGCATGCAGTGTCAATCCTGCCAGACTTGCAAGATTGAGAATTGTTGAATACCCATGCAATATTTTGAATTGCTGCTTGCTAGCTTCCAATTTCTTCTCTCCACCTTGCAACAGTGGTGAAGTTCTAGTGTTGTAATCGAGTCCTCGACCTTCTTCTTTCTCCAGTTTCATCCTCTCCACAAAAAGCTGCCGCCCAAAAAAAAAAGTGTAACAATAAGAAACTTTTTGCAAACTATGACATTCACTCATTGATATTGCATGATCACAACAACAGATGTTCACATAGTTTGTAAAGAAAATTTGGGTTGTTGCGTAAACAAAAGATGGCATCCTTCTTCGTACCTTTGTTGTTTTAGGTTCGAGAATAAAGACATTGAAAACTGTGCCAATGATGAGCAAAAGCAGATTCACCAACTGCCAAACTCCAGAAGAATCAGTAGATCTCAATGGATGCATGATGGAGTAGAGAACAAGCAGAATCATATCTCCCATTGCCACAAACTTCAGATACAAAGGAAAGATGCGGCTTTGCACAAAGCCAAATTGTTGCCTTGGAATACTTTTGGAAAGGATCACTCCCGATACAAATGTCATCCAGATTGCAGATCCATAAGTGGTGGCAAAGGTGATGAGGTACAGGAAGCGTGTGAGGTTTGATGATGAAATGGAACTTTCTGATCTGATGTGGTTTAATTCCTTTCCAGTCTTTGATTGAACACCTGGTTTAGCAAGGCAGAAAAAATGTTTAAATTCCTACTACTAAATGCAAACCCACAATTGCAAAAGTATGGAGAAAAAAAACTTCTCAACAGAGGCAGAGGTTGTGATGATAATCTACTAACCTAGTCCAGCTGCACCGAGTCCAGCTGCAGTTGCACCAAGAGCCTCATTGACCCGCTCCTTCCCATTGTGGGCAAAACCAGAAACAACTCTATCAGTAAAATTTGGCTGTTTATCCCACGAGCTTTCTTTCATACTTTCAATCACTCCACCTGCTGTTTCTGCAGCTTGACTTCCAGCAGATTCCAATTTCTCACCCATCTTACTAGCAGCATTGTTGACGGAATCTGTAGTATCTTGAAAGTACCCATCCTTGGATCTAGAGTCGATGATTTGTGAATCTTGCAGATTCTCCTTGGTGCGAGTGGCTGTGGATTTTATACTGTCGGAAGCTGCATTGACTTTGTCATTTGCATACTCACCAGCAGATCCCAGTTTCTCTCCCACACTGCCTGCAGCCGCCGCCGCCGCCGAATCTTGCAGATTATCCTTGGTGCGAGTGGCTGTGGATTTTATACTGTCCGAAGCCACATTGGCTTTGTCATTTGCATACTCTCCAGCAGATCCCAGTTTCTCTCCCACACTGCCTGCAGCTGCCGCCGCTGCCGAAGCTTGCAGATTCTCCTTGGTGCGAGTGGCTGTGGATTTTATACTGTCCGAAGCCACATTGGCTTTGTCATTTGCATACTCTCCAGCAGATCCCAGTCTCTCTCCCACACTGCCTGCAGCCGCCGCTGCTGCCGAATTCTTAGCAATATCCCAGTAAGTACTATCTCCAGTTTGTGATTCTTGCTGTGAATCCCACAATTTGTTCTTGGCATGTGCAGTTACATCTCTCACATTTTCTGAAGCTCCACTGGCTACTTGTGTGGCATAATCTCTGGCAGCTCCAACATTCTTGCCCACATTGTGAGCAGAATCAATGGCTACAGAATCACCAGCTCTATGTGAGTTCAAATCTTGCCATGGCGTTTGATGCCATTCGTACATTGCATTTCCGATGATAATGTTGTATGGAGAGAGTTTGCTCAGATCCCATTCCTGCTCTGCAGGCACGCGATGCCAACCCATTACCTCCGCAATATTCCCTAGCTTCTCCATCATACCAGGATGGTAAAAATCTGTGGCTGCAACAGAATCATACCATTTTTCTTGTGCTGATCCCAAAGTCTCTGCTGCTGAATTGTGCACATTCTCGGTGCCCTACATCAATCAATATGAACAAAATCAAAAACTTCTGAAGAGATTTTATAATGCTCGCTGGATGCTACGTAGTAGCCTTAAAAGCCATACATGTGGAAGTTCTTTTATGCAATAGAAAATTATGCAGTCATTCGTCCACATTGCGACATGAAAACTGGGATACAAATGTGGAAGATAATAAGATTTTCCATCAAGTCTTCATTGTTGCTTTTACCCTTAGAGTCGAGACTTTGGTTGCATCAGCTGCTTGTGAGATTTTTTCGCCTGCCCCTGAAAGAGAGTCATAGATGGTGGAGCCAGCATCTCGTATGGTGTTTTGGGATGTATCAGCAGTTTGGTATGCATTGCTCTGAACCTTTTCTCCAGCTTGGGCAGCAGCAGCTTTCATTGCCTCTGCAGCCTGAGCTGATTTGTCTGTTGCAGTGTCATAATACTTGCTGGCTGTGCCATAAACTCCCTCATTTTGATCTCGGTTTTCCACAGCCAAATTACCTAACACACTCTCCTTTGCAGAACCAACTGCATTACCAGCCTTCTCACCGACTGAGTTTAAAGTTCCACCAGCCTACAAAACCAACAACCAGACACCCATTTGTTAGAAGAAGAAGAAGAAGATCTGTCACAAAGTTTGACCAACCGTTGCAGCTTGTTTATACCCTAAACCATAAGTTGCTCCAACCACTTGCACCTATTTGGGTCAATGCTTCTATCAATTAGAAAAAATCACAAGCACAAGACATATGCTTCATTTCCAATGCAGCAGCAGCGGAATTGAGATACATCAATATACTACTTCATGTAGTGAGAGACTGCACTGTGAATTAACAAGTAATCTGCTTTTCAACTCCACAAAATACCCAATAAGACTAGCAACAACTTCATCTTCGTCCTCTCAAGAGTGACAAAAATGGAAGTTTTTATCTAAATGTTTTGATCTTTGGACCTGCACCAACCTTCTCAAAGAAACAGAAAAACACACACTTTTAAATGAATTCACAGCTGACCCAGTACACCAAACAAACCACAACCTTTCAGCTTTAATGAAGCAGGGTTAGAAAAAAAATCTTCTGCTGTTTGAACTTCCCATGGATCTTTCTCCATCTCACATGTCTCTTTTGCAAACTTATATTTTTGGTATCTTCAGAAACACACATATGGAGCATTTTTGTGGCAAGCAATTCTTTGCAGATAGATCAAAGTGGCCAAATTTTCCAGAAAGAAAACCAAAATACAAAAGATGTTGAACACAGGATTGTTAACTTCATTCAAAACCAATTACACCATCTGTAATGCTCATTCCTTCCTCCAAAAAAACAAACAGTTTCTTGCCAATTCCAATCAGCAAAACAGGAGGCACCCTTGTCGCCAAATTCCAACCAGCTAAGAAGGAGGCACCCCTGTTGCCAATTTCAACAAAAAAAACAAAACAGCTTCTTTTCCAATTGCAAGAAGCAAAACATTTGCACCTCCTTGCCAATTTCAACAAGCAAACAGACATGGAACCAAAGTGTGTCAAGAACTTACTGTGAGGAGAGAATCTTTAGCTGCCTCTGTTGCTTCTGAGACTTTGACACCAGCAGCAGTTGCTGTATCTTTTGCAGCTTCAGCAGCTTGTCCAGTATGGTACTGGATCTTCTCTCCAACTTCCCCTGCAAATCACCCCACCAACCAACAAAAAAAAAAACACCCCAAGTTCTCAAACGCACCATTTTCTCTTCTTGCAGAGCTCGACCATGATTCTTAGAGCTCATAAAATCAATTTTTGCAAGCTCTCAAATAGGAAACAATCTCTCTTTGATAGAAAAAAACCTCTTTTGTTTGTTACCTGTTTTATCAACAGCATTTTGTACAGTCTGAAGAGTAGACTCCCTTGTAGCTTCCACACGGTTAAACTTGTCCTCAGGCTTTCCTTGCACTGGTGTTGTTGTAGGCTCAGAAACCACCACCACCACCACCACCAAGACCAATATGCATAGTACTCTTCTTAATGCTACCTCAACAACACCACCAACAGCACTAGTAGACTTCATTGCCACCACCCACCCTAGTTCCTTCTTCTTCTTCTTTCTTAATCTATGAAATAATCCCAAACAAAACTGTGGATTGCAGAGCTCCAGACACACACTCTTACTACCTACTTCCAGATTTCTGATTTCAAATTCATAATCACATGAGAGAGAAAGAGAGAGAGAGAGAACCACCCACACACACGGAGATGGAATTCCTGCTTCAAAAACCTGAAGAAATCAAAGATGGGTACAATGCTAAACTCTTTCCAGAACTGCAACAACAACAATAAAATCTTCTCTTTCTCTTTCTCTCCCCCTCAAACTCTGGAAGGTTTGGCAATGGATTTGAGGATGTGGGTATTATGGAGTTGATGAATGTGGCAAAAATTACATGAGTGACACTTGGGTTCCTCGTAACAAGCCAAATGGAGACATTTGCAGGAGGCACCGAACGAGTATACAACCATAGCTGCAAGGTGGCACGTAGATTGTGTGAGTGCAAATTTTGCAACAGTTGTCCATTAAAATTCGGAGGTGGGAGAGTGCGCCCTTTCGATAGGAACCAAGAAGAAAGAAGCTTTTTGCAGATTTGCACTTTTAACTCATTATATATGAATCTGCACTGCTCTGCTCTTGGAGCGTCTCCAACGGTGCTCAGTAGGTGATCCTTCAAAAGTATTTCTCACATCCAAGTTTTCTTATTTGTTTTCTTCCAACCCCACCCATAAAACTAAAACTGGGACTGCAAATAGGTGGGAGACTACCACCTAAGAGCACCTCCAGCCGTAAACGCAGAAAGACTCTTGTAACCTAAAATTAGCGGTGTTGATGGAAGGCCCGGCTGTCATTTGTAAAGAGGAATTCAAAGTGAAGACCACCCATCCCTCGTCATCATGGCCCACTGTCACTGCGGGGTTGCATTTTCATGCAATGTGTCGGCTTTTGAAATATTGTTTGATGTTCATGAGCTTTTGATTGATTTTTCAAGTTTGTGGATTGTTTGCCGCTTGAAGCTTGTTGAGCATCTTGCAACTTGTTCCTTTGATTTTATTCGTGCGTGAAATTTATTTTGTGATTGAAACTCGTTGATGCAAAATCTTTGCATGACTTGATTCTAATATATTTTGTTCTTAATGATTTGTTTTTATAATCTTTGTCTTTGATCATTTTGTAGTTGCAACAAAATGGTGCAATGGCAACAAGAATTGCCCAAGCACTAGAAGATAAAGTTGCAGCTAATCTTGTGTTTGGTGTTTTGATGTTGCAGGTACCGAATTTGCACCAACATCCTAGAAGGCAACATGGGGGATCCCTCCCAGATTGTAGCCTAAATCTAGCTCGAGAGTGAGAAATCAACCACAATCAAATTGTGTGAGATTATTTTGCAGAACATTCGATCTACAACGATCAACTTTTTTGTTGTCCATAACAAATGCATCGCACATTATTCCTCTACATCATGGATAGCATCTGTACACATGACATTTATTTCGTACAAAAGATACATACATGTGGTGTTGTCAGATTGAGCTCCATCCAAAAATGCACATGCTTGCATATGGCCAAGTTGTTGATAGCTACGATGAGTATTGCAGAATTGGAGAAAACACAACATTCGAATGTTTGCAACATTTTGTGAGAGCAATCAAAGAAGTCTTCGAACCAATTTTTTTAAAAGAAACCTACACAAGTAGATTTGGAAAAACAATTGAGAGAATGCAAATAGAGGCTAGTTAGGCATGTTTACTTCATTGGACTATACGCAAATCGTTGGCAAAATTGTCCAATTGCTTGGCAAGGTTCATTAACAAACAAAGATAGGAACAAATTGATCATCTTAAAAGCCATAGCCAATCAAAGGTTGTGGATTTGGCATTCATGCTTTGAATTGCTTGGAAGTAACAACAATTTGAACATTTTAGATAGAAATCCTTTAAGTTATGTGTGTAATTTGTTTTTTGGTGAAGAACATTAAACATGGCCAATTAGTGGCATTAGCAAGGGTGCTTAGTCATGCAATGTTGATAATGATCTTCATGAGGTTGTTGTTGCTCATGATAAATATTTAGGGCTTTATTTTGGAAAATTGTTGAATAGTGCAAATAACATCTTGCACAAACCCTAAATTGACTATGGAACATTTGGGAAAAAAATTTGGACCAAGAATTGGTTGAAATTGGCCTTTGCAATTGACTTTGAAACCATAAGTTTTTATAAGTTATGAGAATTTTAAATTAGAAACTAATTACCTCAAAAAAATAGAAGAAAAATCAAAACCAATCATTTCAATTTGTTGACAAAGAAAACCCAAATCAAACTAAATTCAAAGTTTTCCTAACAAATAACTAAATGGCTAAAGTAGAACCAAAAGTTCTTTTCAAGAGTAAGAACCAACCAACCTTGGTATGACCCAATGTTGATAGGTTCTTAGATTTAAGGAAGTTTTAATAGGTTTAGGTTTTTTAGGTAGATAAGTACAACTTTATAACAAATAAATAAATTTTGACTATACATTTAAGTCAAATTATTGCCTTTGCTTGGTTGAACATACTTAATACTGAATAATCTTTACTAGTGGGTATCCGTTAATTATTTCAACCAATTAATAACTCTGATATTGTATGATGCAGATTAGCCAAATTTGAGAGGTGAATTTTGTCAAGGGTTGAAAGAAGCATTATATCACCTCCAAGCCTTTTTGCTTGGCAGTCAAGGAAAATAGTATATACACCGGCAATTTCTCTGTTCCGAATATGCAATTATTTGTTTCAGCTCAACATTTTCATCTCCTCGTTTTCCTCACCAAAGAATGCAAGAAAAGAATCCACATTTCTGTGCTCCAAAGTCGAACACATTCTTCAATTTGTCTTGATGCAGCCTTGGTAATCTTTCTACCCGTAAAAAAAGCCATAAAAAGAACTCGTAATGCATGTTCCTACATTCCCGATTCAAGACTGCATGCAAACAAAGAAGAACAGCATTTTCGGTCGGATTCTTCACCCTCTTTTTCCTCTTTTTCTCATGCAAGAATTTGTGACAAAAGCAAAAATATTCATAATTTCTGGTCAGTCCAAAGAGCAAGCTTTGAGATACACTCTTCCGTATTGCGCATAAACTTTCTTAACCTGACCAACATAAACTCTATAGGTTGTCTATGATCAGGATAGGCTGTGCAGTTACTCTCACATCCTATTGAGTACCTTCACGAGAAACCAACCCCTGACGAACATGCTCAAATGTACACTCCAAGTGAAAGCAACACTACAGCTTGAAGCTGCCTATCCTTCCCTAGTTTCTATTACACTCAGGATTACCTGCAAGATTACTGCATATTGGAACCTTTAACACTTCACTGGACAGGTATAGTTGGCACATAGAAAAACAACACTACAGATCCCCTCTTTGCCATTCATATTGAAGTTCTGCAAAGCTTCAAGAAACCTTAGGAGGAATATCCCAAACCTCCACAACCTTCAAGACCCTAAACAGCATGACTGAAAATAGAGCAGACCTTTCTCACAACCTCAGGAGTCAAACCTCTACTGAAGCCCATCTGAAAGCTTCAAGATATAGACAAATCTCTCCTACCAATAGAGAACCTACTTGGAAAGCATCCCAGCAAGGATGTCTGGTCTGCCATTGAGAGATGATCCTGAAGCTCATTGGGTATCTTAGAAATCCATGCTTGCATTACTACCAGTTGGCTTCAATGTTGGGGTATTGTTGAACTTGCTGTAATTTCCAGTCTCCTTGAAGAGCTGAGAATAGTGATGTTTGCAGTAAAGTCGCCCTTCAAGGGCTGCATAATTGGAAGGGCTGATTGTGCAACCACCATGGATACATTTGAAGCAGTTCTTATGATATGGGAGACGTTCCACACTTGTCTGTGGCATAGACAACCCACATTGGTTCCACATTTTCAGCTAAACAATAATTCTTGAAAATAGAAGACCCTCATGCCTAAGAACTTGCATTGTACCAATCATCACACCAGTCAGAAACTACTTCAGGTACTAAAAAAAGGGCCCTCAAACTTGAATTCCCCCTTTCTATTTCAGAGAACTTTCTGATTCAATTCGATTGGCTTGGAACTCAAAAGCATCCAACAAAACAACATGCACAAAACTCCAAGCATGTTCCTCTATTTTCCATGACAGTATCCATGGTAACACAATTTGGGCTTTTTTCAGCTTGTTTAAAAGTAAACCGGTGCATTAGACTCCCTTCTGTGTGTGTACTTACTTTCAGGTACACCAAAAAGGAGCTGCCAAAATAAATTTCAACTGCATTTTGTGGGATGGGACTTCAAGGGAGAGCTAGGAAATTAGGTACAGTTGCAATGCTAAAATCTCTCGCTTACACACTGAAAGCCAAAATTGGCATCATACCATGGAGATGAGTCTATTTTGGTATCCACATTCAGAAGAGAACCTTATGATCTTTTGGACTGTATCTCCTCAATGAATGTTGAACAATGTTCACCCCTAAACACACCCCACTTGCAACTCAAAAAGGGGGCTCTGACCCTGTGCCTCCTTTGGCCACATACCCAGGCTGTCATAAATTTCAACAGCGATGAAAGATTCCCCTTTGAACAGGGGGTCAAGGTCACTTTCCACCAAAAGTGGACCACTATCATATGATGAGTCAAGACACCTACTGGCCATCACAAAACTCACTCCAAACAATTCACTATCTGATTTCAGATTGAATGATTAATCTGGACTGAGGCTGACAATGCCCATGAATTTTCCTTCAGGCTGCAGGGACATCAACTATTGGATCTTTTGCTATATCCTGACTACAAAAGGTTTTATAGGCCACGTAGTGGGTTAAGAAAGCATCAGGTATACCCTTTGTAAGTGAATGCGGTGATAACGGGGGAAGAGAGAGTGGAGAAAAGAAATACATACCTTCTCGATTGGATATACAGTTTTGTTGCAAGCAATACATTTCTCTTATGTTCCTGCAAACATCAATGACGCCTTTGTGGGTGCCTTGGTCTGCTGCATCAGCACAGGAAATTATGAGTACATAAAAACAATGCTCGTAGCTACCTTCTGCCCTTCTTCCTCCCATTCTTTGCATTCTCACATTCTTCCTTTTGAGATTATATGTGACTGTAAACTGTGAAACACAACTACCTGTGAAGAGTCAGGTACTAACTACAAAGGAAAAATGCAACTTTTTCCATGTTCCTGGATCTTTTTTAATAAGGTTACAATTGGTTACCTATGCTAAACAGATTCTTTACTGCATGACTATATCCACTGGCACAAGAGAGATCCCAACTTCACGTAGTACATGAAATACATGAATTAAGGTCTGTGCAGCATATTCATGAAAGACCTCACATTCTATTGATCTGAAGACATGTCAATTGGGAAGCATTCAGGAGATCACACCTCTGCCTTGTCAGATGGAAGCTTCTTCAGTGCTGTTCCGCATACAATAAAAAATGTGTCACCCCACAATGTTTCATATTGCAAATGTGCTCCACCTATTCTTCAATTTGTCTTGATGCAGCCTTTGCAATCTTTCTACCCGTAAAAAAAGCCAAAAAAGAACTTGTAATGCATGTTCCTGCATTCCCGATTCAAGACTGCATGCAAACAAAGAATAACAACATTTACGGTCCTCACCCTCCTATTCCTCTTCTTCTCGCGCAAGAATTTTTGACAAAAGAAACCCAAGTCCAAGTCCAAACAGCTGTCGAAGAGGAAAAAAGCCTTCTAACGTCCGTTAAAAAAACATACACGGCCACAAGAACAAATGCTCCCTAGAAACTTCCTCCGCCTTCCTATACAACAATTGCACCATACAGATCTCGGTTCTCATCATCCAGTGTCCGATCTACAAACGACGTAGAACAAATACAGTCTTTATGTGTGCAAAAGACAGCAAAAAAACACCTAAGAATGCAACCAAAAGCCTTTTGCAAAAACCTTGAAATCAGATCGGAAGAGCAGTCTTGCAAGGCCCCCGAGAAAAAAATATTGCCAAAACTCCGTGTATGTTCTTGCTGTCGATCTGCGACCACAAACTATAGCACATTCAATCGCACTCTTCAAAACTCCATTGTCCCCGCCAAGGACTCCCAAACGCGTTGCCACAACTCTATCTCCTTGTCTCTATTCTTGACCCTTCTCTCTCTCTCTCTCTTTTGTATGTGTTCTTGCTGTCGATTTGCGACCTCAGCGCATTTAATCGCACTCTTCGAACTCCATTATAACCGCAACGGACTCCAAACACGTTGCTACAGCTCTCTCTCTCTGTGTCTGTGTCTCCTCTCTCTTCTTGTCTCTGTTCTTGCTCTTGATCGATCTACGACCACAACGCATTGAATTGCACTCTCTTAAGACGCCATTGTCGTACGCAACAGACTCCAAATCGCACCGCGAAAACACATACATAAAGCGTCCTGAAAAATCACTTTGGAGGATCATCTCACAAGTAAATTGCAAAAAAAACTGCAGAGGTATGTTACAAAACCGTTGTGTGCATCGTAAGACGAAAACCACATCCTGTCACAGACTGACACGGGTCGTCACGGATCGCTCCTGCTTCGCCGGCCTCTCCCTTCCCCCACCCCCCAAAACCTCCGTCACACAGACAGACGTAGTGAATTTATATATAAGATATGAAAATGTATATTAATACTACATACCAAACAAATTGTTTAATTGTGTTTAATGGAGATGGAATTCAACTTCATTTTAAACTAGACAAACTATAAATTCTTCAAGAAAATGACCAGAACCAAAGATTTACAAACTCTAAAAAATTAGTCTTTAGACCAAACCAAAGTTTTTATCCCACAAAAAAAACCAAGACAAAAAGTTCTTTTTGAAATCAAGAATTGGACAACATTAGTTTAACTATTGTTGGGCCGCTCTTCAAATTTCTAGAGAATTGTTGGTTCTAGTTCTTTCAATGTTCCACAATAAATTTACTTTGCCAATTCCAATCCCTTGGATTTTTTTAGATTCAAAGAACCACTAGCTCTAATTGTTTCGAAAACTTCAAAGAATTGATGGTTATCGTGAAGGAACTAACAAAGAACTAATGGTTCTTTGAGTTTTTTATAAAAAAATGAGAACCATAGTTAGATACCAAATATAATTCTTTCAAAAATTTGAGAATTGACAAGTAAATGGTATATAATTAGGTTGATAACCGGTGGGTATTTGTCCTTCATTCTAAGAACCACCCATGGTTTAAAGTTGGAACCTCCAATAATGATAGAATATATTTTTTGACCATCTTTGAGAACTTCATTACAACGTCCACCATCCAAGGATTGTTGTTGGGAGTGCACTTTCATAGAGTGCACCCCTAAAATAGGTCAAAGTATATTAGAACCATGCATTGAAAGTTGTTTTTTCTTTTGGATGATATTCATCAACTCAAAAATAATTATTAAAGAATATGTACCATAATACACAAGTATCATATAAACAAATGCAATTTAAGAATGGATGTTGTTCATATGTTCATCAATATCATACATCCATGGAAGAATTCATTCATCTATCATCCAACCAAAGGGATAGAGAAAATATTAATCTATGAACATGCAAAATCCATTCAAAATTATATCAAAGGATTGAAGCAACAAACAAAAGGAATCATTGTTTTTCCAACAATTGTGATCTACTCATTGATTGATGCGTATAATTTTTGAACTATTGCCACCAATGTACAATGTAATTTGACATCAGATGTTTTCATATTGATTAAATTTTGGAACAACTTTCCACAAACAAAAATGTTAACACAAAAAATGGTCAACAATACATAAATAGATATTGTATAAGCATATAATCTTATACTCCCCAACTCCACTTGCACAATGGGCCATACTAGTAGAACAAAACTAAAAAAACTTGTATGGGTAGGAGGAGGGAGGACAATCCCTTGAAATGTTTTTTCATTATTTCATTATTATATGATGTAATTGAAATAACAATCATTCATAAGACAATTTAGCCAAATTTTGTTATAAACATCATATGAAAATAAATAAATATAATCATCTTTCACATTTTGTTACATGATAGAACTCAACAAAAAATTATGATTTTTTCCCAAAATTAATTAATTAATAATTTTTTTTTTGGATGATTAGAAAACCAAAAGAAACCATAGTAGAGAGTGAAGTGCACAAGGTGAAGCTACATTGTATGCAATATAGGATTGAAGCTCACACAACCTCTAGATCTAGAAAAGATAGCAAATCCCTTGACCTTAAAACGGTCCAATGTATATAATGTTTATGGTTTCGAATGCAATATCAATGTGAATAACATCCTTTTCTTTTGTTTGATTCTTCATTCACAATGGTGTTCAACGAATATGAATGAATTTCATTCATTTACATTCATCCATGTCTAGATAATAATTTCACATCCATCCCTAATTTTGTAATGATAATTTGCATACATACATGAAGAATATACATGTTCTGTACAAATTTCCCCACAACGGATGTTCTAATCAACCTTGTATTTTTCATTCCTTACAACATTGAATGCTTGTGTGGTACCCCCTCCCTCCTTCCTTCCTTCCCTCCTTTCTCCTCCCCTATGAAAACACACTGCAAAAACACAACCTCCCATCAACTAGCCTAGAGGGCTGATGGTTGGCAACCCTAAAAACTGACCCTTAACTTGGCCCTTATTGGGCTCATAAGAGGTACCCTTGAAAGCCTGAAAGGATGCCCCTTTTTACTTGGCCAACTGGCCTCATGAAAAGGATAACCCTAAAGCCCAAAAGGCTGTGGGTACATAGATCCAAATTCTAGGTACATATAAAATCTGCAAATTGAAGGAGATTTCATTCCTCAAATTCTTATCCACTTGGGAGTGATTGTTTTTAGATGGCTAATTTTGGCCATGTTGTGGAACGTGTAAGAAGGAAGAAGGAAAACCTGAAAAATAACTAGGGTTTTAAAAGTGTAAAATGTGGGTTTTTCAAAATAAAAAATATAAATAAAAATAAATAAACAAATAAATAATAAAATTTATAATTTTTTGTAATTTATAAATTTTTTTGGCCCCCCCAAAGAAAAAAAAGATTTTCCTTTTTTTGAATAAAAATTGGAAAAAAAAAGAAAAAGAAAAAAAAGCAAACTTTGGACCACTTGGAGATTTTTTTAAAAAAAAAGGCAGGGCTAAGAAAAAAGGAAAGAGATTTTTGGCTCTTGATTTTTGTCAATTTTCAGCACCACAGAAGAGTCCTGGTTCCTGACCTCCAAAGAAACAAAACAAAACAAAACAAGAAAGAGTTGTTGCTTGCTTATTAGCTTGCCCACCACAATTTAGCCAAAAGCAAGATAATTTTGTTTGGTTATTTGTTCACAAATTGGCAACTTGGCTTGCCCACAACTTTAACTTTGGCCCCCCACCAAAAAAAATAAAAAATAAAAAATCCTTTTTATTTGTTTGACAATTTATCCACAACTTGGGCCCCAAAAAAGCAAAAGACCTTTTTATCCACAGCTTGGGCCCCCCCAAAAAAAAAAAGAAAAATAAAAAGGAAAACCTTTTTGTTTGTTTGTCAATTTATCCACAACTTGGGGTCAATAATAATAATAAAAAAAACCTTTTTGTTGGTTTGCTAATAATTTGTCCACAACTTGGGCAACTTGGCACTCATAATTATTTTATTAGACCACCTATTTTTTGTAAAAATTATTATCAACTTTGCGACATTAATACCCTAAATAAATTCAGGTAGAATTTGGTCGGTGAAGAAATTTAATTTTTGGTCAGGTCAGACAGGCTGTTGTTGGTAGGCAAAATTGATTTACATAATAAATTCTTCCAAATTTATTTAGAGGGCGGGAAGGGAAGGGAAGGGAAGGGAAGGGCAGGAAAGGAAAGGAATTGTGGGGAGAGGGAGGACTCAGCAGCAGTAGCAATTGTTGCACTTAGTTGTTGGAGGAGCTCTGGGAACTTGTTGTAGCTCTAGGAATTGTTGCAGCCGCTGCTGCTGCTACTACACATCAGCCAGAAACTAATACAATTCCCAAAAACTCATACAACAGAATTCTATTTCTTCTTCTTCTTCGTCTTTGTTCAAGGATTTTCTGAGAGAGAGAGACAGAGCAGAGACAGAGAGGGTTTGGTTGTTGTTTGTTTCAGACAAGGGAATTACAACCTAGGGTTTTCTTGCGGTTTTTTTCTTTCTTTGCAATCTTGCTTTTTGTTTGGTGATGGCGGTAAGAGCTGTGGCTGTGCCGTTAGATGGCACGGCCATGCTCGCATTGCCTTCTTCTTCTTCTTCTTCACTATTACCACTACTACCATCGCAATCTGCAGCAGCAGCAGTGGTGAGAGATAGGATTTTGAGAGTGCCCAGAGGGAGTCTCCTCCATCGCTTGAGAAAACAACCACGACGGAGTGGCGTAGTCCGTGCCTCTGGTACGGAGTCTGAATCGGCTGGTACAGGTGCTGACCTCCCTCGTTTTTTTCTTCTTCTTATTGCCCTTACTTCTCTGCCCCTTTGTCTGATGATGTGCATCTGAAGAGATGTGTAGTTTCATGTCTGTAGCATCAGAGTCTGCCAATTTGATATTGCAAGTCTTTCTTTTGCTTGAATTCTATCTCTAGAAATGTTCTAAGATTCTTTTTTTCCCACCAGCTATCTACACAGATGGATTTGTAATTCCATGTCTGTAGTTGCATCAGAGCATGCCAATTTGACATTACAGCAAGTCTGTGTTTTGTTTGGATTCTCTATCTCTAGAAATGCTCTAAGCTTCTTTATTTGACATTGCAGCAAGTCTGTCTTTAGCTTGGATTCTCTATCTTTAGAAATGCTCACTATGTGAATATTTTACTCTCTTTTTCATGTTGAAAGAGCAAAACGGATGAGGCCTTTTTGTAAGGAAAAAACAGCACTGTACAGAAAATAAAAAAGGGTCTGAACACTGACTGGCAACAGTTTGCACTATCTATCTGTTGGTTCACCCTTCCTCAGGTGGTTCAGGCATGGTAGATGCCAACATGATGATTCTGCGAAAGCGCATACAGAGCTTGCGAACACAAGAAACATTCTATGACATGCCAAAAGAATGGATGGAGTGGGAGAGAAATGCATATGCAAGCTATAGGGCAGATATTTGCCTGTTACTAAGCACGATTGAAAGCCAATTGCTCATCATGCGGCCAAGCATTGCACTCTCCGTTGTCTCTATGAGTCTTGCAGTTCTCCCCGTTGCTTCCCTCCTCTTCCTCACTGCTCTAGGCACACAAATCTGGACACTCAACTGTGCATTGCTTGATCTTATCCCATCAAGCCATTAGAGTTTCACCAACTTCTCCTCCCCTAGGGCCACCCATTGAGCAAGCCTTTCTTTCTCAGGACATTTGAAGGAGGCAGACAAACTTCAAAGTGGATTTACACTAGCATCAGATGTCAACTGCAAAATCAGCGTTGGAGACCAAACAGCAATGGCTGAAGTGGAGATCAACTGCAGTGGTGGAAGCCAAGCAATTGGGAGCACAACTGGAAACCTTGTGCCCTTGTATCTTCATATGCACCCATGGGCTGCAGCTAGGTAATTTGATGGTGCAGACCATGTGTGCTGCTTCAATGATAGATTGATTCTTAAAGGGTATTGACAAGGGAAAGCTTTGGGTCTTGATTTTTTAGTGTTTGTACATAGACATGGAGTAGAAGTTCCAATAGTAGTTTGTTAAGTGTGCATACATGATTGTATGATGCATAAGCTAGCAAGTTTGAAGAGCAATAACTGTGGAATCTATGGGCAGAAATTTATGTATTGTGATTTTGAGTGCATGTAATTGTCGGCGTGATATAATTTGATTGCAAGTGCTCTCTTTCAAGTCAATTGTAGCTTGTGGTGTGATTTACCTACTAAGCTAGTCTTTTGTCATTGGCAAGAGGGCAAGCCTCTCAAACACAAACCTTTTGTTTCAAATTCCATTAGTCTTGTTGTTTGTGGCTTGTACCCTACTACTTCTAGCTATTCTGTTTAGTTCTGTAATCTTGTACCACTGCCCACTTACTAACTAAACTTTAAAATTATCCTATGAAGAGTTAAGGGGGGCACATCAAGAGTAACCAAACACAAAATATTCATTTTCCTATTCAGAAGAGGTGACATGAGACCTCATAAAGCTTGATAAACATACATCAAGAAGAAAGCAAGAATAGCAGATATGAACAAGACATCACCTGTGAAATCCTTGGAGTAAACATAACCCAAGGATCAGATACCTAATAGTACTACTGTCAGGAGCGTTTGGCATAATGCCTCCCATGGCTCCCCACTATGCATATTTACTTTTGTAAGGGTGGCCATAACATATAGAACATGTCTACAGAACAGAGAAAGGATTTAAGCTAGTTGGGTGATTTCAATGTTGGGTGTAACATAATATACCAAGGGAAAGAAGAAGCTTTAAAAGGTAAAAGAACAATAGCCTCACCCAAAAGGCTCTCTCCGCCATCCAATACAGAGAGATGCAAACACAAGGCTTGAACATTACAAGCTTTGGGGCCTTTTTATGGAGGGCCACACAACTACACAGACATCAACTGCAATTGCCCTTGATTAGCAAGGGCAAAATTGACGTGCACATCGCAGCTTCTCCACATGGCCTTGTATGAGGCGGGCTTGTGCTTGCTCAAACTCCTCTATGTCCCTCACCATAGATCTGCAGAGTGCTGGAATCTGTATCAATACATGTTGCAAAACCAAACAGACATTTGTAACATGGAGGTACAATTAGGACTGGGATGGTTGTTCTCACCTCCATCGGTTGTTGTCTTCGCGTTGCAGTTTCAAGTCTTCTTCACTCTGCAACAAGACAATGAAGCATATGCTCAACACACATCCAGCAATGCTCTCCAAACACACAGCACCCAAAACTTCGAGGACTATAGATTTCCATCAATAGACTTCAGTTTTTACAATGGGATGAAGAGAAGTTCATTTCCTGGCCAAAGTTGTTCCAAGCAGAACATCTTCAATGCTGTGCAAGGGCTGCCTGTTCTGCTCCAGTACTTTCATGAGTGCGCTCCCTAATGTAACATAACTTTGTAGTTTTAGGTAATTTAGTTACAAGCTTCATAAGCTTGAAAGGTGGTTGCAGAATTTTCACCTTGCTTAAAGAAGTGTGCAGAGTGGCAATGTGTTCTCGTGCTTGTTCTCCACCTTCTTTCAGCCTTGATACTTCCCCTTCACTCTGCAAAATTTTCACATCCCCTGAAAACATGAATCTGCAAAGTAAGAGATTTAATTTAACAACCTTAAGAATGATATTTCAACAAGATATTCTACACAGACGATCCTTACATACATCCAGAACATCTAGTATAATTTTTGGAACCAACAATTTTTTTCAAGACCATTAATCACCACGGTACAAGCAACGAATCCTATGCCAGTTCCCATTCCAAGTTTCTTAGTGTAAGGTGGCCAAGTCATAACCAGCTTGTCATAGAGTGTACAGTAACCATACTGGTCATCCTCTGCAATGACATCCTTTAGCATTTACTTACATGTTCAAGCAAAGCACAAGTTGTACGTAGCTCTGATCTCACAAGCTCCACATCAGCCTCAGATGCATTTCGAGCTGTTGTCACCTGCTCATCCAAATTCCACATGATTTTCAATAGACATTCAAGGAGCCACACCTTCCACATACATAGTACAGGAAAACGTTGTAGAAGACTTTCCAATTCATGGATTTCTTTATGGGACATTGTGTTTCAGACCTCAGCTACTAATAGAGGCGATGGATAGATCAGGTTATCTGCAACAGTTTGTCACCTCAAAAGTTGTCTGCACCAAGAAAGATTAATGATCCTACCTTTGAGAGTTCGGCTGTTAGTATGGAATTAGAGCGCCTAAGTTCTTCCCTCTCCTGTTCCAAAAAATCCACCTTTGAATTCTCCTGCAATGCCCATCCATTTAAGCTTTCTTTCATTTGTTTGTTATGGCAATCGTGTCACCACCCTTTCTTCTTTCACACAGAAGTGCATTTGATGGCAAATGGGTTGAAAGGTGGCATTAACAATTTGGAATCCAACATTCTGGTTCAGGGGTCATACCCGCTCAAGTTGCTTTGCTAGCCGCTCTACAGTCTCTTGAAGTGCTCTTGTGGATTCCTTCACCAAGACAGAAATCATAGATGAATAAAAGTCAGAGAAAACAATTATGTTCTAAAAAAGATCACCAAAGAATTTCCTGTGCAACAACACCCTTAAGAATGGCATGATGTCAAAATATTAAGCTGAAGAGGGTGCAACATATAGACAAATCTCCACCTCTGGAACTAACCCCAATAACATGACAAGTGCTGGTTGTGAAGGAGAGGTCCAGGGGATGAAACCTTGGCGGCTCCAAGCTCTGTAAGCACTCGCTCTTTGGAGCATGTGAACTCTGCAGCTTGCTGTCACCACAGGCCTTCCCAAAATTCAGATGCACATTCAGGGCATCAAAGATGATATGAGAGACCTGTGCACTTCATCCTTTCATTAGATTCACATATTTTCTCTCTGCAGGCCAGCAGTCAGGTACCTGGAGAAGTGTGGCTTCTTGTTGTTCATGAACTTGAATGATCCGTAATTGCTTCTCCACCTCTTTCTCCAGCTTTTGCACCTATCGAAGCAAACACAACGCATATTTATTTTTCATAAAAGAAATTGGTTTGACTCCTCAGAACAATTTGATCCAACTAACAACCTTCAGAGAATGATCAACACATTCTCAGTAACATTGAGAACTTGCAACAAGCTCTATACATTTGGGGCAAAAACTCAAGGAAAAGGAACGATTGAAAGGTAAAAGATGTCTACATTGGCTTTGATTTCATTGCGTTCCTGTGCAATCTCCAACTGCCCTTTTCTTGTTTCCTCCAAAGATCTGATTGCAGCACGATTCACAGAAGACATTCTCATTAGTGATCACAAGTAACTACACAACAAAACATGGACTCTGTCGTGTACTCTGTTCTTTGGCAGCACAAACTTGCTGAGACTGGGAACCAGTAGAATATCAAAAAAGCATCAACCCTTCATCAACCCATCATACCGTGCAAGCTCCTCCATTTGCAGTTCAAATTTTTTCCTGCCCTGCTGAGCCTCTTTAAGCTCCTGCTCCTTTTCCTCAAGTCGCTGTTGAATGGCTTGGAGAGTTAACAGGCTGTCATGTCTCTCCTTGTCTCTCTCTGCAGCCGAAGCTTGTGCAGCTGCTTTCAAGGTTGCAATTTCAGTCTGTGCCCGTCGATCCTACATAAACAAGCAGTTCCTACTCCAAATCATATCTCCATTCCCATGATATGTTATGGCATTTACCTGAGAGCCAAATGGGTTTCTTTTCTAGTGAAAGTTCTACCTTCGTATTTTAGGCACCATGCCAGCAATCATGCTCTTTGAGCTGCAAATTCCTTCATGAGTTCTTTAGCACAATAAAACAACAAAAGATGCAGAACCATCCAGGGTTCTAACAGGAAACTTTAGAGTTAAGAATGAACAGTGGAGTGAAGGGACCACAAACTGGAGCTCCAATTCAGCAGACCTGTCTCTGTAGAACTTCAATATCATGCTCCAGAACCCTCTTGTTTGCCTGCAACTCCATCTCCACCACCATCTGCATCCACAATGTCAAACAGAAACACAGCCTCAGCAGAGTCGCACAAAGGTCTAAAAAAAAGTTCTAGCTAACTGAATGGTGTACATAAGTTGAAAAGAGCATTTCAACCTTTGTTCGAATCTCCTGTCTTAACAACTCCACCATCTGTTGCAAGCTCTTGATCTCCTTGTTATGAATTTCCAGTTCACGGGCAGTAAGTGCATTTGACTGGTCCTCTAGAGTGGAGTGGGTCCTTGTTGCCAAGAGTTCCTTGACTCCATCAAGTAAGTCCTTCCCTTGCAAAATATTTGCTATCGGTGGAGCACCTGAAAAACTCAACTTTTCATGTTCCCTGCAAACTATTGAACAAGCCCACACAACTCCTTGAACATTAGCTCAATCTATCCCAGTTAAAAACTGGGACCCATTCACCCATTCACCCTAAAGCCTGCTACTGCCATGAGATTTCAGTTGAGGTACGTCAGGAATGGCCTTACAGGTATGGGTCAAGTGGTCAGCATTGTCCGCAGGAGGTTGTCGGGGTCGCTTGGTGCTGCGCCATTCTTGTACAGGTTCTTGATCAGGGTCTTCAGTGACTTGATATACTAGCCTCTCTGCACCTGGCACAGGCACACCCTTTTTTCAACAAGTGTTTTGAATCCACATCCTCTGAAGTTGTCAGTCCTGAAGAGGAGACCAACATAAGCAGGACAACTAGCTCACTGCTCCAACTTGACCTAACCCACAAGTGTTTGATTCTGGAAAATTGTCAGTAGTAGGGCTAGGACATGGACAGCCAGATGGGCAGACTAGCTAATCCCCAAAATTGATAAAGCTTCAATGTCTGTTGGATGAGGACAAACCTGTGAGCTTGGGGAAATTCCGCAGTACATAAATATCATCATATGTGACCCCTGCATGTCACAATGTAAACCTTTCATGAGACACAACTGTAATACAGAATTCAGTGCCACTATTGTTTGTTTTATGAAGCTCATACATGGGAGATAGTCTTACCAAATCTGTCATGTTTTGAGATTCAGCTTGTCAAATGGAACACTGGCCTCTTTTGCAAAGTATATCATTTGCTAGCAAGGATTTCAACTACTTGACAGAACACAGTGTGGTTTGCAAAGGATCTAAAGCACCAAAGCAAAATTGCAGGTGGTAGGAAATTCACAGGTACTTAGAAAATGGACCTTGACCACCATAACCACCAAAGAGATAGAGCGACCTCTCCAAAGCAACTAAGGTATGTGCTGCTCGCCCACCAGGATTATCTGCCCACGTTGCTTTCTCAGCCCGCTTCTGCCCTCGACGTTTTGGGGTACTTGGGGCTTGCAGAATTGTATGCCAAGAAAACAGGTTACTCCCTGCACCTCCTGGTGATGACACTGAGATCTGCAACCATCTCACAAAACCAGTATGTGATATTTTTCCAGAAACTTATCTCAATATAATGAAACATTGAGAACACAAAACTTGCATTTTACTAGATGATTTTGATGTCAGACCTGAAGTGCAAATGTATCACTCAACCGCTCGGTTCCATTACGGCCCCCTTGAATGACTATTAGATTTTCACCCAACAAAGCAGCAGAATGATTGGAGCGTGGGATTGGAGCCTTCCCCCGCACTTTTGGCATGCTCCATGTATCTGTTGCCACATCATACAAACTGCCCACATATGACACCATCATAAGACTGCAACTACCTCTTCTGCATTGAAGTATGCTGAGGGCATAAGCGCAGCTCATCACATGAAAGATCTTCCCTTGGATTGGAAGCTTTCAGAGGAAGTTACATAATTTTGTCAGGCACCAGCAACGTTAGGAACATATCAGGAGGATCTTAAGTCAATAGGACTAAGGACTTATCTATAAGATTCCAGGCAAACCTCTAGAAGAACAGTACAATTAAGGACACTAGGAGTTCAGCAACAATCAGCAGAATTTTCTACACACATGCCCATACCTCAGGTTCTTTTCAGAGGGTATAATTCCAGCCTCTCCCTTGCCACCAAAGAGAATCACATAAGTTCCAATGGTGGTCAATGTGTGGTAGCCACGTGCAGATGGGCGACATCCTTTGGGACACACTTGTTTCCACTCCAGCCTGTCTGCAAGAATGTACTCAGTTAGACATCAGCTCTCACCTTGTCACAACATTCAACAGCTGCCTTTTTGCTCTTCACTACAAATTCTGTAATTTTTCAGTAGTGGTATGAAAACCAAGGCTCTGCAGAATCTGATCAGGATAGAAGATTTTAGAGTACATGTTACTGGGTTAGGTTCTTTCCCAATTCTCCTTTTTTTCTTTCTGTGGTCTCAAGAATACCTGTGTGTAGAATGCTCAAGTCATCAAGCCATTGAGAACCAACACCCCCGTAGCCTCCATACACTAGAATGGCCAATGGATGCAGCGGGTGCACTACAGCTGCATGTGTGCCCCTGAGCCTACCCACATCTGTACCCCTTGTAACTGGACTTGCCCACTGCCACAAGAATTTAGGGTTTAGGGTTTTAGGGACGTAAACAGACTTGATGATCAAAGTGTTCAAAAACCTGAACTGACAGAATTCATTGCCCAGCACACTACTTGCAAAAGAGATTGTAGCACACTATTTGTAAAAGCAATTGTCTTGAATCTAAAATCCTGTTTCCATGCTCAAGCCCCATTGTGTGCCTTTTGAACCTCTTACTAGTAGTGATTGTGTGAGGGGGTTTAGGGTTTAGGCCCAGTACACAGAGAAAAGAGTCATCTACCTCAAGGGTGTCAGTATTGAGCATATGCACATCACCATACATGGTATTGTGATCACTGCCACCGATGACCCATAGCTCTGAATCTCTTACTAGGGTTGTGGTGTGATAAGCCCTGGGACTCAGGGGTGTCTCCTTTTGCACCTGCTGCCAATTCTCCGTCTTTGTATCAAACACCCACACATCATTGAAGAACACATTTCCATTGCGCCCTCCCACAACAAAAATCCTTGTTCCAACAAGTGTTGCTGTGTGCCCTGCACGCCCCTTCAAGTTCCGGTGTCCTGGAAAACCCCCCACCAGAAAAAAGAACAGAACCCTCATGGTTTCAAGCAACCCTAAAATACACTTTGTTGCCAACACAGTGATTTGGCAGCCATGGGAATTCCTTATGAAAGTGAGGGACTCGGGACTAGATAGATGATAGCTTAACGTAAAAAACCAGAATTTTTTCATAGCAAATGCTGGAAGAACCTTCAGAATTACTGTTTCTCTGCCATGCATGCACGATCTCTGAAGGGAAGGGATGAATTCATGAGAGTTCATGCATTGTGGAAGTATCTACAATCTTTGCAACTTCGTAATTGTGTTCTAGCTCCAAAATCCAAAAAAACTAAAACCCAAATACCATCAATACTTGCACCCAGGAAAGAACACATGATACATGTGGGGTTTTGCGAAATCCTTGCGGCAGTACATTTGCCACGATATTTACTTACCAGGCAACCGTTGCCAAATGCATTCTTGGGGCATCACAAAAGAAAATACACACTTGAATCAAACGAATGCACCCACGAACAAAACCGCTTCTTCTTTTCCTTCTTCTTCTTCTTCTTCACACTCAAAAACAACAACTCCGCACACATGAAACAAAATCTGCGTCCGCCGAAAACCCGAACCCAAAAAAGTGATCACCGGAAAAAAGAAAGCAGGTAATCCCTCAATCGGCCACACCAAAAACGATCGATGGTGAAGCTCGAAAAAACACACCACCAGAGCAAAACAAAACAAAAAAAACCCTAATTCGGAGATTCCAAACCCTGGTAGGTACCTTGCTTTCTCTCGAACTTTGCCCAATTTTATAGCAAATGGGTAAGACATCAAAACTCCACAAAAACCCAATCGCAGCAGCAGCTTCTGCAAGAAGATATCCTGGGAAAAGACAAGAGAGACACTGGCGGGAAGCGCTAAACGAAAGCGTCGAAAACCGAACTACGCGAGCGAGGAAGACGAAGAAGAGGACGACGCAACCGTGCCAGAATGGCGGAATCTGCACATTCTCCTTAGGTCATTCTGCGAAACCAGTGGCAGGATTACGAAAGCGTTGTAATATGCGTTGTAATATTATGAATGATTCTACCAGAAAATGAAGGAATTGATCTTCATACCTAAGTGGGTATGAAATAATATTTTCTTTTTTGCCTTGAAAAAATATAAGCATTCATAAAGAATCACAATTTCCTTATTAGAATTAGCTTATTGAAATACCTTAATAAGCTAATGTTTTACCATATATATATATATATATATATATGTATGGTGACACCACAACTAGAGAGGTTTTTTTTTTTCTTGTGGTACCCATAAGATATTGTTTTATCTCCAATTAAGTTGTTGATAGTTTGTGAACTAAAAAATACAAGAATAATTAACAATAAAGATGTATTTTAAGACCAAATATTATCAATACTTAGTTGAAAAATTGAGTCCATTATATCAATATTTGTAAGTGTCAACATTTTCCATATATAGATGGAAACTTTGATAAACAAGAGTTCCATGGAAGTTGTAGGGTTTTACCTTGTCAACTACACGCTAGAACTTTTGAAACAAGGGGTGTGTCACATTGTGGCCTTGCCATTTTACATTAAAAAGTATCTTAAGGCAAAAGAAGAATTATGAAAATTCAAATATTTCACCATGCAAAAATATAATCTGAAAAAAAAAAAAAAAAACCAAAATTCTTCAAGATATCATAACTCTATAACAAATCTCAAGTTTCAACACAAGCCAAAATATTATCTTTCAAAAACCCTTGTATAAAAATAGACCTACTACCTAGGTGCCAAAATCCCTTAAGCTACTATACTCTATGATGAATCTAAACACAATATCCTTGCCTACCAAGGCATGGCCAACAAAATAGGAACTCATTATGTACTCATTTTTGTGAAAATAACTCCTTTTGAAAAAATTCTATGGGTTAGAAAAGTTTGGATATAGATTAAAATCAAGTAGGATCATGTAGTGTTCCCAACATCTTATATTTAGAGGAAAAGACACTAAAGATTAAAGAGATGCAGCAATATTTCATTTATAGAAAGCAAGCGGTGGATGATATAGTGTATTAATCTTCAATAAAAAAACCAAAATTTTCATACCCTTTCTATCAACTTAGATGGAAAGGGAGCTCAATCTTGCTTGTCACATTATAACTCATGTGATAACATTCATAACATACACTTTTCAAAAATGAAATGGATCCATGACTTTGAACCATGTTCAAAGGACCATGGGCTGAAGAAGGAAGCTTTTGACATGGTTGTAGACTTAGTAAATGATCAAAATAAGGTAAAGCTTTAGTTATACTTTATGACTTCTTTTTTGTGTGTAGTCCATGTGATAAAAACACCTTCCACATGTAGGTGATCTTAACCAAATATGTGTTTGCTTGCGTGAGTTTTTGTCATTGATGCCCCCAACCTACTTTTAAGTGTGTATGGGTTTTAATATCCCCCATAAGATAAAGTCTTTAGATATGTGTGATGAACTTCTTTTAGGTGCAAACCAAATGAAGAGTAGGCTTCAAGTGTGCAAGTGGTCATAACAAAATTGTATACAAGCATAACTTGAATGCCATGTGTTTGCATTTGTGTGAGCTTGTGTCATCAATGATCCAATCTACAGTTGAGGCTCTATTTGAAACACATACTATAGTACAGGGGCAGTAATATTGAATTAAATTTGAAGGTTTCATTTTGAAAAATAAAATAAACCCAAATGTCCCAAAAGACTCTTTGTTTATCTTCACAACAAATTGTTCTTTGAATTTCTTTTTGGGTGAAAATTTCAGCATTCCTCAAAATAATAAAATTTGCGTTGAAGCCACCAAGGTATTATTACCCTACACATGTTTCATGAAACTAATGATGCTTTTCTGGTGGCTAACTAGCCACCTATAATCTTTTAACAAACAATTTAATTGTTATTGAGACATTAAAGTCAGGCAATTAGGGGGCAAGAATGACCAGTTTCAGCATAATAGGGCATCAAATGCGTAACTGGGAATGAAATTTTACAAAACGGAATAACTGGGACCCAATCTAGTTTTTCCACCAATTTGGGTGGTAACTTGAGTTTCATCCCCTCTTTCCTTTTTTGATGAGAGTGTGTCAACCGTTGCATGAGTTGAGCTCCAAGTTTAGCAAATGAATTTTGAGCTCATTTTTGGGGTTGCTTAAAATGAAAAAAGCAACAATTCAATGGTGAGACAAAACCACATTATCAAGTTACAAAGTCTAAAACCAAACCCAAAAACCATCCCCACCACAATACCGAATCATAAACTACTTCCCGAATGTAATTAATACCAAGTTACCACATTTTGCTAGAGCAGAAACATATTGCAAAACAATTGAGATCTTAAAGAATACAAATGCAAATTATTGGGGGAGTTAAGTTGTATTATATGCATGAAAGATGTAGAGAACAATAGTTAGTAGTTTTCAAGTCCAAGTGGGGGGGGATTGTCAGAATTTTCTGTGAGATCTGTGTCCAAATATTGTGGTAGTTTCATTCTGTGGTTTTGTTTTGCTGAGAAGAGCCCCAATGTTTATATTCTACAGTCTCTTGGTTTTTCCTCTCCAACAACCACTGACATCTTGTTGCAACAACGTTTAATAACTTTGTGACGGCCACTGACAAAGGTTGTGAACGTTGTTGTTGTTGTTGTCACTGTTTTTCTGTTTGGCCAGTACTTGTTGTCACTCTTGTTGCATTTATATCTGTTTTGGCAAGAAGTGGACACAATACAACATTCGGTTTGGTATCTATTGATATTTTCTTTGGATGCAACATTGATGAAGAAGACTCACTGATATTTCCCACTGATATTGGGTCCATTTCGATCTGTTTGTGAACTAGAGACATAGACATTCAGAAACAAATCACCACCAAATTTAGGGAAATGCCGAAGACCAAAACTCAATGTACATACTTGTTTTCATTTTCAAACTTGTGAACATTAAGTGCATCTCCACCCAGACCTCCTACTTGGACCTCAACTACCCAACCCAATATACATATTTATGTTCATTTCAAACTTGCGAAGATTAGGAGCATCTCAACCCACATCCCCTATTAAGCCCTATTAGCGCCTCTACTAGTGTTTACCATGTGCAATGTAGAGTACAAATTATTTCCAGACAATCTCTACAAAACCACATCAGGTTCTCCTGAATTATGAAGTGTCACAGAAAACAGCAAATAATATTATGTACCAGGAGAGTACATGATATTTACGTCAAATTATTGATTTCTGTAGTGATACAGAAGCCAACTATCAAAGTACCTTGAACAAAAGCAAACAATGTACCAGGAGAGTACATGAGATTTAAGTGCAATTATTTTTCTGTAATGTTTACAAAAGCCAACCATGGAAGTGTCATGATAAACAGCAAACAAATGTACCAGAGTCTAGGAGAGTACATGATTCATGGAAGGTAAATTATTTTTCTGTAATGTTACAGAAGGTATTGATGGGGCTAGTACAGGTAAGAACAAAATGATGCAAAGTAGGTGAATTCAACCAGAAGGCCTCTGTGTGCCTGCAACCATCCAAGTTACAGAGAAAGAGAAGATGGGTCACCATGGTCTGAGTTGGCTACCACTTGGGGTAAAAAGAGGGAGCTTCAGAGCCAATTTGCAGAAGAGACGGAGGTTTTGAAATCACCCAACATGTGCAATACAGCAAAACACTGACCACACACTAGCCAGCAATGATATGAATATACTGAAGATTGGTTCCTAGAAGGATGGATCAATCTTGTGAACCTTTGAATGGAATCTGGGTAAAGTTGACAAAGATTTTGAAGTCTGGTTTAGTTTTACAATTTTCATACTTGAATGTTTGAGTATGCCTACCAACTTTGATCCAAACTACAAGAGACAAAGTCAAGATGAGGACAAAAGTAGTAAGACAACAAACCCATCAAATACAGAGGGATGAAGTTTGCAGATTACTGTTAAAACTTTAGATTCACTCACAAGTTTGAGAGAGATAATAAGGGTGTACAAATCCCTTTGGGACTGTAGTGTACAATTGATGATGCTTGACAAAGAAGCATCGTTGTGTTTTCAAGCCTCTGATGCCCACATGTAGGCTTGACTATGATACAAGAGGAAAAGCCGACATCAAGTTGATCCTACTGCTATTGTCAATTTTCTGCAAAACCTGCAAAAATAGAGTTTAGGTCAGATGCAAAAAATATTGAAGAAAAGGATTTATGAATGCTTGAAAAAAGCATGCAGAAGAAAAAAAAACAAAGAAACATGATGCCATGACTGTGACCCCTTTACAACTAAGATGTGCAGCACCATGTGGGACGTTTCCATGAAGAACTCAGAAGCCAAGTTTTGGACATTCAATGACTGATAACAAGCAACTCCCTTAGAGCAACAATTGGCAAGGCACAAGGGAGCTGGATTTGAAAACCACAACCCAGTTTGAACTGGCTGTCATGAGCTCCGAGGCAACAGTTCTATTGCTAAGCAGCTTGGAGGAGGAAGAGAGGAGGAGGAGGAGGAGGTGCCATGTCTCCCGATGTGGCCATGTCAAAATGCTATGTAGGGAAGAAAGACAAAGAAGTAGAAGCAGGATGTTGCAGTGTCTGCCCTCAAGCATCATGAACGAATGCTTCTCCTCAGATTTAGGGGGGGGGGAGAGAGACCCTTGGAAGCTTTCAGCAAGAAGAGAAGAAGAAAGAATGGTAAGAAATACGTTCCTTCACACTTGGGGGGCATTTCTGCAAACTTGAAGAGAATCAATTTCTTTGGGCATGCAATAGGGTTTAGTGCTTCCTAGCCCTTCGAGGCTTGGCAGGTAGAGACTGGAAACACTCATAACACCAAGACCTATTTCCTCATTGTTCCTCAAATCGAAAAGGATTGGATCACTCACCAGGAAGACGCTGCTGCCGCTGCTGCTACTGATTGAGGATCGTCGTTGTCGGAATGAGTTTTTCTGGGTTTTCTTCTTCGGCTTGGTGGTGGGAGCTGCCAGTTACATAGTTCACAAATTCGTGGTCGTTTGTGTCGTCTAGGGTGAAGAAGAGATAGGTCTCATCGATGTCGACTGAGACGGAGAGCCCGGAATTGGTCGATCCAGGCAACACTTGGCTGATCACAAAGGAGACGTACTTGCCATTGTTGAGCATCACGGAGCAAGATTGGCTGCTGTGTGTGTAAGGAATAGAGACCGTCTCTCCCGTTTGTAGCTTCTTGGGTTGATGGTCCGTGCAACTCACAACTGCATCCTCGCCTGAGTAGTCGAAGAAATCCACCTTGGGACCCTTGGGCGCTCTCTGCTGCTGCTGCTGCTGCTGAGCCTGGGCTGCTGTCCATACGCACAGGAACAAAACTGCAAACAGTCCTCCTCCTGCTACTGTCCTCATCGTGCAATTTTTTTCTCCGAGGGTGGGTGGGTTTTTTTCTTTGCTATCCCGAATCCGCTGCAATCGGCTAGGGCTTAAAAAAAAGCGGGGTGAGATTTAGAAGGGTGGGTTTCAGAGAAAGAAGAAGTACTGAAGCCCTAAAGAAAAACAACAAATCTAAAGCAAGTCACCGCTGAAGACGGAGGCTATTGTGATCGCATATACCATCAAACAAGACCCACCACCCAAAGAAGAGAATATGATGATCCTCCTCTCACAACTGGATTCACTAGAAGAAAAGAAAGATCTCTTCTAATCCTTAACAAAACAGAAGATACCACCATCATTTTCCTCATGCCAAGACCCAATTGACTACAACTACGAGAAGGTAAAAAACCAAAAACAAAAACACTACTACTACTAACTACTCGGAGAGTTCTAAGAAACCAAATAAGACATAGCAGGGAATAATAATAAGCAAGCGATACAAAGTCTCATCAACAACAAACAAATAAAAAGAAAAGAAGGAGGCGGGGGGGGCGGGAAGGTCTCTAGATCAGAAGCACCCAATCTCCAATTTCTTCAAGAAGTGGGTTGAAACTCGTTGAAGTCTACTCGTGTTGAGACCATGAAGTTGTGGTCTTTAGAGGGTTGAGATTGGTCTAAGTACCTTCTTATGCGCAGGAGAGAGATGAGAGAGAGAGAAGAGAGAGCGACGAGAGAAGAGAGAGGAGAGAAAGCGGAGGAAGAGCGGCGGCAGCAGCAGCAGTAGCCTAGGCCGTAATTGGAGCGCCCTGGGCACCGCCTTAATCTACAACCAGCGGAGGAGGCGGCAGAGATGCAGGAGTTGCAGCAGCCGCAGAGTCCAGACAACACCGTCACCAGTTCTTGCCTTTCCCACCTCTTTTACTTATTTATTTTTTCTTTCTTTTCTTTCTTCTTCCCACATCCTTTGGGCGGGGGCGGGGGCGGGTAAGTAAATGGGCAGGTGAGGGGGGGAGAACACCAATAGCCAGGGCACCCTTCGAAGGCCCTGGCTATTGAGTTCAGCGTATTTAATAGTGGTCACCCAAACTACGTTTGCCGGCTGGTGATCATCAAGAAGAGGAATGAGCCAAATTTGGCTAAAGGTCATTCTGGAAAGGGAAGTAGAAATTTTGTACAATTCTATTTTGTTCTGGCAGTCTCCTCCCTTTTTGGAACTCATTGTCTTAAAAATATGGCGAATTCTCACTCTTTTTCCTCAAAAATATGGCGACTTTTGCACTCACATTTTTCCCAATTACATTTTTTGCAAGGGATTTTTTTTTTCTTTTTTTTTTTTTCCTTGGTCACTTTTGTCAAGTAGGTGGACTCACAATCAATTGTAAGAGGAGTGAACCAAATTTGGCTAAAGGTCAGAGAGAAAACTAGAATTAAAATTTGTTATAAAAATCCTTCTTGGTTCTTGTGACACACATTCACTGTTTGTTTTTTTTTTTGGGCGAAAACCATTGTTTTGGTTCTCGCCAAATTTTACATCACGCAATTTTTCACTCAGATTTTTGGTGGTTGTTTGCACCAAATTATGCGGAAAGCTTTTGAAGAATGTGTTATTTCTAGTGTAAATTCAACTAAGTTCCCCTATTTTTAGGGGGGGAAGCTTTTGCCATTTTTCTATATCGCAATTTTATTTCAAAAAACACCTGCTCTCCACCCGTATATCCCCAAAATCCTTGGGGGTGGATTTTTTTTTTTTTTTTTTCCTGGCGAATTTTCTCCAATTGCCATGCTTTTTTTGTTGCCAAATTTTCAAATGACCTTTTAAACTCAAAAATAATTGAAGTTCCAATAGTTAGTCACAAATATAGAAAAATGCTTAATTTTTTTAACTTTCATATTTTATAGCCAAATCTGGCTAAATTGTCTTACTGATGGTATCCACTTTAGCAACATCAGAGAATTGAAGAAAAGAAAAAAGAAAAATACAATGAAAGGGTTTTTTTTTTAAATTAAAAAAAATCAATTTTGTGATGTATCCACACTGGTGATCATGTCTAAGCGGAATTAGCCAAATTTGGCTACAGGTCAGAGAGGAAAATAGAAAAAGAATATTAAGAAATACTGCTATATTTTGGCGACCTGCTGGAACCCATTAGAGTTTCCCGTAAAGTCAGGAAAACACGGCACCAGAACCCTGAGTTTGGTCCAAAACCGGGTGAGATTTTTTAAAAACCTGTAAAAAAGTACATTAGCCTTCAAGGGTGGGGGAAGGGGGTGTGAAACTCAGAAATGCACCATTTTTGGTGCCAAACTGAGTTTCATCCGGGTTTTGATCCCCTCTTTCCTTTTTCCTCCTTAGCGCCTCCACTGCTGCTACATATATTTTCACTGCTCTTACATGTGCAAAACTACTATAATTACCTCGAACCCTTGTGCATTAAATGCCGAGTTTTAACATTTCATACCCAGATTTAATAAAAACGTTCTTTCTTTGCGGACCTCACTCTTTCAAAGAGGGGATAGGGGGTGAAAAGAGGCCCAAAGACAGGGTGAAGACAGGATGACTTTCAGGAAAACTCCATTGTCTAAAAATTTGCTTTTCCCTTGATGACTTCTGCATTTTTATTTTTTTCACAAAACTGCTTTCTATGAGTTTCACAGCCCATCCCGGCCCCCAAAACAAAGGTCGGGCTCTATACAATGGTCAATCACATTTGGTCGAATTGCATGGGGGAATGGTTGGTTTAATAGGTAGTAATATTATAAGCTACAAACGTCTTTCAAAATAGGTTTCCTCCATTTTGGTCATGGCTTCTTTCTCTCTACTTAGACTTTATTTTCAAAAAAATAAAAATTTTAAAGATATTTTTTATTTTTCAAAAACATTTTCCTTGGCTTTAGAAAAAAAAAATTGCTAAAAATTACCCATGTTTGTACACATTGGTTCAAGGAAGTAGCCAGAATAAAAAAAAGGATTTTAACAAACTTAAAACTATTCTAAAAAACTTAATACTTTGTCACAACATTACAGAACACTTGATGAAAATCTGGCAGGACTATTATATACTCCTTCCGCCCCCCCCCCCTCAGTCTCAGTCTGGGGGTGTTACGCTTCTTTTTACGTCCTTAGTTTGTTCGTGTCAGGGGTGTCTCGGTGGGTCTCCTGGTGTTTCCGCTGGGTGTGGCTTTGGGCTTTTCTTCCACCACTCGGTTCGTACATCGCCTTTTTTTTCAACTCATGTGGGTGGGGCCTTTGGGTTAAAATAAAAAATTGTTTGACAAGTTTATGTCGAAAACATTGCAACCCCGGATCGTGTCATACGCGATAACTTATCGGGTCAATGTTGACATTTCTCACAAAAATAATCTTTTAATAAATTTTGGATGTGAAATTCCGGCTATCTGAAGGAAGCCGGGAATCTCACAAATTTGTTAACAAGAGAATTCTCGACCAACCAACAACAAAAGGTGACCCCCGAGTGTTGGGTGTACCCTCTTTTGAACAACAGCCAGTCTTTTTTTTCGGTTCAGATGACGCTCGGACCCAAACTTTCGGCCACTTTGGGGCTCTCCAAAAAACAGATAAAAGCTGCTGACAAAGAGGATGAGACATCCAGGTCAGGCAGACAATCCTATAACGTGACCGAAACTTGAAGCACTCTCATAAGGCCCCACACAACACACACCAAAAAAAACAAAAAACAAAAAAAAAAAACCGTCAATGGGGACTAATTTTGGGGGCTAATTTCAACTTGTGCACCAATAGGAATGCTTGATTTGAGTTGAACATTGGCCTTGACTCTCCTAGTGTGAAATGGGCCTAAGTTTTGTTAAGACAAAGATTGATTGCCAAAGAAGAAGGAATTATTGTACAAAGCCCACCAACTTCCACAACTTTGGCCATATTATGTTCTGAAATATTTTGTTGGTCTTGCCTACCAAGGCAAGGATATTATTGTGTTTAGATTCATTATAAAGAGTATAGTTAGCTTAAAGGGATTTTGGCCCCTAGGTAATAATAATAGGTCTATTTTGATCCGAGGATTTTTGAAATAATGATATTTTGGCTTGTGTTGAAACTTGACATTAGTTATATAGTTATAATATCCCCAAGGATTTTGGTTTCTTTTTAGATGGATTTTTGAAGATTTTCTTTTTTCATGGTGAAATATTTGAGTTTCCATAATTCTTCCTTTGCCTTAAGATACCCTCGTAGTGTAAATGGCAAGGTCACACTCCCTTGTTTAGTTGGTGTTGTGAGCACATACCTATTATGCAATGAACAAATGCATTGATGAACTTGTCATATGATTATTGGGATGGCTGAAACATTAAGCAATCTTGACATTAAAACCAAGGTGCAAATCTTTTTAATTTTGAATGTAAATAATCTTGATTGAGTCACAAAGTGAATTGATAAGATTCATACTGGGTGGAATCAAATTCATATGGAATCAATTGGTAGGAAATTATATTCATTTCATTTAAACAAACCCCATTGTGGTTTAGCACAAAATAAGTATTTTTTTTTTAGTATGGGCACATACCAACATGGAAATCCACAAGGGGGAAAGGGGGGGGGTGGATGGGGATATTAGGGTTCAAAGTCGTAAATGAGAAAGGAATGAATTGGTCGAGGTCTCACCATTGCTATCTTTTGCTTGCAAGTTAAGATTTAGATTTGAAGACCCTTGATCAAGTCACAATATTTAGTGCGAATTCGTCAAGCTTTTACTATCACCACGTTGTGCTTGCAATTTAGAGCTTAGATTTGAAGACCCGCATTAGACCACAACATACATTTTGAAACGATACTTTATTGATGACAAGGGAAAGTTGAATAAGGAAATTGAAATCATTTATTCGGAACATCGGTTTTGCTCCTTCACACTCTCAATGTGTTGTTGTGCATGTGTTCCTTCATTTTTTTTCCCCCATCTACTTCCTTCCCGCATGTTTCTTATGTTGTTCTCACATTTCCCATGTTGTAACTTGTAACCCCACACATGTTCTTTATACTTTGCCCAATGTTCCGTATGTTGTTTCCAATGTTCTCATGTTCCCCATGTTGTTCCCAATAACCCCACTTTTTTATTCCATATTCTCCGCCTAGAATCTCGCTCTTTTGGTCTACATAAGTGGGCCAAATGAAAATGCAATATCAACTCCCATCTTGAGATTATCCAAAGTTTGAAAATTTCTACCTTGGGACACTATTGTCTAGGGACTAATTCTTTTCATCAATTTTGTTTCCAAAAGAAAAAAAAAAATTCAAAAAAAACTTGAACCCTAACCTCAAGGATGAAAACAAAGATTCTATCCATTGCATCACATTGTTTTTCTTTGAAAATGTTATGCAAGAAAGAAATTTGAAACATTCATCATATTTTTCTTACTAGGCATTGTCTTGCAATTACATAACCATAAGGCACTTTGAATAATTCCTAGTGAATTTGGAGGTCGTCTTATACTTGTGAAAATCCCTCCTAGAAAAGAGGAAGTGTCTTACACCTACTCCTTTTAAGTGTGAGAGGGGTTTACACCTACTACTTAACCGTTGTAAGATTGCTCCCACTCTTAAAGGACTAGGTTTTAAGTAGGTGTAAGATCCTTCCCATTCTTAAGGACTAGGTGTTAAGTATGCATAAAACTCTTCCAACTCTTAGGGACTAGGTATAAGGACCCTTGTGACCTAAGTATAATTAGGTTCATGATGACATTTGCATTGTGCTTGGCTTGGGTAGAGCCCATGTGTAGGGAAATATTGCTGAAATATGGTGTCTAACTGAGCTACAGCTGCCTTATAGGCCCCATATTTTTTGGGAATACCTCCAATTGGGACTTTACACTACACCCAAAACAAAAACACTTAAATAGAAAAATATAATAAAATTAAAAATAACCCTCTCCTTGTCACCAAATCCATGGGTGACTCTCAATTGTGTGGATTTAATTATAAACATAATAAATTTGTTGTCAACCAAAAGAAAATAGAAGGCAAAAGGCTAAAGCTATCTATAACTTACATGACAATTATGTTCTATATTTATTTATTTTGCATGTAATACATGTCACACATTGGTTAGTATCCAAACACAAAACATGTTTTGTGTCCCACTTTTAGATCCAATTTCCCCAACTGACTTTTTCATGTTGCATTAATTAGCCTTCTCCTCCTTTTAAGCATGTCCAACTTGGAACTTAAGAGGTTTAAATATTATTATTATTATTATTATTATTCTTCAACCTCACAATAACATGGTATGGTTCACACTAAATTTGAACCTCCATTTTGAATCACACTTGGACACATGATCTAGTCATGGCCCACACAATTTTTAAAAAATCTCACACTAGTAATAGATACCCACCCACAAAAGAAAGGGGTAATTTTGCCCAAGCCAAAAATGGTGACAAACAATTCTAGGGATTAGAACTTCCTTCATCCAATGAGATAGCTCAAGGTGGCACCATTTTCCTTTGTTGGGGTTTGGGGGGTGGGGAGGGGTGTGAGATTTTTTCCACCATGTTCCTAGTGTGTTGTTCCTTCTATGTTCTCAATAGTTCCCAATGATCATCACATTGTGTTCCTCGAGTTCCCATGTGTTCCCTATAGCACCGAACATTATCCCATATCATTTGGCCAAAATTATACCTTTATAACCATTACCCAAACCAAAGGGAAAAGTTACATTATATTTGAGAGTGTCCATAGTGTGAGTGTTTTTTTCTAGTGATGGGCCATGATGCAAAGAGGCCCATCATCAAGAAAACATTTTTAAAACATTGTGAACACATCCCACAACTAATTAATACAACTAAACATGTATTTGGGAGAATTAATTTGATTCTAAAAAAACTTGACCATTTGTGAATAGTGTGGCATGTTGTATGGATAAAAAATCAATATGCATGAATTTTATTATTAGATCCAAAATCCACACTAAAATGTGTATGTTGCACTAAACCTCTCATTTAAAACTAAATCTAACCTTTATTTTTTAGAGTTGCACATATAACTGGTTTAAGAAGATTAAAGTACATGATCTTATGTGTCAAGTACATGCATACAATTAGCAAGTATGCTTGCTATGGTAGAGCTACACATTATTGATCTAATAGTGATTTAGTGAACTAAAACACCAATGTTGGATCTATTGTATGTTGATGACCGCTCAAAAGGCTACCCATGAATGAATATTTGGCCAAAAATCTTTTGTTTAGAAATTTTAAGTTTAGCATCAGTTTTAAGAGATAAAATGTTTGGCATTGGGGTGGAGTGATCAAATTTTGAAATTGAGCATTTTAGAGTTCACTCATTTCAAATTGATTTTGTGTTTTTTTTTTGTCTGGTAATGGGGTCCAAAGTGACATTAAACAACATTGAGGTGATTTCAAATTTTAAGGCCTTGGGCACATAAAATTGGAAACAAGAGACTAAACATTAGCTTCCCTGTGTAAAGAAAACAACATAGAAGCGATTGAAAATAATCCCTTGTGCACTTTTTTTTTTTTAAATTGCTTAGTTTTGGGCTAAACATTAAAGCAACAAACAACGGAATTAAACACCTAAACACATTTTTGGAGATCATGAGCATAGGAACCAATGAAATTCATTAAGGAAATTCCCACCACAATTCATATCAAATGCAATTTTCCTACCAAAAATGCCTTGGTAACAACAAGGCAAAGGCAAATTCTCATAAAGCTTGCCAATCTTAAAGCAAAAGCAAATTTGGAGCTTGTGGAAGAATAAAACTTATCATCTTCCCAAACATGTTGCGTTAATCAAAAAATTTAGATGAAAAGTTGCAATCCTTCTTAGAATTCCTCATGATGAAAGCATGGAAAATTCCATTAAAGAAAACACCCAACAAAATGGGGAAAAAAGGAACAAGTCCAATCCAAAAAAAAAACAAAAACCCCAAAGTGGGTCATTAAATGGCAAAGGAACAAATCATGCTCCAAAGCCCCCACTAGTTGCAAGAAGCATATAAAAAATTAAAAAACTAGATGTGAAACTTGAAAGAGTAGTAAACCTAGAAAAGCCCTCACCTAAAATGACAACACATTTCAAAATAAAGGTAACATGAGCTTTGTACAAAGCTATTGTTACCTTTTACCTATAAAAAAAACATGCAAAACAACTAAAGGAGGGCCACTAATGCCCTTTGCGGACCACATGATGTTAACACATCAATGAAAAAAATAGTTCATTTATGAGCGCAAACAACCAAAAACCTTTTTGGGAAGGAAAAGAATTGTGGTAAACTCCTTCCTTTGCTTGAAAGACACCTTGCGAAATGAATCAACATGCAAAACCAAATATGTCCTAGTGGGATTGGCCTTGACAACATCAATCGAGGTGTGGATGTCATCAACTAATAACATGATGTTAACCCATTAGCAAAAATATTGAAAGGAAGGTGACAAAGGATATGAGTTTATTCTTTCACAATGGAAGTGAAAACATTTCAAATGTCATTGTCATATGCAATCCATACCTCACTATGGGCACAACGAAGAAGGTGACTTTTTATTGGATCTAAAGGTTGGCCCCAAATGCAACGAGTCAACATGAACACTAAAGGATGGGGGAGTCCTAACCTAATGCATAACACATGCGTTTCATATAGTAATTATTCATGAGTAGGGAGATCTTAAGGTGAACTTCTATGATGCAACTTGGGAAGGAGTTTGTGACATCATGAGTACACAAAAAGGTGGGGTGGTTGTTAGTCATGATAAAGTAGTTTAATGGAAACATAAAAATAAATGTTGTAAGATTTAAAAGTTGGAACATTACATGGGTTTCAGAAATGGTGGCTTGGAGGCTGCTCATGAAAAAATAATCATAATAACAAAGATGGAGTTGATAAGAGAGGTGTCAATTAGCTTGGACATTATGTAAGAAAGATATGTAATGATAGGATAAAAATAGGAGGAGGAAGGTTGGGATCACTTGGACACTCTAGGGTTTTTCCTTTACAACATGGGGTATATGTGTGTTTGGAAAAACCTAAGATGTTAACAAGTGAGTGCATTAAAAATTATGAAATAAGAATTTATTGGGAGTTGAAAAGATTAGTGTGCACAAAGGAAAATGAACTTGGCAATGTAGATGAAAAGACATTAGTAGGAGGAATATAAACAAATATTGGAGATTTAAACCATTTGCAAACTTGTGTAACCTTTCCATTGTGTAATGAAACAAGTTTATATTTGTGTATGGTTTTCTATTCTACTTGATTGCATAAAACTATATTTGGTGATTGTGTAGAAGGGTAGGGAGATGGGCACCATCTTGGAATCATATTCATTGGTTATCCAATAGTCATTCTTGTAGAAGAAGACTATAAAAAAGGATTTGGGAATGAAGGAGAAAATCCATTACTTACAAGGATAAGAATATAAGAAAACATATTAAAAAAACATGCAGTCGACCTTTACATTAGCATTGTTAATTTGTGTGTGAAGCAAGGTAGGTAGGAGGTGAACTTTGAGATAAGGAGCCAAGAACCATAGTCATAGCTGGTAAGAAGAGTTCCCCCACCCAATTCATCCACTAGCTTGGAATTATTAATTTATGTGAACTATCAATAAGAGGTTAAAATGTAAGGAAGGTCTTGGACAAGGTTGTTCTTTGTGCCATTGACAAGGTAAAGAGGGGTATTAAAATTATTCAAGGGTTGTGTCATTGTGAAGGGGTTGAAGTCATTATGAATAAAAGAGCTATGTTAACCCATAAGCACAAAATATGAAGTTGAACAAATTAAGATTAGGTTCTTATTAGGCCAACTAACATGGGTTTATTAATCAATTTAAAGTTTAGTTTTAAAAAATCATTGTTTCCAACTTTGTTAGTCCAATTGAATTAACAAGTTAATTTGTGTAGGTCATCAAATCCACATTGCATAGAACTCAGAGCTGACAAATTGAATGACTTGTGTAAGGTAAGGCCCAAGGCCATGGGCATTACCAAAAGAAGCACTAGTGTGAGGTTAGAGTCGACTTTTTAATATGTTATGCAGGACATAGTGTGATTCATATTAATTAGTTCAAGAGTGCAATCACAATTTTTTCTTTTTAGAAGAAGAAGAAATATTGATTGGTCCATCATCAATTTTTTGAAACATTGGGTACTCCCCAATAGAAGCACCTCTTTGGACCCCAGTAGCAAAATAGAAACAAATGTGCCCCATCCCCACTTTCCCCCCCCCTCTTAAAAGAAAGCTTACAACCAAAACCAAAGGTTCCCTTTAAAATCAAAGAAAATGACAACCCAATGCTTTTTTCATAAAAAGAATTTTATTTATTTTTTTAAATTATAATTTCAATTTTCTGACATTGCATTAGTAGCCAGCATCCCAAGAGGGAGTTAGGAGTAATTGGCGATAAATAGCCAAACAATTGCTACCAAACCAAAATCTGAGTTGAAATGTAACAAAAAGTTTTCAAACAGAAAACAATTCTGGAAGTTGGCCAAAAAAAAAGGACCTAATTTGGGGGGTTATAGCTCTAAGGGTGTCAGGGCCTTCCCCAGTGTAAAGTATTGCACCTTGCTTTAGGGTTTATGGTTTAGGGTTTATCTTGAATGGTGAAAAGTCTGCATGTGAATACCAGAGAGGAAGAGGAGGAGGAGGAAGAGGTTTCTGTTTGACGCATGCATCTTCCATGCAAGGAGGTGCTTTCAAATACAAAGGGAAAAAAAATACCTTGGAGTATGACTTTACAATGGTCAAAAGTTGTATAGGTTGAAGGCAACCCTAGTTTGAAGGCTCCATGAGGTTGGCCCACATTCACAACTCTCGTCCAAGAGGTTGGATCACATTCACCAAATCTCATCCAAAAGGTTGAACCACATTAACAAATCTCATCCAAGAATATTCATTCATGTTTGGAGTTGAAATTATGACTATTTGGACAAGGTCGATACAACCATTTTGGCACTTTTTTTTTGACAAATGTGCACATGAAGTAGTTCAACATCTTCTTCTTTTTTGACTTATGCCTACATGAAGTTATGCTTCTTGACTGTAGAAATTCTTCAAAAGTGGGGTTGGTGGTGGGGTTTTTAGCGTATTTCTTAAAGAGCACCGTGAAAACAAAATTGAATGCACACTCACACCGCCTTGTGGGGTGAAGGAATAATTTTACACTTATAGCACGTCCCTTCCTTTGGGTAGACTACAAAAATTCTAAGAGGTTTTTTCGGGTCATTTCCAGACCTTGTTTTACTATGTGCACATGAAGAAATGGTTTGAGATCTTTTTGACTATTTGCCCATGAAGTTTTGCTTCTTGACTGAAGTGTGGTTGAAGCCTTCTCATCTCTTCATCACTCCATAGTGCCTCTTGATCTTTTCACCTTCTAATCTCTTCACAATACTACCCATGGTTGAAAATTTCTTTGTTCACTTATTTGTTGAGGTGACCCCCTTCATTCTACATGCACCTTACATGGGTTGTATCGGACTCTTCTTCACGGATGGAAAAGTTGGGCATCCATCAATTTTATTTTTGACTTTTGCACATCCAAATTCTCTAATTATCGATTTAGTGTTTCCATTGAATCTACCGGTTGTGTTCAAATTTTATTGTGATCCTTGAACAACTCTACCTCACGATGCAAAACACATCATCTTTCAATGGCACATATATTCTTCTAGTGAATTTTTTGAAGATTTAAATATTTTTATTATTTGGAAGTTGAAATCAACTAAATGACATTTGAATTGCAAATTTGATTTTTGTAAAGTAAATTAAATATTTGACATGCTGTTGTTGAAGGTTATTAAAGAGTGCACTATTTTTGTTAGGCATAGATAAGAAGTAAACCTTAAGTTCTAGGCAGGTATATAATCTACTACCAAGCCCTCTTTAATTATTTGATTGAGTATATGTGCATGTATTGAATGGTTGCCAACGGGATGTTCTAGAATGGGATGTTGAGCATCCTAAGGTGTCCCAAATCAAGACATCATGGTAAATAAAATGGGTTTGGATCTAGGACATGCTAGCATGGTTTGGGTAACAACACAAGGGATTCGCCCATGAGGAGATGGCGATGATAGGAAAACAAAGAAGGATGACAATGACAATGGCAACAACCATGAAACCACATGATATACAATAAGGACAATGAAAATGACAATGACGGTGCCAAAAATTACAACATGGGGAATACATAAAGCACACACACAAACAAAATAATACATATTATGTACAACAAAGTTCCTCTTTATTTCTGAGCCTCAAGGAGAGAGTCCAATTGAAAAGGCATAAATTCATTAACCAAACTATCGAGTTTCAAGATAGGTTTGAACTTTAAACCATTTGAAATAGGAATGAAGGTACACTTCCTATCCTTCCTATTACCACACTCCCCCCCCTTCCTTTGTGAAAGTAAAGTTTCAAAATTTTGTGTCAAGTAAGAACCACATTAATGTCCTCCAAAATTTCATAACCCATGAATTAGACATGATTCATTTTTAGGTCTTGATTCTTGACCTTAATGCCTTAAAAAATCATATTTACAAACATAAGTATATTGGTCATCAAAAAAATTCAATGTCTCCATTTCCATTCAAAGTTGAAGCTCAACATTGAATGGAATGGAGACTTGTTTAGACATATCCATTTCAAACTGCACCAACACATTGTATTAGAGGTCTTCGTTTTAATAGATAAAATGATATCTGCTTTGTCTGCAGTTTTATTCTACTTAATTCCAAGACAATAATCAATTTTATCATTATTTTTCTTTTCAAACTCTTTTGGCTACTATGCTTTGATGGACTCCAAAAATACGAGTTGTTTACTAACAAGTATTAATGGCATCCATGTAGAGTCCCAAGAAAAGGATGGTCGATCCCACTTGTGGGACATAGATACTTAACAAATCTAATGTGTAAAAAGCTTAAGAGCTTTACGCTATGCTCCTACCGAGCGCATGAGTGGAACTTTCAAGTTATTAATGAATCTTCAAGAAAGACTTTTATGTTCACAGCTCTTTTCGTACATAGCCTTTCCAGTTGTTGCATGAAGGTGTTTTTTCTACTTGCAATTGATCCATTGAATAAGGTTGTACGTCTCACAACCCAATTGATGTACTTGAAGATCCAAATTCCAATCCAACAACACAAATGGAAATAAAACACATACGATGCAATTCTTGCAATGGGGCCACATGTCACACACTAAGCAATTCCTAGTTGTGAAAAATCTCATGCTCCAAGGCAAGCCTTCCAATTTTTAATGTAGAGCAAATAGTGGTTTCAATCGAATGTCCCATTTTACAACTCAGGATTCATAATAAAGAACAGCTTTTCACTTTGTTAGATTTGAAGCACCTCATGATTTTCATGTTCTTTGAAAAACCTCAATTAAATCAATTTGAAAGTACATCAACAAAGTCAAAGTGATCAAAAGTACTTTTTGGGTTCAGTTTCTTAAGCTTTAGTAGCTAATAGTTGAACTTCATGAGGTTCAAGCTGAGATGGAGTTTCCAATTGAAAAGGGGGCCAAACCAAAGTGGTAACAAAACAACATCATGATGATGAAATTGTTGATAATAATCACCAAGTTCTGGTTTTCAAAAGTATTTTCAGAATCAGAGAATTGCCAGTTCTCTAGTCTTTTGGGGAAACAATCCACATCAAAGAACCACCAGTTCCAGTTACTTCAAAACCCTCAAAGAACCAACGGTTTTATGAAAGAACCAGCAAATAACTGATAGCCCAAAACTCACAGAACAAAACGTGCGAAACAAGACCTTTGCAAAAGAGAGCTCCATACACTACTGTGCATACATTTCATTTTCCTTATTCCTCGTGTAACTTAGGAAGAAGACAATTAAAAACTGCCAAGTAGCCAAAGAGTTATTCTACAGTGGTACCTGATTCACCAAACAGAAATCCAATAATTCATTGCCAACAAGTTAAAAATACAGTGGTTAAACCCCACAAGGCTGGTCCCTGACAAGTGATGATGAAACACTGTTTTCTCTACCTCAAGAGAAAACAGTGTTTCCTCGATCCAGAGTAACAGAGAAGTTATGCACTTTTGAAATTTTATGGGTTACTGAGTCTTGGGTGCATAACCAAGCGTGGCCAGAGGGTCCAAGAAACCACAAGCTCATTTCGTGGTGCTAGACTCTCTATTTGTTTCAGATGCTCTAAAGATGAGGGACAGACAGAAATGGGACTGATTAAACTTCAGATGCCAAATTGTGCAGGAGATTTAAGTAGAGGACACCACTACATGCAGATACTGAGGCTGTATATTCTTGAACAAAAGCCTCAAGTTCTGTCAGAAAAGCACATTATCTAGATGAGACACCAATCCTTTCACAGAAGAAGATATATTCTTGTCTATACCTGAATATCCTCATGAACTCTAAGACCAACATCCAATTATAGGCATTTCACCTTATGAAGGAAGATGGCGACTCAGAAGCCCATCAAATGAAGTATACAAGTCTTTGTTGTCTGGACCAAAAATCTCATCAGCCTTCCTCAGTGTCTCCTGCAGTCAGCAAAGAATTCCATAACATTTAGACCTGGATAGAAGCATCTAGTTGGAGAATAATTGGGAAGAAATCACATTGGATGGGTGGCTTTGCAGATAGCACCAAGGAAGTTTTTCTTCCCATTTTCAATCTCAAGGTAGGCATCCAATCAGTTTGTTATACATCATCTGAGGTCTTCTTCTTTTAAGCATTTGGCCACAGTTGTTACCTCTTTGTCAACCTACACCACCATATCCATTTGTGTTGAGCTGACAACAAAGATGAAGGGCCCACCCAACATTTGCTATGATGGCCATTCCAAAACATAAGCTTATTATGTGAGAATACAATAGGCCCAGCAATTCAAAAAATGGGATGGAAGGCATCATACCTCCCTGGTTTGTCGGTGACCATTGAGCTCCTTGATGTTGGCCAGGAATGCACTGAATTGCTCATATGACAATCGATTCCTGTGCCAAAAATCCTTCAGCATCATCAGTTTTCAGTCTAGAGAAGCATGGCTCTTACATTTCAGTCTGCTATGTACATTACTGATAGGAGGATAAAAGATCAATGCCCAATTAGTAGCACCAATGCTTGCATTCCTAAGGAACACTCCAGGGAATTGTGCAAGGCACATAATCTGGCACAAGAGACCTACAGCATTTCTCTTTAGCACTGAGCAAAGTTCCACATAAAGGTTTTCAATCATCACAGATTCACTATCTCTGACAGGTAACTAGTAAAGTTGGACCATGCAGTAAATTTTGTTCCTAACTTTCACTCTGAAGTTGAACTATGTGAATTGAGGCTAGGAGAGAAAACAATGAGAGTGACAACAAGCCAAAGACAGGACAGAACTGAAAAAGCAGAGAATCCAGACTTCAGCTAGCTACACGGAGGGCCTAACATACATCTACAGTCCTGGTCCCAAACTACCAGCCTACTGATGTTGGGCTGATAAGTTCTGCATTCCAGATAAGCTTGTCTACACCTAAACCAGAGAAGCTGACTCAACCACATGAAAAATAAACTACAACATCAATTTTACAAAGCCTGTCAACAATCTGAAACAAGAAAGGAGACCATTCTGGACAAACACACCTGGCTTGCCGGAAGAACTCCTTGCCATCAACCCGTGGTGTTCGTGCTGCCAGAATGCAGAAACAGATGTGTAAATAGAGATTGAAGGCTCTCAGACTGATTACAATATGCCCTTTGAGAAGAAACAAGAATATCACCATGCTGCCATGCCGCCTTACGCCTGAAACATTGACTAATCAGGACCTAACAGGTGTTGGAAGGATCCCAACCAAAAGCTAGTAATGGCTCCAGATTGAAACCTCAAAACAAATTGAAAGAAAAGCACTCTGAACACAACCAATATCACAGAGACCAGAGACCCACTTGGCATGGAGCCATGGCTTGGTGGAGAGTTTGGGGCTGTTGTTGACTGACTGGTAGGCTGTGAAGATGGAAGAGGGATACGGTGCGCATCACTTCCTGACATGGTGCGCCGTGGAGAGCCTCTTGCAGATAGTTGCTGTGGTGATCCCGTTGGAGTTTGCCGGGGTGTCAATCGAGGGGTCAAGTGCGTTGAGCGTGATGTTGGATAAGATGGTGATTGCCTTGACAGTTGACCTATTTGCATCCATCAATTCAAATATCATAACATGTATGTACCTGGCAAACTTCTGATGTCTTTACACTCATATCCAACCTGGCATTTCTCTGCAGCTTGATATAGACCAGTGCAACCTCACCTCAGTAATGCTGCGTGCATGATGCAACTGTTAAAAAAAATTCAGGATGATTACCAAGTCCAAGAAATGGTTTTACAGTTGCAAAGGGCTCTGACAATACATTCAAGGGTAATACTGCTTGGAGTGTGAGACACAATTCACTGTTCTGTCTCACCCACCAAAACCCAAGAAATCTGTGCTAGCTGACCTGGTTTATCTGCACTACACAAAGTCTCGCAAATGGCTTTGAACTCTAGGGGCCCTCTGATACACCAACAGTTTAAGAAGGCCAACCTCAATGCAATGCTCCCAAGCAAAGAACTCTCCATCCACAAACATATTAGTGCATGAATAATTTCCTTACAAGATTGGCTACTGTCTCCACATTACTGTTTTGCCTTTGCAAGTTCATACAGGGCCCATTAAAACAGAACTGATCAAATTCAGTCCTTTAAGCTCCCTTCCTTGTTCTCTCCACTTGCAGAAACAAACAGCTATTTGGTAAAAGGTGGATTGGATATACCATCAGGATCCTGGTGCTGGTCCTCTTCCTCCACTGTCCCAACAGATTCTGCACCTGAGGTCTTGGCAGATTCACCATCATCCTCAATGACATGAACTCTGCTCACTGTAGACTCTGCTTCTGTAGGTCACAAAGCCATGTTGTCATGTGATTGTGCATCATAATACAGCTGTACTTATCTAACGAGTTATGCTTCTCTACAGCATTCAAGGCCTTTGATACAGGACAAACTATGGGATTTTTGAAACTAATGAGTTAGAACCTGGATTGGCAACAAAGCAACTCACGTGATGCTTTACTGATTGCCAAGTTGGAATTTGCAGCTCCTCGCTTCTCACCACTCTCACCCTGAACACCACAAGAGCAGTAATTAGCTTCAAAAGACAAGATGCAAACAAAGACTGTAGGCTTTGAGTAGTAGATGATGAGCAACTTACTGAAGGATTTTCGTCATCTTCTTGTAAGGATTGCATGAGAGTTCGCTTGAATGTTTCAAGCTGCCACAGCAACATTAGGAAACAACAGTCATGTTAAAAGCTCAAACCTGTTATATACTCTGCCTTCAAGTTTGAATACTTCTAATGTGGAATAGCAGTAACACCACTATTCCATAATAGCTGGAGAGGAAGACTCAATTGCCAGACAGCAAAGGTGACAGACAGCAACACTTGATACATCAAATGGCACACTCATCAAAACAGAATCCATAAGTGCAGAATGTGTTAATGATAACTACCTTTGCCACATCACGCATGAGCTTCTTCACCTGCCCTGCCAAGATGTTCTTCTCATTGGCTAGTTTTGCCTGCGAGCAAGACAAGAGAAACATAAAATAACATTACACAGGACAGCATCTGCACAAGCTGAAACACAAGCCAACAAGATTGCACCAGAGATTGCGATCCGCATATAGAAGAATTGACAGGAATTTCTCAAACTCTTCACAAGCTGCATTTGCCATATTCAGTTACACACAATTGACACAACAAAGACAACGTGAGGGGAGCACTTTCAAATCAATCAAAATCCAGTATGTAATATTAAAGCTTGGCTTCAGAAATGCCTCGATAAAGGGCAGCAAATTGAGAAGATCTTAACATAGACAGATTGGACAGGTCTGCTCCATGAGAGGCACGTCCAGTTCCATGCGCTAATCAAGAAGAAGCCTTTTTCAGCTTTCTTGTGCAAAGATCCTTGACTTCTACGCTGAGGTGCTTGAGCGTTTGCGAACACGATCATCAAAAGAATACAAGAGAAGTAATAGAAGAAAGCCACATTGTCTGCTGACAACCGCAATTGTGTGTCGCTTTTCCCCTTCTTTTCGACCACCGTAAGAGGCACAAAGAAGAATCTTCCTCCTAGTGACGCACAAGCCCCTAGGTTTCCGTGGATTGAATGATCAATCGACCTCATGATCGCCACACTATGACCGGATTAATTATTGCGGCTAACATCTAGCATGTAGATAGAGAGTGTGAACCCTCAACTGGTCCATTGACATGGAGTTGCATACGACAGACCTGCAATTAGCGTAGAGGATCGCGAAGAAGACCTCGCGGGGGACAAAGAAGCAGAGAAACAAAGGGGCAAGAAACCAAGATTATGCAGCCTAGAGAGGGGAGGAAGAGCAGAGAAAGGTAAAAGAACAGGGTGAGATTTTCCTTCCAACCTGCTCGTCCAATGCGTGCGATAGACGCGCGCTGGTCTCCTGCAAAGTGGATTCCGCATCCCCGACGCGCTCTTGCAATCCATGGATGACATGCTCCTTCTCCGCAAGCTTGAGGCGCAACTTGCCGGTCTCCGATTCCAACTTGGAGACACGGGCCGCGACTGCCATGGCCGTGATTCGACGCGCCACATCCAGCTGCTCGTATGGATCAGATGGCAACACAGACAACAACTCCTGTGGAAGCTCAAACTCCCCGCCTCCTCCTCCTCCTCCTCCATTTCCCATGGCCAGATGCCCCCTCCGTTGCTGCGGCGTCCCCGTCTTGTTGCTCATACCAAGAAAAGGCTACGCACCACACGCCATCACACTCTTCCTTCCACCCTGCCTCCCCTCCTTCGAGCAACAACGCTCCGTCGCCGCGGTCATGTCTTTGGGCGCATTCCCCGTCTCCTCCCCGCTTGGTCTCTATTTCTTAACAAACATCGTCTGGCTTCCCGGTGGATGAAATCTTTCTCGTCTGCCTTCTCAATGGATGAAATTTTCCCGTCTGGCATCTCGTTGGGTGAGTTTCTTTCCGTATGCCTTCTCTACGGATGATTTTATTTTCCATCTGGCCTCTATATGGATCAAACGTGTATATCTAGGTGCTCGATGGATGAAATTCGTTTCGTCTGGCTTCTCAATTGATGACACTTTTTTCTCCCGTCTGTCCTCCCAATGGATGATTTTTTTGGGCCTTCTCCAAGGGACGAATTTTGTTCGATCAGGATTATGAGAACTACAATGGGGTAACCTTTGTGGCAGCCTTTTGTTTCTAGCAGCTATATATATATAGCCAAAAAGCGAAATTAAAAAATTAAAAGTGCTTAAAATTAAGTGATCATATGTTGAAATTTTTCAATAGCCATAAATAATTCCACCAAATTTTAAGAAAAAAAACACCAAATATATATATATATATATAACTTATACATGGTTCAGGTAGGTAGCCAAAAACATAAAACGATTTGTTTTATTTTTTAAATTACTTTCATATTTAGCTTATAGAAGCAAAACATTTGGCTAAATCTTCCAATGGATCATCATCACTTTGGCTACAACACTAAAAAATTGATTGACCCCCCAAAAAAAATATTGCTTTTATTGTGGCTAAGAAACTCCAACACAAATGGGTGACCTTGTTCGGGGGAGGTGGGTGGGAATGGTGGCCAGCCACAATAATGGGGTTTTATCTTATCATCATTCTCTGAACCCCCAATCCCCCCCTCCCCCAACTCCTCCTATCTTTGGCTGGCTATTATATCTGGGATCAAATCCAATGGCATTAATTTCAATAAGTCGAAGGTAGAAGGGTATTAAACAGGGTATCAACAGTGATATCAAATATCAAACCAGTCTGGTATGACCTAAGTCTGGTATGTACCAGCTTAGTTACCAATCTCATACTTGAGGTCAATACCAGTCTATATACCAGGCATAATATACCCGCCATATATCAGCCCAATTTCGGTATCGAACCTCATATACCAGTACCAGGCTGGTATCAAAATTGGTTGATCGTTGATACCCGATCAGCACCGGTTTGAACCTTGAACTTGACACTAGGGACTAGGGGATGAGCTGCTTGCTTGTTTCATTTCATGTTGCCCATGATATCGATTGTCGTATCAACTTGGTATTCGATTATTTACTACATGTCTTGATACCCATATCTAGTTGGGATCATATTTGCAAAACTTGGTCGGAGACCAAATTAGTTTGGTCTTAGGGTTTGGGAACTAGAGTTAATATTTGGTCCTTAAGCATTTTGGTTGTTCTATCCTCGAGTATCAATCTTCTTTTTTTCTTTAGGGACTATGAAAAAAAAAAATTGTGTTTGAGCATTGAGAGTTAGGGCAACTTCAATTATGTTATGATTTCTATTTGCTAGTGCATAGCTTTCAATGCAATTGCCAACTATTAGGCACCAAACTTCACGATGAATCTTTGTTCTATGTAAGTTTCTAAATTCAACTTACAATTTTTAATTGCAATGTTTTGTGTTTTGTGTTTTCAATCTAAATGTCACAGTTTTTTCACATTATTGTAAATAAGATGCATCTTGATGTTATCATCATAATTTTAGTTTGGTGGTTTTTTTTTTTTTTTTTTAAATTGTGGGTGACTCTCTCTTATGGGTTTCATCTTCATAGAGTGACATAGGTTTTGCATTCTTCCTTTAAACAATAACATGTTTGTTAGGTTATGCAAGTTTGTGCATTGTGTGTTTGTGATGAGATTGTTTACAACACACACTTTGTTAACTTTTCACAATTTTAAAGTGTGATTACACATCATGGCACTTTGTTTATAATCTTTAACAGGTTTGCATCTCCTATGGGCTTGATTACTCATTATAGTGTGCACTGTGAAAAGATCAATGAAGAGACCAAAAAACTTGCCATCACCAAAGTGACAAGTGAATATATATAACAATCAACCATTACTGTAAATGAAACACAAATCATACAGATGGTAAATAAGGAAGCCAACACTAAAGGGAAAACAACATGGAATGTTAACTTGTTTAGCTACAAAACATTTATAAAATATAATATACTTCATTTTCAACAATCCTTGTGATGTTTTTTATATCCAATTACCTCAAAACATGAAATGTGTCATCATGTGCCATTGCATAGGTCAGCATTTAATATCAATAGCACAACAACATCAAAATATTAAATGTTCTTTATTATAATTCTTCCCATGGTATCATGAACATGAAAAACACATTGCTAACAAACACGATGTTATTTTTATTAGTACAAACTACAAAAGAAGGCAATAAATGAGATTTAAAAAGGTTAGCAAAAAGGGAAGAAAAGGAAGAATATGGCTCTAAGAACAATTATTGAGATCTTCTCCAACCAAATTCCTTACAAGTTGAATGACCTTATTCAACAAAAGTTCATTAAAGATTTGGTATTGTTGATTGTTAAAAGATATATGCCATTCTTTATGGTTGAAATATTTGGTTATGGTGTCTTCTAATGCGGTAATGTGATAGATTTCCATTTCACAAATAATTTGTTTTAAAGCATATTCCAACTATGTTGGTTAAAATGATGGAGTAGTATGTGCCTCCTAATCATTGCATAATGTGCAACTATAACTTAAATACATGTCATGTGAAAGCAAAACATGTATAGGGTTTTAGCTTTTTACTCTTTATGCATGCAAATGGTGATTGCTAACTATTAAACAATTAGTCCTTGAATGGAGAAAGGAGATGGTGGCCAGTAATGGCGTTGCCATTATTTTCCTTTTTCTATACATGGTTTGTGTGTTGGCTAATAAGGTTTTTATAGATGTTATTTGCGGAAGATTTTATGTGGAGGAAATGCAAGAAGGATGAAACAAATGTATGGAATGAAAGATTTAAAGCAGACAAATAGCTAGACAAGAAACAAAGAAAAGTTGTATAATTTTTTTAATGATAGTGTTGTTAGATGTTGCTGATTGATTATGTGATTTTCATAGAAGCTATATCCAAATTAATTCCACTGTGTAGATATAAATTTATATGAAATTGTAGAACATGGCAATGTCAAGAGTAGTTTTTGTTTTCCTGAACTTGAAATCAAATAAATGGAAAGGATGAAAAAGTCTAAGTTCATGAATCTAATACATCCCATTACACAAGATTTTAGATTGAAATCATTTCATTTATAGGATTAAGGAATAAGGGAACATTGTTATGGGAATTCATTGTTAATGGACCAACGATGTAAGTTTTGGATTTTTGTTTTTGTGAAAATGGGATGATACTTGTCTAAAGACTCGAGAGGTGAATGAAAATAAAGCTTTTGATCCATTGTCTATAATATACAATTGTTGAAGATCACAATAATTTGTGTGTGTTACATTTTATAGTTTGGTGCTAAAATATGTGGTTTGGTGTTGGTCACTGGGATCATGTTTCCAAGACCTTATGAATAAAATTTGGCATGTGTATGAGTTGTGTTTTGAGGTGGTGAGGTGGATACTATAGGATTCTTATCATTTGGCAATAGTTTCAATCTTAAGCAATACACGTGATAATAGATAAATCTACAAAGCCCTATTTTTTTGTCACACAACAACCACTTTTCCATTTGATAATTCAATGTTTAGAATCTGGTTTAATACATTTGCACTTGTTATCAATTTTATTAACAATGAATGGGTGCCTTGTCATGTTATTGTAGTTGTTTGGGGCAAATGCATGGTAAAATGTAAATAGTTTTTTTCAATATTAGAAATACATATAGTATCAAAAGTAGTAATACATAAAATTTCATTCATTTTGATTTTAAAAATAATTATATGTAGTTGATTTGGGCTTTTAAAATAACACAAGTCATATAATTTCATGAATATGCAATTAATTCATAATTTTAATTTTTTTATGTACATGCACACCAATAGTTTTATAAAGTTTTTTTTTAAACACCATGTTTCATAATAATGTATCATATTTCATTCATTTTTTTTAAAAATATTTTATTTATGTAGGATGATAAAAACAACACTTAGCACGACTGCACCTTCAATGGGCGAACATTTTACAACCTAAAAATATTGTAACCATCAACATAATGTATTATCAAATATTTATGTATCATCTAATTTGAATTTCATGACTTGACAAATTGAATGTTTTAATGGAAAATTTTGTTCATTATGGTTGTCTTTTTGTTTATAACAAAATTCATGAACAAATTCCCATTAAAATTATTTTTTTAATCCTTTTGTTAAAATTACAATAGTGATACAAACTTTTGCGAGCTAAAAATGTATTCCAATTAACAATATAACTGTTCATATGTGCAGCAATTTCACAACATAATGAGAGTTTAGAATGTTATCCACTTTTAATTACAAATCTCCACCCCAAAATTCTCTCCAAATAACTATAAACAAAATATTAAATGTGTCGTAGTGAACGCTATCAAATTATTACTAATTTTTGGTTACATTGTACCATGTAAACATTTAAAAAAAATTCCTAACACCTCTATAACAACATTAATTGTGCCAACGGAATTTTTCTTAATTGAATATGGTTTCACAAGTAAAATCACAACCTATGTTAAGGAAGAAGGCATTTTGAACACCATTACTTTTGCATCAACAAGTGTTGTATATTGTCTACCATTGTAGTTTTTTACACCTTTTAATGGCACATGTTTTGGGCATGTAATATTTGATGCATGTCAATATGTCATTAATGATACAAAGATTGAATATGGGATGAAGAAGATAAATGTGATTGAAACTGAAGTTGTCTTACAAAAAAAACAACAATTTGGATAAAAAAATCAACAAAGAGTAAGCAAGAATGGGAACTTGCATGTAAAGAGGTTGGCTTGAAGCCATAAAAACTAAATACACCTATAAAAATTTGATTTGCATCAAAGGTTGTTTCGTTTTAGGAAACCCTAGATTACTTTGTAATTACTAACCTTTGTTAGAATCAACAAACATCTAGGTTACAAGCTTGGGTGTTGTTACAATCTACATGGGTAATTCTTAAAACAATGACAAAACCCTTGGGCCTTGTCATGGAACAATGCATTTTGACTTAAACTAAAGGGTATTGGTTGCTCTTGGATGCTTTGTTCATTAATTTTTCAATTAGTAATAAACTATGGAAAGGGTACTATGTTCAAATAAGTATAATTTCCCCTTTTACATGTGGAAAATTTGAGCTTGATTGGAGATTATATATGCAAGAATGGGTCTTGATATCATCATAATGTTAGGAACCTTTTTTGTCATTTGCTACATGTTTCAATATTGATCTACATTGCAACTTGATCCATGGTTTAAAGGGCTTCAATGTTGTTTTGGAATATGCCAATAAAGATAGGACAATGGCAATTTGTGGATGTATGTGATCAAAAAGTGTTTGTGCCTTTTTTAATGAAAACTTCAAAACATTTGGACCCCAAATTCATAGAAAACCTTTCACTTTTGACATCTAATTTTGATGTCTTCTAATTGGGAATTGTATTTTTAACTAAATAAGTTAGTCTTTCCTTGGTGAAAATTGATTTGTCTTTGTATCGTCGAATACCTCTCAATGAAATTGATGTAAAATCACCATTGTAGTGGAGGAAAGATTGGTTGGAAAAATCACCATAATAGTAGTGGAAGAACGATGACAATTTTTTCTTACTTTTATATTTCTTGTTCGATTATTTTGGGTATTTAAAACTTGCAAATTGAAACAAAAAGGCATTTTTAGCATTGTAAGAATGTTGATTATTTTGCAACATTGTTAATTAGGGAAGAATTACAAGTTTGTTATGATTTTGAAGATGTGCACAAATGATGTACAAAGAACTACCTTGTTGTTAAAGGGATGGAAGAGTTTTTCAATGTCAAAGAGGAGCATTTGGATAATTATGAGGAAAATATTGAAATGATCAAATACTTTGAAAATGATTGCTCTATATTTTAATGAGTGCTGCCATGTTGGTTTTGAATCTTGAATTTGCAATCATTTTTAGTCATTGCAATGGTTGGTCTATTGTAAAAAATAACTAATCCCAATTTCCGAATTTTTTTTTTCCCAATATGTTATGACATTTGACATTTCAATGTGTGCTATTTTGATTGGGCTTTTGTAAATGTTGCTGATGCAATTTGTAATCAAATGAAGTTACTCCCAATTTACCAGGTTTTTTTTTTTTTTTTTGCAATCCCCAAAAGCATATTAAATTTCAATGGGTATTTCACTAGTTGCATTTAAACCTTGGTTTGGGTGTTTGTGGTTCATTCATTTTGTAGTAGAACAAAGGGTTTTTACCAATCCTCAAAAGCATATTGCATTTCCATGGGTATTTTATTAGGTGCATTATAATCCGTACTCTACCTTGGCTTGGGTGTTTGTGGTGCATGCAATTTGTAGTGGGACAAAGGTGCGCATAGTTGACAACATTATGTGTTTGTAATGCATTCTGCAATACAGTAGAGGTAATCCTAGTTTACAACATTTTCTTTTGGCAATTTAGTATGACCTTTGAGATTTCAATAGCTACTTTCATCGGTCCTTTGAAGTGTTGGTTGTGCATTGTATAGGACAGGAGAGCTACTCCGAGTTTAGGGCATTTTGTTTTGACAATTTGCCATGACATTTGGCATTTGAACAACACTGATATTTACCAATGTTGGGTGGTTATTCAAAATTTTAAAAGAACAGTCACATCTGCTTCTCTTATTCCTGGCATATAAGTTAGGAAACATAAAGGTTCTAAGTTGCCATGGGTACGTCATTTGCTGGCATTAGAACTGAAACAATTCTGATCAATCGTATGTGGTTTCCATCATATGGCCAATTCAATGATTGTAGGCAACACATACCTAATAGTTACAGCATGCATTTGTAGCCAGGTACAAAAAACAACCACAATTCCATGCCATGCAGGAACCCAAACCCTGTGATGGCATTGCAAAAAACAAGTCAAAAAACGTCAAAACTTGACTGGCAGGTGAAAAATTGAGTACATATGATGAAGAGCCACTGACTAGCAGAATAGAGATATTGCATCTACATCTGAAATTCTGACCTGATTGCCTGCCCTGTGGCCATTTGATCTTCTGCCATGTATGAAACTGGAATTGGAAAGCCTTCAACATCATTCAGACAGCTTGAGCATGCCCCATGATGAGTGAGTGATACCTTTGAGAGTATTGACCCCAACTAATGTAAGAGGGAACTGAATTCCCAAAGAAAGTAAAATTGCTCTCTAGACCGCATATTGATGTTTCCACCTGGTTGTCTCCAGCAATGGCCAACAAGAGTCAGTTGTGACTAGAAAGGTCTATGGTACAGCATGGGGGGCCAATCTCCTGTTGAAACTTACCGAGGATAAACAAAGGGACAATGTTTCAAATATTGCCAGCCACCTGATCTCAACAGGGCTGCATTCCAGCATGTGTTAGTCATTGCGCATATGCCTAAAGGCTCTTGGTCAACCTTCAAAGCATTGGACAACTAATGAGCCTCTTGTTTGGAGATGCCTTCTGACTCAGTATTTCCCTCAAAACTCTCCTGAACTGGAGTGACGGAGGAGACCGGCAGGTCATGCACAACAGAATCCTTGTCTTCAAGCTTAGGCGTGGCAGAAGTGCTGACATTCAGCTCTTGGGGTCCAGCTCCTGCTCTGAAGGGAGGTTCCAGTTCTGTCTCTAATGCAACTGTCTCGTTTTGATGGGTGCCATTGGTGGCTACCTCTGATGGCTTTTCCTCTATGTTCTTTCTTTTCTTCTTCTTCCTCAGCATAGGGATATCTGCTGGTATAACTCCTTGGTGAACCTTCAGCAACTCCCTGTACTCCTTCATTTCCTTCAGATACCTCTCCTTGTCTTTCACACCCTGCTCTTGATATGGCTGAATAACCAAAACAGAGTATTACCAGAACATGAGTGACTATGCTATGAGTCAAGTGACAAGATTGTCAACGTATGCATGTTGGGGATACAGTGATACATCACTCCGACATGACATCGGGTACAATCAAGACACCAAAGCAAGAGCAGCAAAGATAGATGGATTTAATGAGCAATGAAAACTCACAATTCTTTCCTCCTCAGTGAGCTTATTCCAGGCATCCCCTATCATGCGACTCAATTCCTTATCTTTGTCTGGATATATCTCTTTGAGTTTCATACGCTGCTCCCCAAAGAAGAAGTTATAACCTGACCGATTAGCACGTGGAGCATTTGGATCCTTCCCTTTGCGTTTGCGCTTTCGCCCATGGACCTTATCACTTGGTTCCTCTCCATTGGGTTTTTGAGGCTCCGCACCAAGTGTTCCTGCATAATTAGGCACACTGGCATGCTGCGAGCCTCTATGCAATTGTGGCAAATGGTATAGCACCCCTCTTAGTTTCTCTGTACCCATTGTGATGCTAACAAGGTACCCTTGGTCAAACTTGCCTTCAATTGCACCAGTAACCATACTTCCAATTGACAGGGCTGGATCTACCACTGTACCAAGGAAACCAACCAGTCAATCACATGGAGATGCTTTCACCATCCTGGAATGTTTTTGCAACACAGGCATTGAGACATTTCACAAAGCTCTTTTGAGTGACACCATCAAAGAATAAGTTTCAAAGTTCACAATATAAGCCCTTTCACTGGAGCACATGCACAATATCATTGATGAAACAAAACCCTTAACCTGGACATCAATTTCAACTTGGCCAATGTTAAGTGGAAAACCAACATTAACTTGAGCAAAAAGAAAAGCTTGATGAGCAAAAAGAAAAGTGAGAAAATTCTGGTGTAAATAAACAGCAAACTAGAGGATAGTCAAAAGACCTGGCAGCACTTGTATTGGCAATATATTTCGTTTCCTTATGCTCCTCACACCGGGCACTGTTTCTGATACTGAATAGCCGGTGGGATCTCTCACAATACTCATTGCAGTCGGCCCTGGCAAGGAAACTGGCAACCAAACTACCACAATGGTCATTGAAATTTTATGGATTGCCCTGACACTTTCTAACAAAAACTACTGTTAGAGAATGCCCTGTCAAGATGGCCATCTACAATATGTTGATATCTTTTAAGGTATTGTCACCTACTTGGAGGTGGGACCAAGGGGCCCTGAGCTCGAAAATAGTAGACTTGTTCATAATGATGAAGGAGCCCAATGTAATACTTGCGCAATATATAGGCAGCACCACTAGCTGTACTTGGAAAATTGAAGGCAACTGTAAGCTCCTTCCATTTTCTATCCTTGATGACCTGCTTTCTCAAGTGCAACATTCTCCATGTTTAGCCAGACCCAACTCCAAAGGGTGAGATACTTAACCAGACAAAAAAACAACATGCATGATTCCAGACACCCATCAAAAATGTTATCACTGAATCACAATTGATATTGCCAACCACAAGATATAGAGAAAATTTCAACTGAGCAGGTAGAGTAAAAGCACCTGTTGGGAGCCACCTCGTGATGTGACTTCAATGTAGAGAAGGTGCAAGTCAAGGTCCTTGCCTGCTATTTTTGGAATCCTGAACAAATCCAATTTGTTGCCCATTCCTTAGCAGAATAAAAGGAAATAGAGAGTTCTCACTAGAGAGAAAATTTGATATGAAATTCATCTCCACATTATCTGGAATAAGTAGGCTGTCAAATCTACAACCTTCAGGTTCACTGAGCAATCACACCTGATAGTGATTAGCACCTATACCTAATGAATGATTGGAAACACAAACTCAAAAAGAACAATACAAACCCACTTAGGAGACCCAAAATACTGAATCTCAATCATGGTGCATGGCATCAGGGTGAACATCTGAGCTCTAAGAAAGCAACTAGCCCATAGAACTGTTTGAATGCAAATAGCCATATCAAATCAAAAACAAAAATACACCCAACTTTGGAATCCCAAAGCCTTGACAAATCAAAGGTTCTTGAATCACCCTTACCCCTGGAGACTCTCTTGGAAGCTTTGAACCTCTGCAGCTCTTCCCTTTTTCCTCTTCTTTCTGCACCATTCCAATGCCAAGAGGAGCATACAAATGTCACAACATAAACTCTAGAGTCTCAGACACAAATAAAAAGCTACATTTCACAGCAATTCAGTCTTGTTAATTGGAAGAGTATACACCCTATGATCTTCTTGTTGCAATGACATATAACATGTACATTGCAGAGCAGCAGATTGACAGCTTCCTTTATTACTGGACAATTGCCTTAAAAGGATAAATCCAGAGCTACAGCTACATAACTTTCAGTTCCATACCAGATTCTTGCATATAAGCTACTTGTTCCAGGGCACTATGACTGCAACTCATGTATGTACAAATAACTCAGTCAAAACCTCCTTACCCAGAACTAGAGGAACCATGGCTATCTGGAGACATGATCATTCTAACCATTTCTGATTGAATGTAGCATGTGAGTTGTAGTACTGAAAGACCTTGGAATGTCCCATTTATGTGGGATATAGAACTACATGCCTGTAAGAGAGGGATTCTCTGAAATCCAAGGCAGAATCAGCCAAGATAGGATCTGACACTTGGAGACTTAGGATCTTAGATTTTTTTTGACAGGAGGTAGGAGTTTGCAAGAACAGAGGCATAATTTAACACAGCACATCCACAAACCAGTACCATAGAGTTTAGCTGCTAAGGAGAGGCAAATTTTCTGGTTGCCACCTACAACTATCCCCTCAGCATTCCTGCTAGTGCCAAATTCATAAACTACAGCTCTAAAAGACTACAAACCAGCTTCACCTAGTGTGAAAGAGTTCCATACTCCAGGGAAGAAAAATGAATCATTGTCTTGGCAAACTCAAAAAGAGAGAACCCTATTCTTTGTCTTTGAAGCTAGTGGAGAATGCTGAAATGGTCTCAACCTCCTGCTGTTCCTAACTTTCTTCTTAGAATGAGACACTCCATATTGAAGGACTAATAAATTTCAAGCTCTCTGAATTTCTTCAAAAGCTAGGTTCCATGCAAAAACCATGTGGGCTTTCAAATCCCCCTAGCAAACAGCTTTCATGTATAACAACACCACTGTGAGCAGTGTTATCATGTGAAACGTGCCAGTTTTATTGATTTTTATTTGTGAGATATTGTGGAAAACATCATCCCCCACATGATGAAACCTTAGCTGCCAACAGAGAACTTGAAATGGTGGAGAAAGCATCACAAAAAGCTGTTGCACGAAAGCCAAAAAACTATTCCTCTTTCTTCTTCATAATATCATTGCCATGATTAGAGTCAGCGGTCAGTAGGCCCCAAAGAGAGGAAAGGTTAGGTTATCAAGAAACAATCCAATTGCCAGCAAAACGGCCATACGCTAAGAACAGAAACCGGGGTCCTGGATTTCTGTTTCGTGTGGAAATTCGCAGCGCGCAGAATCCGGATCACTCAAAGAACTCAGAAAGTGGACAATGAAACCAAGGCCATTACTGGACACGAAGGAACACTAAAACAAAAAAGGCGTCTCAGAAGCGCGAAAGAAACGGCGAATTGAGGCTTTGAACGACGACGACTCCATCTATCGTTTTCAGGTTACTACAAACTTACGTAAGTCTGGTGCCAAGTGTGGTGTGGAATTTGTTGAGCGTGTCCAAGAAGAGCTCCTTACTAGCCACCACTTCCTCATGCTTGGCGAGCGCTAGCGGGTACACAATTTGTCGCGGCAGCAGAGGCACGACGCCCGACGTCACGGTGCCGATGACACCGACCGCTGCCTGAAGAGGAGGCAGGGGACGCACAGCAGGAGAAGGAGGAGCCACGACGGCGGCGGCGGCGGCGGCGGCAGGAGGAAGAGGAGGAGCAGCAGCAACTGCAACAATAGTCCCGCCATTTTGATCTGCTTGCTGCTGCACGTCGCCTGCCGCCTGCTCCTCCACTTCTTGGACTCCTACCACCGCGGCCGCCGGAGTGACTACCACCGGCACCGCCTGCATTGCCACAACGCTCAGGCCCTTCACGAAAACCAAAACAAGTAAAATATCCCTCGTCCTCGTCCTCCTCGTTCTTTTTTTTTAACAACTGCTTACAAAACCCTTACGATTCTTCTGTCTGTGGAAAGCGCCAACCGGCCAGCCAGCGCGTCTACTCCCTCCCTCGCTCCCTCCGTCCACTCCGATACAAAACAAACGATCGATCGAGGCAACAGCATCATCGATGCAAACCCTTCCCCCCTTCCTTGGTTTCTTACGAAAATGCGTTGCAATTGCTCGTTGCGCACCACGCAAAGAAAAGGCACATGGAATCAAAAAAAAAATACCAAACTCATCAAACAAACTTGTACACTCAAAGAAGGAAGCTACAGAACTCATCTGCCCTCGTTATCTGTTAACTGAACGTTGACGTCGTAGCGTTAGCTTCGGAGCGAGCTCAACGGCCAGATGGAAAAACATTCATTCCCATTTTTCCGCCACCACCCCACCCCCCCCTTTCCCCCCCCCCCCAACCCCTACCCCTGAAAGCCCCCCTTTTCTTCCTTTCTTTTGACTCAAATTACACTACCTTAGAATAATTCCCCCAACCAATCAATGAAATTTGGGACACACCACCTACCTATACTTTTGAGAAAAAAAAATTGTTTAGAAAGCCCCCACGAGGATCGGGATTTTACCGGAATTAGGGCCCACCATGTGAGGTGGAACCGAGCCCAAGCTCAATTTTAATACGGGCTTTTACCAAGCATAAAGACTATTATAAAGACATGCACCAATTTTTTCATTTTTTCAATTTTTTTTTGCTTGTGATATAGCCAACTCGGTGGGTAGGTACTCAATGGTTGTCATGAGGAAAATTAAAAAATTAAAAAAAAAATTTACAAGGTGTTTTGAAAAATGGAATGCATGTTGTTGCAAATGGGCATTAATTCCATTTTTTGAAATGCATGGCCAAGAACAACCAACAGAAGAAAATATATAGGTGTATATGCTGTGTAAGTTACTCCTTGTTTACACTAGAAAATTTGACACAAATCTTTTGCATGTTTGAGATAACCTTTTTTTTTCCAAATGACTTTTGGAATGTTTTAAAATATAAAATAATTGAGCAACTTATGGTGCATTCACACTTGATGTTAAGACAGTGTTAAATGAAAATCTAGGTGGCATCCTAGGTGGCATCTAATGTTAAATGGGCGATAGCATAATGTTATTAGGTGAATGTTAACTTAACATAAAATTTTCATGATAACTAGGTTTAAGTCCTAAATGGTTAGCCTGGTTTTAGGGGGGGACTCAATACTAGAGTCCCTAACACCAAGTGTGAACAACACCTTGAGAAGAATATCCTTTCTGATTTCAGGATAAGCTTTACAAATAATATGAAACCGTGTCTTGCTCTTACTTTTGCATTGATTTTTTTAAGTCCCACGGAAAGCTCACGAACAAGTGCATTCATTAGCTACTAAAATGGGGGCTTGCACTCAGCTCTCACCTCACATGCCCACCACCACCAAAGATGGAAAGTGCCTCTTCTTAGTCGAGGAAACATTAGCCTTACTAAAGTGGGGTGGATATTAAAATTTGCATCAACCCCTCACGAGGTATAAGGCCAGGTATCAAAGTTGATGTCACGGCCACCAAAAACATCAAATACTTCATTATTTTAAATAACCATGGTTATAAAAAAAAATCAAATGCTCGGTCATTAAATATATAACCATGGTTCATTTTTACTTTTATTTTTTGAAATTTTCTAATCATTGCTTAAGAAAATGCTGAGTATATTTCGTGATTCTTTCATGAAAACTGGGTGGTTCTTTGAAGTTTTGAAATATGCAAAATTGGAAATTGACGGGTATTAAAAAAATTCAAAACACCCACCACCACCACACCCCCACACTGGTTTCCATAACACATGCTCTCTCCAATGGAACATCAAAGGTGAAAAAAAACTATGTTACAAAGAAGTTAATCTAATCAAACACTAGAATGAGAGTGTGTGAGTTACTACTATGAATAGTTGAGATGCATAAGCCATAAACATCCATCCATCCATCATGAGAATCAAGTTGTCATGTTTTCATCCAAGCAATGAAGGGCTACAAAATCATTCGGGCCATAGATGATACCTTTGTGTCAACTACTTAGTAGGGTTTAAGATTTAGGGGTTTTGAGGTTCGAGGTTGAAAGGGTTGGGGTCGTTTACTCACACAACTTAACCATAAATCAATACATCAAAGATTCTCATGAACCATGGTTAATATGTAAACTGAAAATGTTGCAAAAGCTTGCACGCCACAACCTTCTCGTTCATTTTGCTTATGTTGGTACACTATTTTACAACATCACAAAATTCTTGCCAAGCTTTGCGGATTGCATGTTAACACTTAAAGAAAAGAGTTTTGCGTGAGGGGAGGTGGGGGAAGGGTGTAGGGTTTAGTGGGTCCATCCAAGACTAGGTACCTACTAACCTAGGACCCTTAGAAAAATAGGTTGATGACGACATGCATCATGCAAATGAAAATCAAAAGTAAATTTTGTGATGATGTGGCACAATGGATCCGCTCTTTTGTGCCACGTATCTGGCAATGATTGGACGATGATGACAAAGAAGCCAATGTGGGTCCCAAGCGTGTGAACCCTTGCCAAGACTTTTTGGACCCTATTGTAATGGGAATAGGACAATGTGAAGTGTGTGATATGGTACAGAGAAAACTGAAATTACAACCAATAAATAAAAATTTGTGGCATTTTCTAGAGAGAAATATAAAAGGCATACATTATTAATTAGATCCATGATTTTTTTAACAATTGCCTAAGTCAATTTATATACTACTACAATATGCCCATACCACAAAGTACATACCTTGGCAGTTTCCACACTAATTATATTATTTTCAGAAATTTTGAATTATTATTTTGAATTTCAAAGAGAAAGATTTTGTGAAAGAAAAATATTGAGTCTTGAGAAATATTTTAATTTTCAAAATGAAATTTTCATAATAAATTAATTATTCAACACATATGCGTCAAAGTTACCAAGGTACTAAACAAATTGATGTTTCCCAACTTGCACATTTCACATAATTCTTTTTCAAAAACATAGATTTAATGAAGAGGACATAATTTTTCATACAAAAATATATTTCATGGAGATTACTTCTATGCTAATTAAGAACAATTTGCCTTCACAATTTGAGGAACTCAAATGTTATTACTAGACACAAATGGAATGCATTGTTAAAAAAAAGGGATTGCACAAAGAAAGAAACTTCTTACATGAAGACAAGGAAAAGGCCACCATTTAGGACCTATTTTATTTTATTTTTACTATGTTCACAAGTTCCAAAAAACCTAACTTGTCCTAATGTAGTTTTCATCTTGTAAACCTTTCTTTCAAGTGTAAAATATACAAAATTGCAAAGTTTTCAACTTAAACATGTTTAGATAATGTTTCATCAAAGAGATAAAAATTTTAAATAACTTTTTGAAAGGAAGAATCCATTGAGATCCCATATTTTTTAGCCATTGATTTTGACCACCATCTTTGAGTTAGTTTTTAATTAAAGAAGGTCAACTATATGAAACTCTTTGACAAGTTTGAATAACATGTTAGAATGTCTTTTCATTAGTTGCATTTTCAACTTTGGATGTTTGATTTTTTTGGTTTTGATTTCAAATGTTTTAGATTTGCAAAACTTGCACCTTCAAGTACACTTTCAACATGGGCATTTAATGCTAATGGAAAGGAATGTAAGCCACACCTTCAACTTGAGAATGTCATGTTAATGGAAGACAATTAAAGTCGGATCTAATTGTGCTTAAAGGAGTTAACAATAATGTATTGAATCATGTTGTGATAAAGTAAAAACACTATGTTTACACAATGTGTAGATAATGTTTAGATAATTTATAACATTTTTTCACTATGTTTTATAAGTATAGAAAATATTGGTTATGGGCTTTAAAATGTGATGAGAGATATTTTATATTTATTTTATTATTTTCAAACTTATCTTTATATTGGATTAATGTATCAAAAATGTGTTTGTATAAATATAACACATAATACTCAACATTCATTTATTTTTTTGAAACTTGCAAACATGTTAAATAAACAATGGTTATGGTTACATTGACTTCTTATAACACAATTGGACCCACCTTCCAAAGGTGAAGGTGTCATTGTTCTATATAAAAAATTCCTCATTCACATCAATAACTTAAAAACATTGAAATTTGAACATTAACAAAAGATTTTACCAAATGAGAAAGGTTACAATTTGTGTCATCATCAATATTGAACCCCGTACCAAATCCATTTCCATATTTAAAAAATGATTAAACATTTATTACATAAATATATGATCAATTTTCATAGATTAACATCAATTGAAAATTTCACATATACATTTGCTCAATGGTTTACAAACATCTTCAAATTTTCAAGTGCATAACAAAACAACACAAAAATATTCAAGTCCAAAAACTATCACATGCCTAAGCCACAAAACCCAAAAAAACATTGCTTTGAACATCAACAAAACATTACATTAGCACAAATATGCAAAATCCCAAAGATTAGAAAATTGTTAGAATATTTAATTCAAACACAAATTTGTTACCTTCCTTCCACAAGAAATTCCTTTTAATATTTTACACATTATTTCAAGCCCAAAAATTTCTTCAACTTGGATATATAAATTATTTCAAATACCACCAAAACCATCATTTTAGGCCTTCACAAAATTCAAATGTTTAATTTTTAACTAACATTTTTCCAACAAAAAAAATCAAATCCTTTCAACTTCCACACTAATAACATGGTTGCAACATTAACATGGCTTCCAACACCACATAAGTTTTTTTCCAAGAACAATTATCAACTATCAAATGTTGCCTCTTCTTCATCTACCTATTCTTCTAAGTACCATTCCAATTTTTTCTTTTAAAAACTTTTAAACTCTTGAAAATCTTCTCATTAACACAATGCAAAACACCAAAAAACATTAAATTGTCAATCTTGTCACCATGAAGAACAATTTGATTACATTGTCATCATTGTCATTGAAAACCACACACCAAAATGAAAACAAATTGATTCCTAACCATAAAACATCAATTCCTTCAAAATTGAACACCATTTTGCATTGCATATGTAACCACTCCTACGTTTAAAAGTTTGTGCCCACAAATTATAGCAAAATTGCAAGATGAAACTCATGTAGACATTTTCAACAACATATCATTGTCAATAAGCAAATACGAAAAACATTCACAAATTTCACAAACAATTCAAAAATTTAGTAGGGTAAAACTAACCATCACTGATTAATAGCTAATGATTGAACAATGATTTTTAGTTGAAACATTAATGTTGAAAAAGTCGCCCATGAATGAAAATGTGTTTGAAATTTTTAAGGTTTAACAAAAAATTTGAAAGTTAAAATGTTTGGGAGATGAAATTGTACATACTCAATATATTTTAAATATTCAAATGGATGAAACATTCTTTTTAAATGATGAAAAATATTCATGTTTAATGTGAGAAATAACATATTTATTGAAAATTACATCACGATAATTGCACATATTAAGTTGAAATGTAAATCATATGTACTTCACATCAAATACATATAAAATACACATCATTTATACAATTATATATAAAAATTATGTATAAAACTATATATATTATTTTATTTAATTTTAAATTTGTGCCATTTTTATACTGTGAAGCCCACAAATTTTGCACAAAATTTTTAAAAAAAATTCGCATGCATTTTATTGAAATTTCATGATATTGAAAGTTTGTAATGAAAGCCAATTTGGAGCTTATGGAATATTAAAGTTTATAGTCCTCGCAAACATGTCATCCTTATAAAAAAATTTAAATGAAAAATTGCAATGTTTTTAAAAGCTCATAATCCTTGCCACCATTATTTTGAAAAATGGATTAAAAGTGAAACCTTTAACAAATGGGATTTGAAAAGAAATGCAAATAAATATTGTTACATCTGAGATCAATAATTAAGTAAGAATAGTAAATGTTGCATTTGGGATTAAATATGACATAAAAGAGCTTAAAGTAGGGATAATGCAAAATAAAGCAAATTTAAGTGGCATACCAAAACTAATGCAAGAATACATAATTAAATATTCAAAATACCTTCTTTTGTTGTTGGTTTTAACAATCGACAATTTTATAATTGTCACCAAACTATAAGAATAAGTTAGGTTGTAGATTTCCTTCCTTCCCACAATGTCACATTTTGAAATGCACTCCCGTTGCGTGCACATCAATAGTTGATATCACCTTAGATGAAAAGGATTTTGTTAACTTTTATAAGTTATTTGTCTCTTATGAAAAATGAAAAACAATGCAATTCAACACTATCCAAATATAACACATTGTCTAATATTTTGGTCTTTGTATAAGAATTATCAATTTTTACCACTTGTAGCGTTTGAACGAACACCCCCTAATGCTTGGAGATTGAGATTATGAGGAGTAGGGTTGAAATGAACTTGTGAGTTCAAGAAGCATGCAATTTGTACCATGACATATTGGAAATGGATCATTAGTAAATTGCCTTACGACTTGTTTCAATGTGCCAAGGAAGTGACAAAGTGGGGTTTTGGGTCAAGATTATGAAGATTAAAACAACCAACAATCTTAACATGCCACATTATCAACACAAGATTAAAGGTAATCCCAACCTACCACTACAAGACAAAAGGAATAACAACCTAATCCTAGCACATAACAACACACAATTTAACAAAAAATTATAGATTGCATAATGCATCTAAAACTGGCAAATGTACATATCAACATGTAGAAAATGTAAATGATACAATGGAGAGGGGACACACATCTTTGGCAAAGGTCAATAAATATTGGAACATCCCTTTTAGCCTCATTTTCATATGACTTCAATGGTAGAACCAAAACAAATAAAATGGGTTTATAAGGTGTGTTAACAAAAAAAAAAGATGGAACAATAGTCACCTATGTTTGAAGATGTAAAAGCCTAGCTTATCCATCACCTTTCAATAATTCAAACTAAAAATAAATGAAATTGAACAAACCAAACCCAAGCCATTTCAAAATGGTGCACGAAATAGTTAATGTTATTATTTCAAAAAACAACATCCATAAATTAACATCCATCTTGCAAAAGGGCAAGAAGTTTTAAGCAAAATGGTTAACTATCCAAGCATGCCATGTTTTTCCTTTAACTTGGAAAAGACGTACACACAACACAAGTACCCGTTAAATCACATTTGGAATTTGAATTAAACTAACTTGCAAGCAGGATGACAATTTAGTGCTTAAGTTTTGGTTAAACAAAGTTTTCATAATGTTTATAACACCATCCTTAAGTCTTGGGAATGGTTAACTATCAATTGTGTTGTTAATGTAGCATGGACAACTTTGCATATCTTTTACATTTTTAGAGGTTCAACGATGTAGGAATAATACATAAATTTATGTAGACCACAAACATGCATGGCCACACAAAAGAAAGTTTGGATGACAAGATATTTCTTTACCTACATCACAAACCTCCAATATCATGAAATTTCAATAAAATGCTTGGAAAAACTATGAAATAATATGTCGTGCAAAATTTGTGGGCTTCAAAATGTAAAAATGGCTCAAAACTATATATATTATATTTACATAAACAATGTGTATTTACAATTATTATGTTTTGATATGAAGTACACATGATTTACATTTAAACTATATTTGTGCAATTATTGTGATGTAATTTTACATAAAAATATGTGGTCTTGTGTATTAAATTTGAACATTCAAATATGTCATTTGAAAATAATGTCTCATATGTTTAAATATTTAAAATATTGAATACATACAAATATCATTCATATTAATCATAACATGGAATTCATGCAATTTTTGTAAAAATTTATGAAAATCAATTTTGCACAAACCTATGAAACTTGGTAAATTTGTGATGTAGTGGTTGTATTTTTGTAACAAATTTCTACCACAGTTGGATTTTTCAATTTAACAAGCAATTTTACATTTGGCCTAAACATGGTCTTCACATGTGCTCTAGCCATTTAAAGGTGTCTAACGAAAGTTTAATTCAAGTGAAGTGTTCATTACAATATAAAACAAGGATCATGATGAAATTCATACCCTTCAAATGCAATAGATCATTCTACTAACACTAGGGATAAGGTTGTAATAGTTACATACTTGTTCAATATTACAAGGATTTTCCAAAAAATGCCTACAACAATTTTTCTTATAGTTGAATGCACTTTTTGCCTACACCTTGATACTACAAAGAAATGCCTTGAAACCTTGCCACCCTAGCAAACAACAATGAACAAGATGAGATAATGTTGAACTTGGAGGATCCTAGTAATGAATTAAAAGACTTCATTGTTCCAAGTTAGACCCAAGGAGCTTTTAGATTGGTTGATATATTTTCAATGCTTCAATTACTAGCAAAAAGAACCCATGTCAATGAGTCACTTGTAGTTGTTCCAACTCACATGTGACCACATATACCAATAATTGGTAATTTTGAAATAAAAGGTAGTGGACAAGAAGGTTGAAACAAAAGCAAAAAACCTAAAACAAAGGAGAAAGAAAAAATAAAATCAAAATGAGCTCAAGATACATTTTCTTAAATCAAATGAATGATTCGAAGGAACATTGAGAAGAAGCATATAATTATGCTCAATCAAGTCTGATCCAATTATATCCAAAAGGATATCAAATATATATATAAGAAAAAAGAAGAAAGGAATGATAATATGAAAAATCATGGCCATTGAAACCACATTACCTTAAAACTACAACTCATTATTAGACAACTACATACAAGTAAAAGATGGAAATACTAACGATTAATAAAAAAAATGTCATGTAAAAAAATCAAGGAGTTATATTATTGTGCAATTTAATTGCAAATGTGACACTTATACAATGTAATTATAGATCCTACATATAGATGTATATAAATGTAATCAATCATGTTTGAATTTTTAATAATATGTGATAATTACATTACAATTGGTGTAAATGCAATACTTAATTAATAAATACATTGCAACTAATGTAAAACATTGACACATATGATAATGCCATGCATACACAATTCCACCACCCATCAAATCATATGACAATCATAATTAATAGTTAATTCCAATTCCCATTGATATTACTATTTCTACCACTATGTTGTCACTATAAAATTATTACTTTTCCACTATTTTGTGACGATTGTTCATTTATTAATCAATTGATAACTAGAAAATTAATAATAACACTTTAATATTTAGTAAACTTTTACTGGCTCATTGACTATTACATATTAATTACTATTTGATTTAATTAATTACTATGAACCGATTAATTTAAAAAAAAATTAACAATGAACCTAAATTAATCAATTTAATTCCAAAAACTAGTTTGTGAATTGAATCAAAGAAGTTTTAAAATAATAAACTAGTTAAATAATTCAAAGAATTCAGTTTAAATAATTAATCACCATTTTAAAAAAATTAGATAATTAATTATTTGATGACTATGCTTTCAGCCCAAATTCACATTTAATTTTAAATATTGATGATTAAAATAAAATAATTAGTTATTAATCAAATAATACTCAATATAATTAAATATTATGAATTTATTAATTAATCTCATTTAGATAGTTGTTTGGTTAGTTAATTTAGATAATTAATTAAAATATTGAAATCAGATATTGAATGATTGATTATTTAAATATAAATAGTTAAATATCTAAGTAAAATATCTACTTTCAATAACTAGCTAATTATCTGAATGAGAATAAATTATTCAAATAACAAGTTTAGATCATTAATTCAAATAAATAATTATAGGAATCCAAATGATTAATTATCTGAATTTTATCTAACTTCAGATCATGAATTATTTGATAATTAACTAACAAATTATTTGAATTAGACATATTAATTGAAAACATAACTCAAATGATAAATTCAGATATTTAATTATTAATAAACAATTTACATATATAATTGTTAGTATTTATTTATTTAGTTATACAATTTACAAAATTAAAAAAAAAAATGGGAAAGTCTTTTTATAGTTTCAACCTAATATCTAATTAACGTGTAATTGAAAGATTTAACCAATATGTTTTATTTTTGAATTTTATTTCACAAACTATATAAACAAGGTGTCTTTTCTTTTGTGTTCACATTAAAATACATGTCTCATTTTGGAATGAGTTTAACAAAATATAACCCTATATATGAAACATAAAGTAAAATAAAAATATTTACATGGCTACTATTTAGTTCACCTATTCTTCTATCTTTTTACTTACTTACTTACTTGCTTACCTGGTAAAATAAGTAATTAATATTACTTTTCTACGTACCTATTTAAGTATATAAATAGGTATGTAATGTATGTAGGTATGTAGCTTGAGTATGTAAAGTATGTCTTACCTACCTACTTATTTTTACTTACGTATCTAAGTAGGTAGGTAGATCTTGCTAACCCATCAACTTATGCTTATCTATTAACTTACATTGTTATTTCATTTTAAAAAAAATCAATTAATATGCCATGCAATAACTTTCGATTATGTCATGTGTCACAATCTAAAACCATATAAAATGAATCATAGTGCATGTCAAAGATTAATATTTCAAAAAAAAAAATGTTCACCCAAAAATCCCAATGGTGGCAAGTATTAGATTTTGATGGATTGATGAAAAGTAATGTCCAACATGATGTAACCATGGTAGTTGGAAAGTAATTACATTAAAGTTGCATAGTAATTGTTTTTACATAGTGGTAATTGGGTTGCACACGTTGTATATGTATACATTTCACATATGGTGAGTTGCATCCGTTGTAATTCATGCAACTTGTGTAATAGCCCTCATGCCCATAGAAATGCATTGAGTTGCAATGAATTTCAAATGATCATTGTAATTGAAAAACCTAGTTGCAAGGCCAATTGCAAATTACCCCATTTTTTCATAGTGTGAGCACATTTGAATTCAAACATTTTTGATTCCTCCCAAAGTTTTTGCAATGATAATCAATTTGTGATTGTTGCATTTTCAACATTCATAAGAAAGAGAAGGAAAAAGATAGAAATGAGGATGAAGAATGATGAGAAATAAATAGAACATCGGTGAATTCATGTGTTATTACTTCCTTCCCACTTGTTGTAACAATGAATAGCACCATTGTTGCATTCTTCTTGACTTGTAAGAAAAAGAAAGAAGGAAGGAAAAAAAATAGGAATTTAATAAAGTTGAACAAAATGGAAAGATAAACAAAAATGAAAAAATTGCAAGCTAGTTTGTGTGTTCCACCAATAATTCATAACAAATCTACTATGTTTCAACTTCAAATAATTATTGCCTTCTTATTATAAGTTTTGTTTAGCCATCTCCAATAACTAGGTATGAAGAAAATAAAAATACTAGGTTGAAAACCACAATCTTTTATATAAGGAAAAGAATTAAATTTTTTTTGTACCAAAAAATGTTAGCAATTGTTTTTTTTTTTTCATATTTTCATGGAACACAATGTATTTTTCTCTCAACATCCTATACAATATCCTTCACCATTAGTCCTTTTTTCTCGAAAAACAACAAGCAAAAATGAAAAAAAATGAAGAACCCACACAAAAGAAAATGAGGAATTGAAGAAAACCCCCAACATAAACAAGTTCCCAATCACTCGTAAACCATAAACACATTTCATCCCTTTTTACAAAACAAAATTTTTATCTTCATTTCCTTCACAAAAATTTAATTGAATAAGAAATTGATTAAGTCATGCCTCAATCTTCGAAGACTAACTAGCCACCCAAACAATTTCGTTTTTCGGTAAAAAATAGGAAAGACAATAAATGAATACTTACCATTATTAAATAAAAAATCATCAAAATGCTTTACTAAATTAGTTAAAATAGATAATTTTCCCACTAACACATTTTTTCACTAAAATTCTATATTTTAATTACCTGTAATTATGAGGCTATATTTGGCAATATTTCGCTTTAATTAAAAAAATATTTTTCAAATTTAAACTGGGACTAAATATAATTTAAAAACCTTTTAAATTATTAATGCGTTATTGATGGGTTGAAAAAGGGGGGAAAATAAAAAAGACAAAAAAATCTTAGCTGGGAACAAAGAATATTCGACCCATTAATTAGCTCGACAAGGGAATACGAATACCGATCTGGCACTTCACTTTGGACGGTCCAGATCACCCAAAGCAACAGCTAGTAAGCACCCATCGAACCAGTCTAGACTGAGTGAGAGTAAACGGTACGGTAAAAAAAGAGAGGAGGTAAGTAAAAAAAAAGGCTAGGGTGTAAATACTTAGAACCTATCTAGCTCTCTCTTTCTTACCACAGTAAAAGCTCAAACGGCCCACTAATGGCATATCATAACTGCGACGCCGCCATTTTACCAAAGTCATTTAATATTTAAAAATAAAAATAAAAATCCCCTACTGAAACAAATGGGCAAACTCGAAGAAGTAGTTTGGCGAATTCTTTTGGAGAAAAAAAGGGGAGTTTTCGCCAGAAATTTGGGGGTAGTTTCGCCATTTGAGGATTTAGCCAAAAAGAAATGATTGCTCAAAAGTTGAGGGGGAAAAACAATACCCACGAAATGCCCAAGTTAATTTTATTCTATTTACAAGAAAAGTAAATTTGTTTTAACTTAAGAGAAATTATCTTCACCTAGGTAAGGAAAAAAAAATCCGACCAGTCGCCAAATTATTTTACTTTCTTACACAGTAAAAAAAATTCTCGTTCACTATGTAAATTTCTCTGTTTACCTACGTAAGTTACCAGGGTTTGGTTATTTGCGGCGCGTCGGGAGTTTGGGTACCGTGTTCTCGTCAGCTCCGCTTCCCCCCTAAACTGCGCGCTCGCTTGTCGGCGGACGTTCCGGCACTCGAGCGCGAACGTCCCCTAGGGTTTGGCGCTCGCTCCGATTTCCCCCCTTTTAACATCTTGAACTCGCGCCGGAGAGAGAGAGACAGAGCGAGAGAGAGAGAGAGAGCCTGCGGGCGGGCGGACGGGCGAGCGAACGAACGAACGAACTAACGAGCGAGAGAGCACTCGCGTGTGTGACTTAGAAACACAAGAAGTAGAAGGAATTTTGTCGTTTTTGTAAAGCGGTGGATTGGGGACAATGCAGGCGGTGGCGTCGGTAGCGTCTGTAGGAGATGGCCAAGAATTGTATCGGCCAGTTGTGGTGCAAGCAGACCAGAATGGTGTCTTCGCTACTGCTGCTACTACGGCTGCTGTTGCTGCTGGTGCCATGCCTTCAGCTGGCGAGTTGGGTAGTGTCGCGATGACGCTAGGAGGAGGAGGTGTTGTGGATAGCACTCTGCAACGTCGGGCTCTTTACCCCCCTGCTTTGGCTACGCACCAGGAAGTCGTGGCCAGCAAGGATCTTTTCTTGGACACGCTGAACAAATTCCACACCGCTCTTGGTGCCAAGCTGCTCGCGTAAGTACTCTTTTTCTTCTGCAGAGAAATACATACTTTTGTGGTGAAGAAGAAGTGTCACTAGCTCGCATTGATCGTTTGTGTAATCTTTTATTTTCTCTTCTCTCCGGGCCTGAGTTCGCTGAACCCAGTAGTTATCGGGGGTCCAAGTTTTGTGTACTGATACGGTAGTGAGAATCGAACAGTCAGGGTTTTCTTTTTGGTCCTTTTGCGTACAAGGACTCCCATAGCACAGCTTCCTCCAAGCAGTTCTTGGTGAGGACTAGAGGACACCAAGAAAATCGATGCTCTTTCTTCAATTCTTCAAGGCCATCTCTACCTCTCTTTCCTTCAGTTTCTAAAACCCAGAACCCTTGGGCCTAAGCAAACAGATGGTGTACAGGAGTTGGGTGCTTTTCAACCTTGGCATTTTAACACCGCCCCCAGTGTTTGAACTTGCATGCCTTTTATGTCCAGAGTTGAACTCTCATTGTGTCTGACGGTAGCCAGGGCTTCCTGGCTGTCGGTCATCAGTTTTTTTCTTTGTATGAGCACATGGGTATCATCTTTTCCAGTTGTATTGCACTGTCACTTTTGTGGTGATGTGAGAGAGCTTCAGCTGCAATCGGAGAACATGCTGCCCTTGGCCCTCCGAAGGACCTTGATGCATGTGCAGGTTCGCAGCAGATAGATGGATAAAAGCAAGTCATATCCCTCCAGCTCTAGACAATGTCATCATTTAATGTTCTTTTTGCTTCTTGAAGTCTTATAGAGATTCCAGAGGCAGAGTTCTGTGCAAATATTTGTATGGGGTTTGGAGCAGATTTGCTTGGTTCTCTACACCCACCATCAGGAACTGATGAAAGTCAGTGGGGAGCAATGGCAGCTAGTCACTGCCATCCATGATGAGTTGATGGTTGGATGCTTTGTGAATGAACCCCACAAGCTTATTGCCATGCTCATTCTAGAGCAAAGCAGTGGTATTATTGTGCAGTTTTCTCTGCTCTCATAGATGTTTCCCTGACAAGCTAGATTGTGTTGCTGTAACATGTACTCTTCTATTGCAATATATCTGCTAGTGTATGTTGTGACCTTTACCTGTTTTTCCTGAGTCACCATTGACTGCAAATTCTGCGAAGGGTTCAGAAAGAAGAGAAGACAGGGAAAGGTTCACGAGGCTCGAATCTTCTGATAAAGTCTTGGAGGGTGAAGGTTGTTTGAAAACCTTGGAATCTCTGCAATTTTGGAATTTGGAAGCCTCTTGTTGTCTACTGCAGAGAGTTAGTCTGCAGCTTCCATCAGTGTTGCTGCATGCAGCTAAATGGCCACTTTGTAGGTCAGACGTTCTCATAATGGCATACTTGGACAAAAAAGGCATGATTTTGACAATATAGCTGATCTGCTATCTTCTTGTTCTAACATTATATGCATAGATTGGCAGATGCCCTTGGTTTTGTATGTCCATGTTTTCAAGCGTTGGTGCGTTGTAATGAAATACACAGTCAAGTTGTATCTTGAGAATAGGCTGCATAATAATGATATGGTCGAATATATATGCCTGCAAGTAATCACTTACTGGTTTGGGTAATGTCTTCTTCTTCTTCTCCTCATGTGACAATGTCTTATGCGGTATTTACATGTCTCTTGAGTGCTTACCAACAGCGAGAATGAGTCCTGTCGCTTCCAGAAATGCAACAAAGAATCAGGATGTAGGTTTTGTGGAGTGGTTTTTCCAGATTTTGGGGAAATGTACATCGTTTTATACTTAGGTACACACACCATTTGGAGCCAATGAAGTTAGTGGGTAGTTATGGCAGCTTGTCACTGTTCTATATCATGAAGATGATGGTCTGACACATCGTAAGCAACTCTGATAAGGTTGTAAGTACATGCAGTTGTTGTGGAGATCTTTCTTCAATTTGATAGATATTTGGATTGGTGCAGGATCCCAAAGATAGGAGGCAAGGCCCTTGACTTGCACTTTCTCTATGTGGAAGTCACATCAAGAGGTGGCTGTCAACAGGTTTGTTTTACTCATCTACTCCTGGGTGTTTCTGAGGTTCCACACCAGTATACAGAGGTTTCCTGATATTGGTGTACAGTGAAAAATTGTGATACATTTTTTTGAATATTGAATACAGCATCTGAAACTACAGCTTTTATATTGTGGATTTTAGGGGTAAAATTGAGCGTATTGCCCTTTGTTCAAGCAGGTAATCAAGGATAGGAAATGGAAGGAACTTCAAGTTGCCTTCAATTTTCCTCATACAACCACCAGTGCAGCATATGTGTTGCGCAAGTACTACATTGTGCTCCTCCATCACTATGAACAAGTCTACTTTTTGGGAACTCAGGGCCCCTTGGTCCCCCCTCCAAGTAGGTTACTCCCTCTGGGAGCTCCAAGGTGCATGACTAAAAGTTATAAGTACCAATAAGGACATTGATGTGGGAAATGATTAGGTCGATTTGTCGCACAACTTAAACTATTGTCATCATGAGTGAAATACTGTTCTTGATTTTGGTGGGTTGGGTTGGAAGTTCCCTTGCCAGCGCCAATCCCTATCAGTGTACTGAGGGATCCAATCTCAGAAGTGGGGCTTAATTCTGAGGAAATTGGGCCTCAGAATGCTTCCCCAATTCCAACACTATCTTTGGTTGTCCCTCCAAGTACGTGATTGTACCATTGCAGCATGTTTGAGAAAATTTGTGCTGAAAGTTGAATGGTCTAGAAGGGTACTCTGGTTGAATGCATTGTAGTTTAGAGCATGAGTTAAGCTGGGCCACCACAAAATGTGATCTTAACCAATGTTGTTTTGTGCTTTTGGTATTCTGGTTTTGGAAGTTGCTATTTCAGGGCCAAGTCCTTTGAGTATAGGAAGGGATGCATCAATGCAGCCACTATCAGAGGTTGGGTCAGACACAGGAAAAAATAGGAAAAGGAAGCTTCTCCCAATTCAAGTGCTTCCAGGTCTTTGGGCACCCTCGACTAACTGTTCCTACTAGAGTCTGTAATATCACTCACTCCAGTGCTGCTTTGTCTGATTTTGGTCATGCCCTTAAAAAAGGTGTGCATCCAGAATGAAATGAATAGTTCACATTCGTTTGACTGCAACAAATGTGGAGTTTCTATTCAACAGCTCATGAAATAATGACAAGGGGAATTGGGTTTATTTTTTGTTGTGATGTGTAGTGCCAGATCCATCAGTTTCGATTGGGCGTGTGGTGACAGGTGCAATTGAGGGCAAGTTTGAGCATGGCTACCTTGTTAGCATTATTATGGGCACAGAGAAGCTTAGAGGGGTGCTATATCACTTGCCATCAGGCCATAGGGGCTTGCAACATGCCAGTGTGCACAACCTCCCAGGGACACTTGGTGCAGAGCTGCAAATCCCTAGCAGAGAGATACCAACTGTTCAGAGCTCTGGGCGGAAACGCCGAAAACGAAAAAAGGACCCGAAAGCCCCACGTTCACATCGGTCCGGTTACAATTTTTTCTTTGTAGAGCAGCACATGAAGTTGAAAACCTTTTATCGGGATAGAGAGAGAGAGCTCAGCCGCCTGATAGGGGCTGCCTGGAACAGGCTCACAGACGAGGAGAAATCTGTAAGCAAAAAGTGTTTCTTGGATCCCAACTGTCTATGGTATTTGTTTGCCTCTTTTGTAAGGTGTAAGGTAGCATTCTTTTCTGCACAGCCTGTCAGATAGGCTCAAGGCTACTAATTTTTGAAGGAAAATATTTTAAATGCAATATCAGGAGTGGTCATCAGTAGTGGGTTAAAGGGTTTAGGGTTTAGGAATGGAGTGATATGTAGAGATAACTCTCTTTCTAGGTTTGATACCTATGTGAACAAGTGAACTTATGGATTTCTGTGCAGCCATACCAAGATCAAGCTGTGAAAGACAAGGAGAGGTTTCAGAAAGAGATGCAGGAATATCAGGAATCATTGAAAATTCATGATGGAGTCATACCTGCAGGCTCTGGACTGCAGCAGGAACTGACAGTGGGGAATGAAAAGGATACCATAGATGATATCCGTGACCAGCAAGTAGACAATATGGTGGCAAAGTTGGTAGAAACATTTGGGACTTCACCTCCTGAGCCAAACTTGAGCTCTCCTGCTGTTTCTGAACATGAGGATTCTTCTTTGCGCAACCAGCCCAGGTCTCCGTATGTCACACCGGACCCGGAAACCTTCTATGGAAATGACAATTCAGAGGTTGTTTCTGATCATGGTGCATATGGCTAGTAAAGGCTCTGTTTGTCAGAGTCCTATTTCACCTACTTGCAAATTTGCTATGAAAGACTAGTGCTACTGATGACATTTTATGGTTGCTCATACTATGAATGCCTGGCTAGGTAAGTCTCAGAAGAAGTTTTCCCTCCCTCAGGGGTGTATAATAGAGACCCATCATGCTAGTTGTGTCTTTGATAAGCTCTGATTGATGATTGCTGGAGCTATCGGGCAGGGACACCAAGTCAACTTGTAGATCATTTTGTTTCGTTCAGGAAATGTTCCCCTTTGCAGCAGTCTGGGCTCCCTGAACATGTTGAAGGCTGGTGTTGTATTTTGCGGCTTAGGTTGAAGGTGCTGAAGGATTTTCGAACTGCTCTCTGCACAGAGATTGGGAAAGGCAGACAAAGGAGCAATTCCAGATGTTCTGAGCATCTGTGGATATATTTTCTTCAGGTCTCTCTTGGTGAACTATCATTGTTTTATTTGTACAGACAGTTACCATGGTGACATCATTTTGACCTGTATGTACTGTGATTCAATGGGACTGTTTTGCAGTGTGCCATTTGGGAATGTAAATCTTTCAAGAGAAGCATCTTATATGCTGCAATCTGCACAGATTATGTAGGACTTAATAATCAAAAGGGTTAGGTGATTAGGCTTCCGTTTGAAGACTTAATTCAGAGGACTCAAATATTTGGAAGACTTAAGAATATTTGGACTTAAGAATATATGGATTGCCGTTCATATTTATAAATAATAGTAATAAGTCTAAATAATTGTAGCAACAACCACACAGTCACAAGTTTGTTTAGGATTTTGAACTGGAATTTTTTTAAACAGTAACATACTACCCTAAGATCAACAACCTGTTGAATGCGACATAGGACAATCTCTTCGTCTCTCCCTAGATTTGAGAAAGAAGAATGTTGTGATAGTGGCCGCCACTATTTGCTTCGTAGAATTGTGTCCATCTTTCTTAGAATCTCCTTCTATCCCTCAATCTCCTTTCTATATGTTGTGTTTGTGTATGTCCATAAAAGCCTGATGCCATCGCACCGAACGCCTGTGTGTGAAGAGGATTAGCTTTTTCTTTCTGTCAACTCATGTGTGTTGTGTGTGTGTCTATCTACAAAAGCTCAATGCCATCATTTATTTCCATATCATTTCATACTTGTAACTTAGGAAGACTTTTAGTTTCTCTATTTTAGTCTCCCTTTTACTCTTAGTCTGCCTTTTACTTTGTGTTGTGTATGTTTACAAAAGCCCAATTCCATTGTTATCACGTCATTCCATCATCATCATTCAAGAAAACCATGAAGCTTGATCATTATCATTATCACTTAGAAAAAACACAAGCTACTCATCGTTGCCATTGTCATGACTAAGGAAAAACATGAGTTGTTGTTCCATGTTGCCATAGTTGCCTCTCAACAAAAACATGAACTATTGTTCCTTGTTGCCATTGCCGTCATCATTCAGGAAGAATACGAGTTGTACCCCATCACCATCATTGTCATTCAAGATGAAGAAAAGTTTTTCATTGTTACCATTATTATCGTTTAAGAAAAACATGAACTTTGTTGCTCCCTCTCACCATTGGTATTGTTCAAGAGGATCACAAGATGGTGCTTGCTATTTTTGCCCTACCCCCATTCTATTTGCATTTGTGTTTGTTTGAAAAAAAAATTGGATTTGAGGTTCTTGTGAAATTTGGTTCTTTTGTTGACTAAATTTTGCTAAGAGATTTCTTCCAATCAAATTGAATATATTAACTAGTTACAATGCTTACTTTACTCATTTCACTAACCATGAAAACTTTTTTCACTAATAAAAGGACTAATAGAGACAATGTGAAAAGGCATTACTAGCTTTCAAGTTGGAATAATGTTTAATGTGCATGGAATTGTCTTTCATTGGTGTGAAACAATGGATCTGAAGGACATTAAAGTGTTAACAATTGCTATAAGAAAGCTTTTAAGGTATATTTGGTATATTTTGACACCTTTTTTCAAGAATATGATCAAAACTTGCATGTACATTCCCCTTCTCTTATGTGGCTTCCTTATTTCAAAATGTATGGCGGTGTTTGAAACCAAGATCCTACAAGGTTATGAAAAGATAAACTATTGGGACTATAAGTCGAAAGTTTTAGTGTAGGTTAGGAAAGTTAAAAGATTGTTCCTATTCTTGCTAGCGTTTATTTCACGTTCTTGCACAAAAGTGACAACCTATGTCGATAGCAAATTGGCAGATTGATGTTTGTTTCTTGATCCAACTTCCATCAATAACTTGCTTCAAGGCTCATTTAAGACATTTGACAAAAAATTTGATGACCCAAAATTAATGTAATATAAAGTTGGACTACAATTTTGTGAACCTCACATTTTTGAAAAAACTATAGTCTAAATGATTTGTGGAACTTAAATTTTCAAAAAACCATTATGTACCAAAAAAATTTAGTGCAAAAGATCTATGTATTTACCCTTTCTATCTATGTCCCTCTCTCTTATCTTTCAATCTTTTTATGTTTTCGTTCTCTTTCATTGAACATTCCTACTTTCACTATCTTTTTTTATTCTTCATGTTTTTAAAAATTCAATCAATTTCTCTTTCCCCTCTAAGTCACTAGAGCCAATAAACCCATCACAAGCCCCCATACCTCTCCATCCTTCTTTTTGTCTTTTTCTTTCCTTTTTGATAGTCGTCACCAATGTGATCAGAACCCACTATAAACCCTTGCCTCTTTCATTTGATAAGCAACTTGGTTGGGACATGCTTATCAAATTCCATTTCTACCCTTCTTTGTTGTTTAACATTTTTTTGTTTTGTAGGCATGAATCTTAAACCAAACCCTATGTACTCTAGAGGATGGGTTGAAACTTTACTTTGACGTTTTCATGGAATCTTTCACTATTAGCCTTAACAACAATAGTAGACTATGCATCATTAAACTTAACTCCATTGTCCTTCTTAATTCTCCTTTGAGGTGTTCAATTAAATTGGGTAAGTGTACTTTCAACTTTTTTTTTATTTTCCTTTGCTTTCAACTCCTTGATTTTCTCAACAATTTTTTTGTCCAATACTTTATGTTTCAACACTATTAAATATTGGTATGATGTGACCACATGTGAATTGGAATAATCCATAAGTGATTATTTGCCTTGTGTTTTCCTTGTTGGTAATCATGGTATAGGTTAAACAATCTTATAATTTTTCGAGTCTCACTTGGACTAGTTAAGTCATTTAATTCAAGAGTAGGATCTTCCAAATTCACCACCAATTGATCCTCTTCATAGTTGTTTGTTGGGGTGTTAGGATTGAATGGTATTTTTACATAATTATGAGTTGTGGGTGAAAAGGGGCATTCATATGTGGTAGGAGTAATGGCAAGCATCGATTGGAAAATCCTAACAATGTTCAACAACTTTGTTGCAAGTTCAGCTTCATCCCCACTATTGTTGAATTCATCTATTGCATATAATTGGTATGATCTTCCTCTTATGTTGCAATGAACACTTTCTTTGAACCAAACTTTCTAATTATGGCTATAAGATTCAGTGGCCAGATTCTACAAATCATATATTTTGATTTTATGTAAACTTTGTTATAAGGATTGTTGCAAAACGTTAACCACCCACTTGTCCACCCATTCTATTAATGCCACTTTATTTAGTTCAAGATACTTGTTTTTTGCCATAACATTGTCTTTCACCTTTTTAATTGCATTCTTGAATGCTTTGAAGCAAGTGGCATCCAATGGTTGGAACACGTGAACTATTTGTAGGTAAGATGACCATGTCCGACCCTAATTTTGTTGCTTATTTGAGATCCTCTATTTTAACATATGACCCATGCCCATTGAGAATTAAAAGATGTCAATTTTCTTGACCCCCCTCCCCCCTCCCCCGCCCCCCCAAGAACACAAATCTACAAAAAAAAATGAACCATTGGTTAAAGAGGTAAATTGTTATCCAAATTTTTTTTGCATTGTCATGCATGTTTTTGGTCTACATAATTTTATGTAGTCTTCCCATATCCTTGAAGCTTTAAAAGTATAAAAAGAAGGCAAAGTTATTCTTGCTACATTAACAACACAACTCATAGTTAACCTCTCCCAAGACTTGGGAATGGTGTTGTAAACATGACATGGACCTCACCTAGCCAAAACCTTAACACCAAATTGTCGCCCTGCATGAATTCCTATTTCATCTAAATTCCAAATGTGATATGATGATCATTTGTGTTATGTGTATAAGTTTTCAGTTACCATAAAAGGTATGTCATGTTTCCCTAATTAGCAATTTTGCTTTATATACTTCTAGTCCTTCTACAAGGCATATGCTAACCTTTGGATGACATCGTTTGAACTAGAAACACCAACTATTTCCTAGATCACAATGTCTCTCCAATGTAACAATATTTTCACACAATGCAGATCCAAGGAGGATCTTATTACAAAACTTTGAAGTAATATCTCAAGGGAAGGATTAAGATGGGTACAATGGTATCTCCCATAGTAAGGATAAAGATCACACCCAGAATAAGGCTTCAAGAAGAGGACATTAGATCATGACAAACCAATGATGCAAAGTTGTATGGATCCTCTTTTCTTCCCATTATATATAGAACTCATTGCCACGTCTCATTCGTTAGTGAATTGTGGCCTTTACAAGTACCTGTCCACAGATATAGCATGTGCTTTTGATCATGGGAAGAAAAAAGGTCACTATTAAAAACGACAAATCAATCTAGTGACAGATTTTTCACTAATGGAATTTGTTCTATAAATGAAATGATTCTTTGTTTCTTTTTTGTCTACACCCCAAAATCTTGCAAAATGCATGTTGTTTGAGTAGAGATCCAAGTACTCTACCATTGCTTGAGTTCAACTTCAAAAACAGTGGTTTGGTATTGTGTACCCATAGCTGAAGTGTTCATCTATTTGGGCACACTGGTTTCTGGATGATCACTCCAGGAGAGTATTCAGGAATACGACAAGCTGGCATTACAGAGCAGAATGTTATCCAGCTAGTGCTGGAGAAGGTTAGCTGTTTCAACACCGGGGATTGGGAATTGGCTTGCAAAGGACTCAACTCTCCTGCGTAGATCTGCTATGTCAGCTGCTTGTTCACAGTCCTTGGACTCTACATACTCGATAAAATCCTTCAACTTGGTTCCTACACATGAGCGCTTTGCCTTGAGGCCAATCTGGATGCCTTCATGAATGAAGTCTGCTACTTTGATGAAATCCTGCTCTTGAAACCCACGTGTGGTCAGAGCTGGCGTTCCAATGCGAATCCCTCCTGGCAGAACTGCACTCTTATCTCCTGCTCAAAACAGTCAAAAGAAACCCAAAATGTGACACTCTTCACTGTTATGAACAAAGTGATTTCCATGATCCAAAAGTGAAGAACCAAGCTTCAATATCATGGGTGCAAATTACCTGGCACTGAGTTCTTGTTCAGAGTGATAGATGCTAAGTCCAGAACCTTCTCTGCTCGGGCACCATCTGCTCCCTGTTAAAGAACATTGTGAGATTTGTCCAAAGCAAGTGCAAGGAAACACCTGTGTCCCCCATTGAAGGGTGACAGCTCCTTAAGAAGCCAGGTCTTAATCAACAGGAAGAGGTGTTGGGACTTACTAGAGGACGTAGATCAACAAGAACTAGGTGATTGTCAGTTCCCCCTGAAACTAAGGTGTATCCAAGCTCCAGCAGTCTTGCTGCCAGTGCTCGACAGTTTGCTATTACCTGCATCATCAAGAGCCAATCATTGTTGCCAGCCTCAACAGTGAACTGTAAACTGTATGTTAAAGCCATGGGATTGCACATTTCTACAATCTGAAATCCATGTGAAAAACATGTTAGAGCAGAATTACCTGTTGTTGATAAACCTTAAATCCTGGAGCAGCTGCTTGTTTCAGACACACTGCAAGCCCCCCGATGGTATGGTTATGTGGTCCTCCCTGAACACACGACCAGATCACAAGATTATGAAAAGAAAAATCTCAGCTCAAGAAAGATTCACCCAGGTATGAGAAAGGTTCTAAGATCACAGATTGCATGATACTGGTGTGTTATGCAGAGTTACAACACCTGAAGGCCCGGAAAGACAGCGTTGTTAATAGCTGTCTCTAGGTCAATGCCAAGCACATTTTCCTTCTTGAAGAAGATCATGCCACCACGCGGACCTCTCAAAGACTGTCACAAGACCACCATTAGGGATAAGTCACCAGTGTGACCAACTTTCTCAAAACCCATGATGGCATTCACCTGTCAAGAACTGTCAGAGTACCAACTACTCATGCATGGAACTAGAAAATTAGAACCAGATGAATTCTCAGCAACTAGACAACATACCTTGTGTGTGGTTGTTGTGACAACATCACAATACTCAAAGGGGTTGTTGAGTACTCCTGCAGCCACAAGCCCACTGATGTGTGCCATATCCATCATAAGGAATGCCCCCACACTATCTGCAATCTGTAACCTCAGAGCCTGTCAGTGAATAATAATCATTCCAAAAAAATCCACAAGAATTTCTGACTTTGTGTTATGATTGGATCTTGAACAGCCCACATTAAGAAAGAAAATTAAAGCAGGACTGGAAGCTAGATATATTTACCTTGCGCATGCGAGGGTAGTCAAAGTCCCGAGGATATGCACTTGCTCCAGTGATGAGCAGTTTTGGCCTGAACAACAGTGCAGTCTTTTCTAACATGTCATAATCCACCAGTCCTGTTACCATCCCATCACAATATAACAGAAACATATTATTTTTTCAGAATTTAAGACCCTGACTAACCTGCTTACAGAATCTTTGTCAAACTGCAAAAGCATGGACCTTTGACCTTGTGTTACTCCAAGGCATCTCTCATGGACAAGTTGACAACCACAAACCTGTTGTCTCGTCAAGACGGTAAGGCATGGATTCAAAGTAGATGGATGTTGCTGATACACGTCTTTTGGGAGTCATAAACCCATGTGAGAGATGACCTCCATGTGGCAAGTCAAGGCCCTGTAACGGCAAAAACAGGTGAAATTGATTAGATGGAAGAAATAGCAGTCACAACTGGCACATGGCATGAACACCATCATCCAGAGATTCCTTCCTTCATTCGTTCGATTTTGTATCTCATATTCTCAAAGAGCTTATTTCCCTAGCCATATAGCCATCCTATTCTTGTAGTGAACATTTAAGTACAAAACAGCAGTAAGGCAAACTTGAGGCCTTGGCTACAGCCAATGTCGGCATATTACAAGGCTTTGAAGTTGACAACAGAGAAAAATTCCATTCAAAGCATGTTGGGATTGGGTCTTCAGGCTGACATCAAATACTGTCACTGGTTGACCATCTGTTTGTTGAATGCACAGAATGAGAGGATGAGTTGATGGTGTCTAACTGGAAATTTTACTGGCTGAAGAGCACAAGCATAATGCTCTGCTCACAGAGAGAGGGAAAAAACAGGGAGAGCTACATACCATAATTCGGTCATGAGGTTGAAGAAGGGCAGTGTAAACTGCAAAGTTGGCAGGTGAGCCAGAGAGTGGCTGGACATTGACACCCCACTTGCTTGGATCAAGATGGAAAGCTTCCAAAGCTCGTTTTTGGCAAAGTCTTTCACTTTGATCAATATATTCATTGCCACCATAATACCTGCAAGCAAACAAGAGAAGCTGAATCAACCCACTGGCAACGTTTTTAAGCTAAACACTTGCAAGAAATGCAAAACATATAATGCAGGAATAAATGAGTACATCTGAACTCTAAACCCTAAACCCTAAACACCTGAGAATAGGGCTGAAGAAAGTTCCAGTTGAGAGGCAATCTGCCACGACCAAAACAGCAGCTTTTTAAGCTAAACATTTGCCAGAAATTCAAAGCATATGTTGGTATAAATGAGTACATCCTGAACCCTAAACCCTGAGAATAGGGCTGAAGAAAGTTCCACCAGTTGAGAGGCAATTCTGGCATGAATGAAAACCTCACCTTTTGCCAGGCAAACCCTCGGAGTACTTGTTAGTGAGGCAGGAACCAACTGCCTCCATCACAGCCCGGGAGGTGAAATTCTCTGAGGCAATGAGCTCCAAACCCCTGAACTGCCTGCGCTTCTCACACTCAATTATGGCGTGCACATCAGGGTCCGTCTCCCTGAGAGAAGGATCGGAAAATTGCAGTGCCGCTCCTGGAATCAAAAGAAAAGAAAAAATCCCATCAAGAAAGGCGAATTCTTCTCGAAACATTGCTCAGAGAGCTTTGTAATTAATGTACAAGCCCCATGTAAGAAGCAGCAGAAGCAACAAAATGGACAAGAAAAAAAAAACACGCGCATACCATCAGGCACTGAAACTTGCGCGGGAGCACTGCGGCAGACAATTGTGGCAGCAGCAGCAGCCTGCTTGAATCTTCGAGACAAACTACCGCTCCGATAAGCTGCTCCATACTCCAAAAAAGAATAATTCCTAGAGCCGATGATTCTTCCACAAGCTCGCTTTGCGATCCTGAGTCCAACTGACGCATTCATCGCCTCATGATTCCGGGATAACACGCTTCCTGCTGGAATCTGCGCTTCACAATCTCTACCAAGTAGTCTAAGACGACCTTCATTCCCAGCAGCATTGTAACAAGAAGCACGACCTACTATTGGAGACGAATTACTCATTAGAGCAGCCATCTCCATTTCTCAACGGCCAAATTCACAACCAAAAAAAAACCTTCAAACAGATTGACAGACTGCTTCTTGTTTGCTTCTTGTTTGCTTTCTTCTTCGATTTTGCTTCCTCTGCGCTTTGGACACGACAACGGAAGAGGAGCAAAAGACAAAGGCGCCTGAGCAAGTCTCATTAAACCCTAACTCTATGTGGACATTATTACCACCATGGTAATTAAGGAATTACAAGGGGGGGTGAGGGGTAAAAAGAGTTAAAAAGTTGTGTAACTGGAATTTGGAGTCCTTGGCCTACCTACATAGTGCACAATGCACATCAGGTTTTATTTATTTTTTAGAAATAATATATTATATATTTTTTGATTTTTAATTAATTAATAATTATTAAATTATTTTAATCTTAGATTAATTATTAATTTATATTTAATGTTTTAAAATATAAATTTAATAAATAATTTTTCTTTATTTTTTTAATTGTATGGCCTGTAATGCAATATTTTCATTTGAATGGAACCTAATTTTTATAAAAAGAAATTTCATTTTGATTTAAAAAGAAATCAATTGATTATCACTGCTAGTGTGTAGTAATGGAACAAAAACTCAAATAAATAATAACAAGGTACACGATGCACACTAGGGTTTTCATTTTTATTTTTTAAACATTGATATTAAAAATTGGTAATTTTTTTTGCAAAACATTAGCAAAATTAGTCAAATTTAAACTGTAAAAACAAATGTATATTTTTAAAAAATCCAATTTTTTGGTTTTTTTAAAATTTTAAAAGACAAAATCTGTTGAAAGAAGATCATTGCTAAACAATTTATCATAATTTACGTGTGAAATTGAAATTTATCACAATTTAAGTGTGAAATTGGAATTTCAAATCATGCATATTTTGACTTTGGGTCAAATCTAACACACATATAGCATAAAGAAAATGATTTTTTTATTAAATAAATTAATCATTACATATTGAGTATGTAAATTCATTGTCTTATGTCATTAAAAAAAAATTACACAATTTTTCCAATTTTAAAATTTTAGGTTTTTGATTAATTGAAGATCAAAAGTAAGGTTTATAGGTATATTATGTAGTCATTTGATCCATATTCATAATTAGTGATTTTTTTCATTTTTTTGAATGATGTTGCATCATTAGCTAACATCCCAAGAGGATGTAACATTAAAATGATGGATTTTTAAAAAAATCTTGTGGTTTCAAGAAGTTTTAAGGTAAATAGGTCGAAGTCTAAACATTTCAATTTTGAAAGAGCTTAAAATCCATGGTAGTCTAATGCATTTTTTCAAGCATTTTTTCTTTCTAGACATGCTCACTCTCTTCTATTTTTGCTTTATTACTTAATCATTTTTTAACTCCCAAGAGGTATTTTAGATGTGCATTTGACACATCCATAGCCATGAAAATTGTTGAAAAACAACAAGAAATGATGATTATATGGATAAATGTTTGGTTATTAACAAATGTCCAATGATGGAAGTGTCTACCTTAAATAGTTTCAAAAAATCTACAAATTAAAAATCCAAATGTGGTGAAAATTTTCAATTAAAAAAAAAACCGGGGAATTTTTTTTTTAAATGGGAATATTACAACAAAATATTAGCTTTTAAAAAAACATTGCATTTTTGGGTGGAATTTTTCGCCCCAAAAAAATGTTGCTAGTGATGCAATGTGGTACATGGAACAACCAAAATTGAAACTTGATCATTTTAAAAATTGTAGATCAACAATACACCATAAAATTAATGAAAATTTTTAATTGTACCTTGATTGTGTAGTCTATATGCAACTTGGGGTACTTGAATGCATGTAATTAGATGGGTCAACTCACTACAAGACTAAATTTTCGACGAATTCCCTAATCATGAATGTTTGATTTTGGAACATTGGTTTCACCTTATGGAGGAATAATATTGAAATATCTAAACTATTTGATTTGTGAAATGGGAATTGGCCATAAAAGAAGTAACAAAATGCTTTGCTCTGTTTTTTTTGAGGTTCAATTGTGACAAGAGGATTAACTATTGGGATTGTGTTGACTAGTACATTAGTTCGATTCCAAATGTGAGCTAAAACATAACTATTTTCAAGAGTTAGAAAGATTTTTCCAAAAAATTTACTTTTAAGAAAGATTTAGCAAAAGAATCAACAAATGATTAACAATATTTTAGGTCATGTTTCACATCTAGTAGGCATCATGAGTTTGCTTCTCACACAACATTCAAGGTCAAAAACAATATCGAGGTGTGTTTGTACAAAAACTAGATGATGAAACCAATGTTTTATCCATAGGCTAAACTAAGAGTTCTAATTGGGATAATGTTTTCAAGCTGAATAGTTCCATGCTTATCTTGTTATGTGCTTATTTGAATTGTTGCAATTTGTTGAAGGAGAAGAAGGCCTTGTAGACATTAAGAATGGAGAAAGTTTCTCAAAGGACTTGATTGACATGAGGTTCTTTTTTATCCATTTGTTCAAAGGATGGAAGGCCAAAGATAATTTAATTTTCACATTGGAGCTCAAAAGCCCTCTTTCAAAACTTGAATACAAATTGGGATCCTCACAAGCCATGATATCAAAAAACATGATCAAAGTGATAAGTACTTTACAATTACGTAATTGGGTTAGAAAGTCTTTGCTCTTCTTTCTTTTTCAGGTGATGGAAATCAACAAATCCATTGCAACTAAAGAGAAGAAACATCGAAGCCAAACCAACAAGAGCTCCCTAGTTATATCACATATTTTAGGGTTCAAATCCCACTAGCTACTACTACCTCTGTGCCCCAGGCTTCCACTGAACTTCACTGCCTGGATGGGAGTTTTTTCCCCAGTGCAACTGTTTGGCAGGTAATTGCTGCTGATGACAACAGACAAAATGTCCTGGGCAGCTGAACACCAACAACCATATTGCACTTAACTACCACTAACATAGATCTGTGAATTGAAGCCATGGATGGAAGAGGAGGAGGTAATGGCATTTGAAGAATGGGAATTAGGGGAAGAAGAAGAAGAAGAAGAGAGAGGGAGAAAGGAGGAGAGAGGGGGGGGAACAGAAGCAGTTATGACTGCTGTTGCATTTAGCATGGCATATAAGAGTCTGCAGGTAGTTGTTGCTGCCTTCTGGAAGCCCCCTCTTTCTCGTGCCTTCTCTGTCTTCCAGCCCCTCTTTCTCCCTCAGTGTTTCTTATCCCCCTCCTCTCCTTCCCCCCCCCCCCCCTATCCACCCTCCCTCTCCTTCTCCATAGAACCAAAAAGCTCTCACATGTTCCTCTCTGCCTCTAGCTCTCTCTCTCTCTCACCACCCAATTCACCAACAGTCAGGTGTTTTGCTTCCCTCCTAACCTATATCCATCTCTGTGTTTGCACTTTCCATGGACTTGACAGTATCCAATTGGTAGCAGCTAAGTACTGTGTCTTATCTCCAAAGTTCTGACTTTTCCTTCTTCAGAGTTTTTGATCTGGCAGATTTTTCTGTTGGGTACTAACTTAGTGTAGGTACTCTTAGATCCCGTTTTTGTTTCCAATTCTTGACTGAGTTTTTTTCTTCTTCTTGGAAGTCCAATGATCCAGAAAAGAGTCAAGAACGGTTTTTTTATTGTAATGTGTGCAGCCATGCCGCGAGCTCATGCCTGAGTTGGGTAGCTTCCAACTTGCCCTTTGTGCTCTTGCTACTGTAAACTGGTGTTTTGCAATTGATCCAGATCTTTTGCCACGGTTCGGGTATTGCGGTCTGAGGTGAAAAGAATTCAGTAGTTACAGTGTGTGTCAGATTGTCACCAGTTGCAAAAATTCTAGATTGACATCATGGAGAAATGTGGGATGATACTGACACCCATCACCTCTGCTGCTGCACGGTCGGCTGCCACCAAGAGTGTGATGCCAGAGCACTATCTGCAAAACATGGACACACTGGGCTTGCAGCAACTGGAGCATCTTGAGAAAGAACTGGAACAAGCCAAGCAGAAGGTTACTAAATTTCTACAACTTAAGCCTCAGGGAATCATCGATCAAACTGCAAGAAGGAACCAACCATCCGACTCATGCGATGATCATGATTCATGTGAAGTTGTGAGGAAGTTGAACACGAATGCTCACACTGTACACACCCTGAAGAAGAAGCAAAAGAAAAAAAAACACCCAAAAAACAAAAGAACTGGAATGTGTTAGAATTCAGCTCAGATTGGGATTTGATTCATTCAAGCGGTTTGTATGTAGTAAAGCTATGGCTGCTGCATTGCATTTTTGCTGGGAAAAAATTGCACTCAAGACCAAAGATCTTTGTGTTGTGTTGGTGGGTGATGGCGGGTGGGGTTTTTTTCTCTTTTTTTTCTGTTGCAGATACTTGTGTTGAAAGCACAAGAACATCGTGAAACAACCTCTCCGGATAGCAAGGTCAGCAGACCCTTTTTCACTGCAATTTTTTTGCTTCTGAAACTTCAGATTTTTGCCAAGAAAAAAATCTATTGACCCCTTCCTCTTGACTGACTCCTTTGTTCCACACCTCCAATCCAGGTTTCAGAAAGTCGATACTGGACCAATGAAGAACGCCAAAGATTCAAGAAAGCTTTAAAGACGTACGTGTGCATGCTTCTTCTTCTTCTTCTGTTTTCCAAAACCCTCTCTCTCAATGCATGCTACAAATCTGCTGCTTTGAAGCTCCACACTCCTACTTAGGACATCAAGCTCATTCCTCCTCTCAAATCCCAATTCCTTGATGAGAACCCAAAAACTTTGAAAAAGATGTGTGTGTATTATGTGTGGAGCTGTGTGTGATCAATCCATTGTTGTATGAGTTTATTCTGCAGTTTTGGGACAGATTTTTCTGCCATAGCCAAGTTTGTAGGAACTCGAAGCTCGACACAAGTCAGAACCCATGCTCAAAAATACTATGCAAAATTGGTAAGACCCACAATCTTGTCCATCATCCCAGTCCACAACTGGGCCTTTTCTTCATTTTTTTTCTACAAAAGCTCATGGATTTCATTGGAGAGTGACTGCATAGAGAGAGAGAGAGGGAGTGAGTGAGAGCTTGATTGATTTCCTAAAAGACCCATGCATGCTGAAGAAAACTCCAAACCCAAAACCAGAAAAGAAAAGAAAAAGAAGTGCACATAATTTCTATTAGGAAGTACTAAGTACATAGCTAGGTGCTTGATCACCAAATACTTACAACAATTTTGTTTTCTCTGTTGGAATGGAATGTGGCTGGGACACATTATGATTGTTGTACCTGCAGATCAGAGACTACAAACGCTCGGGGAAATCAGGATCTGCCACCATCAAAGCAGGACGAGAAGAAATGAAAGGAGCTACCAACAGACTAACAGCAATGTGATTGATGATCATCAGGTTAGATGAAAGAGAAAAAAAATCTATCAACAACTTTCTCTGCAACCCCTCCCCCCCCAATATCAAACTCTGCATTTGGAGCTACATTGGAGAGAGAGAGAGACAAAGAACACACACAGACAAAGAGACAGAGACAGAGACAGAAGCATGAATTGGCTGAGTCCTGGAGACCCAATTAGAGAGCTGCAAGAGATTAGTAGTAATCCATAATAACTGTATCTTCCTTTGAAGAAAACTGATTATAATTTCTGGGATTATAATAATACCGAGGCGAGAAATTGGGTTTTACAGACCATAAATTAGGCTTTTTACAACAATCTTGTGTACCACCTTTTTTGATGGAGAATATATTAACTTTCTCTTTAACCTATCATTCTCTCAATCAATCAACTTCAGCAAGTCACAGGAAAACAAACCACATTTTGTTTTTTGCTATCATTGTCAAAAAACACACACTGGTTTTTCTTTGCTATTTTTTGATCAGCTAGCTGTATGTGAAAAAACACCCAACCCTACTAGCTTAGTGATCTCCTGTTTATTCATACTTTACAAAAAACACCCAATCCTATGTTAGTTGATAATCTCCTGTTTATAACTAAATACTATGCAAAACCCAATCCCAACTTGGTGATCTGCTGTTTGTGAATTGCTTCACAAAACTTGATCTGAAGTTGATGACCTCCTGTTTTATAAACACTTGACAAAACCCAATCCTAAGTTAGTGATCTCCTGTTTTAATACAATCCTTCACAAAACCCAATCCTAAATTGGTGATCTCTGGTTCATGATACTTCATAACTTAACTGAATCCCATTGTGGGTGTGTGATCTCCAGTTCATACTTACTTACTTTGCATCTTCAGCACTTTTGTACCTATCTCTTGACCACCTCAGAATCACCAATTGTAATGACTCGAATCACAAAGTTTACCTCACACATGTGTCATGACTAATGCATGATTTTTTGTGTGACAAAAACCACATTCTCCTATAGTGCACACATCTGTTTCTGGAGAGTTTGAAGTTGGCTGCAATTAAGACCTAATGTCTTTACGCCTGAGGTCATGTTCCAGAAACCTATCTTTTTGGTAATTAAAAGTTGATTGTGGTACCAGCCACAAGATGGGATGAGCATTAAGCAGGTTGTTTATCAACTTAACAATTTTGAACTTCTGGATTTTCCTCCCCTCACACCCCTCCAAGAAAAACCACTTCCAAAGGAGAAAACTATTCAGTGTAGGGTAAACCCAGAGATAGCAAGCTTTAAGGGTCTGACACCTTTTTGTGCTCCTGTTCGCATTTCATGTGTTTTGTCAAATTTTTTGCATTGCTTGCCTCCTTAACTCCTAATTATCCGCACATCTCACAACACAATGGGTTAGTTCTAGGCTTCAGCTTTCCAGAGCAGATTTGAGTAAGGACTTAGACTCACTAATGAGGCTAGGACTTAGTCTAATTCAGAGTCGTCCCTAAATGCCTTCTCATTCTCCTAATTTTTCTAGGGGGCCAACACTTGGGTTGCATTGCCAGGGAGAGTTAAACCAAGGGGCAACACAAGGGGCAACCTGCTTGGTTGTCGCCAAAAGCTTTAAGGCAATGACACTCCATCCTGCCACGAGACAATCTTCAATCTTCAATCGTCCCATAGGTCTTAATGGGGTGACACCAAATGTTGCCCCTCGACAGCCCTCCATGATATGTTGAGGGTTTTAGTGGGGCGACACTCATGTGTCACATTCTTGGAAACAACCCCTAGACATCTCCTTGGCTTGAATAAGCTTTCGTTTTCTTGCATCGGTCCCCCTGAGCCCTTGTTGTTTGAATGGTGTTTCATGACATGGGGAGTTGAACTTCACAATCATCACTTGGCCTAAACCTCCTACACCACCTTGGTGCCCCACCAAGTTGTTATTGGCACGAGGTTGGTTTAACCCAAACAAAAAAAGCATGTCATTCACCCCCTTTGAGAGATTTACATCTTCATAGATGTTTTGACATCTTGACTTGTTATGGCAAATCACTATTTCGTCACCTTTCACCCAAGCCCAAGTCTTCTTTTGGAGTATCAGCTTCCAACTTTAGGTTTATTTGTGTTAAGCATGTTTTCCTTAATCATAGAAGGAATCTTAAGACATCTTTTGTGTCCATTTGCATGAACTCTTGTGATGACTTTGCACCTATTTGGTGCCACTCTTTTTGGGTGTCATACGCCCTCCTCACTTAGGCTTCCCATAATTGCTTATGGGGAAGGTCTTGTGTTTAAACTTGTTCTTTTGATAACCCCAACCATCACATTGGGATTTGGTTACTAAACTAGCCAATAGATAGTGCTAGGTTGGGCTTATTCAACCCAATTTGTTTTTACCGTTTTAGAACAAACATTGTGCACTGGAAATTTTGCGCCCACAAGCTTATTTCTTAGTTTGTGAACATGCCACTTAATGTGTGTGCACCATTACCCCAATCTCATTTAATCAAACCTTTTTGGATTTTTTTTTTTAATTCAATTCCTTAGGTCCATTTCCATTGGTTGCCATTGTCTCATTCTAACCTCCCTCTCATTTCTTCCATGAACTAACCCTTATACATTTGGGACCTTTGAATGTAAGCAAAGTTTTTTTTTTTGATTTAATTATAATGCATGTCTTATTTACTAACTATGTTTCCCAAGAAACCTTTGGAGTTTCAACTTTCGCCCCCACTTTTAAAGTTGATGCCCTCATCAACAATTTCATGGGAGGCTATGGGCCTTTCCTTATGCATTTTTAAGAATATCCATGTCCCCTTGTTTGTTTGAACTCATCCACCATTTTGGGTAAATGATCTAAGTGGCCCAACTTCATCCATTGTGATTCCTTGCAATGGCATCCTTTCCATTTCACCAAGTATTGTTTGTCAATACGTTTGGTGTGATTTATGGCTAGGATGCATTCCACTTTCCTTGTCAACCTATGTTCAATGAGGTCGAATCTAGGATGGTAAGCATATTTCTTGTCTTTTTAACTTTTTTATCTTCATTAAATGGTTTTAATTTGGAGACATGGAATGTAAGGTGAGCCACCAAGGTTGTTGGCAACAACAAAGTGTAAATGTTTGGATGTGTTTTATGGACAACCTTGTAAGGGCTTGCATATTTTGGTATGAACCAACTTGCTGTTGTTTCATGCATCTTAAAGTCCTGAATGTTTAACCGCACCAAATTGCCAACTTCAAACTCAATGTGTTTATGTGAATTGTTGGCTTGTTTTTCGTAACTAGCCTAATTTTTTTCCAAGAGTTTTATGGCTTATGATTTCCTTTATTCACGTTCTTTGGTCATTTCCTTTATACATTATTATTGCCTTTGCAATAGGTCCTTCTAACCTTAAGAATGGTTAAATCCATGGGTTATCTTACTTCACCCCCCAAGATCAATTCAAAAGCACTTGTTCCCATGGCCAAATGTTTCATTGTGTTGTAGCAAAGTTCCCCTAAACCTAGGTGGTCACCTTAATCTTTATGGTCACTAGTCACGTAACTCTAAAAATATTGATTTAGTATCCCATTAACCTTTTTTGTTTGGCCATTAATTTGTAAATGAAAAATATACTAAACTTCAATTTGGTACTTTCCTTCTTGATGAACAAGGTCCAAAATTTTATTGGGAATTTCACATCTCAATCATTCAGTATAACTTTGGGCATGCCATTGTGCCTTACCCAAATATCAAAAACCAAGTTTGTTGTTTCTACTACTATGGCATTTGTCTCAATCAACCCAAACTTGGCCAATTTATATTATCTAGGTGAAATATGATTGGGTGTACCCACTAGGAACCACCTCAAAGGACAATCAAGGAACAATTATTGGCCAAATATTATTACTAGACCTTTTTCTTTAATTTTTTTCATAATTATATATTTTTTCTCATGTTTATTTATTGCATGCCAAAATATATGGCTTGAAGCCATTATAATAAAAAAGGAAAAAATTGTTACAAATTTGTATTCTTTATTAATGTGACTCTTTAAGGAATCAAGTTTTTAAACTTTAGAATTTCATAACTAAATTATACGTATTTAAATAGTTACCCAATAAAGAAAATAGAATACCATCTAAAAATTCTTAGAAAATTATGGCCACCAAAAGAAAAAACCCCAAACCTTGTTTGAAAAATGTTCCAACCAAGAAGTTTAAAGAAAATAACCATTGTGACATTCTCAAAACTTTGTGTGAATATAATGAATAGGAATATGGAACATTCAATATATTTTTTACATTGTTAAAGTTTCAAAATCTATACAACCTTATTAATCCATTCAACAAATGTTTTTATTAAAAACCTTTCTTTATGTGTTTTCTATATTTTTCCAAAGTTTGATAGGTTTTGAAAAATGAAGGTGTGACATTCCTTGTGGTACCAACCCAATCATACTTTCACCCATATTTATCAACAACCACCAAGATGACATCTTTTTCTTACCTAGTGGGATACATGTCATGAAGTCCATTGAAATACCTTAAAAAGGTGTTATCAAAATTGGAAGGGGTGTATATAGCCCAAACTTTTTCTTGTGCATTGACATTTCACATACATGTGAACATAGTATTCCATGTCTTCTTTCATGTTGGGCCAATATGAGCTTTTACTCAATGTGCCCATCATGGTATTCTCCCCATGGTGCCTCACCATGCGCAAATCATCCACCTCTTGCATGACTTTCATGGACAACTTCACTATACCAAAATGCATTTTAGTACATTCTAGGTTTCATTAGATTTTGAGTGAATTTGGACATTTTACCATGGTGATATTGGTCAACACCCTAATAAAAAAAGATCAATTGTTACGAACAATGAATTAGTCCATTTGTACTTAATGAAATATAAATTTATCAAGCCATTTCACTTTCTAATTAATTAACTAGGTAACATGGAAATTAATTAGATTTGAATTATTATATATTTAATGTAATATTTTACATTATTGATAATTTCATGATTTTGTATCCTATGAATTATTGACACGTGTCACTACCTATGCTAAGTTTAAAACATAACTTAGGTAATCAACTTAAATAATCACCTAGCTCTATGGAACCACATAGGATAATATTCCATCAACTTTACCACTTTTGATCACAAACACACCATTTGTGACATTTGATCCTTTGACTTTTAATATGGTAATAAATAACCCTACCATCAAGCCACCACACTTGTTATGATAATGTGTTACATTACATTTTATTTATCAAATACTTCATTTTAAACATTACAAAAACAAAAAAACTTTCTAAATTCATATTTTATTGAAATTTTGTCCAAATGAAATTAGTCAAATTTAATTTAATTATTTTTCAATAATGTACATAATTGCATTTATTTCCTTTTGAAAATGTTAAAGCATTTGAACAATTTTTTTTTAATATCACTATTCAATAACATTTTAATGACCATTCATTTGAAAAATAATAATTTAATAAATGGATAAAATTTTGGTTAATCATAATATTACCTATGTTAGGCTACTTTTAATTATTCTAAGGTTTTTTCATTGTTCTAAGTTATTTCACCCTACATTATTTACAACTATTTATGGTTTTTTTTTAAAAATTGATTCTTTTTAATTATTTCACCTAGGTTACTTTCAATTATTTTAAGTTACTTTTGGCTATTTTATGTTATTTTTGGCTATTGTAGGCTACTTCATTTTAAGTTATTTGTGGCTATTATAAATTATTTTCTGTTATTCAAAATTATTTCATCTTAAGGTTTTTCTGATTGTCTGGTTATTATTGATTATTTTTAGTTATTGAAAATTATTTCACTTTATGTTATTATTGGTTATTTTAAACTATATTACTATATGTTTTTTGTGGTTATTCTATTGGTGGCTATTGTTGGTTATTATATCAGTGCTTATTAATGCTTATTTTATTGGTGTTATTAGTTTGGTGACTATTGTTGGTTATTCTATTGGTGGTTATCAGTTATTTTTCTATTGGTGGTTATTATAGTAGTGGTTATTAATGGCTATTGATAATTATTAATGGTTATTTTATTGGTGACTATTGGTGGTTATTTTATTAATGGCTATTGGTGGAACTATTTATTAATGGTTATTATATTAATGGTTATTGGTGGCTATTTTACTAGTTATTATTCTATTAGTGGTTATTGTTAGCTATTCTATTATAAGTTATTCTATTATAGGCCATTTGTGGTTATCTTGTTTGTGGTTATTTATGATTATTTAATTGGTGGCTATTAATGGTTATTTTATTGATGAATATTAATGGTTATTTTATTAGTGGCTATTTTAAATTATTTTAGGTTATGTTACGACTATTGGTGATTATTCTATTATAGATTATCATTGGATATCTAGATTATTTTACTTATAATAACATAAAGTAAAATGACTTTGAATAACCTAAAATATAACTTGAAATAACAAATATTAACTTAATATAAAAAAATAATTTAAGATATAGGTTAAAGTTAGTTGAATAATTTAATTTAATATAACTTAAATTTGTAAAACGTATAATAAATTAGTTAAGGAACTTTAATGTAGAATAACGTATAATAATTTAAGGTATAATAATTTATAAAAATATATAGTAATTTAGGTTATATGTTAGAATAACCAAAATAACTTAAAATAATATAAAATATATCATAAAATAACATAGGGTATTATAAACAACATAAAAATAAACCTATTTATCACAATAAATTATAATAGTGAATTATGTCAACTATTAATGAAACACAATGTTTACATAATGATATTATAGTGAAATAACTTTGACCATGGTGAAATCATTAAAGTATAATGAACTTCTTTCAATTTTAAGATCCCATGGTGATTTAAGTTAGTGAATTACACCCCACTTTTATATTAGTGTTTACCTTTTGGCAAATAAAAACATGGTTACTTCCATCTAAATAATCCATCCAAAATAATGATCATTTTCACTTTCCCTTTATTGTGTAATTCTATAAAATAAATTTGCACAAAACAATGTCCCATTTTTCTTAATTTCTTTTCGAAGTCACTTTTTATTACAAACATGGTTTGGAGGGATTGAGTATTTCCCCAAGGCATTTCACCTTAATATTCCTCCTTTTGATTTAACGCATAAAATATGACATTTTTTTGTTTGATTTATGGATTAAGTTTGTCACAACCACCACTTTTGGAAGAGTTTGAGGATGACACTCACACTCTTGAAATGGGGACTCTCAAAACTTTAGAGTTCGATTGCAGGGGTCAAAACACCTTGCCTTGAGACATTCTTCATGCCATTGGAAAACTATTAAAGTGCAGATGTCGAAAATGGCCTCGCATGAGCCATTTGGACATCTCCAGCACAAGTTATGGCAAAAAGAAGGGCCGGGAGTCAAACTGGCAATTTGATTCCTGACCACTAAAAGTCAGGAATCAATCCAACCTCGGTGTGTGTAGATGGAATGCAACACACCATTGGAAAGCTTTCAACGAGAGCTACAAGTTTTCTTCAGACCTCATCTTAGTTTGAGGTCTAAGCAAAAAATTATGAACTCGCAAAGTCTTGGGAATCCAAACCGGGACAATTTCGGGACTCCTCCTGGGAGTCTTGGGACAAAAAGCCATTCGGATGTGAGTGTCGTGGAGTAACGTAAAGAATACTATATGGGGGAAGGTGGTGGCTTCCTTCGAGTCTAGGCCGTGGTGAGTCTTGTGACTCTAGAGTTGCCCGTGGCTTGTCTTAGCACCAAGGGTGCTCTAAAATGCGAACTAACCAACTTGTTGGTTAGTTTTACGCAAGTTCGAGTGAGTAACTAAAGCTTGTCCCTCTTCCTAGTTCCATCCCGGAGCTTCAGCATGCCCCTCTACCCCTTTTCGTGTTGAGAGCCGGGAATGTGCCCTTAAGTCCCCATAATTCTGTTGTTTTAAAAACCAAGGCCCACCTTGGGCCTAATTTGGGACTTGGGAGCACGTCAAAGTTTATGTCCATAAAAAGCACTTTGATGGGTTTCATCAACCTTTGTGGTCGTCCATCTGATTTGCAACACCACACTTGGGATTACAAATGAATGTGTGGCTCCTAAATTCAAAAAACAAAAAACCACATTAGTCTTTATTTTATTTAAGCAAGATTGAATTAGGCCCTAACTTAGCCACATTTGCTTTTGCAATAAACCCATTTTGTTCAAAATTTGGCCTTACCTTAAAACAACCTTTGGCATAATGTTCAACATCATTGTAATTGAAACATTTTACTTTAGTGATGTCCCTAGGTTTCTTTTGAATTGGGCCATCACCATTCTCGCATGGGTTCTACTCCCACTCTATTTTTTAACCCCCTTTTGAATTGTTTACAACTTGAAAGTTATTTTCAACAATCCCTTTTGATTATTGGCACGCCTTGTTCCCACTTATTTTGCAAAATGTGGATCATATCCACGAAATTTGCAATCTTCATCATTTCTTGAGTGGTTTCGAGGACTTCATTCCTTTGAACTATTCACTTGTAGGCTCAAAATTGCAAACCATGAAAGAAGGCTACATTTTGGGCATACTTTTCCTTCACGGGGATGAGGCTCAGAAGGGCTACAAAACATTGAACATACTTTCCCAACACTCCTAGCCCATCTCCTCGGCACAAGTTGAGCAACCTTTACCCATTTAGCATAATTTCGTTTGGGGGGTAAACTTTTTGTTCAATTTTGCCTTGAAATCATTTTCCAAGCATGATCTTCATAAGAATTTTTTTTAGTGTGTTTTTGAGTGTCCACCATTCCAAGGTGTGATCTCTCATTAGAGATTGTACCATCTTCTTGTCACAAGCATGAAACTATGAAGATGAATGATGAAAAAATACACCTAAGTCTAAATCCAAACATAGAACATAAATACCAATATAAAACCACACAACGTTAAAGACAATAACATGAAGTGTGAAAACAAAAATGCAACTAAGTTTTTATTATGATAGCACATGGAAACATAAACACAAAGGGAACATAATAAGGTTATGGAACAAGATTATACCTTATATTGGTGTTGAATAAACTAAAGGTAAATGGGGGCTTTACCTTTATTTCAATGAAAGTTTCCATGTGCCCATTAATCAATAAATATTTTTAATTACAAATGAACTATGAGTTAATTAAAAATAAACTAAAAATGAACAAAAGGTTAATTATGAGTCAATTAAAATCAACTAAAAGTGGACTAGAATAATTTGGGAATGAATTAAAAGTGAACTAAAATTTAATTAAAAGTTAATTAGAAGTGAACTATGAAGGTAAATGCAAGCTATGGTGGCAAATTTTTGAACAATTTAAATCTCACTACAAATCTTTAAAAATTTCATAAAAAATGTTCAAATGGACATTGTTATTACTGTTTTAAATATCATTATTATAATCTTTGACTAATAAATGTTTAATCACCTAAAAATCTTAATAAATCTACATCAACATTTACATTAACAAAAGTTGATGCCATTAATTTAGAAGTTTTAAAAAGACAACCCACATAGTCCATATGAATAATGCCCCAAGTTAAATTTCAAAAACATATTCTTTTGGGACAAGGAAATTGAAAAACAAATAAAATTTGCAACTCATAGGGACTTATGAAAAGATGGTCCAATTTTAACCATTCAAAAGACCTTAACTATTAAATGGTTAAGATTTTCAAAGAAAAGATTCCTCATTTGAGTTTATCATTTCATAATACATCATATATTAAGTCCCAATAACAAATTTGGAACGCAAATAAATATAAAAGTTTCCATTTTTGTTCTCATACATAATTTTGAAAATTGTTAATAGCCATTGCCTTAACCATTTTGTTGGCATTAATCTCCACCTTGGTCCTATGTTTGCAAGGTTTGGGTTTCTTAACAACCCCTTCCATCTTTTGTGCGTGGGACCAAGAACAAGCTTTAATATTAGTTGTGATGCCCTTTTGTGTTCACCTTTACATTCCACTCACTTTACCAAACCCCTCACGTTGTTCAACTCCTTAACTCTTAAGTACTTGCACATGCCACAACACATTGAGTTAGTCTTGAGCTCCAACTTTTTGGAGCAGATTCTATTAAAGATCTAAAGTCATTAATGAAGCTAGGATTTAGTTTAATTCAAAAATGTCCCAAAAATGTTTTCTCATTCTTGAAACTCTTTTCGAAGGCCAACATTTGAATTACATTGTTGGGAAAAATTAAATTGGGACAACACCGCTTGGTTGTTGTTAAAGGCTTTAAGGTGACAATACATCATGCCATAGCAAGACAACCTCCAATGATCCCAAGGGTTTTAATGGGGTGGCACCCTGAATGTTGCATTCCTGGAAACAACCTTTAGTCATCCCTTATGCTTGAATAAACCTTTGTTTATTTGCATTGGTCATTTTGACCCCTTATTACCAAGTAGTGTTTGGCGACTTTGGGAGTCAAACCCCACATCTATCATTTGGCCTAAGCTTCCACAAGAAGAAATTTTATTTTTTTTCACCCCTGCACATTGTGATTACTATTCGATTTGATTACATTTCAATTGCATTTAACCATCTTAAATTTGCAACTGGCTTGTTGCACTAATTAATGGTCAATATTGTTCATAGTTGTTACATTCACTATGTTGTTCACTTATGGGTATAATTTGAATTATTTTTTCTAATAATTTAAAATTGATGTGGAAATTGAAGTAAAATTTAACTTTATTTACACAATGCATTATCTTCAACTATCAACATGGTACATGAGTTGAACCCATCAACTTTTAACAAGTTGAAACCATTACTCATGAGTTGCATTTTACACTTACCATAATATATTAAAACACATGTAAGCCCCCATTTTATATTGAAAAAAATTAATGATTTTTTCACATCTTTTTAATTATAATGTGTTAAAACCATTATTCATAAATTGCATCTTGCACTTATTAGAATATATTGAAACACATGTAATTCAATGTTTTGTAATTATATTTTAATGGTTTAATGAATTTTTTCACATTTCTTGAACTATTAACATCTTTACATGACTTAAGTCATCGACTTTGAAATTATTGAAACCATTATTCAAATGTTGCATATTGCATTTATTAATATCTATTGAAGTACACATAACAATTTAATGTTTCACATTTATATTTGAACAAGTTAATGAATTTTTTCAAATCCCTTGAATTATAAGTACATTTTTTTTGGAACAATAAGTTTAGGGATTAAAGGGGATTAAGAGGGTTTTTGAGATTAAGGTTTAGGGTCCCAACTTTAGATTAGATATGTTACGTCGGGGATAGGCATGGCAAACCTTGTGGGTTATCCATTTTCGAAGTGTTGGTGAATATCCTAGTTTTCCCAACTGTCCCAACTTGCATTCGATGGAAAGTTGACTATCAACTTTTCCCCTATGCTTAGATGTGCTCCAACTTCTATACAATTGCCCATCATTCCCATCCCTCCTAGTTTACCTTGGCTAGTCCCCTCACCCTTTTTGGGTTCATTGGCTCGCTTTTCGTTTCATTCACCACAACCATTAGGAACTTTTCATGTATTTGTCATGCAATCCTTTCTTCTGCGACCCCACATTCCCTGTCCCTCTTGTGGTCATCTATTTAGTGTAAGGGGGGTTTAACATGACACCAACTTTCATGCATTACTCATAGGCAATCATTTATATTAGGGGGAATGTTGCCCCTAACTTTGCTATGTTTTCCTCCTTGTTCAACATGGACATGGATCGCATCCATAAACATCATTGATGCTTCCCACTTGGCTTTACCATGTCTTTGTTCTTACCATCATATCCCATATGCACTTCAAATTGACGTTCAGCAAGCTTTGCATATCCTTTTATCTCGATTCACATTCAATCTTTCCAATGTTATAGCATGGCATTTTTTTTATTATTCCCTTTTTGGTGTTTGTCCTTTCCTCCATGGGGTGGTGAGAAAGGCCACCAAAAGACTTGTGCTCACTTACATTGATACATGGGTGGTGACTAAAAGGCATTATAAGAGGAGCACATGATTAAAGCATTCGCTCTAGCTTCTCACAAACATTTGGAGTCGATTCTAGATTTCACCCCACTTCCATCACCACAATTATGTCAGACAGGGGCCCTTGCTCATGTAGGGGAATGCATTGAGCAATACGCTTATTAACTTTGAGCACACATGTAGTCCCATCTTATGATACTAAGGGAATTTTTTGCCTTGTCCACCCACTTGTTGAGGTTGATTTCCCTTTTTTTGTTGATGACTTTCATCTTGGTATGAAGCTTATTTTAGATTGGGAGGCATTTGTTTTTGCCTTGGCTTGTTCACACTGTCTTTCTTCTAATTGCCTTTTGGGTGTGGTGTATGAACTTTTATGAAATTGTTTTGTCGTAAATGATTTTATGAGTGGCTTTGATATCTTTTTCAAGGTATGTGGGCACATTATTCAAGGTCATGTTCCATCTTCATTATCATGTTTTTTTTTTACATCTCAACTCTTAACATTGGAGAAATAATCTAGAAACATATGTCCCATTGTGATTGGTGAGGTGACGTATCATTCGATTGCCCACATTATGGCTATTCAATTTAAGGATATTCTTATGGAACATTTTAGTCCTCATTAGTTTGGTGCAGCGATTTGTGGCGGGTGTGAGATAATGGTTCATGGCATTCAAATAGTGTTAAATTTTCACCTAAATTGGGTGGTGCTACAAGTGGATGTCTATAACCTGGTTCTTTGGGTGGGCTCGGCCTCCCTTTTGTGGTTAGGATTGTTACTTTTGCGTTCTTGGGGTGTTGGGCATTAATCGCTCTTGCACTTGTCATTCGTTTCTAGTAAGATGATCACCCTATTTTTTTCAATGTAATAGCACATGTTTAGACTAACATTTCCCTAATGTAAATGGCACTATGAGATGTTCGAGCCATGTTACCCTAAAATGTCCACCTAATTGCAAGCTTCTTTGGCAGATCATTTACATGAGCACAAGTTTGCTTCCTTTTTAATATGCATTCCTTTAGGATATCGCGTAAGCATGTTTTTGTTCATGTGTGGGTCCAAGGGCAAATGCCTGGTTACTAGCTCGTCCTATTGTGCTAACATTTTAATCATTAACTCATATGCTTATAGCACTATGTACTTGTCTTGGCTTGCCACATCCTACAATTACACACCTTTCACGGTAGTGTGGTCATATCATCGATGATGTAGGTACCCATTTACTTCGGTGCCCTTGTGGAAATGAGCATACATCAGCGGACAACACACTTTGAAATATTGTTGTGAACTATTGTTTTAAAGAGCGGAACACATGTTTAGAGGGAGGTCACCCACCTTTTCCCTTGCCACATCTGACGACGAGTAGATATTTTTATTATTAAAGACGACTTTCGTACTTTGATGGACATTTTCATTGTTGATTTGACTTGCATAGATATGGTGTAATGAACATTGACAATAACAACACATGTAACAACAATGGTTGCTAAGGAGAAGACACAATCCTATGCCAAACAAACATCGAGCGATCATTTCATTCCCCTTGCTATTGAGATGTATGGGTGTGTTTTCATTCTTGTTTTGATTCATTATTAATCACTTGTGCATAGACCACAGTTGCGCTTCATTAGCGGTGTTTTTTAGTCCCTTGGATGCTCATTTCCCACTATTGACAGTGTGTGTCCATAGCCTTGTAGCATGCACAAGCCATAGTGATTCTTCAATGAGTTGTTGCATTTGGGTGGGGTTCCTATCTCTTCCACACATCATAGTTAGTTAGTGCACCTTTGTCACTAGCCGATTTGTGGCAAATTACGATTTTATTGTCTTAAGTCTTCTTTGTTACCGTTGATCATCATTTTGTAACCTTGGGTCATATTTGCACATGGTTTTCTTTTATTTATTTATCATTGATTGATGGTTTTCTTTTCTTTTCTTTTGGTTGTGTCTAATCATGCTCTCATTTGCCTTGTACTTTTGATTGATGGGTCCCCGTCCTTGATTTAAATTGCTTTTTTTTAATACATGGTTTTTCTTCTAATATATACTTAGATCATGAATCTCTACTTGTCCTTCATGCATGTAACCACTTCCTGAATTTCCTTTTAATAATCTTAATATACACCTCAAATGAATTGGGAAACCACTTCTTTTTGTTCCCCCCTTCCCCCTCTCTCCTCCCAGGGAGAAAATGGGACCCATTGCAGCTAGTGGCCCAGAGGTACTGAAAAGGCTTTTGCTTTTTAGCCATAGGTATTACTCATCATCAGGCTTCTTCTCCATTATACTACCACTGGTAGGCTACCTCCAACATCTAGCCTTGATGGTAGGTTCCTTGACTCTGGACAATCTCCTCCATTGAATTTAGGGTATTGAATATGTGGCCCAGTTGTATAGCAAGCAAAAAGTAATTGGCTAAGACCATTTGGAGCCACAGGATTCACTCACCATAGCAAAAGGGAGGAGTTTTTTTTCTTTTATAAATTTAAATAATTATTTTAAATTTAATTTTTAAAAAAATGCTGGATAAGAAGTTGTTGGCTATGCTAGACACAAGATGGGAAAGAGAAAGAAAGGGAACTGAAATTTTGATTATGTGCATCATTGTGCATGTAGACATTAAAATGAACCTCATAGCTAAAAATATTGGAGATTTTGGGTTGGGGGGTTTTGGATATGAGACAATGGGTCCAAAATGGATTGGAGAAATAAATGGCTCTCAATTGTTTTGGGTTTGTTCATGATGATGGGTTTTTCCAGAATCAAAGTCACATTCATAACAGCTAAAGAAAAACAACCCCAAAAAGGAGAAAAGCAATGAGAAGAAGAAGAAGATGATGAGAACCTTGTTGTTGTTGTTGTGTGGAAGTCAGAGCATCTCATCTTTCTCAAGAAGTGGTCTCAAATGCACTTGTGTGCTCTCACATTATCCAGTCATGCAAAATTTCCCATCCTATTAAAATTATGTCTGAAACATTGACAATACAAGGGAACAATGAAATTTGTTTGGTCCCACTTGGTTCAGGTTGTGCGGGACCTATGTTGCGTGCTTTCAAACTCAAGTTCCCATCAAGTTCCCAATGTGTTCCTCAACATGTTCCCAATAGCCCCTCACTCTATCCCATAATTCATATGCCCTAAGTTCTCCTCTTGGTAACAACCTATATAACAACTAAATTATATATAAAGCAGCCCCAAAGAAGCAGATTGACAACATATCCCAAAAATACATATGGTACAAAATCTTTGACTAATTTTTTATTTTTTGGTGGTGGGCCAAATCAAAGATGCCCATAAAAAATTTCTTTTATAAAATAATAAATTAAGCAATAATATTTTTAAAAAATGATGTATAACTAATTAATATGAGTACACACTTCCCAATTGTCATCTTTCTAGGTCAATCTGGTGAATTTCCACATTGAATTTTTCTACAGCAAAGTTGGTGTTGTCCAGTGGTGCTTCTCTTTGGGGTTAAATTGATGAGAATCAAGCTGTTCATTCCTTTTCATGCATGCAAGAAAAGGAAATAATAATAATAACCCCAAGTAAATTAACCATAATTTATAAAGCATCAAAAGTTGTTGTTATTATTATTATTATTATTATTATTATTCCTTTACATTGCCCAATGGAAAAGAAAGAAAGAATGAATGAATGAATGAATGAATGAATGCTCTTCCAATCTCTGCACTACAACTCATATGATCAATCCATCAATCAGAACCCATCTTTTTCCTTTTTGCCTCCGTCCTTTTTGTCATGACAACCACACAAATTTTGCCTTATCTTGTGTGTCATATCCACCACAGTTCATACACTACTGCCAAATACCCCTTCAAAAAAACACTAACTTGCCTTTTTCTTTGTTTTAAAGAAAAAAAAAGGAAAAAAAAACTTTGAGAGGGTTCAACTCAAACCCTAATTTTAAAAATAAAATAAAAATAATAAGTTTGAAAGAAAAATCTATGTTATCCAGCATTTTGTGATGAAAGAAATGCACAGAAAGCACAGAGAAAAAAAAAGAAAAAGGAGATCCACAAAAAACCCATTCATTTATCCTGCCTCAACCCTAATTATTATAACTACAACACACTTATTAGCAAACTAGTGGAGGAAAGAAGAAGAAGAAGAAGAGGAGGAGGAGGCTTGTTCATTCACCTCATGAACCCATTCCAACCTTCAACCCTAAAAATATACCACATAGCTTAGTTGCAAAGCTGGTTCCACTTCAGGGAAACCACACCAACATCAAATCAACCCATGTGTGCAGAAAGACCAAAGATTCAGTGCAAGTTGGTACCAGTGTTGGGCAGTTACCAGGTTTTGGCCTCTTAGAAACCATTGGTTCTAGTTCCAGTTAAATACAGACCAAACTGGTTCCAGTTCCAGTTAATACATACCAAACTGGATCCAGTTAGTAAAGACCACCAGGTCTGATTTCTAGAACTGGAACTGGAACAGAATTTGTTTTCAGCAACCGGATCTAGAACCACACCCGAAGCTCCAATTTGTTTTGTTGGGAACCAAACCGGACCCGTTCTAATCTAATCTTCTTTTCTTCAAAAGAACCGGAACCGGAACCGGAGGGTTCCATTTTGTTTGGAACCAGAACCATTCTGGAGGAGGCAGAAGAAGAAGAAGAAGCGAATTTTGGAGTTAAAATAGAGCGGAACAGTTGTCTTATCGTCTTGCAATTTGTGCATTTTGTGAGACATTTTGGTGAACTCTGTTGTTTTTGGTTTTGTTTTCTGTTTTTTTGCTTTGTTTCTTGTGCTTCTTCTTCTTCTTCCGCTTTGCTTTCGGATGTGAATTCTTCTTCGGCGTCGAATTGTGCCAAGAGCGTAAGTACCAGGACCTGCTACTAGTAGCTGCAGTGGGGAAACAACAACAACAACAACAGGCGGCACGAGATTTGGTGACCAAAAGAAGAAGAAGAAGAAGAAGAAGAAGAAGGAGGAGGAGGCTTGTTTTGAAACCGGATCTCTGCATTTGAGGTAAAGTGTGTGATACAGATTTTTGTGGCCTTCGTACTGGCGTTATTTGTTCTCAATTCTTCGCGATTTGGAGTCTTACGTAATAGCAAGAACGAGAAAGAGAGAGAAAGATCGTGTACGCGGAATGCTCTGTCTGATATTTTCCTGATATCTTTCAATTGTTTTGAGAAGCATGCCGATTAGGAGCAGTACCTAAATTAAGAAGACAGCTTACAAGAGGAGGTGAACCTGCTGTAGAAGAAGCGTAGACTTGAATTGAAGGTGAGGTGAGAGAGTATTGAGGTCGTGTTCTTCTGACGGAAGTGTGTAATTGCTAGTTTGAATCCGTTAAAGCTGAAGCGATTTTTTCAGCTAAAGCTTCTTTTTTCTCTTCCTCATTTGCGTTTTGTTTGAACTGCAGCGGAGGAAAAGAAAGAGTACCAGGAGGAGTAGAAGGTTGTTGAAGAAGGTAACTGCTGAAGGAAGAAGAAGCCGGAGGAGCAGTTTGCAGGTCCTGTGAAGGAGGAGGAGGAGGAGTTAGAGGAGGAGGCGCAGCAATGGACTACTATCCGGCACCAGGGAGGAACCATCTCTTTGTGCCCGGGCCAACCAATGTACCGGAACCAATTCTGAGGGCTATGAACAGAAGCAACGAGGATCATCGTTCCCCTGCCTTTCCCAAGCTTTCCAAGTCGGTTATCGAGGACGTGAAGCAGATCTTCGGGACCACTGCTGCTACATCCTTCATTTTCCCCACCACAGGTCTTGTTGCTTCCTTCCCCGCCTGGCCTTTCGCCAATTGCTTGTCAGAGAGGGGAGACCAACAAGCCAAAGCTTTTGTGCATCAGTCTTGTCTGTCGGTTCATGGAAGAAGAAGCTATACAATCTTTGTACTTTTTTTCTCAGCTGAATCTGGATAGAAAATCATGGATTTTCTTGTCTGTGCGTTAAGTACCTGGTTTACAGGAATGATCTCTCTCTGGCTCCTGCTGACAAACAGGAGTGACGATAACTTGTGTTGTCTTGACAGTAACTTGTGTTTTGCATCTCAAGTTGTGATTTTTGAAGATTACAACTGTGGTTTTGGATTTTTTTGGTACAAAGGCACTGGAGCATGGGAGAGCGCTTTGACAAATGTGTTGTCTCCGGGAGACAAAATCATCTCGTTTTTGATTGGACAATTCAGTCTTTTATGGATTGACCAGATGAAACGGCTCAACTTTGATGTGGATGTCATCGAGAGTGATTGGGGAGCAGGTGCTGATCTCGCACTGTTGAAGAAGAAGCTGTCAGCTGATTACGCTCATTCCATCAAGGGTGTATGCATTGTGCATAATGAGACATCCACAGGGGTCACAAATGACCTAGCTGCTGTTCGAAGAATTCTAGGTGAGCCTCAAAATGATATACCCATCATCTCTCTGTTTTCCACATTATCCTCTGATGTGACTCCTATTGCACTGAATGCATTTCTAACAAATGAAGGTCTCCCCTGCTTCTAAAATATATTTTCCAATTCTGTGTCTATTAAGTTACCTATTGGAAGAACACTTCTGTTAAAGTAGACTGCCACTTCCTGCATCCTAGAATGTTTACTGTACAGGTTGGAGTAAAGGGGGCCATCAGCACTCTTCAGATCCAAATAGGAGTTGACTTACATAGTTTCTGACATTGGACTCCTTTGACTAGTTCACTGTCCTAGAGAATCTGCAACACATGAAGCTGTGAACCTTGAGATTAATCAGAGGAAAGTGGAGCCGTCAGTGTAATCAGAATAGTTGACTGTTTACAAGTGAACATCAAATTGATCAATTCACCTCTTGGGAACAGATACATTCCTCTCTCCCCTGAGGACTTCATGGTCGTCTGAATGTTTACTTGAGGTAAATCCACTTGGGGTTGTGATGGTGTGCAGATGGAGCAAGGCATCCAGCATTGCTGCTGGTAGATGGTGTGTCATCAATTGGTGCCCTCGATTTCCAAATGGATGAATGGAAAGTTGATGTTGCTTTGACTGGATCACAGAAAGCCCTTTCTTTGCCTACCGGCTTAGGCATTGTGTGTGCAAGCCCCAGGGCTTTGGAAGCTGCAAAGACTGCCAAGTCGTTGCGCGTATTTTTTGACTGGGCTGATTACCTGAAGTTTTACAAGCTTGGGTCTATCTGGCCATACACACCCTCTAGCCAGATGCTCTATGGTTTGCGCGCATCTCTTGATCTAATTCTTAAGGAGGAAGGTCTGCACAATGTCATTGCAAGGCACCACCGTCTTGGAGAAGCAACTAGGTATTGTGATTCTGTTTCTTCTGGTGCAACCGAGGGGACGTTATACACTTGTCCAGATGACACATGCAACTTGCTATGCTGAAGAATTGCTGGGAAAATATGAGGGGATTTGCCTCCAAAGTTTCTTGATGCACACAATCTTAGACAATTTCTTCTCTATTGGGTTCTGATCATACTCAACATTTCCTTTGTTTTGTACCTCAAATTACAGGAAGGCAGTGCATGCTTGGGGCCTGAAGTTATGTACACAAAAGGCAGAGTGGAATAGTGACACAGTCACGGCTGTTGTGGTGCCATCTCATATTGATAGTGGCGATATTGTAAAGATTGCCTGGAAGAAGTACAACCTTAGTCTTGGTGTTGGTCTCAACAAGATTGCTGGGAAGGTCTTCCGGATTGGTCATCTTGGAAATTTGAATGAGGTATGCATCAACTTGTACTCCTGGCTTCCAACATTCATAAAGCAGCTTAACATGTCTCCAATGGAAGAAAGGTGAAGATGGGGCCTGCAGGGGTGCAGGAGGTTGAGGGAAAGGCATCTGTTAGTTAAGAGGTTTTCCGAGTGTGATTGTTATTAACATTCGTTGTGTTGCCTTGCAGCTGCAACTACTTGGTGCTCTTGCAGGTGTGGAGTTAGCACTGCGGGAGGTTGGATACCCTGTGACTCTTGGCAGTGGTGTGGCTGCAGCCCAAGCTCATCTGCAGAGAGCCACTCCCCTCATCACATCAAGAATTTGAACATCTTGTGATGGTCACATCAACAAACAAAACGCAGACAATAAATGGCAAGTTGGCAGCAGCAACAGAGTGGGAGTAATGCATTAGTTGGATGAGTTGCACCATGGGGCAGGCAATTGGGGAAAAGAATATGGTGTACTATGATTTTCTCTCTGTCACTTAACTCCCTGCAAATTGCTGAGGAGCAGTTGAAGAATTCTCCCACTTTGCATGACAGTGGTCATCCTCGTAACCTTGTGTACTGTTCACCCATGGACAGACCTGTATAAAGTTTGGATTTGGTTCAAGCATGGCTGCTGCAAGGGCTTACTACTACTCATGGGATTCTCCACATGCAAAAGAGGCCTTATCTCTCCCATCTTATTGCCTTCCATTGAAACCCTCAATCTAGAGAACGGTTGCAAATGCTTTTAAAAAATGAAAAGAAAGTACACATCCATTACAAGCCTCTCTAGAGACAAAACTTTAAAAGTAAAAAAATAAACTTCTGACTTGAGGAAATTTCCTTTGCAAAACTAATTGTCACAATTAGCTTCCATTGGCATGCTAATTACAAGACTAAAAGATTTGAAAAAAAAATGCCCACCTGCAAACAGATAGTATTATATAAGCTGACAAAGCACCTGCGATGTTGGTTATTACATTCAGTAAACAGAACTGAGTTAAAATCCTAGCTTTGCAAAGACAAGTTATCTTCAAAAACTAGTTGCCAATAAATAATTTTCAACAAACAACAGTATTCTAATTACTTTTAGTTCTCTGCTTGGGAGGTGTTCAAGAGAGGGATGTAAGTAATTATGTTGTTAGGATAGTTCTCTGCCCATGCAACTCATGAGTGGAGGAGTGCCTTTGCTGAATTACCTGCATATGAATGTCAAGAACACTTATCAAAAATATTTTTCATGAGCTGATATAAACAAATGAAAAACTGATATAAAATATAGAAATGAAGTGGCATATTTGCTACAAATAGCATGGAGAGGAAGAATCATGTTCATTTGTACAAAATTCTTTATCTCAAAAATCTTATTCACAAAGCAATTTTTAAACTCAAATTGAAAGCCACAGTCACCTGCTCTCTGACCAAATGTACAACAAAATTTTGGTTTTGTAAAACTTCTGGTTGGCAAGATCTATAGCGCCCTCTTTACTCTTGAGCTGCTCACAAGGTATTGAATTACATTCAGCTTATCTTTTTGGCATAAGCTTGAACTGCCTTCGATTAAAGTGCACAGTATGCCCTGATGAGGTTATCTCACACATCAGCAAACAGATGATGGAAGCAAAAGCATTACGAGAGCCAAACAATCCAGAGTCTGCCTGGTACAACCTCATGAAAGGTCACAGCATCCAAGCTCTGCGGAATCTGAACAGTTTTGCTGGGGTCCATATCCTTGTTCAACATTATGATCACTTGCGGATCCCTTTCCCAACATAACTGCCTTCTTCGATGCAACAGAAGATTAGGGCCTTTGGCACTGCACATCGGTCTTGGCAAGAGGCAAAACCAGATTGGAGAGCTGGTGTGGACATATTGAGGTTCACAATGCTTTCCTGTTGGCTGCCTGAAACAAACAAAAGGAGAAGGCGTGTGTATGTACTGGTTTAGCAGGAATCATAGTCCACCAGTGTGCAAAACTTGAGTATACCTACAGTATAATTTCCAATCATACCTCGGCTCTCATAAGATTCAATCAACTACTTGCACTCAATGGTGCTGAATCACCAGGAGCATGTTTATTCACAATCTCAGGCAACAAGTGGGAAGTTTTTGTCTCCACGTCTGTGGAGTCAAATGTGTCCTGAGCAGGAGGAAAAAGTCCATGGCTCAACCCCTTAGTGAAAAATGCTGCATACAACCTTGGGTTTGTTGCAAACTCCATATGAGTACCATTAGGTCGCCTGATCTCACAGAAATCAAAATGGGTTTTACCTGAACTTTCATAGAAAGAGTCAGATAATGTCCTACCTTATGATCTCAAGGGACATTTTGTGTTAGAGTCGTCGAGAGTACCCAGAGCCTTTACACGTCTTGCATAGAATCAATCCTACACACAAACCAAAACTCTTTCAATAAGGTCTGTTGTGCTCTCTACATAGTGGGGTCAATCCTTCAACTTACAAATCAGATTTTGGAAAAAAAAAAATTTGGCAAAGAGATAGGCAATTGTCCTAACCTGCACCTTTACAGACCCGACAGTCGCCCAACCCATTCTCAGTCTTCATTTTCCCATCAGTGCAAAATACACACTTTGTTCCACCTATTCCATAGTGTGAAAAATAAATCAATCAAAAATATGGAAAGAAAAAAAAAACCTTCAAAAGAAAAGCATGAGCTTGAGTGAATGGAAAAAACATAAGTTGGACAAAGGGAAAAATCCAGCCAGTGATAAAGGTTATCTTTGCCCCTCACCATTGCCACCACATTTGACACATGAAACAGGTTCACCCTGCATAGACAAAAAGAAAAATTGGAGCTCAGAATTCAAATCTCTGGCAGGGAAAACATGACAAAACACAGTAATATACAGTATTCTTTGCGGGTTTCTTTCTGGTCAGTGAACACAGATTGGCATAGGAAAGACCAGGTTTGTACATAAATACATTTTCTTGCTGGTGTAATCCACTTCAGATTTATTTGTTTATTTATTCATGTTGCCTTCTAGATTCGTGGCTAATCAAAATATGGGACTTTTTTTTCCTTTTTTCAAATATCAGAAACTGATTTGCAAGAATTGGAAACAAAAACGGAAATTGACCTAAAACGACAAAACAAGAGAAAAATGTTTCCACTTTACCTTGAGTCCAAAATAAAGAGAAGCAGAAGTGGCAGCCAACACACTTGCACTGATGAGAAGCGTTTGGACATTGGCAGGATCCATATCTGCCAAAAAAATCACCAGTGCTGCAGCGGCAGCAGCAGGCTCCAGCATTACAACCTCACCTACTACTACACCACTCACCCTACTACTTCGCGACAAAAACAAAGCACTTCTCCTTCTCTTGCCTCCTCTAATAAGCCTACCAATCCAGCCACAAGACTGCGAGAATCTTCGACAATGAGGCCGCCAATAACAAGAAGAAGAAGAAGAAGAAGAAGGAAAAGAACTAGAACTAGAACTAGAACAAGAACAAGAACAAGAAGGAAAAGAAAAAGAACTAGAACAAGAACAGGAAGAAGGAACAGACTGTTGAAGAAGAAAATCGGATTGTGGAGATGGCAATTCACAGGTAGTTGGCGAGGAGAGAGTAAGAGAAAAACAAGTGCAAGAGGGGGAACTTCTGGGAGAAGAGGAGAGAGACAAAGGGATGGAAGAAGAAGGGAAGAGTTGGGAGGCGGTGGCCATAGCCATGAGTGCGTTGGTGTAGTGTGTGTTTACGTTGGGGGAGAACAACAACAACAACAAAAACTGTGGCGTTGTTTGCACTAACTTAGTAGTCACTCTCCTCCTCCGCTCCCTTTCTATCTCCTCTTCAGCTCTTCAATTGGAGTCTAATTTTTTTAGGTTTTTAAGGTTTTGTTTGGTTTTTTGTGTTTTCTTTTGGGTAGCCAAAGTGGCTATCATCCATGCATCCATGCAAAGAGGTTAAAAAAGTGGCTATCATCCTTACAAAGAGGTTAAAAAAGTGGCGATCATTCATAGAAAGATGTTTAAATAGTGGCTATCATCCATACAAAGGGGTTAAAAAAGTGGCGATCATTCATAGAAAGATGTTTAAATAGTGGCTATCATCCATACCAAAAGAGGTTAAAAAAGTGGCGATCATTCATAGAAAGATGTTTAAATAGTGGCTATCATCCATACAAAGAGGTTTAAAAAGTGTTGATCATTCATAGAAAGATGTTTAAATAGTGGCTATCGTCCATACCAAAAGAGGTTAAAAAAGTGGCGATCATTCATAGAAAGATGTTAAAAAAAGTGGCTATCATCCATACAATGAGGTTAAAAAAGTGGCGATCATTCATAGAAATATGTTTTAAAAGTGGCTATCATCCATACAAAAAGAGGTTTAAAAAGTGGTGATCGTTCATAGAAAGATGTTAAAAAAAGTGGCTATCATCCAGACAACGAGATTTAAAACGTGATTATCATTTATAGAAAGATGTAAAAAAAAGTGGCTATTATCTCATACAAAGATGTTAAGAAAGTGACTATCATCCATACAAAGATGTCTTAAAAGTGGTTATCATCTATACAAAGATGTTAAGAAAGTGATTATCATCCAAATAAAGATGTTTTCAACAATGGTTATCATCCACATAAAAAGTGGTTATCATCCATACAAAGATGTTAAAAAAGTGGATTATCATCCATACCAAGATGTTAAAAAAGTGGCTATCATCCAATATCAAGATGTTAAAAAAAAGTGGTGATCATCCCTAGGAAGGTTTAGCCAAATGTGGCTATAAACCAAATATGTAGTATAATGTTTTTTTCAGTAATGATCCTTCTATATTTTTGGCTACAAACTGACAATTCAAGTATAAATTTCTAGTGATTTTCACTAACTTTTTGCCCCTCACCTCTAGTACTTAAAACCCTCCACATACATTTTAATTTTTGGAATTTGGAATTTTGAAATTCGCTTATTGGCGAAATTTCGCCAATTAAAAAAAAAAGTGGCTACTAGGTAGTCTTTGTCCAAATTTTGGGTTCTGGGTCAGTTCCCAGATTGGATGGTCTGTCCGGTTCCTTGGGTTGGGTTTAGGGTTTAGGGTTTAAACCCTAAACCCTAAACCTAAACCCTAAACCCAACATACCTCAAGCCATCATATAATGACCCCCTTGTTTTGAAGAGTGAAGGCAAAGCAGGTGTACATTTGTGGAATGTTTTTTCACCTTGTGTAATCCCAAACTCAAAGAAAAATTGTGTGAAGAGTTTTTTTTTTTTCAATTTTAAAAAATCATTTTAATCACAATACACTATTATATAAGGGTAATCATCTCATGATTAATTATTATTATATATGTGTTTTTTTAATAAAAAATTTAGGAAAAGTTTGCATGAGTGTGTAGATCTTTCAGATGAATTCAAAAAGAAGAAAAGGGATTTAGTTTACTTTTTTAACATGATTGAATGTTCTTCACCCTTTTTAAAGGCTACTTGCTTCCTTTTGGGATGGTCATTTTTACAAAATGAGAGGTAAAATTTCCCCAAGGTTTTGCCTTCAAAATACACATACCATAAGTTGACCTAATTGCCTCAAGAATTTTTTTAAAAAAAGGGTTAAAATAGCCAAGTGCTAAAATTCATCTCAAGACACACAACCACTTGTAATTTGGACCTGAATTCCACTGACTTCCAATGACTTCAACACTAATATTATATTGTTTTGAGAAATATTAATTTTTTTTAAAAAAATATTTTTGAAAGAAAAAAAAATTGCAAAGGGAAAAAAAGAATCTTTTAGAATAATTAGGGAAACATTCTATTTTCAACATGGAATCCTCAATTTTAATTAATTAATTAATTATTTATTTATTTGACAAACATGTGTTGAAGCTACCTACCCATAGTTGACTTGTTTCCAAATGGGTCATATTTTAAATCTACATTGGATGCACAAACACTAAAATTCCTTTGCAATTGTTCCTTTGCACATGGCCTTTCGACCAATGCACATACACAATAATCCCTAGGGTACACAAGTCATACACCTAGCCCTCATCTATAACAGCTTGTAATTGACCTCTTTGTATTGTTACTCTTGGTATATGATAAAACCATACGGGTACGTACTTGCTCAACTTTGTTGGTTAATTCCTCACAAATCCCTTTTGGGTATTTGTGGACAAACACATACAACTTGTGGCTTGGCCAAGTCTCTGTTTTTTTAACTCTTCAATGTTCATAGTACATACGTGCAAGATGAGCATCATCATACCTACACATGTATATATATATATATACACACACACACACTTGAAACCTAAGGAATCAAACACTCGAGATTGTGTTTTCCTTGAATAAGTATCTCTTTCTACTCTCAACCTAGCTAAAAGCGGTGTGACAGTTTTGGTGAGCTTCAGCTCTTTCTCCCCCCCACCTGGATTCTTGAAAAATCTGTGGCACCAAAATATGGGTTGTATTATCTATCCTACACTTTGGGTAATGGAACTCACACTAACAATTGCCCGTATATGTATGTGGTGATTGCACTTTAGGCCAATGTCAATCCAGTTGGAAGGGATTCAAGTGTTCTTTGTTGTTGTTGTTGTTGGGTGGGCATTTTTGTACTAGAAATGCATTATGTGTTTTGGGACCCAATAATTTTCTCACAACTCGTCATGCACATAGATTTTGTAACTGCTGTGATTTGGATTGACTGCAAGCAAAATTCAGTCGTGGTCGAATTTGAAGGCAACTAGGGGAGCGTTGGAATGCATACACTTAGGGAATTACAGTGATGAACATTGCATGGGTGCAAAACCCAGCTGAAATTTGGAGCGGTCGTAGATCATGTGGAAATTCTGCTGCTGGAAGTTTCCAATGATGGATAGAGTTGAAGCAGGACAGCCAAGAATTGCAAGGCAGATGATCTCCTCATCTGGGTCAGGCTGGATAAACACATTCGTCACGGGAAGTTGCCATACAGCACCATTGCCAAACACAATGGCAAAATCAGGTAATGAAGGGTTAGGGTTGCCTGAAGTATTGTAGCAAAGATCAAGTGGGTCCATGGGAGTAGTTGCTTCAGGAAGTGAGATTTTGGATCTGAATGCTGTGCGGGTTGCTTGGTAAGCTGCCTCTGTGAAGTAAGTGAGAGTTGTGCCTGAATCGATAATGGTGCCACCACCTCCTCCTCCTTCACTGTCAATTGCCCATGCACTGCTCGGAATTGACACCAACTCTCCCCCAACAACAATTGTGGAAACATTGACATAATAGAAAGTGTCTACAAATGGATTCTTAACAAAAGGGGTGAACTGCAAGTCAGGAATAGTAGAGAGAACTGTATCCTGCCCAAACATCAAGGTGCTGGTTACTGACAGAGGATTGTCACGGTCAACTAGACAGTAGGAGAAAACATTCCCATATACAGATGCTACTTGAGATGCAAACGAGATTTCTCCCTGGCCAAGGCCAAGCAATCCACCGGCTCCTTGGAACAAACCCTCATTATTATGGCCACAACCAAACATGACATTCTCAATCTGAAGTGCATGTCCATCGGAAACATTCACAGTGAAGGTTTCGGATGCGAAATCGCCTGTAGTGTTGGAGTGGTCACCGTACCAGTAGAAGTAATCACAGTGACCTCCTCCTGTTTGGTGATGATTGTCCTCATCTTCAGCACTTCTTGCACCACATTTGGAGGTGTTGTAGAAAGGATTCACCAGCAAGCAGTGATGTGATTCGCATGGCACATGTTTGTAGGATTCAGATGCTTGAGGCTCAAACAGAGGAGCTTCTTGAGAGTAGCAATGCTCGCAAGGGTTGCACTGAATCCATGTTAGGTCACTACCTGTATCAACGACAACAGGGATATGGTGCGGCGGTGTGCCAACAAAAATGTCCATGAAATACTCTCCAGATCCTACTGTGGCTCCTGATTCCACTGTGGCCTCAAACTCCAAGAGTGCAACCGGTGTGGAGATCTCCTTCTCCTCTGCTGGGCCCTGCTGCTGCTTCTCCTTGGTCTTGTTCTCTTGTGGAGTTGCAGTCACTGCTGAGGTCATGACCTGAAGCGATGCAGCAGCTGATGATGGGTTGCTGTCTCCGATGATCCTCTTCCCAAACCCTTTGGTTCTAGCAATGTCTCTCTGCAGAGATTGGAAGAGAGAATCTCTAGAATTTGCAGGTTTCTGCGATGGATGAGCTGCTCGGTGCTTGAGGTTGAGTTTCAATCCTGCTCCTCCCACTACTACTGGTACTTCCTTCTGACCACCACCACCACCCAACAAGTTCTTCTTGCTCGTCATTTCCTTCTTCTCCTCTTCTTCTTGGTGTCCATGGGTGGAGGAAGGAGAAGAAGAAGGCGGCATATCACACCACACATGCGCCGGATCCTGATCTTCATCACAGGGAGGCAATCTCCTGGGTCCATTACAAACCCCAAAACCGGTTGCCACTCTCCCTGGAACCTCAATTCCAGGAACAAGCTCCTCATCATCATCACCACCACCATATGCAGCACCATCTGCTACATAAACCAAAATAAAAAACAACACAGCAGCCATGGAGGTTGTGACTACTATCCATGGTAGCAATCTCCCCATATGTATAGTATGAATGGATGTATGTCTTCCTTGCAAAATCTAAATCCCCCCTCAAAAGAGAAAAATGCTTTCCAAAAAAACAAAACACACACAAACAAAAGACACACACACAGAGACACCACCACCACCACACACACACACACACACACACACACACAACCTGAAAGAAAACAAACAGTCTCCAATAATTGATTTACAGCCAAATCTTCTTCTTCTTCCTCTTCTTCTTCTTCTTCTTCCTCTTATTCAAAGCTGAAGTTGTGCTTGCAAAATTCAGCTGAACATAAATCTCTTGTTCTCTCTCTCTCTCTCTCTCTCTCTCTCTCTCTTTTCAGCAGCTGCAAAATGTCAAATGAAGATGAAGAAATTGGATTTGCAAAAAGAGGAGAGAAGAGAAGAGGAGAGGAGAGGTGTGAAGTCTAGTCCAGAACAAGAGGGACCAGAAATTCATACCAGAAAAAAACACGGGATGAGAAAGTAAGAAAGAAAGAAAACAAACAAACAAACAAAAAAGAGGTACGAAAACAGGGAGGACTTTAAAACGCTAGATGAGTTTTTTCAACCCCTGTTTGGAAAACAAGAGCGAGCTGCCCAGTGGGAAACCCACCCAAACCAAACTGCTGCTCCTTCCAAGTAGGTACCTAGTACCTACCTAGTCCGGAGGGAGGAGTCTAGAGTCTGGAGTTTGGACTGGAGTTTTGATCAAGACTTCTGTTTGAAATGCAAAGTCAAACACGCGCACTCTCTCTCAACTGTCTGTCTCCCTGTCAGAATCAGACAAAAAAGTGGTGTTTTCTCTTCTTTTCGGTGGCGAGGTTTCGCCATTTTGTGAAAAAAAAAAACAACATTTTAAATGCTATTTCACAATCTCCCCGCCCCCCTCGCCTTTTTGGGGGAAAAAAACTCATCAAAAAAGGGGAAAATTCATCATAATTATCATAGGTTACACTCTGAATAATTTCACTACTCGTAACACAAAGATGATGGAAAACATAATAATTTCAAATTTTAAAAAAAAAAACGAATTCATTTTTTGAAGAAAAAGAAATTAGCGGTTTGTCAATTTGGAAACTAACCCTAGGCTACGGTGTATACATAGGAAATATGAAAGTAAAATTATTTAAGCATATTCATTCTATACATTTCACTAGCTGGATTTAAATATAGAATCTGGTGGGTTTTTTTTTGTTTTTTTTTGTTTTTTGGGAATTTGAATTTTTGAAAAAATAACTTGGCACCTAAAAAAAAAACACTAAATTTTCGCCATTTTGCCAAAACTCGCCTAAAAAACACGGTTTCTCTCTCTCTCTCTCTCTCTCTCTCACTTGCTTTCCTTTCTTCCTTGCTTTCTCTCTCTCTCTCTCTCTTAGAGTATTGATTGCTGGGCACCTATGCTCCTCCTTGCCCTCCATGATTCCATCATCTCCAGGACAAGCAATAGAGCTTTTAGTGCACAACAAAAGGCTGACACCCCCCAAACAAACAGAGCCAAAAGGAAACTGTATGATTATGCTTGACTTGCACACAAAACAAAAAAAACAAGGGGTGTGTCACATTGTGGCCTTGCCATTATTAAACATTAAATATATATATATATCTTCCCTTAAAAGAAGAATTATAGAAACTCAAAAATATTTCACCATGCAAAAACATGATCTTTAAAATTTTAAAAAATCCTCTCAAAGAATCCAAAATCCTTTAAGATGTTTCAACTCTATAACTAATCTCAAGTTTCAACACAAGCCCAAAATATCATCTTTCAAAAATCTTCACATAAAAAATAGACCTATTATTATTATTACCTAGGGGCCAAAAAAAATCCCTTAAGCTACTATACTCTATAATGAATAAGAACCCAATATCCTTGCCTTCCTAAGCAAGGCCAAAAACAAAAGCAATTTGTGTTTGGCACCCAACTCCCTCCCTCTCTCTCTCCCTTAGAAAGTTTTGTTTTTGGGATATTTGTTTTTTCTCTATTTGGGGGGGAGGGGGGTGGACCAATTGGGGGAGGGGGTAATGAAACCAAATCCACTCTTAGATAGGTACCTAGTACCTACTCCAGCCCCTACCAGAAAAAAAGAAAACCGAAAGAAAGAAAGAAAGAAAGAAATAGACGAGAGGTGAAAAAGGTTTAGGGTAATAAAAAAAAGCCTTAGGACCGAGGCATTCTGAAAATAAGGGGCCTAGGACAAGGTGTGGTATGGCATTTTGAATGGCTCCATCCATTGGCTCCATGCATTGTTAATTTGAAAAGAGCATACGAAGAGGAGGATTCTTTACACCTACCTATTCAAGAGTGGGACTTAATATTAGTAGGCATCGTGTTTTCCCTCTCACTCCTAATGAGCAAAGTCCCCCCCTTTTTTTTTTCAATTTTTCTATATGAAGAATTTGAATTGTTTTTCAAAACTTACCAAATTTACTCAAATTTACACTAAAAAAAATCTTTAAAACTTCCCCAATTTTACTCAATATTTTTTTTTCCAAAAAATGACCCAAAAATTTCCATAGGATGTTTTTGGACCATTTTGGGTCATTTCTACTACTTAATCCATAGGTCAACTGAGGTAACCACCATGGTTAGTTAGCTAGGGATTTCTTGACCACTTATGATGCATATTTCATTGTACAGAATTATTTTTTCCACAGGAATTTTGAAAAAAAGATAAACCCTAGACCTTAAACCCTAAACCTTAAACCCTAGAAAACCCAGGAATTTTGAAAAAAGCTAAACCCTAAACCTTAAACCCTAGATCGTACCCTCTTTATGAGAAAGCTTGTCATATAGATGATGAAAGGTTGGTAACTGACTTCCTAGATCAAGTTGTTCCTGGATAGGAAGACAAGTTAATCAGTGTGTTACAAAGTGTCAGGGAAACCGAAAAAAAAACAAAAAGAAAAAAGTCTAAAGAAAACCAAAAGGCGTTCCTTTTATACAATATTCAAAGAAAGTTTTTGAGAATCTTTAACTAACTGAAACAACATGGGCTGTTAGTTCATCGACCAAAAGAAAAGATGAGATGCCCGAGGAGATAGATGTTTAGGGTTGGGCAACCAACAATTTTTTTGTTCTCATATGTGTTATGTCGTGAACGGATTAACGTTCTTTTGGAGTGAGTAAACCCTAAACACTAAACCCTAAATTATTATGCTCTTTCCTTTTGTTCTTCTTTCTCGTCAGCTGTTAAACAATGGGGCATGTCACACTATTACAATCGCCTTGCCATTTACATTACAAAGTATCTTAAGGCAAAAGAAGAATTATTATCAAAACTCAAATACTTCACCACCGTGCAAAAATATTATCTTCAAAAAAAAAAAATCCTCTAAAAGAAACCAAAATCCTTCAAGATAATTATAACTCTATATAACTAATCTCAAGTTTCAACACAAGCCAAAACGTCATCTTTCATGAATGGTTGTATAAGAAATAGACCTAATATTATTATTACCTAGGGGCCTATAAAAATCCCTTAAGCTACTATACTCTATAATGAATCTAAACACAATATATATACCCTTGTCTAGGTAGGCAAGGCCAACAAACCACTCTCGGTGCTGTTGTTGGTTGAGTTAGGGAATGGAGTGGTCTCTTCTTGATGGCTGGGTGGAACATTCTGGAGAACGACTTATGTGACGACTAAGAAGCATTGTTTTTTTTTTTTTTTTAAAATTAAAAGTATTTAATTTTTTTTATTTTTTATTTTAATTAAATTTTTTTGCATTGCATTGCACATGTTTGACATGAGAGTGGAAGGGAGAAATCATTATTCAAACCCGCGGCAGAACTACGCGGGTGCCATCGAAGGAAGGTGTCACACTGACGCCTGCAAAAGTTCATAAGCGTGTTTAGTGTTAAGATAACAACAAGGAGCATTAAGATAATTGCTTCGGTTTTGTTTCACACTTCATGAAACACGAATATTAAGTTTGGGAATTGTGTTTTTTTTTTGGAATAATTGCGTGATGGTATTGGCCAAAGAGAAGTGTGTGATGTTTTAGGGCTAGTTAAATCCCTATGGAGCAATTTTTTCCAAACTAGAAAGATGAGGTTTAGTGGTTAACACTAGTGTGCAGTGCATCTCTAGCAGTGCTCAATATGAGAACCTGAAGTATTATTTTAAAATTAAAGCCATTTTTTTTATATTCCACATGTGAGTATAAAATTGCTTGAAACAATAAACTAATGAAAAGGATAACGGTTTTATCATAGAAAGGTGGAAAAAAAGTTTTAGCATTCTTGTTACATCACACATGTTGAAGATGTTGTAACTAAAAGAATGGGGAACACAAGATCACACAATGAATATGTTAATCATCAAACCAAACTTTTGGGGATTTGTAAATGAATGAATCGTTCAAATAAAACAAAGTTGACAAATTGATTAAGCACCTGACTTCATCTCCAATAGAATTTAATCTATGGGTCATTAGAGATTAGATCATTCCAATTTCCTCTAATGGAGCAAATTCAACTAGTCTTTTCATGGCAATCTCATCATGACCAATACCCCAACACACATATAATCATTTCCCACTAGAACAAATAAAAACATATCCCCCACAAATGTATAAGAAAATAAATGTGTAACTAAAAGATCCCATGGTTTCATATTTGCCCCATGTCAACACAACCCTCCCAACATAATTGATAACTTCCTCACATAATAAGTAAGTAGTAGTAGTAAACAAGTTTTCCAAACTTGGCCCAAGAAGTTTGACAAAGATGATGCAGCAATTTCAATAATTATTCAATAGAATCCCTAGTCAAGCTTTTGTGGAATGAGACCTCACTTTGGAACTCCCATACAAATAATTACCATCATAACAAGAAATCACAAAAACCAAACTACCACAAATAATTTGCAATAAACAAATAACACAAATGCAAAGCAAACAATAGTAATCTACAACACCTTTTCCCTTCACCAACAAGTGTCAAAATTTTGTCATGTACCATATTCAACCATATTCAATGGTTGATAGTGTTATTTCCATTGACTTAAGGCTTCATCCCCCCTTCACTTTTCATCACGTTGTCTTTTTGGGAAACACCTTATTTCTCAAATATGCAAACCAAATAACAAATAGTCAAATATAGAAACTTTTATTGTGTTCTTATAATCTTTTAACATTGTTTTATTTTCAAAATTTTGATCAATCTTGGGTCAAACACCCAATTTGGTTTTTCACCTTGCCAACTTTGCAAGCTTGATTGTTATGTGTCAACTATTGCATTTTATGTATATAATATATTTCAAGGGTGCAATGCCCTATGAACAAGGCCTTTTCACTCATAACATGAGCTTTATGTGTTGAAAGGCTATGACTAATTGAGATCAATGGATAGAATTTGTTGCCATAACAACCCCTTCCCATCCCACAAGCATAAAAAATGAGTAACAAATTATATTTGGCACCAATAAGTAATTTTGCAACTGGAGTATGGTTATACCAATTTCTAAATTCAATATTAGATTTTTTTCCCCCTATTTGTCAAAATGAGAATTTACACAAGACAAATTCAAGGGAGGAAAAATGAATAGTTTAGATTAAAACAATTTATATGGGGTGGTGATTCTTCATATGTGTACATTATTGTGCATTAACAATTTAATTCAAAACAGAAAAATGCAAAAATATACATTTTTCTAGTAAATTAAATAAATGAAAACTGCAAGAAATAAACTTGAAGTTTAGAAATAAAAAGTTTGGTTATTAAATTAAGTACTTATCAAAGAAGCTAAAAATGAAGACTAGTTCAAACTTGAAAGAGGCCAAAGGGGGGGAAGTAATGATTGCTCTTAATCAACTTTAAGTTAAATAAAATTAAATGAAACAATAATGAGAAATGACCAACCACATGTAAATGATGTTACTAAGTGTATTATAAAAATTTAAAAATTGAAACTTATTATGGGTTAGCCTAATTCTTATTCCCATAATTTTGGCAAATCAAATTTAAAATCAAATTTTTGAAAATGAAACGATTTTGAAAGTTTCAATCACCAAATTTGAGGGGAAAATAATATGAATTGGCATATTCCTATATTTGGTTTTAATGTGTACACGTATACATAAAATATTGATTTGAAAAATTATATTTCCTATTTTGTTTATAGTTAGATTTGGCTAAATCTTCCTAAAGATGATTGCCAATTTTTGTACATCTTCCTATTGATGATTATCATTTATGATACAAAAGGAATCCCTCAATTTGTTTTTGCTAGGGAATGCAAGCCTAAGTTGGAGACAATTTCCCCACACTTTTTGTTTTATTCAAATGATGATATATGTTTAAATTATCAATAGCATCCCATACCTTTGAATAAAGTAGCATGATGCAATGGTTAAAAATTCAATGGGTACAAGACTTTGGATTCAACTTTCTTTTTCCAAATGATCATGTTCTTTCCTAGATGGTTTTGTCAACCTTTCCCTTAATATTATTTTTTTTCCACAAAAGACATTTTTTTCCTCTTTGACTTCTTCAAAGCTTTCCCCAAATGACTTTCTTGGATGAAACCTTCAAAGAAGCTATTCAAATTGTTGGAATGTGCAACTTGGCCCCCTCACGCACCAAGTTGCCTAGGGGGAAACAATTTGAAGGACAAGGGGAATTGGTTAACGTGTTCCGAAGGAGTTTTGCTACATTTCACTAGTGAAAGCATCCATCCCCACTTCCCATCCCAAGTTGCCTAGAAATCTAAAAAATAACTCCATAGGGAAAAGGTGAATTGGGCCCGTGTTTTTCCCCAAGGAGCTTGGTTACAATTCCTTGTGAAAAGCATCCATCCATGTGCACTTGGTATCACTTTTTTTGCCAAGTTGCCCACATCAAAGAAAAAAAAACCAAGTCCCCTAGGAAGAAGGGGAATTGTGGACATGTTTTCTTTGGAGAGCTTCATACAATGCTTTAAAAGTTATACAAGGTTACACAATGGATAAAATGTCACTTCATTTTTTCAATTTTTGATCATTCATTCTTTACTTTTCAAACTTTTCATCTATTGTGTAATTTTTCATCCAATATGCAAGCTTTTCCCAAATGTTTCATTCATTTTGCAACTTTTCCTTAAGTTTTAATCCATTTACAAATCTTAATCCCTCAAATTTCCATCCATTATGCAAAATTCTTCACTAATTTTTCATATATCATACAATTTTTCATCTCTTGTACAACTTTATTTCCCAATGTTTCAATCATTTTGCAACCTTCAAAGCAAAGTTTCTTGACTTTTCATCCATTATGCAACCTTCTTAAATTCTATAACAATTCACACAAATTAACTCTTAATGAAAATTATAAAAATAAAAATGATATTCAACTTTAAAAGGGAAAAGGTGTTTTACATGGTCAAACAACACATCATCACACTAAACATTGCTTGACATGAAATTGTTACATTGTCCCACGAGGGAATGGTTGGGAAACACTTGTTGCTTAACCAAGAAAAGAAGGCTTTCTTGGGGTAACTTGTGTGAACCATTCTTCCAGATTGCTTGGGGGAATTATGGGCCAAGTGTTCCCTTTAAGAAACTTAGGCAATGGGCCAACCATCCCACGACCATGGTTTTCTTTTTTCAATTTTGTGTTTAAAAATTTGGTGAATTTTTCCAAAAATAGAAAAAAAATCAAATTACATCACAAAATTGAATTTTCCAAAAACAAATCCCAATTTTTTGTCAAAAAAATGATTGGAGTTGTCCCAAAAAAATATTGGCCTAAAACCTTGACCAAACCAACCATTTTTCCACCAAGGAAAGGTTGACCCAAGTTGCTTAAGGAAAGCTATCATCTTCTTTCTTTTGCCATGGATGATTACTATTTAATTAGAAAAAGATGGGTGTAAAAATATTTGAACCTTGATTGTTCCACATATTGAAGAAGATTTCAACCACTTTGTATGATGTCACAATCGTTTTTTAAAAAGTGATTTATGTTAATATTTAAAGTAATTTTCATAATTCGTGTATAGTAAAATTTTCGTTTCTTATTAGGCATCAATGTCACACATGCGTACATTTGTGTTGGAGATCAAGTTACATTTAATTCATTATTTATGTTTAGTGTTTTCCTTCCTTCCCCATCGCAAAATGTGGGCAAAGATTAATTTGTTTTATAATGAATTTTCAATAGGTTACAATAATCTAGAGGAAATCTGTGGTTTTAAAATGCAAAATCGTACATATAGGGATATTCCACAAAACCTCCCACACTATCCTAGAATAGGATATTATGCTTCAAGAGGTTCCCAAATAACAAAACAATTTTCGATTGAGGTTGTTACAATCAACATGTATGTATTATTACCCTTTTTAACATCAATAACAAGTTTTTAATGATTTGTACTTACTCCAACACTTAATCCTCACACATTAAATTGACCAATGTTTGTTAGTTCTTGGTCTTTTAAAAACTATTTGGTATGGGTTTGTTTCTTTTATAAAATGGGAAACCCTTCAATTTTAAAAATATTTTCAAAAATTAAAATATATTGGTTTCAAGGTTGGGGATCTAAATTTTTAAACCATTAGTTCCTGAGTCAATGGTTTCTAGATTTATGAGACCCGTCAATTCCAAATACAAAGCCAATTTTACTTTTTTTTTCAAAAATTGAAGTTGCATTTAAATTCCTTTTCCTTAGAAATGTGAATGGTGACCAAGTTAGGAAGGAGTGTCATAGGTCCTTGTTAGCCTTACGTTTAGGATCCCAAATTTGCATGAACATTTAGCTATGTAACGTTATGAACTAAACTTTATGAAAAACTATTATGACTCCTTAGTGTATAGTTCTACAATAAGTTTAAGTCTATGTATACCCATTGGTTTCAATTTTAAGATCAAGGCCCATGTACACCCACTAGCTCCAATTCTTAGACACAAATTTGGATTCGGACCTTGATTTGACCTTGATTGAAAACCTAAAATTGGCCAACACTAATATGTACATTAAAAAATCACATTTCAAAAAAACAATAAATATTTTAAACATTTTCACCAAATGTATTACTAAAATTGCACTACTTCATTTTGTTACTTGTAATCATGTTTATAATGGAATATTCTAGTTGGAAACCAAATTTCTTATCCACTAATGGTCGATTTTTTAACAAATACATAGCCTTTGGACAAGGCATAATACATTTTAACATTGACAAGTGGATATTGAGGGTTCTCCTCAATTCAAAAATATTTTAGTAAACACAATGTTATGCACACCTAAAAATGACATGTGAAGCTCAAAAAACCACGAATTTCTAAGCCTTTTATGTCTCACATGCAAAAGAAAGTTAAAAACATTCATTGAAACTTTTTTGAAACATCTTATTTAAATTTTCACAATCTAGATATAAAAACCATACATAATTCACATTTGATACTAACCTTGGCCCATTAGACATTTTAAAATGGCATGTATAACCTTATCATAGTGTAATTGCAAGTTAAGATGGCTCATTTTTTTGAACAACATTGGACATTTTGGTATAATTTACTCAAATGTTACAAACCTATTGTAAAATCATCAATGTGACAAATTTTTGGAAGGATCGAGATTGCCAATTTGAATAAAAATATGTGCATAATGATGAAATTTAATAAATATAAACTAAACATATACTAATGAATTTTTAAGGTGAAATCATGTGGACCATGTTTTTGGATTTGCATGAAAAATATCATTTCATTTCAAAATGTTTTATAGGGCTTAATATGTGATACAAGTTAGGAAAGAAAACATAAATTTCATGTATATATATATATATCAACAAATAGTGATTAACTTTTGAACAACTAGATTTGGACTTTTTTTCAAAAGTGTTTATTTTAATCATTTTTTGTTGGATTGATGTTTTAAAAAATATTTATGACAAAGAGTTGTTCTAGTTGGGCTCTGATTTGTATCATTTTTTTAGTTCATCAATCACCACATAATCCCCACCTAACTTTGATTTTTAAAGTTTTTTTTCCCTTTTAATGTTAACATATGGATTTTATGAAGTGTTGTATCAATTGAAAATGAGCCACCCTAACTTGTAACGACCCCCAACTTTGTTCCAATGCCAAGTGTCACTTTTGTTATAAACATCACTTTCCTTTTCTCTTTGTTTCAAACCTTTTTAAATGTCAAGTAATAATGCAACATTGCAAGACAAAGGTTGAATGCTTAGATCCAAAAGGAGGTTGAGGAGATGTTAATTGGTATTTTCATGGATTAAATATGTTTTAATTTTGAAACTAAATTAAAAAAAACATGAAAACTTTAGGCCTCAAAAAATAACCAATGTGTATTAATATAGGGAAGAATGATAATCATCACATTATTCATGATTAGTTTGGTGATGCATTTCTTTACAATAAGAAAATATATAAATGTTACAAGTTATGAAAAGGTTTATTTCTCAAAAGTATGTAGATTTTTGTGAATATGATTTGTGTTTTGCTCAAAAGAAAAATTACAAGCATGGACTTTTTGGTTGTTTTTAGTTTAAAAATGGACAACCATTTTGAAAAAACTTGCATATAATATGTGACTGTAGATGTTATTAATGAATATTGTAGGTTGGGAAGTGGTCCAAAACACTTAAATTCTTATATGATATGAAATATAAAACGGGAATTGTTTTATATTTGAACTCACTATTGGTTCCTACATTGAAATGAAATAAACAAGTTGATGGTTTCCAATAAATCATCAACAGTGGGCAACAAGTTATATAGTGCCAAGGCAATTAGGTAGTAAGTAACTACCAACGCTAATATGGTAACCATGATTTGAGGAGAAATCACATTATGAATGTTGTTCGTTTGCCTTGAGCTATTTTGTAATGTTTGAAAACATGACTACAATGCAAGAGGCATGCACATATCTCCACCTTTGAAAGTAAGAAGAATTCATTGGACAATGATGATAACTAATTCCAACACCTTGGGTTGCATTTGTGTTGCATAATATAAGTATGGCAAGGCAAAGAGATTATATGATTAGGGAAAGGGATTTTTGCACAAGCGACCAACCATAGGCTATCAAGGTGCAACCAACTAAAGCATAGGTTTAAACACAACCAACCAAGGCAAAAACACCTAAATGCTAGAATGTGAATTGCCACATGAGTTGCCACACCCACTAGTGTGGTTGTAGGGACTGCCTATTGTGACCACAAATTGCCAATAAGAATTATGTGTCATGGGCAAGATAATTTGGTCATAAATCAATGAAACGCTAACAGGCATGGACATTTACCCTTTTGAGTTGAAACTAATGGCAAATGCCTAGATAAATTCATTGATAAATTATGTAGTGTAAATAATCATACCATCCTCCAATTTTTAGAAGAAAACATTACAATAGATCTTGTCCTTTTCACAATATTTTTGAACAAAAATTTCAATCAAAACATACATTATATTTCTTTCAACTTAGTCAAAATGAACTAATCATAATTTAAACCAATGGTTTGCTAACATTTTACTCATTGGCATGTGATTGATCATGTTTGTTTTGCTAAGTAGAGTTAATTAACGGGGCAATGTTTTTATTACTATAATTATTATATAATTTTTTTAATATAAGTTTTTTTTGAAGTTTTTTTTAAAATTTTAATTTCTTGATAGGACTACCAATAAGTGGTTACCTTGCAACCCATCATTGGACTAAGATTGAGGTACGCAAATCTTTAACCATTGAACCACAACTTCATGTGGTGACAAATCTTCTCAATGCATAAATATAAACACATGTATGTTTTGAATTTCAAGTATGTTATTAGTTTCATAACAAAGATTCACATGTAGATAAGTAGGTAAGTAGGTAGGTATTCATTTAATAGGCAAATATGTAGGTAGATAGGTAGTAGGTGTCTACCTACTTATTTATCTATTTACCCATGTATATAGGACATAGTAACTACATACCTATTTACATATATGACATCTACATTTCTATTTACAACAATTTATTTATTTACCCATTTACACATTTACCTACTTACATTCCTATTTATGACCTACCTTCTTTTCATTACTTAATTAAATTCTTTTTATTTTCCTAATTACATTGGAATATATAATGTATGCAATTACATTATGATAATTTTACTACTTATCTAAAAATTCAAACACAATCTTAATTTGCATCTTAATTACTTAGGTTAAATAAAATAGAAAATAGTATTTAAGCCTACATATTGAAAAAATCATCACATAATTTAATTATATGATTTGTTAATTGATCGTTTGATCAATTAATACTTAAATTTCATAATGAAACAAAATTTACATGTGAAAATCTACAATCAATTTTGAACCCCCCCGCCCCCCCTCTCCCCACCCCACACACACACAAATTCATAATTTAAAGAATATATAGTAATGGTTTTATTTCAAATCTTAAAATGTGACATTGATTTAAAATATTATTATTTAAAAAAAATCAACATAATGCCTTTAAGTTTATGAAAATAAAATAAAATAACCCCTTCTCCCAAACTTATGATGCTATTTTGTCAAATTCCTTGGATCATTTCACATGTGATGTACATAATTAATATATGTTGGTTATGAAATTTCACAAGGTTTTTAATTCATAGTTATATTTAATTTAAAAAATTAGGGAAATCATATACATTATGTCACATAAGATAGCAAATTTAGTACATTTTAGTCACAATGTCATATAAGACTTGATAGAGTAACATGTTTTAATCACAATAGTCATATGTTATTTTGACATGTCAATATCCTTGTTATTTTTTTGTGATTAAATTCAATCATGAGGCTAACATTACAATCACCATGTGGATTTGTCATGGGCCACATGTTGGTAGTAATGTTCATTTGATTCATTGTTTTTTTTAACTTAGTCAAATTAAACATTTTGAATTTGGGTTAATCAAAACAAACAAAATTAGTCATGTTAGTCAACTTGAAATGATTATATAACTATTTTAATCACAAGGGGGTGATGAAATAGACACAATTTTGTTGTAATGCAATAATGGTTTCAATTTGAATGATTTTTAAAAATCTCAATATAAAGTTTTTATTGCAAAATAGATACAACTTATTCCACAACATTATTGACTTCTATTACAAGTGTAATTCAAGTTCAAAAACAATTGCTCTTCGAAAGTCATTTGACCCATTGATGTTCAATCAAGTTTGTTGCAAATCATGACAGATGTATGCATTTTCAAGACCTTGTGTGCTTGGATGATGGCATGGAAGGTCGCACACCTCTTTGATTGAACCTTATTGCTAGGTTCAAACACACTTTTAAAGCCATGATTCATTTCATATTTGATCATCATGTTGTGAAAGATATTGCATGCAAACCTAACATTATGAATTGTATCAAAATACCATTGTCTTGAAGAAATTTGGATGATTGCCTAGATATTTTGTGTGTAGAAATTTACCAAATCATCCCTCCACATATTTCCTTATTACTTCTTGAAGCTTATTGAAACAATGCACAATGCGATATTTTCATCTTGGGGTTTGCGTATTGATTGGACAAAACACTAAAACTTGTATAAATTTAAATGCAAGACAAAACAATGTGGATAAGTGTTGCCCTTAACAACAAAATAAATTCATATCATGTGCATCACCACCCAAAAAAATTCAAATCAATGGAGACATATGGAACACATTTATTTCATCATTAATTTTAAGACTGCCAAAGAATGCGTGTCAAATCCACAAGCTTTAATTAACAACAATTTCAAGAATGATGTTTTGATTGCCATCCTTGTTAGTGAAGTGACCATGCCATATAATTGGGTAATTCTTTCATTTGTGAAGCATGAAATTGATGATTGCAAACACATTGGGACGTTCTTTGTCCTTATTGATCTTCAATTGATGTGCAATGTCAACTATAGTTGGTTTTACTAATATTCATTCTGAAAGCAACAACAAATTGTTTCATGGACTACATAACCGTGTTTTCTCCCAACCTACAATTTGTTCATCAATTGCATTCACAACCACACCAAATATTGCAAGCCTTCAACCGTTGTAATGTAGTTTTTAATGTTTATTTATCCAAAGGAACACACATACTTTACAACCCTAACCATAATTATGAGAAACAATGATTTTTTTCATCTTGGAATGCTTCATAAACATCTTGTCATTGTAGAGAGGAATCGCTAATGATGTTCTTGATCCTCTTATGACTTGTTTCATTTCCTTTCAACAAGTTTGGAAATCTCCACTGTCTAGAATCACCAGACTTTTTGTCTTTTTACACAAGTTATTCACTTTGGAAAATACACTCGAAATTTTTGACCATCTATCTAAAACTATTGCTTCCATCACGTAGAAATCTTTTGTGTGACTCTAGACTTGAGGGCGGAGATTGTAAAATGCAAGAAAACTACACATTGGACTACAAGACTTTGCTAGTAGGAGATTCTATTACTTTGTGATGCATAGCAACTATGTATAAGAGAAAGGTCTATTAGTTAGAGAACGCCTTTCAAATTGTGTAAGTTATTGTTCTTATGATATCATTGTGATATAAGTGAACATGATTTTTTCCAACCAAGTGAGGGACCAAAATATACAAAGGAAAAAAAATGTGACAAATGCTTTATGAAGGGAGAGACATTTTGGCATAAACCTTTGTTAATGACATCCAAAATTTCATCCAAAAGTTTAACGGAGGAAAAGGGCAAGGGCCTTTATTTCGAGGCAAAGGGAACTACCCTTGTTCCAATGGCCTCAACCAAAGGAATGAAGAGAGATTAGCCCACCCCTATCTATAAAACACTTGGCTCAAATTTATGTCAATTGTTACAAGATAGTACCTTACGCAATGGAAATGGGTCCAATGGCACAAGAATAGTAGCTTTTCAGTAAGGTTCATTATCTCAGGTGGCCCTTATAGAAACCTCTCTATAGTTAAAGACCCTGGCTGAAATTCTTTCAGTTGTACAAGATTGGTACCTTGCACAGTGGAAATGGTACCAAAGTCATGCAAATAGCACCTTATGAGTAAATCTCAACATCTCAAAGGGGGCCTTACAAGATCTCTAAGGGCCTTATGCTTTGTAATGTGCTACCTCTTTCCTATTGGGGAATGATTTCTAGCCACGTCCGTTGGAAGGGCTGCTTAAGGCCTTAGGAAGGAGCTTCTTAAGGCCGTTGGAAGGGCTGCTTAAGGCCGTAGCAAGGGGCTGCTTGGGGGGCGAAAGGCGCTTTGGCTGCTGTTTTGCGTGCCCGTTTTGGAGCTTTCGCGAGACGATTTCGATGCTGAGTTTCAACGACGAGTCTTCAAACTCATTTTCGGAGAAGGATTTTCGAAGTGGGTTTCGAGGATTTTCGCAAGAGCTGTCTCACCCCAACTCTGGAAGCAGACAGAATCGATAGAACAGGAAGGAAGGAGGGAGGGAGAGAGATGGCGGGAGCAGATATGGCGGTAGGGATTCTTGGCGCATTGGTGCTAGCACATGCAGCTTACATCACCATTCTATGTATGTTCCTCCTCTCCTTCTGTTGTTGTTGTTGCTGTTGTGCTACTTTTTTCCCACACCCCACCCAAATGACGAAACCCTAGCTAGGGTAGTCTTGAGACCTGTTCCGTGCAGCAGCGGCACCTATGGCGTTGCTGCGTCTGTTTCATTATGAAGGAAGGAAGCAAGTCTGAAGGGTTGTGTGTACAGTTCCGTCGCAACGTGCTTGCAACTCATGGTGGAGCTTTTCTCCAAAGGCGGATTTGCTTGGGCATGAGTTTTGCTCATTTAGGTCTTTTAGGGTTACGAGAACACGAGACAGAGTTCTTGAGCATATTGGAGCTCCATAGTAACTGTAAGGATGACTGGGGAGGAAGGAAGGGAGTTTTCTTTTTTGCTCTACTGCACCACAGTAAAGGGTGTGCTCCCAAATGTTAAGAAAAAACATTCCTCCCGCTGTACTGTGGTTTCTTTCTTCTGTACTTTACAGAGTATATGTCCGGTCTCTCTGTTTGGTAGCTTGGTGATGCAGCTGTTGCCGCCCTCCCCTTCTAGGGTTTCTCTGTTTGGTAGCTTAGACAGCAGGGGCAGTAACTTTGGATTTTATGGGTGGTTTTGGCATGTCAGATAGAGGGGACTTGAAGATCAAGGAGGAAGAGTTTGTGCGTCCACCAATACAGGTGAATATCCACATCTCTGTCTTCCAATTTTGACTTTTCTTTTTGTGATTACAGTTTTTCAGCTTAGCGTAGAGAGTAAATTGGTGGGAGTCAACAATTTACACAGGAAGCAAACAATCTGCAGACTACTAATGACAGTAGCCCAGCTTTTTGCTTTGGGTATGCATTCACTGCTGCCTTCACATTTAGCACAGGAAGTAATGGTGGGGAAGGCTGATACTAAGAGTGTTCTTGCTCTTGCTTGGGTTTCATCTGGTCCTCCTAACATCTTTGTGTTGCAGTTAGGGTTATTGTTTAGCAAAGATGTTCAGCAAGTTGTTGATCTGCTGTTTTGTTGAAACGGAAAGAAGGAATGACTAGTGGTTGCAGGCCACTGGCTTCAGTTTTTGGTAGAGTACATGATGGTGATAGTGATGGTGGTGTTTTCACTTTGTTTTATGACAGGTGTGGATTGAAGTTTTGATCAGCTTGGTGCTTTGTCTCTGGGCTGCTCTCAGAGTTCCTGGAACTTTCCTTCCTATTTTGCCAGATTCAAAAGAAAACAGGTAATGCTTGAACCTCCTTTTGCTGTGGTTAGACTGGCCTTTGTATCCTGGAAGCATGTTTGAGGCATACTTGAAGTGTTTTTAGTAAGGTTTTGTGTGTATTGCAAAAACTTTTGGTGACTTGGATACTGCTGAATTTACTTATTTTGGTGTGATGAGTATCAAGGCTTAACATCACATAATGCATTGCCTTTCTGTGTTTTGTAGGGTCGTGGCACTTCCTGCCAATTTAGACTTCATGATTTTCAACCATCGGGGCAAGCTTTTTGCCCCTGAACTAGAAGCTAAGTTCACGAAAAGCTGAGGACATTTTTGGGTCATCTCATGGGATTATTGTAAATTTGTGAGATGGAAAGAAATTGGAAGTAGGATTGGAAGTCAAATGAATATATAAAGGTGACCAAGTATCTGATTTAATGGAGTGGAATGTTTCTTGAGACATACATCAAGGTGCTCAAGATGACTTAGAGATGTGAATTGTGATTCTTCTTTTTTCCATGAGAGAAATTGAGTGGACTGTGATTGATTAGGTTTTGTTGCTTGCCTAGCTGAATAGTTAGCCTCTCCATGTTTGCCATGCATGCATGAAAACACATCAAGCACATAATAGTTGGAGCCAGATTAAGGTTAATAATGATCCAAGTTATTTTGTGTGGCAATTCTAATTTTAGGATCTTGTTTGATGTGAAAGTCAGGGTTCCAATTCAATGGTTTTCTGTTGACATACAGCCTCTTTGAGGGAATAAACTCTGATTGTACTGGAGCCTTGTGCATGGAATTGCGCCACATGGCCTTTGGACATGCTATGTTCTCAGCAACAAATTAAGGTGACATAGCACTGACATCTCTTTTTCAGTTTCCCCCTGGTAATCTAGTTCTTGCACTTAAAAATTTCAAACAGCTTACCAAATTTAGCTTTTGCTCATTCTACTGTTTGTTGATGCGTTTCCTCAATGTGGAATACTGTCATGCCTCCATGTTCAAAACAGTGGACACCATGTCAGTCTGTATGACATGCAGATGTGACTAGATTGCGTGAGGAAATTGCAAAGAAAAGTCTATGTAGTTGCAATCCAACATAGCTCTGAAAGGCTCCAGCTATCAGCACATGTTTGGATCTTCTGTAAATATGGCCCAATTGTTTGATGGAAACTGGAGCCAAAATGTGCAGTCTGCTGCATCACTTTCACCCAGCAGTTGAGTTTTGAGTTTTGACTGTATTGAGCAAAGAATGCTTTTTCTGAGAGCAGTTGGGTGGATTATAGCTATGTTGGCTGACTGAGAACTGGAAGTCTGGAACCTATGTTCTGAACTGGAAGTCTGGAACTTATGTTGTGCATCTGGTGAACAATGGTCTGAAAACTATGTTTTGCAGGCGGTCACAACATTTCATATGGTATCCCTCTGGATTTCAAAAGGTTGCAATAACTTGACAGATGGATGGAGTCTATGCTCAGTGCCATAGAAAAAAAGCCAATTTATAACAATGGGTGAATAGCCTTTCCATACCCTTGACTGTCAGACTTTGGAAGAATTCCACTGTGGGTTTCAGCTTGTGCTTGTTGCTGTAGCTTAAGAGCTGTGGGCAGTGCACAGTAAGACACATCCAGCAAAGCTCAGGGTGTTTGATTCACAAGTACCCAATTTTCACCATGATCCTTTTTTCTGATATGCAATTTGTTGACATTAATGGCTTGAAATTTGGAAGTGATTTGAAGGAGAAATTTCACCTTCAAAGATCCTCATGCTTCACACCAAGGCTCTTAAGGAATATAAGTACTGGGTGGTGCACCAATATCTCTGGACAGGCTTTAAGAGAGCTGGACTGTAGCAACTGTGAGATGAGACTTTCTCCCAAGGGTTCTGGTGAATTTGGAATGCAATTAAATTGACTCTCGTACGACCCAATCATTCCTAAAACTCTTCCAAAGACTAATACCCTTAACCCCAAACCTGGGTTTTAGAAAGCACCTGCAAAATGAAGGTCGGTTGGGTTCTTTACCAATTCTCTTTTGCCTTGTTGCACCAAGGCTGAATGCAATCTTGTGAATATAATATCAGGTCTCCAGTCTTGAAAGGACTCATACATGGGTGTTTCAGAAAAGTAGAGATGCCCTTTCAAGACTGGAGACCTGATATTAGATTCACATAACTAATAACATCCTCCCTCCAATGCATTACCATATGCTGCATGTAGATCTCACACTTGATTTGTGAGATGAAGACTTTATGGGTCTCCTTTCCTTTTTTTCCCTGTTCATCAAGCACATGAGGAGCTGCTGTTCCCCAAGTACCTGAAACTTGTTGCAATAAGACAATACTTTTCCTCTTTTATTTCCCTAGTTTTCATCTTGAAACTCCTTTAGCATAATTCTTCTCCTTATAAGGATCTCCTTTTAAAAATTTCCTTTGTATTGGGCGTTGGACTTATGCCCATGATCATCCCATCAACCTGTGTTAGTGTGTGGCATTGTGTGATGTCATTATGCACATCAAGCTGGTGGTGATGTTAAGAGGTTCATAATGTTATTGTTGCTGTGAAAGAGCTGGAATTTCTGACTTCCAACTCTACTTTCTTTGTTCTTCCTTTGCATATAAGGCCTGTTGTCATGGAACTTTGGTGTTTTTAGGCTAGAGAATATCCATGGAAAGGTGGGAAGAGACTTGGACTTGGATGCATTGCTAAATGTTGTAATTTCTCCTTATGTCTTGGATTGCAAGGGGAGTTATGCATCCATGGTGATAGATGTTATTTGAGAGTGAATATTTGCATGATGAAAAAACTAGTCTATGTTATGATCAATTGTAATTTTTAGTTAATTTGTTGAAAGTAAGGGTTATCTATTTGGTTTAGATTTCTTTGAGCTACATTTGTGAGCTACACAATTCTTGATCCATGGGGGCAATGATTTGAAACACATTGTTGTATGCTTTTGGTAATAGCATGTTGGGAATCAATTTATAATGCAAGGTATACAACCATGACTATTTGAAAACCTATAAACTTCAACCCCTTTACTTTGTGCCTTCACCTGTAACTCATACCAATTATGCAACAATAAAGGACAATTGGAGATGGATATTGAAGGTAGTCTATCGCATCCCCATGTTATATGGCCTAATGAATGTTAGTACTTTTAAAACTCTTATACCCATTTTATATGGCCTAATGAATGTTAGTACTTTTTGAACTCTTATACCCATGTTATATGGCCTACTGAATTTTAGTAGTTTTTGAACTCTTGTACCAACCTAATTCAACTATTGACCCCAATATTTCATAGTCAAATGTCGATTGATCTAATGTCTAGTCTTTAATACGGTTACTTGTACCATGTTATATATGAAGCAACAAATTATATATTTGCCCAATACTCATTTGAATTTTGATATAGGAAAAAACTTCCATGTGAAAATAAAATGTTAAAATGTCTTAAAGTTAACAAAACCCAATTTGAATCACATCAATTTTGTATGTTGTGGATAACTTTTTCTCCTTTCTTACAAGTTGATTGCATGTGTAAATGCTTTAAAGGGCCAAAATCCTTGGGGTTATCTCACAACTATTTAAGATCCATTACTAGTCACCATTCCATTCCCAAGATAATGTAGATACTTGCCTATTTATTCGACTTTAGTATGAAATTAAAGATTATAATCAAAATTATGGTGGATTGGAACATGAAAAAAATAGTACTATGTGATTGTGTGCACTTTGCATGCCTCTTACTTACTTACAAATGAATTTTTAATTAACATTTTATAACAATTTGAAAGCACTCACATACCTTTCAATTCAATGCTTACACAATTTTGTTAATGTTTAACTTGTTTAGGGTTTAATTCTTTAATTGAATTTTTTTTTTGGCATGTGAATTTTGATTATAAATCCTTTTTTTTCATTCACTTAATCTTGCATATTCAAAAATCCCACCAATATGTCTAATTATTCTAACTTATCTAAGTCCACACAAACATTTAGGTAGTAACAAGTTTGAGATCTTGGCTTCAACTTCTAAACTTGAAGAAACCTTCACTTGAAACAATCACACCCCCCTTTTGTTGGCTTTCAACTAGTTCAAAGCCTTCAAGTTTTACACCCTAACTAGGAAAGTCATATGCTTTATTGACTTGGTCCCAAACTTGGTATAGAAGCATTTGGGGACTCATTTTGGATAGGTATAAAGGACTAATTTTTTAAAGTAGGCTCATTGATAAGGTTGTACAAATGTAAGTTTTTCATTTTGCAATGTTAGCTTGGGTTGAGTTGGTGGCTTGGGGTGGGATGGAAAGGGAGGACTTGGGATTTTCCCTTCCTCAAGGAGGTTTTAAAGATTTGGGGAACATTTTGGCCAAACGGGGCAATGATTTTTTCACATTGCAAAGGGGTTGTTTTTAGGGTGAGGTGAAGAGGCTTTAACTATTAGTAGGGGTTGGGGATCAAATTTGATAATTTTTATACAATTTGAAAAGTTATGTTGCATTTCAACTTTTTTTTAAAAAAAATTAAATGAAGAACATAACCTTAAGGTTTTTTGAAAATACATATACAACAATTGCCTAATGTTTCGAAAGCCAATTCCAAGGGTTTTATTCTTATTTTACTAAAAACAAAATTGGGTGGCACTATTCTTTTTAGATTTTTTTTCTTTCTTTTTGTGGGGGGCAAGTGGAAAAAAAGGAGAATAATTGTTATAGTGATAAAATAATCACCATGATATTGAACGTGCATTTCTAAGAAAACATCTTAACACTCTCTATATTCAATATATGGAAGTTTCTATGTGTGAGAATATTCGTATCCAATGTTTGAAAAACAATTTGTGTTGCTTCAATAAAAAAGGCCATTACACCCAAAAATGAAAATTGTGACGAATTACTAATCACAATAGGTACCCAACAAATATAGTTCAATAGGGACACACAATTTTATGAAAGGATCTTATCCCAAGTTTAAAATGGTGACCAATAGTTTTGAAGAATAGAGATGTTTTAACACTCTACCTATTGCATTCAACGCAACAAAAAATTGCTCAAAACTATAAAATCAAATGACAAAGATACACCCTTTGGAAGTGAAGGGGATAATTGTTTTTTTTTATAGTTTTTAAAATTGTTCACATTTTGGACCTTACAAGCTTTGGGACATTGTAGTTAGCTAATTTTCTTTCTTTTCCAAAACTATGGACTTAGGCATTTTTAGATTTTTTTTCTCCCAACATTTTTTCTCAATGAAATAAAACAAATAGGAAATCCCTTTAAAGGACCACATGCTTTGGGAAAACTGCCTAGTTCGAAATGTTTTGTAAAAGAGGAAATTGTTTCAATTAAAAACTGTATTTATTTTATTTTTAATTTTTTTTCTTTTATGATCAAATTCAATTTAATGGCCCTTACTGTATTTTAGTTTATTTAGTTCTTAAAGTCTTTATATATCCATGATTTAAACTTGAAATTCCAGGGGAGTAGCTCAAGCGGGTCACCACCCTGTGGTTTTTTTCAAAATATCGGATTTTTTTTTTTGTGGGGGAATTAGTATCAAGTGGTCACCCCAATTCTTTGGTTTTTTTCTTTTCTAAGAAGGAATAACACTAGGCAGCCACATGGTGGTTTTATAGAAATTACAAAAAAAATTCAAAAAATCCGAAGATTAGCATCGCCTGATTCTTTATTTTCCTTTAAGAAGGAATAACATTGGGCGGTCGCCCGATGATGTGCCCTCCTCCTTAAAAAAAAAAAAAAAAACATCAAGTTGGTTGCATGTTCATATCCTTTTGGCACACGATGCTTTTCCTAAAGAATTAAAATATTATTTTTTCAAATATTCAAATATTTATTATTAAAAAAAATTATTTTGTTCCAATATAAAATCTCATTAAATTTTTTTTCAAACATTGAGAGTTTTAATGTTTGTGAAAAACCACAGTATTTTTTTAATAACATTATTTTAAGTGTTGAAAAATGGATGGGAATTTGGAAATAAAATTGAGTATTTTTTTAATGTTGGAAATTAAAAATCAACATAATTTGAAATTTTGATGAATGAATAAATTAATAAAAATATCCAGAAATTGGATATTATTAGAAATATACCCATAATAACTAATAAATTAAGTATCATCAACAGATGGGATGAAAAAATGAAATACAGCATAACATAATATTGTCTTGGAACTAAACATTTGACACATGCACTTTAAGGTTATTAAAATTTGTTAATTTATTTTGTTGGTAAATTGAATGTTTTTCCACATAATTCAACAAAACAAAAGGTTTTAACTATTTTTAATACTTTTAAAATTTTAATGATATTTTAAAATGATAAATACATAAAATTTTAGGGTAAATGTTTAATGTTGTAAATCAAAAATATAATATTTGAATTATTTTGGAACCATCATATGAACCCATAAATGGTTTAAAGTTTGGGTGTGAACCATGAAATGAACAATTGAAGCACACAAGATAATAAAGAGAATAATATCTAAATGGTTATTATTATAGACCATTATTTAGTTGTCAAATCATGAATAACCTTGTTGAATGAATTTAATTGAAGTAAAAAGTAATCGAAGTTATGTAAAGTCAATGAAAATAATAAATAAAGGGTATAGGGTTTATATGTTAAACCCATTCAAAATTAAAACATTGTGCAATTCATTTTATTGGTTCTTCATTACATTGCAAGTTTTGTTTAGCCTATAATTTCATTTTGTAATGTTATTTTTTAAAAGTTTCCTTTACACATGTGTGTTTTTCCAAGTGCATTTGTCTTGTTATCTTGTTTGTTTGTGGTCAATTTACTTATAATAAGTTGTTATTCTTTGCAAAATGGTTGTTGTAGTGAAGGAAGGTAGACTGTTTGTTAGGGTGGATGATTTAGATTTCAAAATTAAAGATGTCACTTTTGAAGCAAAGGTGTTAAGCAAGTATCACACCTTTGATCAAATTTCAAATAGGACAAAAAATCTAAGCTATCCATATTTACATTATGATTTGCTAAATATGGTTACTTTGGACCATTGTCATTTTGCGGGTGAAATTAACCCATATTGAAATGTATGAATAATTTTTTAAAAAAGGGATGTATGTGAAAGTGATTTTTTTGGACATATAATCAAAATTTAAGTGGGGATTTGAGAAAGGTGATATGCATATTGTCATTACTATTTAATTGACAACCATTGTGTCTTCAATTTCAAACTTCCATCCTAAATTGATTCCAACGTTTTTTCACATAAATTCAATCAGAGAATTCAAAAATTATGTCCAAAGTTGGAATTTCATTAGTATTGTAATTTATTTCACTAGTGTGAAATGATGAAAAAATAACAAGGGTGAGAAACAATTGATGATTTTACATGGAAGAGAGTTTGATTAAGATCTTGCCATGGAAAATAATTTCAAACTAGAGGACAAACAACTTCTAGAAGCATACAATGGAGGCCAATGGACAATGGTTTTAATCAAGAATGAGGTAACAACTTTGAAATTGAGTTTTGCGAACATGACATTACACAATCTTCAGCAATGTTGTTAACGAAGGAATTCAAGCTCACCTTCTCCAACTATACAATAAATTGTCAAGCATTCAACTTACATTCAAAAAGACAAATTTCATTTTTTTTGTTCACACACTTTTTTTCTTGTTTTTTGTAATGTTTTGTGGTTGAATTTTATCTGGGAAGAGATAGGATCCTTCAGCGAAATAACATCAAGTGGTTGCCCGATGCTACTTGAAATCAAGTGGCCACCCAATGCTATGGGATTCTTTTGGTGGTTATTTCAAATTTTATTTATGGAATTAACATTGAATGGTTGTTCGATGATATGTGATTCTTTCAACAATTTTTAAAAATATAAAGGTATATGTATTTTTGTTTTAATTAGTTTGAATGATGCATAACTTGTTTTAATAAAAAATCTTCATTTTTTCCAAGCTATTGGGGTGTTGTCCATAGCTAGCCTTGCGACACCTCCATTCCAAAAAGTTTGTGGCAATCATCGTGTGGCAAATATCATCATTTCATCAGCTAGTGATGTGCATTGCAATATTTGTCATTGAAAGCCAAAAGATGTAAATTCTGAGTTTTTGTGTGCTACCATTCTAACCAGCGAAAAAATATGTTGTTGACGATTGAGGGTAAATGGCTATAAACAATTAAGCATATGATAGAATTCACAGTTTTGGTTTCGCTTTGTCAAACAAGTTCAACTACTCATCTCCATTTGTATTTGTGGTAAATTTTATTTATTGCCGACATCTAACCTTATTTTGAACAAAATTTGAACAAGACTATTGAACAATTTTTGTCAAAAACATAATCTATTTTATGTGGTGGAAATTTGGTTGTAGTTCTTGAACTTGTTGTTAATAAATATGAACATTATGAAAAATTGAATTTGTCAAAACCACACATCGTGTAATTAAAGTTCAAAAAACAACTTGTGTACAACTATTGTGCAACTATCCTTTTAGAAATACAAGGAATTAATAAATAAATTGTCACATCAAAAATCAATTAATTTCATATAGTTGCAAGTGAGTTGAAAATGGGTTTTCTATATAATAATTTATATGCACCATACCTACATATGTAGTCAACCATGTTTGATTTTTGAGGAAATACATTGTAGTTATGTGTGGCAATTATTTTAGAATCATTATAAATGTGTTATTGACACAACAACTATGTTGCAACTTGCAACTAATCTATGATGTACATAGATGTAATCATGCCGTTTGTTTGCATTTTCACCACCCATTATGGGATACATTTGCAATTAATTTTTGATTATGATTCCCATTGATACAACTAATACATTCGTCAATGTGCCACTATTGAACTATTAATGTTCAATTATGTTATAATTATTGTGCAACAAATTATAACTTAATAAGGATACAAATTCACAGGAAATATTTATAAAAGATTACTGTTTGAATAATTTGACTTTTAAATGTTAACTACATTTAAATACACTTAATTATTATGAATTTATTCATATATTAATTTCAATAAATAAATAAATTTCATATAATTTTATAATTAACTAATTAAAAATTATAATTGACTGAAATAATATGGATGTATATGAACAATATTTATTCATTAAATAATAATCAAATAAATATTTATCTTAGTTGGGATAATTAATAATGAATTAAGCCGATTAATTAAAATAATTGTTCTTTCATCAATAATTACTAAATCATTCCTCATTTAATATCATTAATAAACTAATTATTTGCATACATATAATTAATTTAAATGTGAAATAAAAATTGTATATTATATTAAAAATTCAATTCGAATGTAGATTTGGATATTCCTATTTATACTTTGATGGTTTCTACTCAAATTCATATTTAATTTTTAATGTGTAGTAATGAATTATCAGTCAATAATTTATTAAATATTAAATACTAAATAATATGTAATTTACTTAATTATTATGAACTAATGAATTAAATTGAAAAAATAATATTAATATGAATGATAAATCAGTCTGAATAAATTTTTTAAAATCTTGTTCTAATAATTAAAATTTATTAAATAAATAATTATTTGAATGAGACTAATTAATTTAAATAATTAGTTCACTGGTTTATTTATTCAAATAATTTATCCAAATAACTAATTATCAAATATTTAATTGATAATTTTAAATTTTTATTTCAGATAAAATGAAATAAATATATTTGGATAAATTAATAATGAATTGAAGTAATTAATTTATATTTGTATATCAGATAATTAAATATTAAGTAATTAACTCACTTATTTAAGCATGAAATAATTACCAATTTATTTGTATGACTCACATAATATAAACAAACACAAAGCATGTGAAAAAATATTTTTGTTGTTGGAATTCAATTTGCAACTAAAAAACAACTAAAAGATTTAACTCATTTGTTTTGTCTTTAAATCCCATGCTACAACCTATGTAAACAAAATGTCTTTTTTCATATTCTCACATTAAAATGTATGTGTCATTTTGGGATGAACTAAAAAAAAACTTAACCCCAAAAGCAAAGCATAAAATAAAATAAAATATTTTACATGAATATTCTTTTAATTCACTTAATATTGTATTTTCATACCTACTTGTTTACCTACATAAGTAAGTAGGTTCTAAAACCTACCAACCTACCTAATTATTAGTTATAATTTGAATTAATATGTCACATATGTGGCCCAAGAATGTAGTCAAAAATGGAAAAGGATGTTCAACAATTCTACTTTCAAATTTAGCTTGCAGTTGAATTTTGCTAAATCTTCATGTGGATCATTGCCACTTTGGCTAATCACAAAATTGACAAAATAAAACATTGCCTTGCAAACACCACAAATTGGGACTTGTTATTTGGAGTTTCACCCTCATGAAATTTTCGTACATTGCAATTTCATGTGATATGCACATCTAAATATATATATATATATATATACTAGTTTGAACCCCGTGCCTAATGCACAGGTGTGTGTGTATTTGACGGTACATATTAGAAAATTACAATTACAAACTACATTTCCAAAACCTCTCTATATACCACATTGCTAAGTTCTTTTTGGGGGAATTTATTTTCATTGTTTCAACCTGAAATTTATTTTTTCTACACATTCTAACATTTTTTGTGAAAAGGAATGGCCCTAATTGTCAAATTGTTTTAAAAAAAAATTAATTCGTCAAATACATATAAAGCATAAATATTCTTAAATGTTTTATTCACTGTCGTTTATATGGTCTATAGCTTAATTTGGCTAAATCCTCTTTGTGGGATAACTAATCACAAAAATTGAAAGAAAGCAAACCTTGTATAGTAGGGGTTTTTTTCAAATTCCTTAGGTAGATGCAATGCCGAGGATCCCCAGCTTTAATATAGCAGCGTTTTTTGTTTTTTGGCGAAATTTCGCCAACTGGTGCCAAAAAAAAACCCAGTGCGACCTCGAGGAAGGAATTTTAAAAAGGAACTTCTAGAACATTCGCCATATTTCTTAGATTTTTTTTTTAAAAAGGAAAAATTTGCCAGATTTGGACAATGAATCCATGTAGCTCGCCTAGATTTAGGCAAGATTGCAGAAAAAACTCTATTGTCCGCCTAGAATAGTCATCATTTAATGTAAATGGATGGATGGATGATAAGACGAATGGATGAAAAACTTCATTTCGTCCACGACGTCCTTTACTATATGTAATATATGACCTTTTATTGTGACCGAAAGAATTTTAAAATGATTTTTCATGTATGTTCTTTTTTGCCTATCAAAATGTGTGATGAACAATGACAAACATAAATTTTAGTGTTGACAAGTTCTTGGATTTTAGCATGTTCAGGACATGTTATAAAGTCGGGTTCGAAGGTCTTTGCGCTAGACACTCTAAGTTTTCTTGGAACTACCATTGGAACTTAATGTTTAAACATCACATGACAAAGGACCAAATATGGTTCACCACCTCACTATTTCTCCTACCTACAATGGAGGAGGCTAAAAGTTGACACCCTTATGATATAGGGGAGATGTCAGATTATCTTTTTCACACTAACCATGCCTCATTTGGATTTCTTATGCCACATTGGTAAGGTTTTTCTGTCCAAAAGTAGATAAATTTTGTGTCGTTACATTGGATGACCAACTTTGACCATCCATTTCTTGCTCATCCCAACTTGGTTTTGCACATTATTTTGTTCCCATCATATTAATATATAGATGATGCCTTTTATTTACCTTAGAAATTTTAATCCTTAAAAAAAATTAAAAAATTCAAAGGATTCAGCTTGAGTTCTCTACAACTCTACCAAGTTGGATTTTTAAAATTTCAACAAAATTCATGAGTTTGGAACACATTTATGAAGGCTGGTTCAACTTTTGTGTTGGAACTGGTTTAGTGAAATGTCAATAAAGGGTTCATAAAAAAATCCCCCTATTTTCAAAATTAGAACATGAACTGAGAAGTTGGCTCAATTAAAAAAAAGGTTTAGATTCTCGAAGTACATGAGTACAATTGTATTGAAAAAAAATTAAAAAATTGATTTCACATTTAAAACAAGTTATTACATTTGATTGGTTGTATATAGTTGATATTACAAAATCTTTTTATCTTGGAGAGTGTGTGATTTAGTTGAAGGAACAAATTACATTAAAAATAAAAATTGAGTGAATAATTGTGTAATGCAAATAAAACTAGACCTCATCTTAAACCAAACTAACTCAACCCCACACCTTGGTACAACATTTACAACAACTAGTGGTGGAGCAACTATGAGTTCCACCCTTAAGAATGCAATGAACTTGGATGACATTAAATTTACCGAGCTGAAATGTGCCAATTAAATTCTCATTCTCTTCAACTTCTCCAAAAATAAATTTGTCTCATTTCAAACTAAGTTTTTATTTGAACTTGTTTTCAAGAACCCTTGTTGCCAATGCTCATTCTTTCTTAAGATAATTGCTAGTGACGATATTACAAAAAAAAAAAAAAATTGAAAAAAAGGAAATAATGTTTATCTATATCCATGATAATCTCTCTTACAAAAGGAAAAAAAACTCTGAAAAAGGGAGTTAGGACACGATTAATATCCTACTTACAAGCATTGGCACGTTCATTAAATCCAAAGGGTTTGTTTACAAATCCAAAGATCATTTTCAAAACTAAATCAAAGGTTCTATCAAACCAAAAGAAAACTAAAAAAAAACTGGAACCAAAGGCAAGGATATTGTGTTTATATTCATTATAGAGTATTATAGTAGCTTAAGGGATTTTGGCCCTTAGGTAATAATAATAATAGGTCTATTTTTATATGAAGATTTTTGAAAGATGATATTTTGGCCTGTGTTGGGACTTGAGATTAATTATAGAGGTATAATATCTTGAAGAATTTTGGTTTCTTTTAGAGGATTTTTTTTGAAGATTATAGTTTTGCATGGTGAAATATTTGAGTTTCCATAATTCTTCTTTTGTCTTAAGATACCCTAAACCCTAAACCCTAAACCTAAGATAGCTATTAGGCACTAATTAATTGTTTTGGAATTACCAAAAACCTTGAAAATTTTGTGCTTGCCATGTCAAAAATAAGTCTGAATGAAGCCCTGAAGCACAACTTATAGCTTCATTATTTAGTATAATGCCAAATTGTATAACAATAATAATAATAATAATAATATTATTATTATTATTATTATTATTGAGTACAAATTATATATATATATATGTTAAGCACCTTTTAAACTGTTGCAAATGTGATAAACATTTAATGGAATAATTTCAAAGGGGACAATTATGATATGTATCAACATCTATTCTTTTTTAGGGTTGGTTATAATCTTTTTTAGGGTTAGGTCTGGAGTCTTTTCTGTGTGAAGTTTGTACTGGGTTTTTGCCTACTGAAAAAGCCTGTTAGTTGAGACAGACAGACACTCTTGGATGCTGAAAAATGATCTTGGATGCATGTGCCCCACCCTCCCCGCCCTCTGTCCAAATCTCTGACATTTTTGTGATATGACTGTTGCAAAAAAACAGGATAGGATTTTGCAAAATCACCAGTACCCAATAAACCCTAGATCCTAAACCCTAAAACCTACTAATAAACCCTAGGTCCTAAACCCTAAACCCTAAAACCTACTAATAAACCCTAGGTCCTATACCTTAAACCCTAAAGCCTACTAATAGACCCTAGGTCCTAAACCCCAAACCCTCAAACCTACTAATAAACCCTAGGTCCTATACCCTAAACCCTAAAACCTACTAATAAACCCTAGGTCCTAAACCCCAAACCCTCAAACCTACTAATAAACCCTAGGTCCTAAACCCTAAACCCTAAAACCTACTAATAAACCCTAGTTCTTAAACCCTAAACCCTAAAACTTACTGATAAACCCTAGGTCCTAAACCCTAAAATCTACTGGCCTGTACCTACTACCTAACCTACCCAGGGAAGAGAGAGAGAGAGAGAGAGAGTTAGCACCTAGGCTGGTACCTTAACCTGCTTGAGTGAAGTAGCTGATGAAACCAGTACCAGTCTGGTAGGGACTTGAGAGTCATGTACCAGTTTGATTTATACCAGCCTCAAACCCTAAAACCCACAAACCAGTCTTGGGTGGGTCTCAACCTAATAAACCATGCTTGGTATGATTTTTTGATTTGCTTAAAATTAAATTTCTCCTTTTTTTCTTTTAGGGTTTTTGTGGCTCAAATGGGAAAGAAAATCCAATTGCAAAAAAGAAAAAAGGAATATAGGGGTGAGTGACTAAACACTAACATAGGGTCAACCTCTTAACCCAACTAGCCTACACTCTGAATAATATTATTATGCATTTCTTAGGCACTTGGGTAAACACCATCTAGGTTACTAAGGCTGTTTTTCAGCACAACAAAGCTTTGTTTGGTCAAATTTAGACATCTTAGATCTCTAGCTTGAGGAGAGCCTTGACATTGTCATACTTGATTCTATTCCAATGAAGTCCTACCATAATCAATTTTAGTCACTCCCCAATACTATTGCCAAGCTTGGCATTATTCCACTTGAAATTGTTGAAGTTTTTGTGTCCAATATTGACAACGGTTGTTGAGTTTCAACCCGATTATCATGTTGGTTCTCACTTACCCTACCACTCAGGTCTATTTTGAAAACCAATTAAATTCATAACTACTTGCTATTGAAATTTCAAAAATCTAACAACAATCTACTTGGATTACATAATTAATCTTTAATTAAAAAATTCCTTTTATAGTCTTAGTACCTACTTTAACTAGGAATAAAAATGTGAGAAACTTGACCAAAATTGTTCATTTTTGGAGCGATTTTCCATTTCAAGCTCAAGAATCTTCTTACAACAAAATATTCTTGATAATTTTTGTATGTAACCAAAGTGCAATTATTGGAACTCTATTTGGGTACCTAGTTCGATACCTATAATCAAGTTTACCTTTCATTATTATCAAGGAAAACAAGGTGTTTGCAATAATCACATTTTGCGGCATTGACATTGGATTTTTATTTTTATTTATTTTTGCATCAATAGGTTTAGTTTGTAGTTAGTCTATAAAGGGCAATAACAAGTAGGATGAGAAAAAATTTGAAAAAGAAGAAGAAGTAAAGGTAAATAAAGCATTAAATATAGGAACCCTAACTAACTAGGCGTGGTTGGGTTGGCAAAAACCCCCCACTGAAAAAATATCCCGATCCAATCACCATCCATCCGATGTGATGTGTTTGTGATTGCCGATTTGCTATGACCAAAAAATGAGAGACCGATTAGAGACCAAGTGTTGCCATGGGGATGATGATCTCAATGGTATCCTCTAGTGAATGCCACCAATAATGTACCATTTAAGGGGGCCCATTACAAAGTGTATTGTGGTGGAGATGCTCTCTTTGACTTGGTTACCTATACTACTCTTACAACTTCCTTCTCTAAACCCCCAAACTCAGCTTGGATTCCTTCATGGAAGAAGACATGATGAAATTTTTTAAGTCAACTTTGTCAGTGGCAAATCTCCTACATGGTAGTATCTAGTGAAATAGCATTTCATGTCATATCATGTCCTCTGTTATATTATTCTCTACAAAACTCTCCCCAACTGGAGCTTGTCTTTTGCAAGTTCTCACTAGAGAGTCATTGATCCGCAAATCTGACACACTTTGCAACAAGTGCCAGTTTCTAGTCATCTTGATAAAGAAGTGGATCTTCGTTATGTCATCAACATGTGTGCATGAGTTCAACCATTCACTCATTTGTTACATTTCCACACTCCATCATTCATTTGTTATGTAGTAGGAATTGAATGAATCGCTTAATTTTGTCCACCGACTGACTGGCCACCATGATGAATATCATCATCATTTGGGTGTCATACTAGTATTTGCATGGAACTCTGAAAGATCTGTCACTTGTTTTGAATAGTGCCCTACATCTAATATGATTGTTGAATAGAGAGGATCTCCAGGGTATGCATATGTGTGCATGTGTGTGTGTTTTTGTTGGGTAGATGAGGTTGATAGCCATTGAGGAAAAAAAACAAAGCCAAAATTGGTTACGAACTGGATAATTAAGTGAAAAATAATAAGGATTTTAATGCCACTAAAGGAAAGAACTAAGATTTTTTAAATTATTTATTTGGTGGCATTTATGTTATTTGTCAAAGTGACTCACTTATCTACTATTTTATCATACATCATGTACACTATGTGTACATATTGTGATTGTGTTATTGTAGGCTTGCAAAAGAAACAAACATGGTTTGTGTTTTTTAAGGGCTAATTTGGTTCACATTAATGGTGGTTGCTATTTAACCACCATACCGAAGGCAACGCAATGCGCATATTGGTGCAAGTAGCTAGACGATTTTTGGTGAATAATTGACCATCCACCTTCTTCATATTTGAGACTCCAAAATTCTCATATAAAAATAGACTTATTATTACCTAGGAGCCAAAAATCCCTTAAGCTACTATACTCTAGAATGAATCTAAACACAATATCCTTGCCTTGGTAGGCAAGGCCAACAAATAGTTGAGCATCCAACTATGTTGTTGCTATGGGTGAGAGTAAGAATAGGTAACATTTGCCATGACATAATGGTGATTCCAACTCATAGCCACTTAGTATTGTCGGACAATGATGAAATCAATTCCAACCATTTGAATGTTGAGTTGATGTTTTCACTATTTGATTATTATTAATTAAGGTTGTGTTTTGTGAACTAATTACTAAACTTGTGAGTGATTAATATTAAAGTTGTGTTTTGTGAACTAATTATTAAACTTATGAGCGATTAATATTTAAGTTGTGTTTTGTGAACTAATTAGTGAATCTTGACTAACATGTTCCCAAACCTCAGGAGAACACACAAATACAAGAACTCCATGCACATGACATCCATGTAGACCACTTTCTTTTGATGGGAACATGATGGGAACAAATAAAAGGGCCTTGTCTAATTTACTCCCCTCTCTTCTAGAAAATAATTTCATTGGCCGGTGCTAAAGACCTAGGATACCTACTAGTATATAGGTATGTAGGTATCTTTCTAGTAGGTTTTTTGTGGCTAAAGGACACATGTCCAGAGGCCAAACTTTGTGCCCAAGCTTTTGGCCCATCGTGATATTCTCCACGTCCAGTCCAATCCAACACATTTGTTGTTAGCCCGAATTGGCGCAAGCCTCATGTGTTTGGCCCCAGCCCTGTACCTATCTAGTAGGTGCGGGGACATTTGTAACATATGTCCAGAGGCCAAACTGGTCGTCTACTGGCATTCTTTGTATTTGTCCACTTTGAACCCAGTCATTGTTAGCCTATTCCTGCACTACACGTGTGTTTTTGTGTGTGGCCCCTCGGTTACTGACTCGACAAACTGTTGTGTGTGAACATAAACAGTCCTGAATCGACGCGAAGAAGACGAAGGAGAGCAGCAAATCCCTAACCCTAATTCCCTTGTTGTCGTTGCAACGGAATTGTGTAAGCCGCGTGCGAAGGCCCCTCTCCCCACCCCCCCCCTTCCACCGCGTCGTCATCGTCGTCTGCTGCTCTTTTCGTCCTTGGAATGCTGCCAAAAAGCACGGGCTTCGTGACCGTTGCAGCCTCCGGGGAGTGCGGGAAATTAGTTCAAGAGCGAGAAACTCGAAAGAAAAAAAACCAAAGAGAAAGAGAGACTGAGGCGCCTGCCTGCATTGTCCTGGTTGCTGCTGTTGATGTAGAGCATTTAGGTTATTGCATGTATGCTCATCGCATTTTCTTCTCTGTGCTTTCTATCCTTCTTCTTGCGAGCAAGCTGCTCGCTCGCTCCATGGAGAGAGACAAGAGGGAGTGAAGATTGGTCGGATGGACATAGTAGTGGTCGAAGTTTGTATTATGGTTTAGGGTTTTTGACAGCAGTAGCTGGGGGAGAAGAAGGAGGAAGAAGAGGTTTCCTTTCTCGGAATTGATTTTTTCTTGCATTGATTTGATAGTCCCTAGATGCGGATCGATGTTTTTCCCGACTTGCGTGTGATCGATCTTTGCAGCAGCAGCAGGTCGGACCTTTGACTCAGTCAATGGTGTGTTGTTGTTGCACAACACGAGCTTGAAGACGACGAAAGCAAGCGCTGAAGCCACCAGCAAGCAACAGCAGCAGCAGCAGAAGCTCTTGTAAATGCAACGGTGGAAGCGGCGGCGGCGGAAGTTGCAGCAGTGATCTATCAAGCTTGCTCGCTTGATGCCGTCAAGGCGTGGAAAAACGGGAGGAGGGTTAGATGCAGGAGTTGGTGGAGTTAGATATACCTGCTGTTCTCTTGGCTCTGCTGATACTGGGTGCGGTGATCGCGGTGGTGAGGGTGGTGATCTTGCGCTCTCGCAAATCGAGCAAGGCAAGGGAAGAGGAGTTTCGAAGGCTACAACGCTTGGCAGCAGAAGAACAAGCCCGGGCGGAGGCGGATTGGGAAGAAGAATATAGGAGGTTGAAGCAGTCAGAGGTTTCCAGGAAAAACGAACTCAGGCGGCGGACAACAGAAGGAGAAGGTGGTGTCTACTGGAAGAAGCAGCACACAGCAGAGTTTGATGATGAAGCAGCAGCAGCTCCTCAACAAACAAGGCGAGCAGCGGATGTGGGATCTAGAATACAAGCAGCAGCAGAGCTTGAAGCAAACCTCCGCAAGCAGCAAGAGCTTGAAGCAGCTGTTAATAGGAAGAAGCGGCAGGAGGCAGAGCTTGAAGAAGCTGTCAGCAGGAAGAAGCAGGAGCTTGAAGCTCTCACCAGGGAGCAAGCTGAGTTTGAATCTGCCAACAGGAAGAAGCGGGCGGAAGAAGCAGCTCGCATTAAGAAGCAAGAAGAATTGGAAGCCGAACGCAGGATGCAGGCTGAGAATGAAGCTGCGAAGAGGAGGGAGCAGGCTGAGGAGGAGGCTAAGAAGAAGCTCAAGGAAAAGGCTGATCGAGAAGCTCATCTTCAACAGCAGCAGGCTGAGCTGGAAGCAGCTAGCCAAAAAGAGAACCCGAGAGAAGAAGCTAAACCTGGAAGTCAGGCAGAGGAGCAAGCAAACCACACAAAGAGTGTACCGCAATTACAGCAGCAGCAGGGTGAAGTATCACGAAAACCACCGCCAGAGCCGAAGAAAAAGCACATGGTAGGAGGAGCAGGAGGAGGAGGGCGCTATTTTTGCGCAGTTTGCGGAAAATTGACGAAACGGCGATGCAAGCAATGCAAGCGGGTTCATTACTGGTATGCAATTTTCCTAAAAAGAAGTGCCGAGCCTGTCAGGGCATATCATACCTGCGAATTCATTTGTTATGGGTTGTCATCATCATCCTGAGCGCCTGTATGCCGAGATGTTTTGTTTTCTTTGCTAGGTTTTTCTTTCATTCATGATCTTTTGTGATTTTGTGGAGAACTCAAATTCAGCTACTGTCGTTTTGATTCATGTCACAGTTCTACAGAATGTCAACTACAGCACTGGATTGCTGGCCACAAGTATGAATGCCGTGGGGTTGACACAGGCAGCCCTGGTAGCCTGGATACAGATAGTCGCACGTTCTCTGAGGTACCCAGCCCAATGAGCTCTAGGAGTGAGAACTACAAGACCTTTTCTGATTTCACAGATATGGGTAGTGTTGCGAATGAATTAGGAGCATCGGCCGCAGCAACAGCTACATCATTTCGTGGACCTGCTCACAAGCCCAAGCTGCCATCTGCAACAGTCTCTGATGGGCGAGAACATTCTAACAAGCCAAAGAAGGTTCGTTGGGAGAACTGACTGACTGACCTGCAAAACAAAAGCTCATTTCTTCTCCTTTCAGTTTGGTTCTGGCTTTTCCACCCAACAACCCATTTGTATAATGGGGTAGCTAGCCACCTCCAAGATTCTTTCTTAAGAGAGAGAGTGTGGGTTGCAGTTAAGGTGGGCGAATTAAGCTGATGGAAAAAGCCTTCTCCCAACATGTTAAATGTGCAGGATCATTATGTGCACCCCCCTCTTACACAAGGTAAAGGAGGAGTACAATCATAGTGATTATGGTGATATCCCCCATTTTTTTTGTAAAAAGTCTTTTTGTGAATCCTCTTCTGTTTCAATAATGATAGTCTTTCGCTGATAGTGGTGTAGTAGTAGTATTGGTTGAGTTCTGCTGGTAGTCTCCTACTTCTGAAATTTATTGCTGGATGTAAACATTTTGGAAAATCTCAGATAGATACAGTTTGCTTCCAGCCAACAGACACAAAAGGTGTGTATGTAGTAAAGGGTGTTTTCATACAGAGTTGACCTGGGAACTTGGTGGTGCTATTGACTCCAGAAGCTAGCTAGGGGTTTCATCAGTGCAATTTTGTAATGTGTCTTATGTAATGTGCCTTCTCTGTGGAATCTGCATGAGGCAGCTAATATTGTAGCTAGTCTTCTAGCCCTTCTAAGTTGCAGACAACAAACATGTATTACAGAATACACAGACTTCTTTCTGTGGAGCCCTAGTTAAACCCCTGTTCAGAAGTCAGTACTACTTATTTTACACTACTATGAGCTGAAGAAAAAAATGAAAATTTCTCCATTCTGTTGCATTTCCTGAATAACAGAAATAGGGGGGACATGATATGTCTCTCACTGATTGATTGATTTGATTGAAGCCTGCTGCCATGTTAATGCATCACTGTTGAAACATTCTAGGTTATTTCCATATTCTTGGCTTTTTTCAATTCTTCGAGAGGGTTTCTTGGGTTGTTTCAGTCTTCGCATATCTCGCTAGAACATGCAATGATCAAATTGTGTATGGAATATTACCCCTAAAGAATTCTATTGCCTCCCAAGATTATTTGGAATGGCCGTATGCAAGTTCTTGCATTACTGAAGGTGACATGGTGGTGTGGGTTCTTCTAATTGCTTTTTGTTTGCTCAGATCTTGTTCCCATATGACCAGTTTGTGGAATTGTTCAAATGGGATATTCTAAATGTTCCACCATGTGGATTGATCAATTGTGGAAACAGGTAAAACTAAAAACATTTTCCACTGTGGTTTTCCTGTTTGGCATATATCCTCATACTCTCATGTTCTTTCAGTAATATCAGCATCATCAGGCTGGACTTATGATGATCACATAGGAGGAGGTTCCAGACCCAGAGATACATAGGGAAATTAATTCGTCTTCTATGGGGTCTGCTGTTCGTTGTTGCTTGTTGTCTAACATGAGTGGGTATGGACTGAATGGAAAGCCCAATAATGGTTGGGAACTGATATGAGTTTCCTGATGATGCGTTTTGTGCAGCTGCTTTGCCAATGTGGTCCTGCAATGCCTTAACTATACACAGCCTCTCACTGCCTATTTTCTTGAAGGGCGTCATGGTGAATCTTGTAAGTTTTTCTTGTGATTTGGAGGAGCACTTAACTTTGCCTCTCACAATTTTGGCTTTGTTACCTTTCAAGACTGTACTCTCACAGTTGCTTGATGCAGGCATTGTTTTATTTTCCAAGCTTTAGACTTTACCTCCTTTAAAGTGTACCGTTGTTGCACTACAGGTACGAGACGTGATTGGTGTTTTATGTGTGAGCTTCAGAAGCATGTGCAGAAAGTGAGGAGGAGTCAGAGCCCTTTTGCACCTATCAATATACTTTCACGGATACAGAAGATTGGTAGCCATCTTGGATATGGCAGGCAAGAGGATGCCCATGAGTTCATGAGGTAACGAGGCTCTGGCCCCCCCACTCACAGACTGCAGATGAGGCTAAGAAGACAGACTTGAATCACCTGTTCCTCTGCAAGGTTTTGGCTGAAGTTTAAGGATCACCAGAGTCTGTAGTGTTGTATACATCAGACCTGCAAATCTGAAAATAGTTTGTATGTGTGATGAGTTCAGGTTTGCCATCGACTTGATGCAAATGATTTGTCTTGATACTGCTGGTGGGGAAAAGGCTGTTGATGTTTCCATACAAGAGACGTCTCTCATATACCGCATCTTTGGTGGATGTCTGCAATCACAGGTATGTACCAGGACTGCTCTAGCAGCCTGCACTGTCTTCTTACTGTGTGTGTATATTGGAGCTGCGGTTGATGATGGTGGGTTAAGCTGCTGTAGTCTAGTTAAAGGTGTCTGTTACATGTCTGTCTAGTATCTTCTCATAGACTTCCTTGGGTCTTACCATGAGTGGGTTGCATTTCAATGCTCTGGCTTGCAGGTGAAATGTATGCAGTGCCTGCATGAATCTAATCGATATGAGCCCATGATGGACCTTGCAGTGGAGATCCAAGGCAATGTCAAGTCCTTGGAAGATGCTCTTGGTCAATTCACAAGTACTGAATTGTTGGATGGTGTAAACAAGTATGAATGTGACCAGTATGTACTTCTTGTCCTGCTCTGGAAGTTTATTTTGGTGATTATCTTGAACTTGTCACCATATACTCTTATTACTCTTTAACTTGAGTTTATAATTATGTTGTAACTGCCTGCTGTGCTGCAGTTGTAATTCATTTGTGAATGCGCATAAGCGGCTTACTGTGTATGAAGCACCTAATATTCTCACTGTTGCACTCAAGCGCTTTCAGGTGATTCAATTCTCAATTTGCATTTTCACTTCATTTCTATTTTCTCAATTTACAATCTGCAGTTTTGCTTGCACCCACTTTTCTTTTTTCCTCCCATAATTTTGTGCATCATTTGTTCATGTGCAAAGTAGGTCTCTTTCGATGCACACAACCTAAAATGAAATGAATGGGTAGTACCCTCACAAGCTTATTGTGGCTTGAATAAGCTATGTTGTTTAGCAGCAACTTATGGGTTTTGAATGACTTTGTGGATATGTACGATGCAGCAATTTGCAGGGTGATTCTGGATTAACCTACTGGTACTATCTTGGTCTGCTAACTTCATGGAAGAAATGGCATGCATTCAGGGTGGGAAGTTTGGGAAGCTGAACAAGCGAGTTACTTTCCCTGAAGTCTTGGACATGGTGCCATACATGAGTGGAGAGGGGGATAAACCACCACTTTATCATCTCTATGCAGTGGTTGTCCACTTGGATGTATCAAATGCTTCTGACTCAGGACATTACATCTGTTACATAAAGAACTCTCTTGGCCATTGGTACAAGATTGATGACAGTAAGGTAAAAAGTCTTACTAGTTCTGTATCTGGGAATAGTTTGTCATTTTCTAGATGCATTACTACAATAAAACTAGTAGTAGTTCGCTCAAGCTGGCAAATAATAAATAAGCATGTTGACAATGTGGGAATTATTGTCTGTCACAGGTGAAAAAAGTGGACTTGTTTGAAGTGACTTCTCAAAGGGCGTATATGCTTTTCTATGCCAGGTACATATGCTTCTTTCTTGCCTTCTGTGTAACTTTATGCTGTGCAGTAGCAAGTATGCTGTGTTATCAGATTAGGTTTTGAAGGCCATGACCCACAGCAAAGAATTTCTTGAAGTGTATGTTTATGAAGTCCCGTGTGTTTGGCTCCCATGTCTCGATTGTAATCAATCATTTGCTGCATGTTGTTGTGTTGGGTGATTAATGATTTTGTAGCTTTCTATTGTTACAGGTCATCTGCCCGGCCTCCACGAGTAACAGGGGATGGGACTGCTGCTGATGGGAGGTTAGCTGGAGGACAGCAAAGCAATGAGTCAGGCAGAGGTACAGTACGAGTTGAACGTCAACGTAGCTCCTTATACAGTCTCAAATCTTCCCCTCAACCTATGGAGCTGATCAGAAGTATACCAGATGATGCTGGTTCCAATGGCAGTGGTTGGTACAGGGTGGGAGCAAGTAGTATACAACAGAACTGGAGCTCTGATTCTGGGTTGGATGCACAGAAGAAGTTTGTCGATAGAGACTCCTCTGTACCATTATCCTCTGGAGATGCAGAAATAACTGACAATGGAATCGCACTTGCTGCTCGGGGTGGTAAATCCAAGGCCAATTCCAGTAAGGTGATATCAATTTCCAATAATTCCTCAGTGGGTTTCCAATCTTTAAGTGGAAACCTAGAACATTGCCTGAGTTTCAGACTATCTGGTCAACCTTGGGATGTGATAGATGTTGTTAACCAGCCACTATGGAGTCCTAGAAAAGGACTCGGGAAATTGGTGAAACAAAAGCTGTTTAAGGGTCTGTCACTTGGGTTTTTCTTGAAGCGTTTTGAGAAACACAACATGACAGCATTGGTTTCAGGAAGTGATTCTTGTGCACAACAACCTTGCCCAGCTTTCACCTGTCCGAAAGTTTGTGTTGATTCATGTCATGCATGTTTTTTGCTGGACAAGCATAATCAGATGCAGAGTCCAGCGGAGCCAGATAATGTTTTCAAAGGTTTGTGGGAAAAGTTCTTTCCTGAACAGACACAACACCAGCTTAAGGACTCATCATCCTCAAGTGTTTCTGGTCTGGTGGGTCCTGAGTTTTTCCAGCTGTTTGAAGAAAGTTGTTCAAGACACTTGGAGATTAATAATGAGGCACAAAAAGTTCAAGGTGGTGGCATAATGATGAATGTGCAAGATTGCATGGGAGTATTATCCAAGGTGTTGCCTTCAGGGGAAGTGGATTTCTGTTGCTGCAGCAAATCTGATTTCTCCCATTACTTTTGGATCCCAGGAGAACAAAAGAATTTGAATGTGTTCAAGGATAATAATAATGCTGAGGTCATGACATGTGGGGACTTCTCTCTGTCATCCCTTGCTAGGAGTAGTAGTATACAGGGGATGTTTCATCCAATACAGGTACGCTGATGAATAAGTGGGACCGACATTTTACCAAGAAATATGCAATTGGAAGACTGACCTTTCCAGGAATCGTTCCTCTCATGCATCTTTTGGAATCAAGCTGTGGTGGAATGCTGACGGATGTGGGTGCCCCATCCAGCAAATGTTCTTGTGAAATCTCCAACCAGGGGCATACGGCTGAATTGAGAAGGAGAACAGGTTGGCGGGTCAAGAAGAAATCATCTATCTGGTGGTTGAGTCATTCATTGATTATATTCAGAACTTCATCGTCATCTTGCTACACACTATTGCTATTGGTAAGAGAACATTTCACCTTGTTTCATACTCAATTTCTGGGCAGTTGAATTTGAGAACTACCCATGGCTTGATGTCTATTAGATTAAATATTGTTCATTGACTTCAGAATTGATGGAGTTCTACTATTGAATTTTGATTCATGTTTGCTCAGATCTACTGTTTGCTAAATTGACATCCAAAGTGTTCCTCTTCTCTTGTCTTGCCTGGCCAGTAAAATGTCTTCTATGACTTCCCCAATGGTTTTGTACAGAGGCTTGCTTGTATCCTGACTGAATCTCCAGCCACACATCTGTGGTCTTGGATGCTACCGAGTATTGGATCATCAGCTTGTCTGAAGTGTGATAGAGTTGTTTCATTGAAGCACACACCTTAGGTGGTGATTATGTTGTGTTGACTTCGGTGCTTTTGTACCTTGTTAATTTGTTGGGTCAGATTTCTAGCTGCAGAAAGCAACGTGACTTGCAAGTATGCTACCAATTCCAATTCTGAGTCCTATCCCATGATTCAGACTTTCAGGATTTTGGTATGTGTCCATTCTCAAACCTGGTTATTAGTGCAGTGCTGAATAATATTATCCTTTTGTGCAATTTTTGTGTGTGTGGGGACTTATGTAAATGCCATCTCTGCCTTGGGAAAGTGGTGAAATCCTTGCCTTTCAATTGTTTTTTGCAATTTTGGGAATGACTATCTCCACAACCTCGGTAGCTGTGCAGGTCATGCAAGTGCAGCGGCACATCATTTTATCAGATACAGGTCTGGAAAAAGCCTTTGTTTGCTGGAATTGAGATGGGAAAGTAAACAATCTTGATACTGAATAGATTTATGTGGCACACAAACACATGGTAGGTAAGGTTTTGCCTGTTCAACGAATTTTCTAAAACATTTGTATGTAAATTTTTCAGCTTTTGTTTCAAACTGTGTGAATAAATTTGAACTACTTTAGCTGAAGGTTAGCTTCTCACATTGGCAATACGATTAGTTATTATTTTTCAAAAAATGAACTCATTTCTAATGTTTCAAAATCCATATTTTTGATGATCTTATAATAGTCAACTAGGATATTGAGTAGTGAAGTTTGCACAGATATTAGCCTGAAATGATTATGAAGGTTGTCAACATTTCAACTTCGTCTGTTCACAAAAGAAATTTCAATTTTGAAGGAATTAATTGCTTATGATGAAACTAACCTCAGATGTAAGGTAGTTTTGCAATGGCAATTAGAGAGTACAGCGTTGTGCAACTTGAAATATTCTGGGACATATGTGTCTGCACTTTGGACTCTACTATGTTATATGACACAACATAAATTGGAAGATACAGGGAAAAAGAATTCAAGTTTGACAAGTTTTTCAATTGGTCAAATTTTATATACATTTTGCATAATATCACAATATTGCTGAAAGTGGATTACAAATATAAAGTAAACCATGAAATAGTTTAAAATTAATGAAATTTACAAGTTTTATTGTTACAAGTAGAAAAAAAAACTTGCATAAAAGTTCATGGCACAAACCTGAAAACCAGCATGAAAACAGAGATACCAATTTTTCATACTCACTTGTTCCTAACATAAGAAATGAGTTTTTGTCATGATTTTCATCGTGAGCATATTTCAATGCTCATGATGAAAACCATGACAAATTCCAACAAAACATGACTAAAGACTCCAAAACACACATAAATCAAACATGAACAACAGGAAGAAGTATGGAATTTTATGTCAGATCATGAAAAACTGTGAATGAGAAATGGACTAATCAAGATCAGTTGTTTCATAACCAATAAAAAGTGGAAATGAAATTGAAAGATGGGTGAAACTAGTTTTATCTCTACTATGGAGACCTAGTTGAAGGAAACTTTCATTTAACTTCCATAAAGCTCACCATCCAAAGAACATGTTCAAATTCAAATTATAAATACTTTTTATGTTGAACTTTCATGTATCTTATATATATAAATTCACGTAGTCCGTCCGTCTGTGACGGAGCTCGGGTCCACCACAGACGGACGACCAGGCCCGGCCCGGAAAAAACGGACATAGTGAATGATTGGCTGTGACGGTGGCGAGCACGGGCGTGCAGGCAAAAACGGAGGTAGTGAATGACTGGCTGTGACGGTGGCGAGCACGGGCGGGCAGGCAAAAACGGACGTAGTGAATGACTGGCTGTGACGGTGACGAGCACGGGCGGGCAGGCAAAAACGGACGTACTGAATGACTGGCTGTGACGGTGGCGAGCACGGGCGGGCAGGATTCGGAGCAAAAGGTCTCAGACTAATTATAGTAGTTGTACAGTTAGGAGTAGCAGTCAAAATATATGTAGTAGCAGTGGAGGCGCTCAGGAAAAAGGAAAGACAAGGATGAAACTCAGTTTACCACCAAAATTGATTGATGGTTTTCTGAGTTTCATCCCCTGTTGAATGCTAATGTACTTTTTTTGCAGGCTTTTTTTAATTTTATCTCACCCTGTGTATGACCAGACTCAGGGTTCTGGTGCTGTGTTTTTGTTACTTCACAGTGGCCGAAGGCCACGGGCACCCACTAGTATACACTAAACAAAGTAGGGCCAAAGGGAAGCTTGTCTGAGATTCTATTTCAGGGAGTGCTTAATGTTTCAAAAATATTGGTGGTGAACCGATCAAAGTTGCTCCTTCAGAAAACAAAAACCTTTGGGTACACCCCACAACTAATTAACCTAATAGAAGCATCAAATATACACCCAAATATGTACCTCATGGATTACAAACCATAAGTAGTGGGAGCCTGAATGAAAGGGTTGCAGCTCTGGAAGAATGTGAATAGCAGCAGTTGCCAGTAATTACAAGCAGATCCTTCACCTAAATCATAGAGAAAAATACATTAAACAACAGTAAACTCAAGATTTTGTTAGAGATCAAAACCAATCTTCATGGATACTTTGCTGCCAGATAAAAGCCAGAAAAATGTCACATTTTGAAAATACACGGAACTGCACATGCCCAATAAACAAATGTAGAATACCACAGTACTATACTTCTTGTGTACTATACTTCTTGTGAAACCAGCCACAGAGACTAGGTCTGTCAAAAGGTGGTTGATTCTCAGACAGTGACACTGACAGGATCATGATGAGCTCTTTTAAGATGCTTCATCTATCAGGTCCTGTACAGTTTGCCGCACAAACTGACCACGCACTCGTGGTCGCTGCTCTGCTAGCTTCTTTCGGCTTTGATAGCGAACCTGCATACCATGACAGATCGTATTGAGAAAACATTGTGATCAAGCACACTTGAAATTTGCAATGGGGAAGTGTAATTTATTCGGTCCAGCTGAAACAATCAGATGACATTTTCACACCACATTCTAAAGGCAGGCAGATTGTGGGTACCTTCTTCGCAAAGCATCGTTCCTTTCGTTTCTGCCGGAATTTGTTCAATGCCACCTCCCGCCAAGCAAACCGATCTTCAGGAGTGCAGGCTGGCATAATACCATCAAAGCCAGCAAATCTGTTAGTCACATTTGTAGAATTGTCCACCCCACTTCCACTCCCACTCCCAGAATTGCCAGCACTGTCTCCATTAGTCCCCACCGCTACACCATTGTCATTGTGTCCATTACTGCCATTTTTAGTTGTAGAGGGACTTTCATTTGAGGAACCATTTCCATACACACTACTGCTACCACTTTGCCCACTGTTCCCATCCAAGACTGTGGGAGCAGAGCATCCACAGTGAGGAGTCCCAACTGTTGGCTGCTCTTCTTGCTGTGGTGGGAGAGGCGGTGGTTGAAAACTCGGGGTATGATTTTGATGCTCATGATGGTGAGTGTTGTGCCGATGGTGGCTGTGATAATATTGCTGTTGTTGGTGATTCTGCGGGTGCAGTAGATGTCCAAAAGCAACATGCTGTTGATACGCTGAGGGATGGTTGAAAACCTCTCCTTGATCTGAAAGGTAAGCTGAAGGGGCGGCCACCCAAGGAGGCCCAGGGTGAACATAGTACATGGGATGCATTGCTGGTGCATATCCAGTTGAAATTCGCTCATGGTGCAAATGTTCAGGTGAAGGATTTGGTGTGACCCTAGGTACACCATGCACTGCTCCTGCCTCTTTGTTAGTTGCTTTAGATCCAGTCTGGACCACTGGTTGTGCCATCACTGAAGAGCTTGTGTCTTGACCACTTCCAGTGTGAAGCTTCTGCACGTTTGTCTTCAAGGGGGTTTGCACCTCCCCACTGCCCTTTGATGAGCCTGTCCCATCTGGTGCCATTTCCATTTGCTGAGGATGCAGTGAATTCACAGCCAAAACTCCATGCAATAAGACTTGGGTCCCACCTTCCATTTGATGTCCCTTAGGTGGAGGTGTTCCACCTGATGGATGCTCCTGTTGCTGAAGACCCATAGTGCTATATCTGTAGAGGAAATCATATTATCAGCCACAGTTCTCTATGTATACCCAGAAATCACCATGACTCTAAGTGGAAGCACAGAGAATGCAAGTGCAGCTGGTTTTCAGAACACATGGAAATTCTGACTACCAGTAAATCTGCTGTAGAATGGGGAGAAATCATTGCATGAAAGATATGTGTTTGATCCGCTTCAAAAAACAAAAAAGATTTTGCATGTCCTAACAAAAACATCAGTCTGGAAACATGACATATTCACCTGGAGAATGCTGAGCTTCCAGATTGGCGCAGCCCCCGCTGTTCATCACCATCTGCATCCTTGTCAACAGCACTTCTGGGCCACTTCAAAGTTAGCTCCAGAGTTGGAGGGGAGTGAAAATCTGACCCCAAGTTTTCTTTTGCCTTTGGGCTATTACTTCCCCTCTGATCCATAATTTCATTCGGATCTGCACTTTCTCCTGGCCGTTCAACAGTTGTTGGAGGTGGGTGACACCCGATCGCACCAATCAAATCAACTGCTTTTTGAGATCTCCTATCAGCAGAGACATCAGCTTCTGAAGTTGATGGTTCACCTTCCTGCTGATTGCCCTTCTCCACCATACAAGCTCCCTCTCCCTGCATGGCAAATGCTGGGTCATCCAAATCCATTTTCTGATGTCCATCTGTTTCTTGCTGAGCTTCATCAATGCCAACTGGAGTTGGCCTAGGGGTTGCCATCTTCAAGTCACATCCAAGAGTTTGATCTGTTCACAGAGTGAGCATGTGGCAAAACCTTCAGCAACACTAGACCAAAAAAACCGAAGCCTAGGATGAAAGGTTTCAAATATCAACACAAATCAATGTGAGTTTGATTGATGACAAGGAAAGTAAAGATGTACCAGATGAGGATTTGTCTTCAGAAATTGTCTGACAATCCTCCTCACCATCTAAAGCCACTGGACAAGGGCAAGGATTTCTCTGCACCTGCACAGGCATTCAAATATGTGTTCAAGAGAAAAAGGAAAAGAGAAATCAGTCATGATTCAGAGAGTTCGGAAACAAATGTAACATCTGACAAGAAAACATATGATAGAATATGGTAGGTCATACCTGATTGCCGCTGCCATTATCACTTCCTCCATTGATATTCATGCCACTGCCACCAGCATTCTCACTATCATTTACATTGTTGCTACCACTCATATTGTTGTCAGAGTTGACTGGGCTGTTTTGGGCAACCAACTTCCGTGTCTGGTTCACAGTCCTACCAACTTCAGTATTGGCAGACTGCAACCACCCACAACAAATTCAGATACGTCAGAACTAAGTTTAAAAGCAAAATATGATTTTGACACAACCATGTATGCTGACCACATCACTGATGGTACCTTGAGACTGAAGGTGATGATAGGAAGACATGGCAAAACTTGGGTGCAGTGCAAATTTACAAGTCTGAAAAAACATCCTGCAGATTAGTGTCCAGACCAAGAAGAAGAATAGGGACAAAGCAGAACGGATGACTCACTATATTACGCTTCCTCCAGACATGCTGCCACAGATTCTTCAACTCATTCTTGCGAACGGGTTTGACCAAAAAATCTGCTGCTCCTTTGGACAAACATTGGTATACAATGTCCATGCTATCATGCTTTGATGTCACTGCAATTGGAAAAGACCATCTGTCAGTAGTGCTTATCAAGTTAAGAAATGTCAGCAGAATGTAGCTTTTGTTACTTCAGTGCATGTCCATTTTATTGAATTCATGGAGTTAGGAGCTTACTGACAACAGGAATCTGCTTGAAAGAGTCGTGCTTCATAATCTTCAAAAGAAAAGCCACTCCTGAGAGTGATGGCATTACAACATCCAGCAATACTAGGTCAAACTGATTACTGGGACTCTCCAGCAGCTCCCAAGCCATCACTGCATTTGCAGCTGCAATGACTGAAACAGGCCACAGTGTTTCCAACTTAGGTCTCAGAAACAGACTCTTTACTCTTCACTCACACAGCAAAGTCGTCACAGAGCACAGCAAACATGGATTATTCTTACACAAAATGAGAACAGTAATCTGCAACTGTCTACACATGTCTATGAGATTGTAAAGAAAGGCTCATTCAAAGGTAAACATTATGTCAGTTCCAACCAAACCAAAACAACCATGACAAGAATTTGCAATTTGGAAATGTCTGAAACTCTGGGAATCCTGAAGCAGAAAGAAAGCTTGAAGAGTCCCCCTTTTGCTTTTGAAGCTTCAGGCAGAGGGCTCTTGAAGCACTCTTTTACTTGTTGGTCTTGTCATGGGTCACAGTTTACTCCATGCCCATTGACAAACTTTGGAATTCCTGAAGCAGAAAGAAAGCTTAAAGAGCCCCCCTTTGCTTTTGAAGCTTCAGGGAGAGAGCTCTTCAAGCACTCTTTTACTTGTTGGGCTTGTCATGGGTCAGACTGTACTCCATGGCCATTGATAAACTACCATTTGAAGAGAGCATAATCTGTGGTTCAAGTCAAAGAGGGCCAATGAATGACCTTCATAGTTGCAGTTCCTCAACAATGCACTCACTACATGTCTTGTTGCGTCATCATCCTCCACCAAGAGCACCTTCACATGATGTTGTGGTAGAAAGCTCTCCCAACAGACAGTTGTGCCTGGTTGCACCTGGTGCGGCTGCTGTTTCTGCTCCGCCTGTTTGGGACAAAATACAGCACCAGCACCAGAAGAACCATCTCCTTCCTTGAAATCATCCTCAAGCACAATGTATTCGATACATGCATCAGGTCTAGAAGGTGCTTTCCTTGGATCTTTGTAAGTAAATCTATTTCCAGTTTCCCTCCTTCGAATGTGGTCCTTCAGTATCTTTCCACCATCTCTAGGTTTGTGTCCATTCAATCTTGCAATCTCATCTGCATAGTTCAGCTCTTTCTCAACAGCTCCAGCAAGATTATCTCCACCTCCTCTTCTGCACTCCTCTGCAGTTCCTTTGCATTCCTTAAGAGAACCAGCGCCCCCATCATTTTGAGTCCTGTAAATCCCCTTCAGCTGCTGCTGCTGCTTTTTACTTGCACCCAGCACTTCCACATTCTGCTGTGTACAGCAGTCTGCTCTTGCATGAGACTGGCTCGGCCGACAACAATCAGACTCACAAGCAGGAGTCATAGAAAACAAGCAGGCACAATCCTGATGCACAATAATGCCCCCTTTGCCTGCTGCACACACACCCACCCCTGACCTGCCTGGCTGCCTGCTGCACTGCAAACAAAGGAGGACACTACTACAACCACCTCCTCAGGGTGGCAGCAGCAGTCTCTGAAATCCCAGCTGCAGCAATTCCTTCAAACTCTTGCAAATCCAAGTAGGTAAGCTTCTTGGCACAATCCTCGAAATCCTTAGAAATCACTTTCCTCCACAGCAACAATACACCTGCAAAATCTTCAACCAGCAAACAGATCTTCAGTGTGTGTTGTTCATCATACCCAACAAAAAGACTGCTGGCATGGCTGGCCAGCAGTAGTTTGATTCGAAATCTCTTTTCGCAAAGCAAGAATCTGGGGACATAGAAGCTGAGGAGAGAACTACGGCTGAAGGTTCTCGATCGAAGGGGGAAAGGTTGCAAATCAGAGAAGAAGGTGAGGGCGGGACACCTGAAAGTAAGGAGAAGTCAAGGATATGCTCATCATCCTCAGACATGCTTCTTTGGGTTTCCAAGTTGCTGGCTCTCCACTGTGAGGGCACAGCAGCTGCTGCTTGGCTCTCTCACTCTCAGGGCCCGATAATCCTGATGCCTGGAAGACGGTGTTCCACTTGGGGAGTGATTCAGAGAGAAAGAAAAAGAGAAAGAGAAACAAATAGAGTATGGCAGAGATGATCAAGACATCACGGTGGGTGGGTACAGCCTCCTCAAAAAAGAAGCATGTTATGCGCTTCAACCTACGTTCCTGAGCACAGAGAGATCCTTTTCCTCCTAACAAAACCTCTTCTTCCAAAGATGCAGAAACCGTTAACTTCCGTAGAAAGCCGATTCTAACCCCATCCTGCTGCCTCCCTCGTTCTCGCAAAAACAAAGCGTCCGAGAGAGAGAGAGCAATTTTTCTCCAACGCCTTCTTCAAAGAAGAAAACAAAAGAACACTCCGACGCAACACCTCCTAGACCCACCAGGCTCGAATCCTTTCCCTATTGTACCTCTACAAAGGAATGAGAGAGAGAGAGAGAGGAAAAAAAAAACCCCCCATAGCCGTCATCATATGAGCCAATGCGACAAAAGCTGAAACCCAAGACGACGACACCAAGCAGCAGCACCACCAGGCCGAAATTTCCACCACCAAAGGCGCAGTCGAAAGCAGATCCAACGCTTCGCGCACTTCCCAAATCTCCGAAAACAGATGTTTTACGCATCAGGGTATGAAAAAGCCAATATAAGAGAAGCGCACCAAGCACACAAACCACGAAGTACACGCGCGCACGAGAGCGAGAGAAGGAATAAGAGCAGCACTCGCTCGCGAGACCAAAGCGCTCAGGAACGGAGAGAGACGACCCGGTGTAACGTCGGGTGAGATCCGACATGGCAGGCAAGAGCGAATCGTATCACAAAAGATTTTTTTGCGGCCCACCCCTACCCCCACCTCCACATTTCTACGTGGCGAGTCTCTGCTGCACGCCATTGGCGGAACCAGAAAATTTCCAGACATGTGACCAATGGCAGACGAGGCCGTGGGCGAAATCTGTATCTGGCCGGAGGGACGCCTTCGCAGATCCCCGCGAGATATTTTCTGGGCAGCCCACAGGATAAAGGGGAGGGGGTAAGGGGAAGGCCGCGGCTAGACTGCGCGGATTTAGGCCACGGTCACACAGTGGACCATATCTTTTACCTGTTATCGCCTGGCTGTGCGTGGCCCATTTCTGGCCGTCGAGTTTATTACTTTTTTATTTTTTAAAAAAAAAGTTGGGAAGGATAATGGGTAAATGGGTTGTAGTGGGTACTCTCTTTTTGTTTTATCACTATTTTTTTAATTAAAAAACTTTATTAAAAAAAACCACACACATCCCCAACAGGTGCCCAGGTACCTATTGGAATACTCATCGGACGGTCTACCTCATGAATTGTGTAACCGGAGAGTCTATCTCATGAACCCAACCGTTGGATTTTATGAGGATACTAGTAAGTGACCAATTTTAATTGGAGTCTTTAAAACCCTAAATTTTCCACATCCTCCATTCCTCATTCCCCCCCCCCCACCCCCACCCCCACCCCCCCTCCCCAAATTCCTCCCTTCCACAGAATCCAGAGGGACTATTTATTGGATGGCATGACAACCTTTTTCATCCATCTGGTCCCCTTTCATCCCTCTGTGTCCAAGAGAAATAAGGGTGCTTGTTTTCATTCATCCATCTCTTGCCAAAGTTTGTCCTCCTGATTAGGTCACCTATCAATAGCCTGAATATTATTGTTTGTATGTACTTAAGATTATGTAGCTTGAATCCTTATTTTAGGGGAGTGCTTGTAATTTTATACAGCTAAATAGGGTTTTTTTTTTTTACTTTTAGCTGAATAGATGGTTATTTTGCAGAGTCCTTGTTTTAGTATTAAATATAAGGAAACATATACATAGATGAGTCACCCAAAATATGATACCTAATATTTTCATCCACTTTGCATGGGCACATGTATGGGAGAAACCACATTAATTGCGCCCATTGTTTTGTTTTCTTACCAAAAACCTAAATTCAACAAATACCATCACCATCATGCACCAAAGTTTTTCTTTTTCTTTTCTTTTATCAATTTTGTGACATAGCTGATGTGGTGATCGTCCATAAGCCAATTTAGCCAAATTTTGTAGTTAACAAAATATAAAATGAAAAAAAATAGGCATCCTTGGCTACTTACTTGAATGCCACCATGTATAGATATTTGGTGAGTTTTAGAGGATTTTAAGATTTTTTTTGAATTGTTTTTTTTTTATAAAATAGTATACAATTTGCAAAAAAAACACAACAGTGTGTTTTGCACCAAAAAAACAGTTGTCATACACCCCACATATTAGGTATCTCAAGAATAATTTTTGGGAACCCTTCCGTCCCCTCCCCTTCCCCCCCCCCCCCCCCCCCCCAAGAAAGAAAGAAAGAAAATCCTCTTGTAATTGTTGTAGCAAAGGGGAGATCACTTTTACAACACTAAAAACATGACATCAATTTTTTAAGAGGTATTTGTTCATAAGGTAAACTTTTAGAAACATTTAATAAAAAGAAAAAAAATAGGCTTAAGAAAAAACTTTGAAAATATTAATGTCAAAAGAGAGGCATTTAAAAACATAATCAAAGAAAATTTCTTTTATTTCATTAAATATATTTATAATCTCACCCATGAATTTAAATTAATCATGAGTGTTGGATTGAACTTGCCATGAAATTCCAATATTGTGCATTGAGGTGTTACTCATACTCTTGATAATAGCAATTATTGTCAAGTTTTATTAAAAAACACATTATAGATTAGGGAAATGTACAACGGAATAAAATTAAGGAAAAGGGAGAAATGACATGACATTAAGTTGATTCAAAGTAATTATGAAAATTTCTCCATGTCCACAACTAACCGCATGTGGTAGGCTAGCCATATTTATATGTCAAAAACCAACAGCTTGTAATAGATTGGTCATGGTGATGGGAGGTGTGACTTGAAAGGGTGGAAGTCAAGAATTGGTTAAGCTTGCAACTACCACCTGACTTAAAATGGAAGATGCTTGCATCCTTTGTAATGTGATTGAATTTTTCTCACAAAGAAAAGCGACCAAAGTAAAAAGATGAGGGCCCTCTAACCCCTTCAAGCTCCAAATGGCATTGGCATAATCCTATAAAATCACATCTACATGTTTGTGTAAGCAATCAAATACCTTAATTACTAAGGGGAGAAATTGATCAATGGGGTGTCAATTGCAATAGTTCATTTCCTTGGCTTGAACTGCATTGGAAGCAACAAATCCTTGAATTGCGCAAAATCAAGGAAGTAAATTCGTTCAAATTGGGTCGACAAAAACAACATCGGTTAAAATGCGAATATTATTTGGTAAACACAATGTCGACTCATCAATGAGAAGAATTGAATGTGGTTGAAGGAAGCACATTCTTGTCCCACATGGAAGCCAACATCTCGCACAATGGCAACAAAGGTGTTGCGAATTGCATCATGGGTTCCAATGTGTTCATTGCCATGAGCACAATGTAAAAGGTGGATACCCATGAGGTTGATGGGATTTGTGCACACATTAAAGGATGCCTACAATTGAGGGATGGGGTAATCCAAGTCATGTTTGAAATTTTACGGAAAAAATTGGGGAAAAAAATTGAAAGGATGGGAAGACTAGTTGAACCATAAGCCAAATGCCTGTTGCTGGGCCAAAACATAATAAAATTTGAACACAATGGGCTTCAAATGTCTTGTTGAAGACCATGTTGGAAAAAGTATGATGTTGTAAACATTTCGAAATGGAATCTTGAAATTGAACCATTTCTTGCCCAGTGAGTTATTCAAATGGCAGAAGACACACATGGGCTAATGATGGAAGAAAATCACATGTAGCCTTGAGGTGTTGCTAAAAAGGAAATGTGTTATTGTCTAACTAGCTTAACTAGGTTTAACTAAATTGACTTTTGGTTAGGGGAGTTAGGCTAGGCTGACTTTTGGATACGTTAACTACATTGGTTAAACTAGGTTGATTTTTAGTCATGTGTAATGACTCATAATGTTTCTATAATTTTTTTACATGTGATCCATCCATCAAGACATCTTCTATAACACTTAGTCGAATAAAATGACTAAGTTGAGATGGCATGCACTTTGCACATAATACCAAGGTCATCGACGACATGGAATTTCAATAATAAACCAAAATTAAAAAAATCTTAGTCAATGAGATGATTGGGCTTAGTGACTAAATGTCCTTTGTGACTAAATGGGTGAAACGACATGGGTTTACCAACTCATGAGTGGCTAGTTGCATATGTCCTTCTTGGCTAAGACGTAATCGCAAAGCCCAATCACCAAACCCAAGATGTGTTGTTTACATATGAACGTGTGAGGCAACACAAACTTTGGAAAACAACTGACATAGAAGAAACTATAGTTCAAGATGCATAGGTTTTCAGTTTTGAGGTTATGACCTCCAAATTTCTTGACACTTTCAAATGTCAAACTTAAAAAGTCATTATAGATCTTTTAAGAAAATTAACATTGTTTGTTTTTTAGCATGTTAAAGAACTAGAACACAATGCTCAATAGATTGTCATTGGAGAGTTCTTTTCCTATTCGTTGGTTTGGAACATTCTTCTGAAATGTCTTTTATGTGAAGTACAGCCACATGTGATGTATTTTCAAACATGAAGTTAAGCATGTTGTTAAGGTGCATGAAGAGCATGCGACTCACTATCTAGAAGTTTCATAAGTATGTTCTTATTTCATTTTGGATTTTATATTGTTGTTATAATGTTTACCCTAAAAACATTGAATTACACAAACCTAAGCAGCAATGCTATGAAGGTTACCATGTCTATTGACATAATGATTGCAAAGGACTTGACAAGTTCTTCAACAATGTAAATGAGATGTTAGTCCTAATTCACTTTGACAATTATAACGAGGGTTTGTGCTTGGGTGATGAAGTAATGGTTATAAGTGGTTAGACATTGCTTGGTAGGTCCTTTGGTCCTTGCTTAAGTGGTGCATATGCTTGGATGATGAAACAATGGTTATAAGTTGTTATGTCAATCTAGTAGAAGAAAAACTATCATTTGCAACCAATTTTTTGTGATTGTAATAGTTGCAAACGACAATTTTAATTACAAATGATTGGTTGCAAACAACAAGTTTTTCTTCTAGTGATTTCCTTTTGTCCTTGTGAAAGTAGTGTTTTTGCTTACTACTACTAGCATAGTAATGACATTCTTCATTTTTCACTTTAAAATTTGTGAATTTATATGGTAAAACACCTTGTTAAAACATTCTTGACTGCCAATGTTTACCGAATGTTCACCGGTTGATTTATAAAATTCGTTAAAATTCGTGCTTCTTTGGGCTTCCATAACATTCCCACACCAAGAATTTCATAACTATGACTACTAGCACCTTGAAAGAATTTTTAAATCACCACTTAGGTTGTTGACTTTTGAATGATAATCCTTGGTTAGTAGTGTAATCCTTGGTTTGAGGTCCAAAATCACCATTTTTTTGGTGATTTGCTTAACAATGAATCAAATGACCATTTTAATTGAATTGGCCCATGTGCTAGACTACTAAAATTGTGTGATATTTTACAAGCCTTTCTTGAAATATTGTTTTGTACTACAAGTTCAGGGCGATCCAATGAAAACTTGGGGTTTTAAATGCCATTTATGAAGTATTTTATGAATCAATTTTATTGTAGGCAAGCCAATGAATTGAATGTTGGTTATTTTGTGGCTAGACATTTTTTTATTTCTAGTTGGTTTCCTTATGAAAGTCCACAAGACTTGAAGTATAATTCAACTCAATAGCCAAGTCATTTGCAAGTGTCAATTTGCTCTAAGGCTTTAATTTGAAAATTGAAGTATGTTGGGCTTGAACTAGTCCCTTCTCCTCCCTTTCATTGAATTCTCAAAATTGAATTGATTACTACTAGATTATGACTCAATTGAATCAAATGCAGGATTGCATTGATATTCAATTTTGAATATGATTCAATTGATGAATTGCATTATTTGATGGCATGAATCCATGGTTTTTGATATAAATTGATTTTGCTCTATGTTGTGCTATTAATACCAACAAGATTTTTTTCATGAACAAATGTTAGACAATTGCAAATTGTTAGTAGTTGGTGATGGTCTTTGAGAATTAGTAACTTAACTTTATATGTTTTGTTCATGGGATTGACAAAACTCACTTAAGTTGGACCACAGATTATGCATATGTGTAACTAGATTTTTTCATAGCCTTTATGACTACACATTCTAAAGTTGGCATCATGCTCACATTATTTCAATCCTTGAAATTATGGTTTGTACATTGATTGAAGCTTTGGAACACCAATTGCCACCACTACCACATGGAATTGAAAGAATGCACACGTGCTATCAATGATATGTGAAGCATTGGGAAGGGGATCCATGATGCATGCGGGTGAATGCAAGGTATGGTTGCTTACTTTTGGTGTCACAATTGTGTTTTTTTGTTGGGTAGCCCTTGTTCAAAGGCACATGGTGAGTAGTATATTTTTAAATTTATGAATTGGTAATTGAATATAAACTAACAACTTCATTATGAAGTTATTTTTGTAGTTGTTTATTGATAAAAAGTTTGTATGCTAGTAGAAGTGGACTTTTGAATTCAAAATTATGGACTAGTTAGTTGAGTAGAATGATAGAAAATTGAAAGGTCCATCTTAAAATTTATTCAAAAATGATTTACAGTGAGTTAACATATGAATTAGAATGAAATAATACACTTTTATATGAAAAAATTCCTTAACAAACATAGCCAAATTCTACCTATGAACTTTTGAATGCCTTAAATTAACTTGTATTTTCATAAGTCCATAACATTGTTGTTTTTCATTCATTTCCATTTTTTTTTCAAACATGCATATATTTACAATTTCTACTTAGGCTCCTATTAATATGGACTTTATTAACATTTAACCAATGGTACCATAGAAAATTAAAAATTTAACACTAGAACATGGACTTTTGTGGAATACAAGAATTTTAAAAAGTGAGCCACCATATTGTGCATTTATTCACATGAATGCAAATGTAGCAAAATATGCAATGTGAATGTGGCTAACAAGATGCAAATTATTCAATAGTTAGGTGTTATGTAAACATAGTTGTATCTATTAACTTAACTGTTTTATGGACATTGATCCTATGTTCCAAACATGCCTTGTCTCTTTGACATACAAAAAGTTGCCTTCAAGGTGACTATTTGGAATGTGGAGTCAAAATTTTGAAAATATTTCTTAAGGAGCTACACTTTGACAAACTAATCAATTAGAAAAACATTAACTATGAAATGGTTGGAAAGACAAATGATGGGAAGGACAAAAAAACGCAAAAAGTTGAATACCATGAAACCTAACTTTGAAAATTGTTGTAGTATCTTACTCCACATTTGAAGGAATTTATCCTTCATAATTATATTTCTAGATGGCATGATTTTCAATTTTGCGAGTGCTTGGAAAATCTTGCACATGATAGAATGTTCTCTTGTGTTTATTTTTTCAAGAATTACACTCCAAACATTCATAATGAAATTCATGGTATGCATTGGCATAATTTTCAAGTGAGTATTTTGGTGTACATTTCCTATTGATGCCAATCTACACTTGACCCTATTGATGTAGATGAGACATAAGCCATGACACTTTATATGTTTAGCATGCATTCGTGCTTCATTAAAACCATCTACATAATGCAAGGTGTAATGTGAACAATCACATTGTTTGGACAAATGGTTGTTTAAGTCAGTTTAAAAGTGCGAGGGCATGGTAATTTGTATCGAAATACCCAAGTCTTACTACTTTTAGTGGTAATCCAAAAGGTTGCCACTTGGTTTGGAATTTCTTTACCATTGGACATGGGAAGGGGGATGTTGATGGAGCTGAAACATTGTTAAAACAAGAAATCAAGAAGGAGTAGATCAAACTTGCAAAGAATAAAATTCAAAATGCAGTTGAAATGGTTACATATGTAAGGTTAGAAGCTAGTAAATACCATGTTGTTCATCCAAAGGCTAAACAACATATAAACAAGTTTTACCATGAAATCAAGGTGGGAAATATCGATAGGAGTAGACATTTAGATTGTTTGACAGTGAAGGAGAATCATTCTAAACACCAAGTATGATATTTGTGTGCCAATGATCAAACTTTCTACCAATATTGACAATTGTCTTACTTTTATGTTAATTAAATTGATGGTAGCCCTGAAAGTGACTGTGTGAACAAGGAGCATGTTCTTGAATGGACTTTGACATGGTTGAGGCCCAAGAATAATTTTAAGGTACGAAAGATGATGTATGACTTAAATGAGGAAATAGAGGTTGATATTGGTAGTCAATGGATTGTTGAAAATCTATGTCCATGTGATAATGTAGCAATGCTTACTTGAATTGACAAGCCATTTTGGCTATTACTTGTCAATAAAGGTCCCCATATCGTAGTCATTTCCTTCAATGATGAAGATGGCATTGTGTGGACAAAAGATGTGGAGCATGGCTTTTGGTACTAGAGATTAGTTGTAGGGAGTCAATATTACACACTTTGTGATGATAAACCTCATGCCTTTGTGTTTTCAAACTTGATTTTGGCTTCAAAAAAATTTATGCCACCTACTTGTCATGATGTGAAAGGCAAATATGCCACATATGAACTCACCTAAGAAATAACAAAAGTTATTTTGGAGGCCTTGGAAGATGTTAAATTATTGGATTAAGGGCTAGCATTAACATGTTATGTAGAAAAATAACTCATCCCCATCAAGTGCGTTGCTAGTGAAATTTGATTGAAACCATGTGCCAATTTGCCTTTATCACTCTGTGCATGGTTTTGAATTATAGATTTATTTTCTTTTTTTGGGAAATCTCCAAGTTATGTGCTCGAATACCACTTCAACCAAAGAGCAATCACCATGAGCATATTGGGTAGCTGCATAGCTCAATATATAATATTGATCAACTAGCATGCACATGGACAAATTTTCAAGTGTTTAGGCATACATGCACAATAACTTCTAGATATTGTTTAATTGCCTCACCCACATCAAACTGCATTCATGATTAGCAAGTGTCATAAGTTGGGCTTGAATTTGTCCTTATAAATGATTAAAACATGAACTCATGTGTGTTTTGTTAAAATAGTTGGCTTTTGATGGACTCGTGGAAAATTGTAGGTTGGCAATTTGTTTAAGTTTTGAAAAGGACGAAATAACATGATTGATTATATAAAAGCAAGTTGTTTAGTTTCTTATGTGTCAAACATACATGGTCTAAAGATAGGGGTGGGCGGTTAAAAGTAAGTTTCAAATGGGTTGATTTTTGTATACAAGATATTCAAGGTCATTAATTTGTTTGTGAATTTGATGGTGGACTTTCTTGCTATAATTTTTTTTAAAGAACATTAAAAACCTTTGCTAAATGTATTGTGCACCGTAAAAAACGTAATGTAGATGTATGGCATAAATGATAGAACCATCAAAATTCGTTTTGGCTAGATTTTGATCTAAACATTTTGATTATAATGATAAAAATCATTGAAACTACAAACTGGACGAACATGTGATAGAATAAACATTGAGATGTCAAGACTTTTGTTTCAGTAAATATTTAGGCTACACAAATTTATTTTCAAAATTACAAGATTGTAGGTGATAAGAATTGATATTGTTATTTTCAATTGTCAAATCAACACATTGTTCGATAATTTGTGTTATTCATGGTTTTTTATCACTTATGTAATCTTTTCTTATAGTCATTTTTACATAGTTGAAAATAATTTGCAAACTTGTGTAGCATTTCCCATGGTAATCAATGTTGAACTGCATTAGAATGTAACTTGAACATTTTGCAAAACAAATTCAATGAAGATTGAACTTAACAATTGAGTTATTATTTTCACCCTTGACAAATTCAATTTTTGCTATGTTAAGTACTAAAGATGCATAAATTTACAAAATATTTTGTAGTCGTATATTTAAGAAGAATTGATCCATTGTTATTTCAAATTGATGATTATATTAACATGTCTAGTTTTGCATTAATCACATTTTTGTGAATTATTTTTTAATTTGGTAAATATGGTATCAAGTTTCTTACAACATAACTTTACATGCTTGGAAACCTTTAGTTGAATGATTTATTGTAGGTCATCAGATGAAGTTGATAACTTGAATTGATTACAACTCAAGGCCACATTGCAAACAATCTATCTATCATCAATTAATAATAGGTCAAGAACTAGTAAGTAGTACCCAATAATTAGCAAGGACTAAGAGTTTTAAATGTATGTCATGAAAAATTGGCAAATATATTATACAAATGTTTTCCAGCATAAATATATTATGTTTTTTACATAAATTATATTATCTACATATCATGTTTATAATTAATCAAAATTACCAAATATATTTTTTTATTTAAAAAATAACCTTGAATCATGCATTAAATATCCCTATTGTAAATACATGCTATTACATCCATGTCACACATATTAACCTATGTTTATTCCTTTAAGCTTATTCAAGTCAACCTATGTTTGATCTTTACAACATATGGGACCCAATATATCAATGTTGCTCCATGACAGTTACACATATGCTCTTGTTCATATTGAGTAGACAAACTTGCATTCAAATCCAACTATATAATCATATTGATTGTCCAACAATACATCAAATAATCATTGTGGGATCTATATTTACCTTGTTAATAAGGTGGTATAGATTAATTCACATTGTAACCTAACAAGGTGAATTCATAGAATTAACGTGAAAAATATGAATTATTTGTCACACACAAGTGCAAACTCATCAACTAGGATGGTTGTACAACTATCTATAAACAATAGTACAAAAGTGGGGTGTAGTTCATTAGCCTAAATCACTATGAGACCTTAAAAGTGAAATAAAGTCATTGCATTTTAGTGATTTCACCATGGTTAAAATTATTTCACTAGAATATCACTATGTAAACATTGTGTTTCATTACTAGTTGACATAATTCATTATTATAATTTAATGCGATAAACAAGTTTATTTTTATGTTGTTATTGTAAATGCCATATGTTACTTTATTATATACCCTATATTATTTTATATTATTTTAGTTATTTTAACTTATACCTTAAGTTATTATAAGTTATTATAAATTATTATACCCTAAGCTCATATACATTGTTACACCTTAAAATATTTTAGGTATTTTATTTTAGGTATGTTAATATATGTTATTTCAAGTTATATTTTAGGTTATTCAAAATCATTATACTTTATCTTATTAAAATTATTTTATCCTAAGTATAAAAGTTTAAAATGATCTAAAATATAATATAATGACCTCAAGTAAAATAACCTACAATATTTAATAAAGCCTATAAAAATAATTTATAATAATTTACAATAAAATAACCACCAATAGCTAGCAATAAAAAAACTACTAATAGTTATTAATAAATCAATCATTAATAGAATAATCATCAATAATTATTAATAATCACTAATAAAATACCCATTAATAAAATATCCATTAATAACCACCAATGAAATAATAACCAATAACCACCAATAATCACTAATAAAATAACCACTAATAGTCACTAATAAAATAACCACTACTACCCACCAATAGAAGAACCAACAATAACCACAAATAGCTTATGGTAATATAATTTAAAATAATTAATAATGACATAATGTGAAATAACCTACTATAATAAAAAGTGAGGAAAAATAACCTCACATAGCCGAAAATAACCTAAGTTGAAATAACTTAAAATAGTAAAACTAATTTATAACCGCAAATAATTTATATAAAAAAAATTATAATAACAAAAAAAACATAAAATAGCCAAAAATAACTTACAATAGTAAAAATAGCTTAAAGTGAAATAAATTAAATAACAAAAATAACTTAAAATAATTAAAAATAGCCAATGATGAAATAACTAAACATAACTAATTATTTTGATAATAGCCATACATAATCATAAATAATGTAAGGTGAAATAATTTAGAACAATGAAAAGTAGCACTATAATAGTTGAAAGTGGCCTAACATAAGTAATATTATTATATTAGCAAAAAAAAATGCATTTATTAATTTTTTTTTTCAAAAGAACGGTCATTGAAATGTTATTGAATAGTGATATTAAAAAAAATTAATCAAACGATTTTACACTTTCAAAAGGAAATAAATGTAATTATGCACATTATTGAAAAATAAATAAAATTTAATCATTCCATTTGGACAACATTTCAATAAAATATGAATTTTTCAAAATTTATGTTTTTGAAATGTTTAAAATGAAATATTTGATCAATAGAATGCAATGTAACACATTATTACAACGTGTGTGGTGACTTGATGGTAGGGGTGTTTGTCTCCATCCTAGAGGTCAAGGGATCAAATCTCACAAATGGTGTGTTTGTGGTCAACAATGGTAAGTTGACCTATATAATTCCCTAGAGTAGGTGCATATTTAGGTTGATTACATGGTCTATGTACTTAGGCTAGGTTTTTCATAGGTAGTGATAAGTGTAAATAATTCATAGGTTGAAAATTATAAAATTATCAATAATATTAAATATTACATAACTTATAAAATCATTTAGATTTTATTAATTTCCATGCTATTTAATTAATTAACTAACAAGTGAAATGATTTGGTAATTTGTATTTCATTTGAAAGTAACCTGGTTTCATTAGGTGCTAATGGACCAATTCATTGTTTGTAACAAGTAGTCCCCATTCACTACGGGGTGGATTAGTTTGACCATGGTAAAAATATCCAAATTCATTCAAAATCTAGCAAACCCATAATGAACTAAGACACATTTTGGTGTAATGAAAAATAAATAATTTCAACATCAATAAGACCTTAGCCAACACAACCTCAATGTATTACAAAAGTATAAATTCTAAAATCATAACCATGAAAGTAGTTGGACAAAAATTGGCTTACTACACCATATGTTTCCAAATACCATGATTCATTTTCTATAAATTCAACAAGTAAATAATCTCCACTAGAAAACACATATCATATGTCACCTATTCCCAATTATGCAATTTTATAATTTAGTTTTACAAGATGAAATTAATATATTACTAAAACTTCATTGACCCAAAACATGTTTAACACATATTATAGCTAAATAGATTTTTTTTTTTTGAGTACTACCATATCAAATAATAACATAATTTATCTTGACTTGGTCATGTATTATGCAATCACTACCACAAAATGTGGGTGTATTTCATTAATTATTGTTCATTAAACCAATAAATTCACAATTTTCCAACTAATCCCCGTTTATTAAAACTAGTGAATTCGCTCAAAATCTAGTGAAATCAATTGGTGTACAAGGACATTTTTTGATGTAGTAAATTCACATATATATTATACTTGACAAGTTGTAATTCGATACATGTACATGTGTTCAATTTTTCAACTTTACTCAATGTGACATTGAAATTATGATTAAATGTAAGAGTTCAATTTCTTAGGTCTTCAATCAACAACATTTATCCCCAAAAAAAGTTTAGAGGACCTTACATATTTGAAACAAAATTATTTGGTTGATTGTTTTGAAATGCCCAAAATTATGAAAGTCACGACTCTTGATTTTATGTGCCATTGTATGCAAGTTTTAATTGTGTTTATTATGAGTCAACAATGTTGGTGGTAAGTTATTTTTATGAGATTGACCCTATGTGGAAATTCAAACTCATGTTGATTGATCACAAGTTGTGATTTCTTAAGCAAATTTTTGCCAAATTTCCCTTTGAATGATGTCATTTCCTCCTTGGATATTCCTTTTCCAAGACTATTAACTTCAACTCCCTCTTCATCCATGTTTGAAACGTTCAGGCCAACATCTATGATAAACACATTAATACCTTAGTTAGATGTCAATGTGCAACACATAATATATTTGATCGATCCAAAATTAAAGATTCAAAGTTGGGAGTTACCATAACTTTAATCCTGAAATTCAATAGGTTGTTCACTGAAGGTTTTTTCTTGTTTGGGAAATCATCCACTATGGAGGCCTTATGCTTTTGGAACGAATATTGAGTAAGAAGTGGAACTATAGCCACATCATTTGCTACAATAGAATCTATTGCAACTTATTTTGAAGGAGATTTTTCCACGCTATTTAAAATAATGTGCAATCATAAATTAGATACAACCACAATATACAACTCATGGGTTTGTGAAACATGATGCATGCATGAAGAAAACAACTTGCTGATGTTACTAGCTATATTTGATTTTTAAATTTGGGTCCATTAATATTGAATAAAAATAAAAAACCTCAAACATATGATTTGTAATGGTTGCAAAGTTGGTTCCACAACTTGTGCACCAATATCCTCATTTGCATAATCAATTACCTCCATTTCAATATGGAAATTTTGGTTATGCACATCTAAAAAAAAATTGTTCCTCTTTGGAAGTTGGGATTGCAACATTCTCCAAATGTGTTTTAAGAGGTGATTCATTTTATGTATTATAATTAGATTCCCAACTTTTGGACTTTCAATTAACTATCTTTGGATAGCTTTTGCTTCTTCTTTTAAAACTATAACTTCACGCCTTACTTTGGCAATGACTTTTTCTAGTTTCATGAAATCAATTTCAATGTCTACAACTAAGGCCTCAACTATTGCAACACATTCTAATTTCTTTCCAACATAGATATCTTGATCTTTAGTTGTCTTTGTATGGCATTCTATCCATTTAAAGAAAACCTTAATTCAATAATGTTTAGTTGAACAAGATCTTCAGCTTGAAGCTTGCCTTCTATAGTTGAGGTAGATGTAACTTCCAACTTCCATGCTTTAATCCACATTCACATACAACACAAGAACTTTCAAAATAACAACTTTTTCTAAGCATAGAAACTCAATATTCTAAAATGCATTAAAACAAACAAAGGCAATGTAACTTCAAAAGTAAGAAGAAAAAAGTCCAAGATAAACAAACGTTTTATTCAAGCAATTGGACTTAAAATGCCAGCTTTTTTTGCTCACATTCATTTCATGCAATGGAATTTCTTGCATCAAGTGTAATTTCCTTCCAACCTCCATGGAAAACTTTAGCCCTACAAGCTTTTCAAGCAGCTTAATTTTCTTAGCCTCTAGATGTAATATCTTTTTGGGTACACCATTGCAACAATTCGTGCATGAGATCATGCACTTTTGTCACTTTTGACATACTTGTGTTTGAAACACCGTATGGACACACAATTGTAGGTTCTTTATCAAATCGATTAATAGTTTCAGTTATAATAAAACTACAAAACTCACATTCAAATCTACTAGATGTGTCACCTACACCCTTCCCAAAAACTTTGGAGATCCACTTTTCATCATTTTAACTTCTTCCTTCTAAGTTTTTTCTCGAAGTTTTATAGCTGCAACTTTTGCCCAATTTATTTTTTTTGCCTATTTCTTCTATAATGTACCCTTTCACAAACCAATGCATGAATTTTTTGTTAGTGATTTGGTTTATACCATAAATTTGCTAATAGAACCTAATTAATTTTTTCTTCGTGTCATGGTGAAGATGTGGGTTGGTAGTCTTGAATATGTTAGATGTTGATCCAAAACCTCCATAATGTCTGCATTAGACACTATGCTTGTGGGAATGTTTGACCGAGGGTTGAGTCCATGGTTGTAAAACTTCCTAATAGTCTTGAAATATTCTTTGGTTTGGTCCTTGTAGTTGACATGATCCCATGGCAAAAATTTAGAAGAGCTGTCCCTCTTCACTCTCTTTTCAACATTCATAATGATTATCTCCATAAAACAAAACCCTAAACAAGTTAAAGATTGAAAGCTAGAATAGACCTTTTGAAAATGTTTATAAAACACAAACTTGTGAAAAAAACTAATAAATCTTATTTGGTATCATTGAGCTCTATGATTGAATCCTTCAAAAAAATGACAATTTCAACATTTGGAACATTGAGGTGACCTAAACGACGAACTTGGCATGGATTCCCAATGACCCAAACTGACACTAAGGACTTTTTTTATCACATGTGTTGAAAGTTCAAAAATCTTGCCTTTGGTCGTAATAACTATGGTAGCTTATAATCTTAACTATCTTAAATATGGCATGTCAACATTGGATTCAATTGAAGACAGGGTGAAAACAAGACCAACCATGTGGATGTGGGTCCTAATTACATGTTTGGACCCTTTAGGTAATTTATATCATACAATTTTAATTTCTTTACATCATATGATTTTTAGTTAGTTGATAGCATACACTTTCAATGAATTTATATCATGCAATTTCCAGTTAATTGATTCATACACTTTTAATGAGTTTCAATCATAAAATAAGGCTGAAAACTACCATTTTTAGTCCTTGTATTTTGATGCAAATGTTCATTTGATATTCTTTAATCTAGTTTCATTTCAAATTTTTGGGGAAATAGACTTTAACATTTGAATACCAACTTCTCAATTCCAAAACAAAAATTCATACATCTCATTTCTTTGCCATTATTTCAAAATGTGCATACATTGATAAACAATATTTGTTGGTCAAATTCATGACGTATTATTTGTTGGTTTCATTTTGTATATTAAGCTTCAGTGGGAGCATAAAAGATTTGCCTATTTTTAAACAACACTATAAATTCATCATTTCAATTTTAATTTTTTTTTCAAAATTTCATTCATTCATTTCCTGCTTATTTCCTTCCTTTTATTCTTTCATCCATCCATTCAATCATTCCAAATTTTCAATGTTCATTCATTCATTTCATTCTTTTGATTGTTTATCATTTTTACTAGTTTTCATCATTTTTCTCATCCATCCATTCATTCTTTCAATTTCATTGTTTATTTATCTATTTATTTGTCATTGATTTTATTTCTTTGGGGTTGATTCCAATTTTTTTGGTTTTTTTCTTTATAGCCCAAGTGTTGATCATTGTGGCACCTTATAAAATTCAAATTTCCAACTAAAACAATAATTCATCCAATCTGAATATTCTTGAAGTGTCCACATTGAAAATATTCAAATATTAACAAAATATTCCAATTCTTCAAATTCTAATTTGAATTGAAAATTTAATTCACAAAGATGAAAAGTAAAAGATATCAATTATTGATTTCCCAAAAAATTAAAACATATATTTTAAATTAAGAAAAAATATAAATGATATTTTACCAATTGATGTGTGTCATTAATTATGTTTATAAGCTGGGTGACTTTTTATTTGATTCTATAGCTTTCATGTTACAATTTTTAGAATCTTCTAATTCTTTGTGTGTTAACATTGTGATTCACTTAAAATATTTTTTACAAATGCAAACACCTTTAACTATGTGGTGTAAACAATTGGAATTATATCCAAAGTTTTTACATGATTTACATAATGGACAAGCTTCAACAAACGAATAATACCTTAGAAAAATGTCACCAAATGCAATTAATGGTGGCCTTTGGGGAATTTTTACAACAATAATATGAATATCCCAACATTTGCAAAGACCAATATATGTGTGGTCTACAACAAGTGTTCGAATAATGATGAAATGTGGGGAAGAATATGATTCAACATTGTTACCGCATTTAATTTTTGGGATTCAACATTTTGAACTAATTCAAATAATGATTTCATGTAATTTGGGAAATGAAAATTTACAGATGGAAGGGGAATCAAAAGACAGACGTCCTTCAAAGATTTAACTTATAAAAAAGAAAATATTGATTGTGACGAAATTCCATTAGACCTATGCACATGATAAAAAACGAAAAGACAATTACAACAATTTAATTATTCAAATGAAAATTCCCTTAATCCAAAAAAAATGTTCCCAAACAAGATTTTTTTTTTGGACTCAAGATTTGAACATCACTTTGGTTACTATTGAAAATGATAATCCATTGTCAATTATTAAAGAAACCACAATTACATTTTAAACAAAATATCCAAACTTGGATTTGACACTTCAACAAATGAGTTGACATTTAACACAATTAGAGTATAAAAAGAAAAATGTTTTAAAACATTCACAACCAAAACATTGGACATTTACTAAAATAAATGTAGAATTTGATAACAAAATACTTGACCTCAATTTAACAAATATTACCAAATTATTTTTCGAACAATAGTATGATAAAAACTTAACTTCAATTCAAGTGCAATGACATTTGAAATATGTACAATGGAAGAAAAGACATGAAAAAATATTATAACCTCCAAATATGAAGAAAAAAACTAATAAAAAAAGAAAAAAAAATCACAACCATAATCCTCCTTTCAATTACAATTTTTAAAAAAATCATAAAAACACAAAACCATAACTACTTTAATAAATGAAATGTATCCAAATGAAAAAAAAAAATCATGGAAAAACTTAAAATTTACAAGATGAAAAAGTTATTAATATGAACATTACAAAAAAAATTTAAATGTAGTTCCAATATTAAAATTCAATGATCAGAGTTAACAAATAAAAACATGTTTGGTTAAAATGGATGAATTCTATGGATGCAAATTCAAAGTCTATGTTAGCCCATAGGAAAAACAAATATTCACAAACCATAATTAAAACTTTTCAACATTTGCATTCTAATTTAAATATCAGTGACAATCAAATATTGTAACACATTCAAACATTACAAAAGAGAACTCAAAATGTGAAAAAAATGACTACAAACTAATTTTCACCAATCAATAGATTTTTAAATGATATAATTGTACACCAAAATATTCATGTGTATGTTGCAAAAGGTTGTGGTTCAAATACCAATTAATGCAATTCACTCCCATTAGTTTGAAAATATTAATGCAAACCATTAGTCCTTTTGACAAGACCTTACAAACTAATAACATGTTTGTAAGAGTTGTAAAAGATCGATTATTAACGAAAAAATATTAAAATGTTATTTTACTAAGAAAACACATTCTTAATTTGAAAGAAGAGTTTTTTTTAAGAAGGAAATAACAAATTAGTGAAATACAGTGAGAAAAAAACTATCTTTCTCTTAATTGGGAGTTGATGGAAAACTAAATTATTCGGTGTGCCATCATTGAACATGGAATGCCTTATTACTTTGATAGTTTTGACATTCAATATATTATTTCTAAAATGTTGGCATTAAAATTTAAAAAAAAAAACAATTTCAAGATTTTTTTGAAATGAAAATCTTAACATTAATCAATTATTCAATAGAACATGTTAAAGCTATTAACTCATATTATAGTATACTTAATTAGTTTCCAAAGTTCCTTTTGTGTTCATTTTATTTTAACATCCATCAAGTAACTTGAAGATTATAATACTTTAAAGCTGTAAAACCACTATTTAATTTTCATATTTTTTCACCATTTGGAAATGATTTTCCAAATTCTTGGCCATAATGTAAAACACCCAAAAACAACATATTGGCATTTGACAAGCCAACGTTTTCTAATCTTTCACCCAAGAGTTTGTGCATTACCTTTTGTCACCATAACAATGTATCAAGGATTCAATTACCATCATTATTGCTTTGTTTTTCCTTTATTTTTTAGCATTCAATTTTGTTGTCTTTTATGGTTTGACTCTTATGGGTGCTTTTTTGAAAAGATCTTTCTTTCATGAAATCCACATTAGGAGACAATAAAATCAAGATTTGAAATGTTTAATTCAATTTTGGCTACTTATATAAAAATATTGTTTATGCATTTAGATAGTCATAAAATATCGCTTCATCCACATCCAATTTTACACACAATCACCACATGCCCTTATATGTCCAATGCATATATAACTATATCTGACCATTATGTTTTAGAAAAATAAATAAATTGATATCTAGCCCATTAAGGTTTTGAAAATGTTGAATATGCATTTAATTTAAGGTTTAGGTTGTTTAGGATTTAGAAAAAACCTATTGCAATCTCCTTTTGAAACATTTTACACTTTCATTGAAGTTTTCTTTGTAAGTCATTTCAAAAGTTTGCTTTAAGCTTTCATAACATTAAAATGTTTGATATTTCATACATTCTTGTTTGTGATTTTGTTTATTACAATGGTTCTTTTTTTTTGTTGTAAACTTTGCAAAAATCAAAATTTTCATTTCTTTTTTGTTGTTCAAAACTTCACAAGAAATTTGCTACTTTCACAATGCAATTTGCATTTTCTTAGACAAGTTTCTAGTCTATAGTCCAAAAAGTGTTGTGGTTTTCTTCTTTTTGTGCTTTATTGCTTCTTTGTTATATAATTGTCTTTGGTTTTGTTGCTTGGCGAATTGGGAAGGTTCCACTTTGGTTTTTTGTTATGTTATTTAGTAAATTAGGAGAGTTTGGTTATTAGTTATGGGTTTGTTGCTGGACAAATTGACAAGAATCGGCTTGGTTTTGACAACATGTCAATCTGAAAGATATAAAAGCTTATTGGATTCATCATAAATCAATATACTTAACGTTTAAGCTGCCAAACCATGTACCTCTGTAACGCGAAATGAGGGCACTGTAGCCTGATGAACATCCCCTGATTCTAGAAATTGAGTTTCCACCTTGTTGAGCCGTTTGCTTTTTGGTGACGGCTGCCTCTCCATTAATGTTGCATGGGAATGCATGGGAGCTAGGTTGGATGTGTGTGCGATGCTGTGCAGGAACTTGTTTGACGGCTGCTACTGAATGTGTATGGAGGCCAATTGACGACGACGAATTATGAGTGATGGAGCTGCCATTATGGGCAGAGTCGGTTTGGAGCTGAACGGATGTTTGGAGCAAACGGGGAAAGGATGGACGATGGATGGTGTGAAAAAAATCAGGAGACTGATTCGGAAGATCAGGAGAGGAAGACAGAGAGAAGGAGGCATTCTGTGAGGAACTTGGTGGTAGAGCTAGAATCTTTCCGCTGCGCCTAGCACATCTCCAAGTTGCTGCTGCTGTAGTAGGGGAATGAGAGAAAGAGAGAGAAGGTGGGGATCACTTGTTTTGTGAGGAATCTGATGAAGATAGAGCTTGTGCCTTCGGGCGATGTACAGAGTTCATGAAAAAAGAATTTATTTTTGTTGGCCTTTGCGTGAATGGTGGAGGCAGGAATTGTGTTTCGTGCATTCTGCTCTGACGTTGTGTGGAAGGAACGCAAGGATGCATCTGGTCTGGCAGTGAGCGTCTGCGAGCGTCACTAAGGAGTTAGTGTGCTGTTAGAGACGACCAGAGGTTTGAGTCGCGTGTAGAAAACCATGAGCACATGGTCGGTTAGAGGGCTGTGAGTAGATCAGGGTTCGGATTGTGGATGAGAAGGAACGAGAAGACAAGCACACCTAGGGTGGGCTAGGCAGTCAGTGTGCTATTGTGGTTTAGGACCCTCTCTTTTTGGTTACACCTCACTTTCGTTTCCGAAACAAAAACATGTAACATTTAAAAAGATCCATGACTATGTTCTTGTCTCTAATTTTTATGCTTTTAGAAATTAATAAAAGTGTATGCTTGCCCATGGCAGATCCACACCTAGTTCTTTTGTTGGGACATGTGGTCATCTGCTGGTTCCACTTTTGATTTTGCCAGTTCCACTGGCGACGTGAATCAAACCGTAAAGAAAGAACAATCAATCTTGCGATGTGAGTCAAGGATGGGGAACTCCAGTTGCACTCTGTACTGTAGTGAGTCAAGGTGCTATGCTTTACTGTACCTTTAATACTAGTTGTGTACTTAACTTATGACCAGGCCATTCCACCTGGGAACATGTCATACCCAGTAGGGGCACGATGCAGTTCCGTCGCATGGTAACAGGTTCTGCAGGGGGACCTTTAGAGTACAGCCAGTGTTCCTTGCCCGTTGATACAAATCACAAGTGGAACTGCCAGAATCAAAAGTGAGGAGTTCCTAACAGCTGAATTACACCACAAGTGGAACTATGAGAACCAGAAGTTGATTTAAAATATAAAATCTTCAAGTCTACATATAATTCTATTCTGCTGAACATTGAAAATTATGGTCCCTTTCTACCAATTTCATTTGTCCTCTAAATTTTCGTAAAATTCTCCAAAAGCCTATTAAGTACCCATTTAACTCTCACTTCACTCACGATAAATAAAGAAAAAAGTCAGACCTCCAAATCATGCAATTTCATTGGCCATAACATCTTTTCTGCACACAAGCCTATTCAACACCCTTTATATCTTAGTACACAATACTATAACCCTTGTCTGTATATAGTGGAGTGGTGACCTAGGAAAGGCCTAGGTCTAGATGTGGCTCATTTAATTATTTTTACTACAAAAAAATGGCAAAAAAAATCCCTATAAATTGCCAGATTTTCATGTTTTTCAGAGTCATTCTGAAAAATTTCGGCATGTTGCGAAAATTTGCCAAAAAAAAAAAAACACTGCCCAGAACTGGTTAGATACTTACTTACAAAAACAGAAAGTGCAGAGAGTGATGAGATTTGTAAGGCAAATAATAGCAAATAAACTAAACCTTGCCCCCACACAACGAAAACAAACAAGAGTCAACTCCAGATCTTAAAAGACAAAATTCTGTGAAAACTTAGCCATTTCTATAAAAATTATGTAAAAGAGCTGAGCCAGTTCTCAAAAAATTTGGTAAATAAAAAAGTTCGGTAAATATTCTGCGAAAATTTAGCCACATGAGAAAAAATTATTTAAAAAAAAAACTAACTGAGCCAGTTCTTTAAAAATTAATTCTGTGAAAACTTAGCCAATGTTTCTCAGTTAATGGGTGGGGTCCGGTTTGTCCGCTGATGGTTTCGAACACAGGACGTACCTGGTTATCAGGAGCCCACTGTACCACTGGACTAGCACTCAAAAGAGATGTGCTTTTCACGGACTACGTCAAAGGATCGAATCCGCCCAACTTTGTCTCTCCCCTTCTCCCGCTCTTCCTCGCTGCGTTTCCGGCTCTCGCGTTCGCCCGGGTTTGCTCACGCCGCTGTTGCTACCGCTGCGTTTTGTCCGGATCTCGGAAGTATTTGCGCGCGTTTCACGTATTCGTTTCTTCTCTTTGTGTTAGTGTTTTGTTGCTCTGATTTTTCTTTTTTCGTTTTTCTGATAGGCATCTGTTTGTGATAGGGTGATAGAAAGAGGAGTGTGGAGTAGCATCTCACGGTTCCTGTGAGAAAGGAGGAAAGAGTGTGGCTGTCTTTGTCTTGCCAAGGACAGAAAGGAGGAAGTCAGACAGTCAGCCACGAGGTTTTACGCTTGAAAAGGGGCTTTTGGCAAGCAACAAAGATGATGCAAATTTTTGGATACCGAACTCCGCCGAAGAAACCTGAGCCAGAAGCACCGCCGGTGCTTAATCAAAGCACCACGCCACCACCACCACAACCACCGCAGTATACTACTCCCAGTACTACTACCAGCACTAGGTCTAATAGCACGACCGCTGGTTCTGCTCGACCGTTGCGGCTCGTGTATTGCGATGAGAGAGGCAAGTTCAAGATGGATCCGGAGGCAGTGGCGGCATTACAGATGGTGAAGGGACCATTAGGTGTGGTTTCTGTATGTGGACGGGCACGACAGGGGAAAAGCTTCATCTTGAATCAGGTGAGCTTCCTTGTTAGGAAGTCAGTCTCTGGAGAAGAAGAAGCTTCATCAAGTAATGTATGAAGAAGTAGTCTATCTAGAAGCGGCTCGAAATTGCAGCTATACATGCAGCTCCAAATGGTAGATGTCTCAATCCTTGTTGATAGGATTAGGGTGTTTATCACAGAGCAGGAATATGTAAGAATTGACAGAAAGCCAAGTCTGGATTTATTGCGGAGAATCTGAATTTGGAAGCCTTTCCGGAGCCATCCTGATTGTGCCTATTGAAGCTTATTACACAAACTGTAAGTGAGTGGCAACAGGTATCTTGACTTCTGTTGCACCCTCTCTATAATAACATCGGAGAAATTTCAAACCAGATTGGCCAATATTATTCCCTGTTGTTTTGCACTGCCATGGAACACTAGCCTTCATGGATCTCCTGAAAAGCACATGTTGCTGTTCATTTATCTGCATCTTATGTTGAAAGGTGAAATGGGGAGGGTTTTGCAGCTGCTTGGGCGGAGTAGTGGCTTTGTTGTTGCACCAACTCACCGGCCATGTACTAAGGGTCTCTGGATGTGGAGTGCACCACTGAAGCGCACAGCGCCTGATGGCAGTGAATACAATCTACTGCTTCTTGACAGTGAGGGCATAGATGCTTATGATCAAACAGTATGCCTCAATCCTCCAGAGTACCTCTGTGATAATGATTTGTATCCTTCTGCAGTGATAGTCACCAGGGTATCACATTAGGGTTTCCTTTCAGTATTCATGATTGTACAAGAGTTGGTAGCTTGAATTCTGTTTTGTCAGTCATGAAGTTAGTTTATGATGTGTGCCTGGTTGCAGGGCACATACAGCACCCAGATTTTTTCTTTGGCAGTCCTCTTGTCAAGCATGTTTGTCTACAATCAGGTGTACATCTCATCTTTCTCTTCTCCATTCCGTCTGGGCTTTTGTGGTTGTGTTGGATATGAGTGCAGCAGTAACTATGAGCCTAGTCTATGGCTTTTATGTTTATTTTTGGCAACAATCAACTACTGTGCTGATAGTAACTCTCTGGAGAACACGCAATGGAACCTGGTTTTCTGGCAGTTTGAGAGCCATTTGTCTTCCTTCCTTTCTTCTCCTGACGTCCCAGGTCATGTCCTATCTGAAAGAACAAATAAAATGAAAACTGTTTATTCTGCCGTCTGTCTGGAGCCAGCCTGTCTTCCTTCATGTGACAGGTTTTGGCACCTGTTTGATCATTGGTACTTGCAGATGGGTGGCATTGATGAGGCTGCGTTGGATAAGTTGTCATTGGTAACAGAGATGACAAAGCACATTCGTGTGCGAGCATCTTCTCCTTCACAAACCCATTCCTCAGCTTCAGAGATTGGGCAGTTCTCTCCCTTCTTTCTGTGGTTGCTTCGGGTGTGTGATTCTCCCAACCTCTTGATGGTTTGATCAACTTCCGTGCTTGACCTTCATTCTAATAACAATATGCTGCAGGTGTGTATAGTGTGGTGATTTGCACAGTGTATTGCTGTTCACAGTTGACCTTCAGCAGCTCTGCTGCAATGCTTGTGTTATGTTAACATTTTTGTATACAAATGCAACAATCCAAACTTTTGGAGATTCTCATTCTAAGGTGGTTGTGTGTATTGGGGGATCTTGTTGGTAGATTCATGTTCAAAAGTTCTCATAAGCTTTAGTATTCATGGGTTGGTGTAGGATTTCTACTTAGATTTGACAGAAGATGGACAGAGGATTACCCCAAGGGACTATTTGGAGTCTGCACTACAGCCAGCACCTGGAACTGGAAAGGCCATTACAGCCAAGAATCAGGTGTGTTTGGCATATTGAATATCAATGACACAGGACCTTTGTCACCCTCCATTTCCTTCTCTCTGCTGTCTTGATTAATTAGACAAACTCTCAGATCCCACAAAAGGTCATAAATTGTTAATGGTAATGAAAGGTTCTGGCATTTGCATGATGCTTTAAAGTGTGCCTTATTTCAAGTCTTCAGAGGGCATACATCTGAAGACATTGCAGTAAGGATTTATGTATATTTTGGAATTGCAATTGATTCTCAACTTCAGGTCCGAAATTCAATCCGAGCCTTATTTCCAGAACGGGATTGCTTCACATTGGTGCGACCTCTCAATGATGAGAAGGAATTGCAGAAACTAGACCAGATTCCGGTGAGCTGGAAACATGCTTGTCTGTAATAAGCTCTTCTGGTCTCAAAGAAGATAGTGCAAATTGTGTGATTATTTCTTCCTGTCTCTTGCATCACTAATCTCCATATTTTGTCAAATGATCTTGCAAAGGCTGAAAAGTGAAATGGGTTTTGCAGATGGATAAGATGCGACCAGAGTTTAAAGCTGGGTTAGATGCTTTGACAAAATTCATCTTTGACAGGACAAGACCAAAACAACTGGGCTCAATTGTTATGACAGGCCCCATGTTTGCTGGCCTTACACAATCATTCTTAGATGCCATTAATGCGGGGGCTGTACCCACCATTGCCACATCTTGGCAGGTTTTCATTTAACTTTTTGGGCATGGCTTGTTATATTTTGAAATGTTGGGACACCGTGCACAATGAATCCAAGGTTCTAGCACATGTGACACTCCTTGCAATGACTTTACTGCTATATCACATTCATGAGCTGAAATGTCAGAAAGATAGATGGCTGTTCAACAAAGATGAAGTGATACACATAACTCTTGTCATCAGTGGCGAGAATTTGGGCATCAAGCTGGTGCATTCCACACATTGATGAGTTAACTCTGGAATGTAGATATGAGAAAGATCAGCATGTGTACATTGAGGTGGTTTGACTCTCTGTCTTTGGTGGCACAGAATGTGGAGGAGAATGAGTGCAGACGAGCTCATGATATGGCAGTTGAAACCTACAGCCAGTCCTTCAATAAGCAAACTCCTTTGGATGAGGTACCTATTTGGTCCCTAACAAACTTGTTAAGATACTTTGGATGATGGATATAAATATAAGCAGCAGCAATTGTGAGATTAGAAAGCAGAGTCCTGACAAGTACTGTGCAGGTGTTGACTAATTTTAATGCTTTCCAGGTATCTCTACAGGAGGCACAAGAGGAAGCAGTGCAAGCAGCATTGACTGTGTACAACAGTGAAGCTGTTGGAGGAGGTCCAACTCGCCAAAAGTATGAAAAGCAACTTCACTCCAACCTCAAGAGACAGTTCGAGGTAATTTTCCAGAGAAGACCAGTGTCATTTAGTGTATTCCAAGATGGCAGGTGGGCAGCAGCTTGATACCCAGCAGCTTTGGCACACAAAATTGGTTACATTATGGAGTTCTTTTGTAATTGGTGATAGCTGCAGTGTGTTTGAGTCAACCTTCCAAGCATCTTGTAATAAATGTGATCAGGATTACAAGCGGAAGTCATCAATGGAAGCAGAGCTGAAGTGCTTGAGAGCAGTGGGCAGCATGGATGAGAGACTGCGAAATGCATGCAATACCCCAAATGCTACATTTGATTCAGTTGTAAAGGTGGGAAATTCTTTGCTTTTCCCTCTGCTGTCACTCTTTGTAGCCAACTGCCAAGCTGCTTGTTAGGGTTCTGTGCATTCTTGGCATTGGGTCATTTTCTTTGGTTGACAAAGAATGGCTCTAATTTTTCTTTTCACTATTTTGCAGGTCCTTGATGGATTGGTTGCAGAGTATGAGGTGACAGCAACAGGGTCTTCCAAGTATCAAAAACTTGTCAAATTCTTGCAGAAAAGGTGAGTCCAAACTGCATGTGCTATTGTAGAAGATCAATACCAAATGTGTTTCTACTTGCTGCAGTCAGAGACTTCAATGTTTGAAGATTATTATTTTTCTTTTGGCAGCAGTAGACAGAGATTACATGAGGTGACTATCTCAGCATGGCTTATCCTCATCTAGTTGTCTCCTGTACATTGCAGTTTGGCAGGCTCATTACATGAATTGGTGAAGCGAGTGAGTGACAGAGCTGCTGCAGAGTACTCGAGCTTAGAGATACAGAGACAATCATTGGCAGAGCGAGTTGCCTTTGCAGGTAAACAAGCAGATGCTGCACAACGGGATGCACAAGAATGGAAAAAGCGCTATGAAATGTCCATTGTTGACTACAGGAAGTCGTCAGAGAACTCAGCAGCTCAATATGCTGCTCTACAGCGGACGGTCACAGCTCTTGAAGAAAAATGCTCAAGTCTGGGCAGCAAGTTTGAGGGGGCCAAGAAAGAATCCTCAGATTGGCAAAGCAAGTATGAACATCTATTATCTGAAAGACAAACTGACCAAGAGAGGATGGGATCTGAGTATGCAGCCATCCAGGTACTGCAATGTTCCCTTTGACGAGAAAGCCGTTCCTCTTGGTTGTTATATTGCAAACTTGTCCTCTATGTCTTAGTTCATCACTGGCTGGCTATGCAATTGATTGGTTGGTCTAATTGTGTGGTAACTCTACTGCAGAATCGGTGCAGTACTGCTGAGGCACGGTTGGCAGCAGTTCGGGAGCAGGCAGAGTCTGCAAAAGAGGAGGCTGCAGAGTGGAGACGCAAGTATGATTCAATTGCTACCAGTACCAAGACAGCTGCTGAAAAGGCAATGGCTCAGAAAGATCGAGCCGTTGAGCAGGCTCGACTACGGGAGGATGCTCTGCGTGCTCTGGGATCACTTGTTTTGTGAGGAATCTGATGAAGATAGAGCTTGTGCCTTCGGGCGATGTACAGAGTTCATGAAAAAAGAATTTATTTTTGTTGGCCTTTGCGTGAATGGTGGAGGCAGGAATTGTGTTTCGTGCATTCTGCTCTGACGTTGTGTGGAAGGAACGCAAGGATGCATCTGGTCTGGCAGTGAGCGTCTGCGAGCGTCACTAAGGAGTTAGTGTGCTGTTAGAGACGACCAGAGGTTTGAGTCGCGTGTAGAAAACCATGAGCACATGGTCGGTTAGAGGGCTGTGAGTAGATCAGGGTTCGGATTGTGGATGAGAAGGAACGAGAAGACAAGCACACCTAGGGTGGGCTAGGCAGTCAGTGTGCTATTGTGGTTTAGGACCCTCTCTTTTTGGTTACACCTCACTTTCGTTTCCGAAACAAAAACATGTAACATTTAAAAAGATCCATGACTATGTTCTTGTCTCTAATTTTTATGCTTTTAGAAATTAATAAAAGTGTATGCTTGCCCATGGCAGATCCACACCTAGTTCTTTTGTTGGGACATGTGGTCATCTGCTGGTTCCACTTTTGATTTTGCCAGTTCCACTGGCGACGTGAATCAAACCGTAAAGAAAGAACAATCAATCTTGCGATGTGAGTCAAGGATGGGGAACTCCAGTTGCACTCTGTACTGTAGTGAGTCAAGGTGCTATGCTTTACTGTACCTTTAATACTAGTTGTGTACTTAACTTATGACCAGGCCATTCCACCTGGGAACATGTCATACCCAGTAGGGGCACGATGCAGTTCCGTCGCATGGTAACAGGTTCTGCAGGGGGACCTTTAGAGTACAGCCAGTGTTCCTTGCCCGTTGATACAAATCACAAGTGGAACTGCCAGAATCAAAAGTGAGGAGTTCCTAACAGCTGAATTACACCACAAGTGGAACTATGAGAACCAGAAGTTGATTTAAAATATAAAATCTTCAAGTCTACATATAATTCTATTCTGCTGAACATTGAAAATTATGGTCCCTTTCTACCAATTTCATTTGTCCTCTAAATTTTCGTAAAATTCTCCAAAAGCCTATTAAGTACCCATTTAACTCTCACTTCACTCACGATAAATAAAGAAAAAAGTCAGACCTCCAAATCATGCAATTTCATTGGCCATAACATCTTTTCTGCACACAAGCCTATTCAACACCCTTTATATCTTAGTACACAATACTATAACCCTTGTCTGTATATAGTGGAGTGGTGACCTAGGAAAGGCCTAGGTCTAGATGTGGCTCATTTAATTATTTTTACTACAAAAAAATGGCAAAAAAAATCCCTATAAATTGCCAGATTTTCATGTTTTTCAGAGTCATTCTGAAAAATTTCGGCATGTTGCGAAAATTTGCCAAAAAAAAAAAAACACTGCCCAGAACTGGTTAGATACTTACTTACAAAAACAGAAAGTGCAGAGAGTGATGAGATTTGTAAGGCAAATAATAGCAAATAAACTAAACCTTGCCCCCACACAACGAAAACAAACAAGAGTCAACTCCAGATCTTAAAAGACAAAATTCTGTGAAAACTTAGCCATTTCTATAAAAATTATGTAAAAGAGCTGAGCCAGTTCTCAAAAAATTTGGTAAATAAAAAAGTTCGGTAAATATTCTGCGAAAATTTAGCCACATGAGAAAAAATTATTTAAAAAAAAAACTAACTGAGCCAGTTCTTTAAAAATTAATTCTGTGAAAACTTAGCCAATGTTTCTCAGTTAATGGGTGGGGTCCGGTTTGTCCGCTGATGGTTTCGAACACAGGACGTACCTGGTTATCAGGAGCCCACTGTACCACTGGACTAGCACTCAAAAGAGATGTGCTTTTCACGGACTACGTCAAAGGATCGAATCCGCCCAACTTTGTCTCTCCCCTTCTCCCGCTCTTCCTCGCTGCGTTTCCGGCTCTCGCGTTCGCCCGGGTTTGCTCACGCCGCTGTTGCTACCGCTGCGTTTTGTCCGGATCTCGGAAGTATTTGCGCGCGTTTCACGTATTCGTTTCTTCTCTTTGTGTTAGTGTTTTGTTGCTCTGATTTTTCTTTTTTCGTTTTTCTGATAGGCATCTGTTTGTGATAGGGTGATAGAAAGAGGAGTGTGGAGTAGCATCTCACGGTTCCTGTGAGAAAGGAGGAAAGAGTGTGGCTGTCTTTGTCTTGCCAAGGACAGAAAGGAGGAAGTCAGACAGTCAGCCACGAGGTTTTACGCTTGAAAAGGGGCTTTTGGCAAGCAACAAAGATGATGCAAATTTTTGGATACCGAACTCCGCCGAAGAAACCTGAGCCAGAAGCACCGCCGGTGCTTAATCAAAGCACCACGCCACCACCACCACAACCACCGCAGTATACTACTCCCAGTACTACTACCAGCACTAGGTCTAATAGCACGACCGCTGGTTCTGCTCGACCGTTGCGGCTCGTGTATTGCGATGAGAGAGGCAAGTTCAAGATGGATCCGGAGGCAGTGGCGGCATTACAGATGGTGAAGGGACCATTAGGTGTGGTTTCTGTATGTGGACGGGCACGACAGGGGAAAAGCTTCATCTTGAATCAGGTGAGCTTCCTTGTTAGGAAGTCAGTCTCTGGAGAAGAAGAAGCTTCATCAAGTAATGTATGAAGAAGTAGTCTATCTAGAAGCGGCTCGAAATTGCAGCTATACATGCAGCTCCAAATGGTAGATGTCTCAATCCTTGTTGATAGGATTAGGGTGTTTATCACAGAGCAGGAATATGTAAGAATTGACAGAAAGCCAAGTCTGGATTTATTGCGGAGAATCTGAATTTGGAAGCCTTTCCGGAGCCATCCTGATTGTGCCTATTGAAGCTTATTACACAAACTGTAAGTGAGTGGCAACAGGTATCTTGACTTCTGTTGCACCCTCTCTATAATAACATCGGAGAAATTTCAAACCAGATTGGCCAATATTATTCCCTGTTGTTTTGCACTGCCATGGAACACTAGCCTTCATGGATCTCCTGAAAAGCACATGTTGCTGTTCATTTATCTGCATCTTATGTTGAAAGGTGAAATGGGGAGGGTTTTGCAGCTGCTTGGGCGGAGTAGTGGCTTTGTTGTTGCACCAACTCACCGGCCATGTACTAAGGGTCTCTGGATGTGGAGTGCACCACTGAAGCGCACAGCGCCTGATGGCAGTGAATACAATCTACTGCTTCTTGACAGTGAGGGCATAGATGCTTATGATCAAACAGTATGCCTCAATCCTCCAGAGTACCTCTGTGATAATGATTTGTATCCTTCTGCAGTGATAGTCACCAGGGTATCACATTAGGGTTTCCTTTCAGTATTCATGATTGTACAAGAGTTGGTAGCTTGAATTCTGTTTTGTCAGTCATGAAGTTAGTTTATGATGTGTGCCTGGTTGCAGGGCACATACAGCACCCAGATTTTTTCTTTGGCAGTCCTCTTGTCAAGCATGTTTGTCTACAATCAGGTGTACATCTCATCTTTCTCTTCTCCATTCCGTCTGGGCTTTTGTGGTTGTGTTGGATATGAGTGCAGCAGTAACTATGAGCCTAGTCTATGGCTTTTATGTTTATTTTTGGCAACAATCAACTACTGTGCTGATAGTAACTCTCTGGAGAACACGCAATGGAACCTGGTTTTCTGGCAGTTTGAGAGCCATTTGTCTTCCTTCCTTTCTTCTCCTGACGTCCCAGGTCATGTCCTATCTGAAAGAACAAATAAAATGAAAACTGTTTATTCTGCCGTCTGTCTGGAGCCAGCCTGTCTTCCTTCATGTGACAGGTTTTGGCACCTGTTTGATCATTGGTACTTGCAGATGGGTGGCATTGATGAGGCTGCGTTGGATAAGTTGTCATTGGTAACAGAGATGACAAAGCACATTCGTGTGCGAGCATCTTCTCCTTCACAAACCCATTCCTCAGCTTCAGAGATTGGGCAGTTCTCTCCCTTCTTTCTGTGGTTGCTTCGGGTGTGTGATTCTCCCAACCTCTTGATGGTTTGATCAACTTCCGTGCTTGACCTTCATTCTAATAACAATATGCTGCAGGTGTGTATAGTGTGGTGATTTGCACAGTGTATTGCTGTTCACAGTTGACCTTCAGCAGCTCTGCTGCAATGCTTGTGTTATGTTAACATTTTTGTATACAAATGCAACAATCCAAACTTTTGGAGATTCTCATTCTAAGGTGGTTGTGTGTATTGGGGGATCTTGTTGGTAGATTCATGTTCAAAAGTTCTCATAAGCTTTAGTATTCATGGGTTGGTGTAGGATTTCTACTTAGATTTGACAGAAGATGGACAGAGGATTACCCCAAGGGACTATTTGGAGTCTGCACTACAGCCAGCACCTGGAACTGGAAAGGCCATTACAGCCAAGAATCAGGTGTGTTTGGCATATTGAATATCAATGACACAGGACCTTTGTCACCCTCCATTTCCTTCTCTCTGCTGTCTTGATTAATTAGACAAACTCTCAGATCCCACAAAAGGTCATAAATTGTTAATGGTAATGAAAGGTTCTGGCATTTGCATGATGCTTTAAAGTGTGCCTTATTTCAAGTCTTCAGAGGGCATACATCTGAAGACATTGCAGTAAGGATTTATGTATATTTTGGAATTGCAATTGATTCTCAACTTCAGGTCCGAAATTCAATCCGAGCCTTATTTCCAGAACGGGATTGCTTCACATTGGTGCGACCTCTCAATGATGAGAAGGAATTGCAGAAACTAGACCAGATTCCGGTGAGCTGGAAACATGCTTGTCTGTAATAAGCTCTTCTGGTCTCAAAGAAGATAGTGCAAATTGTGTGATTATTTCTTCCTGTCTCTTGCATCACTAATCTCCATATTTTGTCAAATGATCTTGCAAAGGCTGAAAAGTGAAATGGGTTTTGCAGATGGATAAGATGCGACCAGAGTTTAAAGCTGGGTTAGATGCTTTGACAAAATTCATCTTTGACAGGACAAGACCAAAACAACTGGGCTCAATTGTTATGACAGGCCCCATGTTTGCTGGCCTTACACAATCATTCTTAGATGCCATTAATGCGGGGGCTGTACCCACCATTGCCACATCTTGGCAGGTTTTCATTTAACTTTTTGGGCATGGCTTGTTATATTTTGAAATGTTGGGACACCGTGCACAATGAATCCAAGGTTCTAGCACATGTGACACTCCTTGCAATGACTTTACTGCTATATCACATTCATGAGCTGAAATGTCAGAAAGATAGATGGCTGTTCAACAAAGATGAAGTGATACACATAACTCTTGTCATCAGTGGCGAGAATTTGGGCATCAAGCTGGTGCATTCCACACATTGATGAGTTAACTCTGGAATGTAGATATGAGAAAGATCAGCATGTGTACATTGAGGTGGTTTGACTCTCTGTCTTTGGTGGCACAGAATGTGGAGGAGAATGAGTGCAGACGAGCTCATGATATGGCAGTTGAAACCTACAGCCAGTCCTTCAATAAGCAAACTCCTTTGGATGAGGTACCTATTTGGTCCCTAACAAACTTGTTAAGATACTTTGGATGATGGATATAAATATAAGCAGCAGCAATTGTGAGATTAGAAAGCAGAGTCCTGACAAGTACTGTGCAGGTGTTGACTAATTTTAATGCTTTCCAGGTATCTCTACAGGAGGCACAAGAGGAAGCAGTGCAAGCAGCATTGACTGTGTACAACAGTGAAGCTGTTGGAGGAGGTCCAACTCGCCAAAAGTATGAAAAGCAACTTCACTCCAACCTCAAGAGACAGTTCGAGGTAATTTTCCAGAGAAGACCAGTGTCATTTAGTGTATTCCAAGATGGCAGGTGGGCAGCAGCTTGATACCCAGCAGCTTTGGCACACAAAATTGGTTACATTATGGAGTTCTTTTGTAATTGGTGATAGCTGCAGTGTGTTTGAGTCAACCTTCCAAGCATCTTGTAATAAATGTGATCAGGATTACAAGCGGAAGTCATCAATGGAAGCAGAGCTGAAGTGCTTGAGAGCAGTGGGCAGCATGGATGAGAGACTGCGAAATGCATGCAATACCCCAAATGCTACATTTGATTCAGTTGTAAAGGTGGGAAATTCTTTGCTTTTCCCTCTGCTGTCACTCTTTGTAGCCAACTGCCAAGCTGCTTGTTAGGGTTCTGTGCATTCTTGGCATTGGGTCATTTTCTTTGGTTGACAAAGAATGGCTCTAATTTTTCTTTTCACTATTTTGCAGGTCCTTGATGGATTGGTTGCAGAGTATGAGGTGACAGCAACAGGGTCTTCCAAGTATCAAAAACTTGTCAAATTCTTGCAGAAAAGGTGAGTCCAAACTGCATGTGCTATTGTAGAAGATCAATACCAAATGTGTTTCTACTTGCTGCAGTCAGAGACTTCAATGTTTGAAGATTATTATTTTTCTTTTGGCAGCAGTAGACAGAGATTACATGAGGTGACTATCTCAGCATGGCTTATCCTCATCTAGTTGTCTCCTGTACATTGCAGTTTGGCAGGCTCATTACATGAATTGGTGAAGCGAGTGAGTGACAGAGCTGCTGCAGAGTACTCGAGCTTAGAGATACAGAGACAATCATTGGCAGAGCGAGTTGCCTTTGCAGGTAAACAAGCAGATGCTGCACAACGGGATGCACAAGAATGGAAAAAGCGCTATGAAATGTCCATTGTTGACTACAGGAAGTCGTCAGAGAACTCAGCAGCTCAATATGCTGCTCTACAGCGGACGGTCACAGCTCTTGAAGAAAAATGCTCAAGTCTGGGCAGCAAGTTTGAGGGGGCCAAGAAAGAATCCTCAGATTGGCAAAGCAAGTATGAACATCTATTATCTGAAAGACAAACTGACCAAGAGAGGATGGGATCTGAGTATGCAGCCATCCAGGTACTGCAATGTTCCCTTTGACGAGAAAGCCGTTCCTCTTGGTTGTTATATTGCAAACTTGTCCTCTATGTCTTAGTTCATCACTGGCTGGCTATGCAATTGATTGGTTGGTCTAATTGTGTGGTAACTCTACTGCAGAATCGGTGCAGTACTGCTGAGGCACGGTTGGCAGCAGTTCGGGAGCAGGCAGAGTCTGCAAAAGAGGAGGCTGCAGAGTGGAGACGCAAGTATGATTCAATTGCTACCAGTACCAAGACAGCTGCTGAAAAGGCAATGGCTCAGAAAGATCGAGCCGTTGAGCAGGCTCGACTACGGGAGGATGCTCTGCGTGCTGAATTTTCTGCAACTCTGGCTCAGAAGGTAAAAGCCTTTTAAGCTATTCCATCAGGAGAGACAGTTGTATCAAATATTCTGTGATTGAGGGTTGACTGTGGGAAGAAGCATTGAGAGTTTACGTGGATAGGTTTGTTCCTCTATGCTTTCCTGACAAGTCATTGATTTTCTCAGCTATATCCTTTAGAATCAACTTTCAATAACAGGCTTCTTGGCTTGTGGCAGGATGAGAAGGTGAAAGAGATGCAAGCTACAATAGAGCAAGGAGAACGACACATTGCTGGTCTCACTGCTCGACTTCAGGTGTGTGATCTTCCTACCTTCTTCATTGCATGCCATTTGAAGTTGTGCTCAGGTTATCTAGGCTCTATCATAGTATCACTTTTATCAACCCTACTTGTGATTTAGATTGGCATTTCATGTAGACTGGCTTGTTGACTCAGGAACCATGTGATGTATTTTGGGTGGTGTGTGAAACTCAGGAGCATGAGTCAAAAGTAAGCAGTCAATCAGAAGAAGTGGGGATCCTCAGATTTGAGATTCGGCACTTCCAGAAAGAGGTAGAAGCAGCAAAGTCCTTGTCCATGACACTCACCAAGGACTTGGAGAAGGCTCGTCAAGACAAACTTCATGCCGAAGAGCGAGTGAAGGATGCTGTAAGTAGACTGGAAGAGGCAGAGGGAAGATGCAAAGTGGCAGAACGGGAGACCAAGCATGCAGTTGAGGTAGCAGAGAATGCTTGGAATGAGGCAAAACTAGCAGAGAGGGAGAAGAGGGAGTCAGAGCGTTTGGCTATAGAGAGGTTGGCTGCTGTCGAGCGTCTTCAACGGGAGTTTGAGACTTTGCAACGGGGAAGAGGGGAGATAGCACAGGTATGAGTGATTCATCATTTCTAGGCAGAATGAATTCAACAGATTTGTTGCAATCAGCTTCTAATACATCATAGTTGTATCAGGTCTGCTGCATGGAGATTCATACCTTGACTTCAGAAGCATCATGGGTGGTCTCTGTTCTGTTTTTGACATATTTTGCAATCTTGCACTGTATCAGGACTATGAACAGGCAAAACTGGCAGAGAAGGATGCATTATCACGGGTAATGTATCTGGAACGGCGGCTGGATGAGCGAGAAAGGGAGATGGAACAACTCCTGAGCACCTCACATGAGCAGCGAGCTAAAACAGTGGAAGGGTTTGAGAGCTTGTTGGCAAGTGAGCGAGCTGCAAAGGTAGAGGCCAGCCAACGTGCTGAGGCATTGTCATTGCAATTGCAAATGACACAAGGAGAACTTGATGTGCTGCAAGCACAGCTTACAACTGTGCGCAACCACGAGACAGCACTAGAGACAAGAGTAAGAGCCTTTTCAGAGACCCCTGTTGGAGTTGCTTCTGGTGGTCCCTCACGAACCAAGAGAACTCGTACAGAGGAAGGACTTCAATCATCAGGCTATGAGATGGATATTGACATCAATACTACCAAAAAGCCCAAGGTGGAGAGCAACAATGAGAATGGCAGTAGCTTGGTGTTCACCACAGGTACTGAGGTTGATGATGACCTAGCTGAGGTTGCAAAGGAACCAGTAACTGACTACCGCAAACTGACTATTGCAAAGCTCAAGCAAAGGTTGACTGAAGCAGGATATGGAGCTGAAGTTTTGCAGAACCGTAACCCCACAAAGAAGGACCTGGTCTCTTTGTATGAGAGGCTTATTCTGAACAAGCCACCACCAGAGCCAGAGGTGTAATTGCACCACAGCAACTGCAGTCTCAGCAGTATCATACTCAAACTGAACTAAAACATGGGCTATTTGTAGATCTCTGTTAGCCATTAATTTATTTTGTATAGGAGGTGGACATGTAATTTTCATTCATGAAATTTCAACCATCCACATGGCAAACCTGCATGATGGTCCTGATCATGATCTTACTCCACCACTGCCAGTTTCAAAAGTCTAAAGTTTTTGGTTTTCTTCCATGGTAGAGTACTGGTCTTATTTGATTTTCTTCCTCTTTGAGATGATAGTGAAGGTCATTTTCCAGTTGTTGGAGGCGGCCGCTCCACTACAGGTGGTGACTGAAATGTGTAAACCCCTCTGTTAAAAGCAGCAAGGGAGACCTATTGAGCCTCCCCTGTGACTGGATTGTGAGGTCAAATCATTGCCATTTGCTGCTGGTTCTGTTCTTATTCCAGCTGAGTTAAGGCTCAATTCTGATATGAGTCTGACAAAGTTTCAGGATGTTTGCATTCCAGTGAAGTATTCATGTTCATTTGTGAGCTTGAGCAAGCTCTCTGTCCCTTGCTTCCTTCTGTAAATTTTACTTGTGTTTTAAGTGTTTGTTGCAGGTGTCATGTGAGCTGGTGGGATGGGAGGCTTCCAGTCAAGCTGTTGCTGAATTTAGTGGTCAGTTTGTAACATCTGTTGCAAAATGGTGGTTGTTGGTTGAACAATGCAGGTATTTTAGGAAGGTATGTTAATATTATTTTGGAGTTGCAATATACATATATATGCAATTTAAAATCCAATTCCCTGTTTACCATATATCAGCTAATGTTTCAAATATGTGAGAAAGCATATCATAAATTAGTTAAAAATTTTAAAAATTGTTTTATCCATCCAAATGCACTTTGTCATCATGATTAGTATATCTAGCCAGTTTCCATACTAGTTTGAACCTTTGTATTTTTGTTTTGACACTGCCTGCTATGTGAAAAGCCTTCACATGGGCAAGGATTATTGGTCTGGACATTTAATTGGATCGATGATTTTGGTGATGCATTTCACTTCAATCATTTAGCAAGGCATGTCATTTGTTGTAATTCCCACACCCCTAATGGTTCACACCATGAGATTGTATACTAACCAAAGTCATTACCAATCTATGTTAGAAATGTTAAACATTTAAGTGTGGTGGTGCCCACAAGTCTTGGCAATTAGTGAGAATTTTTATGCAAACCTCTAAGTTGAGGAGGCAGCTTGCAAGTGAATTGCAAAAAAGTGTTGCTGATGGTGTAGCCCTGTTACTTCTTAATCGAGATCTCGAACGAGATCTTATAAGTGCTGTAATGCACATGCTAAGTGAGTGAAAGGACACATTGTGGAATCATTTCATTAGACAAACTGTGAAAAATGACTTTATGGATATGGTAGGCAATTGAGAGCTAATACTTTAATTGGCTACAACAGCAATCCCTTTTTGCTTGGTTAAGAAGGTTTGCTGAAATTTGAATATATAAGAAACCATATTGTCAATGAAACTTGCCAGTTGTGTTATGCCATTCATTATACGATACAAAACAATGACCTCATGTTTTTTTTGTAGTTTAGAATGGGTATCTTTAGTTAGTAAGACCAAAATTATTTTTAGTCTCAATCATGGGGCACATGATATGGAACAAAGCGTGGTGCAATTGGTAAAAACCTAGGGCACAGATTAGGAACATGTTGAGAACCATATGGAACGGATTGGGAACACCAATATCCAAACAAGTCCCAACCTTCTCCCACCATCCCCTATGAGGCAAAGGACTGAAAATCCTCAGTCCATGCTGTCTCAAAGACTGAAGATCCTCAATGCATGCTGCCTCACCTCCTAGGTTGCATACAATTTATCTTCCTAAATTGTGACTCTCACCATTTTACGCCAAGGCTAATGATACAGGCATGAATTGTGAGGACGTAGTAATTTGGCCTTTGCCTCTTCAGATTACCAACAAAGTTATAAATTTGCTTCCTATGGCTCCAAGTTTTTGTGATTTCCTTTTCAACAAAAAGAATGAAACTTTCTTCTTTGGGAAAGTTCAGAAGTTCAAGTTGTGAGGAGCCCAATGAGGTTTCTTATAAGACATAGGTATCTTATGCATTTGTTTTCTCATTGGCAATTTTGAGTATCAAATGTCAGTCCTTTGTTAGTCTCAGAAATAGTTCATTTTGTTCTTCTCTTAGCTGCAATGTATGTGCTCCATTTGTAGCGCTCAAAAGGGAACTCAGATTTTGTTGAGATCTAGTAGTGTGGATCCTACATCCTCTGTTGTTTCTTTCCCCTTTTTTTTTCCCACAACACATGACATCTTTTGGCTCATATCTTTCACATCTGTTCACGATTTCTGGTTAGTTTTCTATAAGATTGACTTTGTCAAGCACAGGTATAATCACCCTCTCCAAAGGGCTTCCACATTGCTTCAGGAGTAAAGAAGTTGTTGGTGCTTCAGGAATTTGGAATTGAAGTCCTTGATGGTTGTTTCCCCACCGACTTGTTAAAGTCATCGGCAAACTCACCCTGTATTTAGGACTGCCTTTGGCCCAGTGTTTTTAATAAAAAAAACCCAAGATCTATTGGATGGCTACCAAAATTTTGGTGGGGAGGCAGGGAGGCAGTACTGGCAACTTGAAAATGCCCATGGTAAGTGGCCTTGGCATTTTAATAAGGCAAATTGCAGCGACTTTGTGCAATTGAGTAACTGAATATACATGGTGACATTCCTTAAGAAGTGATAATGTGTTTTGGCAAAACCAATATTTTATAAACAGTTTGTGTGGCGATCCATTACATGGAAAGGTATGGAATGTGGTGATAAAGTACATGGAAAGGCATGAAATGTGGTGAGCATATGCAAATTGTAATAGGGATTATGGCAAAAAGGTGAGATTGGAAATAGAAACTCAACCCTAAACCAAGACAAACAACATGAACATAATCTCAAACTCACATTGTGACCAAAAAAACACCGTCTCCAAGAAGCTCAAGAAGACTAATGAACTTTGGGGGGGAGGGGGGAGGGGTATCTTTCTTGATCTTGCCCAATGTAGCCTAGTTTAGTCCCACACAAGCCATGCACATTAGATTCCTACATGCATACTCACATTGGTATAAAACAAGCCAACAAAATGCAAAATGGAAATGAAAAGCAAATCAAATTGAGGCTGAAATCAAAACTTTAGATTTTAATATTTATGTTTATGAAAATTGGCATGCATAAGGGATGAAGCTGAAATGCCTCAATTGCCAACAACTACATCAATTTTACAAATATGTATTACCCTACCCATGACAATGCATGATCCATGATCTGAAATGGAAACTTGCAAAATAAATAAATGTTACATGTTATTATCTATTTCTGCAATTTCTAATGATGACATGTTGACCACCCAACAAGTCAAACTTTTACAACTAACAAAGAAGAAGTGGTTCCCACCTTCCCAAACGCTTCAATATTCGCATTGCAAAGGTTATGACCTGCACATTAGTTCAAATAATGTCAACATGTTGATTTCTTAATGTACAATGGCCTCCATGTTTATAGACTTTTATGAAGATCATCAATTTCGCCACAAAGAGGCAATGAAATGACTCTTCTAGTTGCTTTGTATGCAAGATAACAAGAAAATGGTTTCTAATAGACAATCAAAACAAAGGAAAATGGTTTGTGGCAGACAACTAAAAGAAAATTCCATATCCATATATAAAAAGGTCTCAAGCTTATTTTGTAATCAAACATTGCCTTTGCAACTCGGTTTGCTTCAATTGGAGGCATATCCTTTTACAATGTAAATAATATGTACATTTGGCATAGAACTATAGGTTTAGTGTGCATACCTTTGATTGAGATGCATACCATTTAATGCAAACTTTTGCTTAACTACAGATCAATGTAACACACATTTTTAAGCCTCACATACAAACATCCAATACTTGCTTATAATGTATACATCAAAGCCCAATGCATGTGATATAACTAGCATTTGTTGCCATGTGTTTGTTTTAGAATGATACAAAGGAGAGGATTGAAAATATCACTACAATATCAAACAAAGTTGTAATCTATGACACCCTAAACTACAAGAGTTACATGTTTTTACCTGCAACCTTTGAGCAGGTTGATTTTCCCTTAGGAAGGTAATCAATTTTTGAAGGTGTGTGTTTGCAAAAATTAGAAGGTAAGTTGTCTTAGACCTATTTACTTTTTAAATGTCTTGAATGTAGATATTTGAGTTTAGGTTACATCCCTCTGCATTGTTGTTATGAGACGACAATTGAATAAAGGTCAATCATATTCAAGTTTTACAAGACTAGAGTTTACTCATTTGTTTCATCAAAGTATCCGTTAATTAGTTGGCCATTAGCTTTTTGTTTATTGATTTTTTGGGTAAACTTTTTGTCTATTATGCTTTTTTGTAAACTTTCTGTCTATTGAAATTATTTTGTCAACTTTCTATTGATGTGTATGTTGATAACAATTTGTGAAAGTTGGACATATATTCATGGTCCATGCACATAGTTGTGGCATGCAAAAGGCCATGAACAGATCTATGTTCTACAAAGTATATATGTCAATGGATAGAAAATTCCAATTGTCAAATTATTATGCTTCATCAATAATCATACATAAAGTTCTTCAAATGAAGACCATAATTTGTTATTTGTTAATACTAGCGAATTTGAGGTCATTCAAATAAAAGTTTGTTTATGGGGTTGAAATTTGTGGGCAAATTCAACTTCAAAACACTTCAACCCACAAATACACCAAGTAATTTGTCCTAGAATCTCTTTTGACAATTGATCATTCATTTCAACTCCAAATATTAAATTTTATAAGATTGTTGTACTTTTACATGTTTGTTGCAAGGGCAATTTAAAGATTTGAGTTGAACCTAGGGTGCCATAAATGGGAGGTAACATGCATTTCATCTTCAAACTCAAAAATCTAGTTCCAAGGGTTTAAGCATCTTTTTAAAATTTTGTGGCTATGATTTGTAGAATCTAGTAACATCAACATTCTTTCTTTTATGGATTTTGTGGCTATTTGGTTTTTGAACCTCTTCTACTAAATAGCCTTGGTCTACAAGTTGTTGATATAGAAAACATTACTTCATTTATGTGCATTTGTTAATAATTTTTCTTTGGAATGTGGGTATTTCATGGAACTAGCTTTTGATACATATGTGTAAAACATAAAATTTTATTGGTTTTTGTTTTGTTGTGCATAAATTTGAACTCCTAAAGCCTTGGAACTTGTGTATTCCTTTTTGAACAATATAATGTCAAAGCCCACTACCAAAACCTTTATATTGCAAGATGATGATGAGAAGATTTGGAACAATGTTTTGGACAACTTTGAAGATGGGGCACATGAAAACCAATCATCATCCGTGGGTGATGGTAATGAAAATGGAGATTTGATTGGTGTAGTTGACAACCAAGCACATAATTTGTCAACAGATCTTTTGTTGAAATTATGTTTATTTAAACCTAACTCAATCCCACCTACATTCAACCAATCTATTACAATGCCTCAAGGAATGAAAGAGACGGTAGCATTGCCCAATTCTGTTATGGATGTGCAACATCCATGTCAAGTACCTAGTTTTAACAACGTCCAAGGTGGCAGTATGGGAAACATTTTAGTTGGAATGTAATCTAAATAACACGTTGGAATGATGGGTTTTCCAGGCTTGAACATGGGACAATGGAATCCACTACAACAAATGCAAGTAATGTGAGCATGGTAAACATTGGCATCCTTGGGGATTAACCAAATTGGACAACAAGGAAGAGTTTGCCAATGCTAAATGGACAACAAGTACAACAACAAGGACAAGGGGCAATGCCAAATATGTCCAAGCAATTTGGGATGGCTAGAACAGAACCACTTGTCCATTTGAATAACACACATAAACTTAGTCTAGGGTCTCAAAGTGTTTTGAGATCAAAAGATGTATTTGGGGAGGATGATGTTATAATTGTGGGGATGGATAAGGAATGTGCAGTTACGCTACACAAAACAGGCATGAACATTGTGAATAATGCCCACATATATGCTATCATCAAAAAGTTAATGGGCATAATTTTTTTGGGTCACTTTTTATTCATTAAGAAAGCCTAAAGCCCTTCATTGCAATATTTGGATTAACATGTTGTGTGGGTATTGTTTTGTTTTAAACCCAAATGTGGACAACATCAATGCATAACTTCATGCATTGATGAATGAAGTCAAAGGTAGGCTATATGAAAATTGGGAATATATTGGTTATGATTTGGCATACAAGGAATTGAAAGTGCAAGTGAATGTCTACTTGAAGAATAAACAACATTCCTTGAAGCTATTCTTGGAGTTAGGGGGGGCAAGGCCTTTAGATTATCTAGAAGAGCACCAAGAAAATGTGAAAACGCTTATTGCCTTGAAAGTAAAACAAACTAAGGCCATTAAGAATTGTGCCATGTGAATGTTGGTCAGTACTCCAAGTCATTGTGGTTGTGGCAGAGAAGTGGGCACATTGCAAAGATTGGTGAACATAGTTTAAAAACCTAGTTATTATTTACATGCAAAACTTTAATTCACAATGGGTTGTTTAAATGACTTTTATAAACGTGATGTAATGGTATGATTTAATCAAATTAAGCATGTAATAATTTGAAATATGCCATGGTAGGAAAATGACTCGATAAGGCAATCTACACTAGTTGATTCAATTCCAAAGCTCAACAAAGTAAGGAGCCTTGAAATCTACACCTTCATATTCAAAAAAAATTGTCCCTTTCTGTTGCTATGTTAAGAATTCATGTACACAAAAAAAAAACTACTATTGTAACCATTCTTTTTTTTAAAAATTATTAAAAAAAAATTCCCTCACCAAATTTCACTAATTGGCGATTTTTTTTTAATGGAAAAAATAAAAGTGTTTTTTGGGTTTTCTAGTTTCAAATTCTTGAAATTAAAAAAAATTAAAGACCTATCTTTTTTGTATTAAGTTTCAATAGGTAGCAAACAAATATATAGAAGGATCCTTAGTTTTTATTTAACTTTCACTTTCATTTTAAAAAAAAAATGGCCATATTTGGCTAAACCATCTTAAGGATGATTTCCACTTCAATTACATCAAAAAAAATTCATATGAAGAAAAACACTAATTTGTTACGAGAAAAAGTCTAGACTTATTTTGTGTGTACATAACTTAAAAATCTACTTTGATCAATGAAAGAAAATTAAGCCAATTTCTTTTTGGGTAGCCTATTATACTAAATTTTAAATGGATTGAACTTTGCACCTATTATAGTGTAACAACCAATTTTAATTTCCAAGCCACCTCAATGATCTTGCAAAATGCAAAGAGATTAAACATAGATAATCTATCTTGCAATATATATATATAACCTCAAAATGGGATTATCAAACCTCATTTTTCCCAAAAAAAGATGAAAGAAAAAAGAAATTTCCAAGTTTGTGAAAGCTTTTGAAGAAAAAATGAAAGAGATTGTAGGGTAACTTTGAGGAGATATAGTTTTAGGAAGCCCATAAAAGAGGCAAGTCCTAGTGAACAAGTTAGTCTAATTTCTATTTCTGATTTTGAAGAAGAGAAGCAAAAGGACAATTTGTAACAACACCAACAACAAGCACCATTACATTAACAAAAGTATGTCAAGGATCATATTCCAAAGGAAGTTCACATTCCCAATAAGAAACACACACAGAGAATCAATTAATAAGCAATGGCTGGAAATTTGCATGGGAGGAAGGTGTAGACTTATTAGGATGATGTGGTCGAATATGTTTTTACTCTTACAAAATATGTCGCAACCCTAGCTTTGGGCTCGCGACCAAAGCAAAGGGGTTACAAGGGTGCGGGCCAAGAGGAAACTCGGGAGTCACATTACATACTCCCAGGAGTGTAAGAAGGTGTGAGGGAGTGAACCCTGACACTCCCAAGGCAACTCCCACTTTGGGAGATGGAGTCTTAGTGGACTCCCGAAACTTCAGAAAGCAATTTGAAGGGTCAAAACTCAATGGCTTGTGGTGTTCTTTATATCATTAGAAAGCTCTTGGAACATAGATGTCTAAAATTCTCACATTGCTCATTTGAACATTTGAAACACAAGTTATGGCCAAAAGAAGGGCCGGGAGTCAGACTGCTAGTTTGACTCCCGACCAGAAAAAGGTCAAGAATTGACCCGATTTATTTGGCTGCAGACAATGTGCCACATACCGTTGGAAATCTTGATGAGAGCTACAACTTTGCTTCAAATTGCACTTCAATCCGAGGTTTGCTCGCAAAGTTATGGGGCTCCAAAGCCACGGGAGTCTTGGCTGGCAAGAATTCGGGACTCCCACGCGGGAGTTCCGGGAGAGAAAAGCCATTTCAATGTGGGCCCCGTGGAGAGGTCCAAAATATATTATAAGGGGGAAGGTGGTGGCTTCCCCCAAGTCCAGGCCGTGGTGAGTCTTATGTGTCCGTGTTGCCCGTGGTTTGTCCTAGTACCAAAGGTGCTCCAACTATGCACTAACCATTTTGTGTGGGTTGTGTGCAGGCCCGTGTGAGTGAATAAGCTTGTCAATTCTTCTTAGTCCCATCCTGAAGCTCCAACACGCCCCTCTACCTCTTAAAGTGTTGCAAGCTAGGGAGCGTGTCCTGATTCCTCCCTCTTCCGCTGTCTTTCACTTGGACTCACATTTGAATCCTTCAAGGAGTTGAAAGTGCGTCAAAATATAGCTACAATACAAATCTTTTAAATATTTTACTTTGGACAAGCTCTAGAAAGGAAGAAAGAGCTTCAACATATAGAGTTAAAATAGTATGTCTATTTGAAGTTGAGTGGAAGACACTTCATCATAACATTTTGGTTGAATTTTTGAATAATTAAAGGTTGGATTTTGAACATAACAGAATCAAGGTTATGTTGGGGGAAAAGCAGAAAATAATTGATAAACATGTTGTGGCAGAGGGTTTTTAAAATTTGCCATATAAGAGAGACAAATACCAACCAAGTAGAGATGTTAAATGCTAGAGTAACGTTGATAAATATAGTTGACAAAATTCCAAATACTTACAACACCAATGAAGGGTGGGTTGTAAAGAAAATGAGGTTAAAATATGCCAATAGGATAGTTGCCATCTTGCCCATTATTTACCAGAAGGATAAGGTACAATATTTTAATAATAAGTCTGCTATGATGATCTTTACAGAAAATTGTGGGAAGTTGATCAATTGAGTTGCAATTATGTTTTTTCAATTGTTCAAATAATTGATTAGATGGGAAAAATGTTTTAAAAAAATGATTGAGGGAGCAACCAAAAGAAAACCAAAAAAGGATGTGTGTCATTTTGCCATAGTGCTAGAAATTATTTTTCAAATCTAGTTTCCAATAGGAGTAACGCCACAAGAGAAAAAGTAGTACACATATCCATAAGAGGATAAAGTTAGAAAAGAGACTCTGAAGGAGAGGTTTATAAAGAACAAAAACCTTTGAACCTTACACACATCTATCATAAAAAGGATAAATAGTTAGAGGTTAGGACAACCATAATAGTAGTTATGATGTCTCAGTCTAATGATGATGAAGAGAGAGACTCTATAGAAGAAGTAAAAGAGACAAGAGGATATTGCAATGAGGGGTAGTATTAATCTTCAGTAGGTAGCAAATTGCTTAGAAAATAACATCACCATCATAAACAAAAGGAGAAATTTATATCTCCTAAATCTGATTCAAGACCACAAATATCTTTTAAGCAAAAATAGATTTTAGGTAGGTAGGAACACCATAAAAGGTCCAAGGAGGAGCTAGAATTTCAAGCCCAATAGCTAGTAGAAGAACACACATAGGATCTAGACTTGGGTCCACTAGAAGTACAACAATTTGTTCTAGCACAACATAATAATGAAGGTATATGAAGGTATGTTACCTTTAAGACTAAGTTATGTGATAGGCATAAATGTGTTTGGAGAAATTTAGATTGCACACAAGAGTTTAAGTTTTCTAGGAACAAGTTCCAAGGGTTAAACTTTTAGATTTTATACACTAAGGTCTAAATAAGGGATAGAAGTAGAATTGGAAGAACCTAGAAAAGTTGCTAGTATGTTTCAATAGGCAATATAATAGAATGTACAAATGACAAATATTTTGTTTATAACTGCTAATATGGAGATCAAGAATAAGTAGATCATAGAGGAGAAAGACAAATTTGTCCAACATATGTAGGGGTTTTTAAAGAAGGAATAGAAGCTCATAATAAAGCTGCAAGACAAAAACAATGAGAATAATTAGGTATTGGTAGAACTCCAAGTAGTTAGACATAATATTAATAACATGGAGAAGCAAAACAAGGATATGGAAAATGTTGTAATAGAAAGGAATTCTTTGTAGGTAACTTTGAAAAAAACATATGTCAATTATTGGAATTTGAAGGCAAAGAATTTTTTTTGAATGTGGCGCACAACAAATTTCAGAGAGTCTACAAGAATATGGAATAAACTCTTTTGAAGCAATAGAAGGAGTTGGAGGACCTCAATATGGAAATTAGAAATGTGTATTAGACAACAATGAAGTACAAAGGTAAGTTGATCAGAGGCATGCATGAATGGAATTTTTTTTTTATAGAAGTAGATGGCTTTTAATGAGAAATTAAACAAACTTTTGCAGGAGACTTGAAGAGTTAAAGCCTTTCAATTATGATAATGTCTTCATAGAAATTATTGAGTACAAACAAAATATTATGCTTTAAATAAGACCGAAGGCATTATTAATGGAGGAAAGAAATGTAGATCTTTGGTGGGATGTAGTACAAGATATTGGAAAGATTTGCAAGTGGTATGAGAGGAGTAAAAGGCTATACATGCATAGAATATTTCAAATGGAAAAGGTCATGCCAGCATTTGAGTATGACCCTTTGGTTTTTTCTCTAGAACCTAAACTTCAAATGAAGAAGAAGACAAAGGGGCTATTAGTGGTGTAGGACCATCATGTATAAGAACAACAAAAGAGGAGCCTGGGGGCCTCAAAGAAGGGAAGGAAAGCCTTAATAAGGAGGCTACTAGTAAAACATGCATTAGATAGATTTTGGAAACATTAAAATTTGTTTTGTAGGATATCAATTCTCATGAATATGCATTTGCAATTATAAAAATGGGAGAGTAAATATTAACAGAGGAACAAAAGATTAAAAAAATTCAGCAATTTCATATTAAGTTAACATCATAGTTGCAACAACAAGAGCATGCTCAAATTCTATTAGATGTATAGTCATGTGAGCAAATTCAAATCACATCAAATATGTAGACAAAACAATAGCCACAAGGGACATTAGAGTTGTAATCATCGAAGTGGACATCAACACATCATCAAATGACTACACATGTGTTAATAGAGGCATCAAAAACAACAACAAACTCTAAATATAACAAAAAATCAGCTATAGACAAAGCAAATTATAATGTAGAATGTAGTGCAACAAGAGCAACATTAGATTTTTGAATCATAGGATGATAAATAATGTTAGATTTACCTTTTTTAACATACTTTTTGATCTTGAATTTTGAGACATAATTCAAAGTACAAGTGGGGCAATGTTAAAGGAGCATTTACTTATAATTATAATTAGTTAATATATTTTTATTTACTTAGTTATTGTTTTAGGACTTACTAACTAGGTCACATAGTTTTTGTCACCATTTGAATTTGAATAGAACATAGGATTACTTTCTTTTTTGAATATCTTTAAAAAGGAGGAGGAGATGATGATCATTGTAGAACATTGAGTTTTGAATGGAGTGTGAGAGAAAGCATTTTGAATTTTGGAAAAAATTCTTAACCAAAACTTTTGTTTTGATGTTTTGTGATCATAATTTCATTGTTGGATTTTTATTCTAAAACTAGACTTGAATAGACCTAAATGAGTAGACTCTATTAGTATTTATTTCATGAAATTTTATTCTAGATTTAGAATAGAATATAGGGTTAGAGATTCTATATTTACCAGAGGATCTTGTACCTTGTGGAATTAGAGATATTTCAAAGTTGGACATATATGACAACCTTTGCACAATTAGGTAGAATCTACAATGTTTCATGTAGTCATGCAATAGATTCAATTGATACATATGTTTTGGCAAAATTTGGGAACTCATTTTGTTGTTGAATGTGTTGAATCCATGACTTAACTTTTTTCATTTGTGTTTCCCATTAACTTGATGGGATACATATGAATTTTGTTGGACATTTTATTTGAGGTCTATTTGGGGCTGAATGCATGCCATTATTTACATGACATTTCAACTTTATAGCTCCCAAATGGAATCGTTTTAAAGTTGAATCACAATTTTACAATAATTACATGTAATTGATATGTGGAGTTGATTGATATATTACATTTCAATGACTATATTCTTACAATGCCTTTCATATGTGGCCAAATCATCTTTCGCCAAGTGTTCAAATTTTTAGAATGCCACATGCTCTCATTTGTATCTACCCTGAATGGTAGAATGCCATGCAATCTAGTCATTGTTTGTGAACTATGTGGCACATCTCATGTGGATGAATAGTTGTCGACCAACTGTAATAAAATGAATATATAATGACTAAAAAAAGCTCAATAATTACAAATAAATGACTATCAATGTCATCTCCCACAAATGCCATAATGAATGGAATATGTCCACATGGATGAATTAGGTACGAATAGAAGGTGTACATGTGTAATTTGCAACATCGATATGACTCATTTCTTGCAATATTTGGGTATGACATATCAATATTTAGATAATCATATATTAAATAGTCATATATTAGTTGAACGTATAGCTTGGCATATGGTGGTCCAATCCCCGTTTGCCACACGGACCATTGGTTGTCAGCTAGTTGTAGTAATATTAATATTTAATGATTAAAAAAAGCTCAACATATTACAACAAATGCATAGAAATTTGGAAACACATCAAAACCCAACGAACATTGTACCTTTGCAAAATGTAAAAACAAAATAGGTCTCCTTGTAAGAACCATGCAAATTAAGGAAGAAGGAAACATTTATTTCCTATTACTTAACTCCATCTTGGATCCGCTTCCAACGCATTGTATTCCCATGCTATGAAGACAAAAATCTTTGTGCCACTCCTTGCCATTTACACACACAATAATGTTTGTACTCCCAAGCCATAACTCATGCAACTCTCAACCTTGTTATTAAAGAAAGGCAATGATCTCCTTAGAGTATTACATAACACAAAATTGATGAACCACAACAATAGAACATAAGGAGGAAGCAATATAAAAGGGTGGGAGGTTGGAAAAAGACGGCTACAAACCCTAACAAATAGTTGAAAGGAGCAGCTATAGAGCTTGAAAGAAATGAAAAAAATAAGGAGATGGAAGTGGATGTGTAACAACAGCTTGACAACATCCATGAAATTGAGAGCAAAATGAGGTTACATAAGGACAGACTGTATCAACCCCTTCATGATCTCCCCTGATGGAGCCGTCGATATGGCGGCTAGCCCTAGATTGTGTGGTTCGAGATTTGGTGAATCAAACGCATCTAGACCCTACGATTTAACAACGATGTGTCAAACAGGCCTTTGGGAGTTCACCACTTGGTGAAATTCTGCCAAGAAAAATATCACTGCTTTGGCCTCTCATGCTGAGTTTATTGAATAGATACATTTTAAAGGGAAGAAACTTCTGTGAGAGTATTGTCTTGCACTCTAATGAAGCCACTAAAATGCGGGTTTTGAAAGTTTTTGGAATCAAAGAACCTCCAGTTCCAGGTTTTGAAAATCTTAAAAGAACTGCTGGGTTTTATGGAAGATCCCATAAAGAACTGGCAGTTCAGGGTAGGTTCTTTGATGGCCAGTCAAGGTTCCATTTATTGGACATTTACTCACTGGCTCTTTCATTGAAAAACAGAGAACCACCCAACATTGGCATGCACTATGCACCTCCTGTTTTCCTGACCCTTGCAAATCTAGTTAGTTCCCAAGTGTGAAGATGAGAGTAACGAGTATGCGGCTGTTGAGTTCCCAGTTGATTTCTGCTGGATTGTAATTAGACTGGTGGACTATGGGGTACAACAATTTACAGTAGTGGGTTTTCCTCAAGCATTACAAATTGTGGACAATAGCACTACTAATCAGTCTAATGGTCTAGCAGAATTTTAAGTCACTTGCTTGGAAAGAACAAAGAACATATCAATGGTGTTCTTATTTATTTATTATTACATATAAAAATATCAATGCTTTTAGCCATCTATATCAAAGCAAGTCACATGCTTATATCCTAGAAAGTGTCAAGGTTTTTGTGTTGTTCTATTGCAAAAATGACCTTGGTTTGCTTCTCATGAAACTCACTCTCTAGCTTGTTGAACTCCAGAGATTAAGGTTCAAATACAATAGTCAGATTGAAGGTTAAAATGTCTAAAAGCAACATTGAGAAGAATTATTTTTTTCCAAAAACAAAAATGCAATGTGAAAAAATGTGAAATAGTGTTATTAAATTAGTTAACAATTATAAACAATTGAATAATGTCTGATTTCTCTCATATTTGAGCTTTTGTCACCATTGTCTAGGTCATTATCATCACCTTGGAAACCAACCTCAAATCAAGTTTAGGGTCTAAAGCCAAATCTTAATAATACTTCAAAGTTCTATGAAAGTTCCGAGGCTGTACATAAGTTACATAGTTTGTACATACATGGTTAGTTCTTCCTTTACTTGGTTTCTAATAATATGTTGGAAATTTGGACCATCCATGGGACAATCCACCTCAATCAACACAAGCGTGTACGCCACCTCATTTCAAAAGTTTCTTTTCCATCTCATTGCAGGAATTTCTTTTTTCCTCATCTCATCCTATCTCTCAAATGTTCTAGACATGCAGATTCAAGAGTAAGAGCTCAAAGTAAAAACCCAAGAATTTGATTACAAAGCACCAAACAAATTAAACAAATTCCTTATTCAAGATAAGAGATCAAAGTAAAAAATAAGCACGAGATGACAACTACATAGGTAAACAGACAAACAAATGAGTATATTTGTGAACATCAACAAAACTTGAACAGAATTTCCATTTGTATTTAGAGGAACCTCATCCAGTATAATCTTCCTCACTAGTCTCCCAAGTATGCCATCAATTCATTATGTCCCATTTGAAAATTCATCCTGACACTCACAGTCTGGACAAATAGGGTTCCTTCATTTGAAAAATTAGTTTAACTTTCAACCTTTGTGAAAGGCAAGAGCATGGGAGATTCCATTGTCATAGTTTGCCTATGGTAATTGAAGTTTCTGTGCTTGTTACCCATGAAGTTTTCCATCCTTGTTCCCATTGAAACTAAGGTTGCTTCCTTTGAAAAATTAGTTTAACTTTCGACATTTGTGAAAGGCAAGGGCATGGGAGCTTCCATTGTCATTCTTGGCTATGGGAACTGAAGTTTCCGTGTTTGATCCCATGGAAACTAAGGTTCCTTCATTCGAAAATTAGTTTAACTTTCAACCTTTGCTAAAATCAAGTGCGTGAGGGATTGCATTATCATTCTTGGCTATGGGAATTCAAGTTTCCATCCTTGTTCATAAAGTTTCCTTTGTCTGAAATCTTAGTTTACCTTTCAACCTTTCCAAAAGGCAAGGGCGCATGGTGGTTGCTTCCATTGCCATTCTTGGGTATGGAAACTGAAGTTTCAGTCTTCGTTCCCATGAAGTTTCCATCCTTGTTCCCATGGAAACTAAGGTTCATTTGTCCAAAGAATTAGATACTTTCAACCTTTGCAAGAGGCAAGTGTGCATGGGGTTTCGTTCTTGTCTATCGGAACTGAAGTTTCCATCCTCATTCCTATGGAAACTAGTAAGGTTCCTTTGTGTGGAAAATTAGTTTCTTTCAAGCTTTGTGAAAGGCAAGTGCATTGGGGTTATTATAGGAACCAAAGTATGTGTCCACGTTCCCATGAGGTTTCCATCCTCATTCCCATGCTCTCAAACAAAGGGAGCCCTCTTTAGACGTGGCCACTTTCCATTACATTTCCCACCTTCCCCAAAAATTTGGTTAGGTCTCTCAATCTCTTTCAAAATAGGTCTCCCATAGAGAGAGCAAGTATAGTACAGAGAGCATTTAGATAGAGATCTCCCATAGGTTTATGCATTTACACATCGGTCCATCGTTCTCCGGTCCCTCACAGCCGGCCCAAGCCCCATCCCCTTTCCTCTCTGTCTCTCCCTCTCTCAGTGTGTCTGATTGTGTGCGTGTGTGTCTCTGTCCGCTCCTCATTGCTTGTTGTTGGAAGACCTGGTGTTCTGCGTTTGCTCAGCCATGGATAGAGGAGGTGTGGGTGGAGCTCATCTTAGGCCCAGTCCCAGGCCAAGTGCAGAGACATCGTCAACCATAAATCTTCTGTCTGTGATTGCGGTTCTAGTTGCTGTGAGTTGATTTCTTCTCTCTCTCTCTCTCAATCTTTCTCATACACAGATATATACATATATCTTTCTCTTTTATTCTGGTTGTTGTTGTTGCACAAGGGTACACGTGGTTGGACTACTTGGTCCTCTACTATAAGAAAGACTGACCCACTTGGGAATAACTGCTATCTCTACTAGTAGTGGGTGATGGCTTCTTAATTCCAACAGTAGCATTTTGGATTGGGATTTAATGGGTGGGTGGCTAATTTTCTGCTTCAATTTGATATTCTAGTACCCTTTGGATCTCACGAGGTAGGGGAAGAGAACTTGTAGCTGTTTTGGAGATATGGCTATTTGGTAATAATTGGGGAGCAAGAGTCTGTAGCTCACTATATTCTATAGAACTTTGATCTTTGGTGAAGCTGCTAACTAATACTTAGAATGTTTGTGGTTTTATTTAATCTTAAGTTCACCACAGCTGGTGAATTTAGTAGTAGTAGTCCACCTGAAGCCTTCTATGGATGGCTGCATCATGGTGGTTGCATAGATACACATGAGTTAAATCATCCTAGGAGGAAGCTGGGATTCTTGTCTCATGGTTGATCTTAATTGGTTTGAAGAATATTGTACTACTTGTTGGATGCAGAACTGTGGAGACTCACAAATTGATGTTAATTTGCACATACATCTAGCATGTCCACAAGTGTTTTTTTTGTTGGCTTATTTTTTCATTTCAGTTTCTTTTCTGGTTTCAGTCATGACTTGTTTTCATCATCAATTGTTTTCTAGAAAGTGAGACCTGCTTTTTCACTAGTGTGGTGTGCTTGATCTTTCTTGTCTTCTCAACAGGGTTTTTTTGGGGGTTCTTGATCTTTTTAGAAAAGAACAGTGCTCAACTGTGTTTTGACATCTAGTTCTGTTTTGCAAATTTCAGCTAGAAAATTTTACAGTGATCTATGCCGACAAATTGTGTCATATGAACTCACTGCCATAGCCATCTTTTACAGTTTTAAGACTTGATGCTTTCCACCCACATGAGTGGGAAGTGCATCTTTAGGCATTGATCTCAACTATGCCAAATCAAAGGTGCATTGCAAAAAGTCACCAAATAATATTTCAAGTTGTTCATGGGCAACCTGATGCAACTCATTTGATAGATGAGAACTGAGAGCTTCATTTTGCAGCAGCTCCATGACAATATACAAGGTTTTAGTACACACCAGATTTTTAGGGTTCCATGTACCTTGGGTTGAATCGGGTTTATATCCAAAGATTTGAACCAAATGATGGAGACTAAGCCCACATCACTGACTTTGCGAATGTCTAGAGATGGAGACTCTTCATATGTTCACAGCAAGTGAAATCAGTCACAAGCCAGCTTTTTAGGGTTTCCAAAGCAAAGGCGACAGAAATGGGACTCAATGGCATGTATAGATTCTGCATCTGGTTTTGTTTCTGTTGCTGTGTCTATGTGAAGTTTGCAGTTTTGTCAGATCTCTATATGTGCTGTTCTTTGTGTCTATTTGTGTAATCCTTGGCCTCTAATGATCCACAACTTTCTGTGAATTATGTGCTATAAATTCTGTTTTGTTTGTTGACTTGGAGCTTAAATGTGGGAATTTTAATGGAGTGCGAAGCATTGTATTTGATGCATTAGTGTTGATGGTGTGGTCTGGTGGCTGCAGATTCTGGTTGCAATTGCACTTGCAGGTGCAAATGTTGCCATCCTGCACCAGATTCCAGAGGGACATGTTGGCGTGTATTGGCGTGGTGGGGCATTACTGAAGACTATTACTGGGCCAGGTATCTATCATTCCTCTGAAACTTTGAGAGGATGTAGTAGCTACATATATAGATGCGAATTGTGTATGCTCTCATGGGGGTGTATTTGTCCTTGTAAGATGGATCTGATGAGCTTCTTGGCTGAGAACATTCCAGCCCTGTTAGAGGTATACCTTTGAAGCTAATCAAGAGCCAAAATTGGGTTGTTTCGCTTGGACATTCATGTTTTGTTTTGCAGGATTCCATTCCATGATTCCATTCTTGACTCAGTATGAGGCAATTCAAACAACAATTCAAACCGACCAGGTAAAGTATTGATAGGCATTACATCAATCCTGCTGTTGTAAAATTTTTAGCTCTTCTTCAGAGTGGTGGGCTCTTAATCTCATGCAATGTTATGTTTCTCTTTGAAGAATGAGAATTTGAAAGATTGACTTATAAGAATGAGTAATAACTTGTGAATCTTTCAAGTCACTTCCAGGTCCAGGATTAGGAGAAATTTTCAAGCATTAGCAGGTTTTTTGATGAGATGGGTTTCCTCTCTGCTATTTTTCTATATGAGACTTTTCTCATGGCTTTAGCATGGTTATGGACTGTTGAACTGCTCTTGACCCATTTATGCTTTGGTGTAGAAATCATTTTGGAATGTTTGGAAATTTGTACCATTGCGGGTTTTGTTACTTTTGCAGGTGAAGGATATACCATGTGGGACCAAGGGTGGAGTTATGATATCTTTTGAGAAAATTGAGGTGCTCTCCATGATCTGGTTCAACTGAGGGATGAAGCACAATTGCTGAATGTAGACACCCATCATGGTGCTCACATGTTAAAATGTGCCATTGAATATAATGCCATCATTTTAGAACCCTGTAAATATAATCACTCAATGAACACCTAGAAAAACTGAAGAATTCTTCCATTGGGTGTTTTTCCATTAATCTCATCAGGCTAAAAGCACATCCATATGTAGATTGTGTTGATAAGAAGCTTAATAAACTGTTTGCTAAGAAAGGAGTATCACACATTTTTGCAGACCTCTGAAAATGGGGAAATATGAATGTGCTCCAAAAGCATTAGTGTACCAAAAAGTGTTTTGGGTTAATCAAATTAATTATTAAAAAAATTTCTACAAAATTGCAGGCGGCATGTTGTGACTAGTAGGCAATGACACAAGTGATGACGTTCTCTGGTGGGTTCTCAAATGCTCGTGTTGAGAATGTACTAGAAAGTGAATTGGAACTACTACTAAAAGCTGAGTTGATGTGGCTTTTGTGTGTGTGTACCTTCTGTAGGTCGTCAACAGGCTCAACAGAGACTATGTATATGACACAATTTTGGAGTTTGGTGTAAGCTATGATAAGACTTGGATTTATGACAAAATTCATCATGAAATCAACCAGTTTTGTAGTTCCAATTCACTTCAAGAGGTCTACATTGATAAATTTGACCAGGTAAGGTTTTCTTCGAACAATCTGATTCTTTCTTTAAACTTGAGTTGACCTAATTTGGGCAAGATAATAATCACATGAGTGCAAGGAGTAGACCCAAGTCCTTGAAATGAAATTGGATGCAGAAGTACAGCCCTTTTATGTTCAGAGAGTAATTAGGTGCAAGTCAATGTAGCACCATTTGTGGTTTAAATGTCTGCTGAAGTCAATGGCTGGGTTTAGGGTTTAGGAAAATCTGTGGACCACATTTGGTTCCTGACTGACATGCATGCAATGGACAACCTAAGAGACTTCCTTGATGAACTTGGATCCCCAGTCCCCTTGATAGATATCAGTTTCAATGTTCGTGACTCCCTGCTGCTGTAAGTCATGGAACTTAGTCTTATATCTGCTCTTGCAGGTATGTAATGGGATGATTTCTGTGGTCTCCTTTGCACCGTTTTAATTTCTCACTCACAAGTAAAAAGCGTGCAATTTTTGGCAATTGTGATTAAAAAATCCACTAGTAGGGAGAAGGCTTAGCAGTGGGTCCTGAGCAATTTGCAGATAGATGAGATCATGAAAGAGGCTATTCAACGGGATTGCACACGCTATGCACCAGGGATAGAGATAATTGGAGTTCGTGTGACCAAGCCAAAAATTCCACCTTCGATTGCGCGGAATTATGAAATTATGGAGGAGGAACGCACTAAGGTTGCAATTCTAACTTTTTTTGCCAATCATTCTGAAGTTATACCCTCTTTCAACTGGTTGAACATCTTAGGGAGGTCAAATGTATGTTTTCCAAGGAGATCAAATTGAGAAAGATTGTGTAGTTCTGAGCAGTTCATTTATGACCCAATCAATATTCTGAATACATTCCAAACATGTGTGTGGCTGGTTGGCATTTTTGCCAGGTGCTAATAGCAGTGGAGAAGCAGAAGGTGGTGGAAAAAGAGGCAGAAACCATTAAGAAAAAGGCTGTCACAGAAGCTGAAAAAGATGCAAAAGTTAGTGAAATCTTGATGAGTCAGCGAGTTATGGAGAAAGAAAGTACCAAGAAACAACAGGAAATAGAGAATGAGATTTACCTTGCTCGTGAGCGCTCATGGGCTGATGCAAACTTTTACAGGTGTGGGAACTGCATTCATAATGGTAGTGTTGTGATGGCATAATTTATCTAATTCAGAAGCTTTTGACCATTTTCAGAGTGAAAGGGTTCATGCTATGCTGTTGTGTAAATTGCTATTTCTGATCCCAGATTGACCTTCTGTTATCTAGTTTGGACAATTTGGTGCTGACTACCAAATTCTATCACTGCTATCACTTCTGTCATTTGGTTTTGGCCGTTGATTTCTCATCTTGATCTTGTGCTGGCAATGATGCAAAACAGGGTCTTGAAGGAGGCAGAGGCCAATAAGGTCAAATTAACACCTGAGTTTCTTGAGCTGAAATTTATTGAGGCTATTTCAAATAACACAAAGATGTTCTTTGGTGAAAAGGTATGACACTCAATCAGGAACTTATAATTTATCACACATGTTCCCAAGCATGTCACCTGGCAGTTTGCACCATGTGGCAGCTTCTGAGTTGTAAATGCCACATGGAGATGATGTGGCTGTTGCATAAGTTTGGAAAAATGAGTTTATGTGTATCTGGAAGTTCACCTTTCTAGTGTTGGTATTGCTTTCAAATCTCACTATTGAAGTTGCAGAAGGACCCACCTTTAGATGACTTTGATACTGAGCATTTGATCCAGCTTTGAATTATCTATACCTTTTGAAATCAACACAATTTTCAGGATCTAGCTAGTGAACTGCAGAAATACATCAGTTGCAACATGACTAAGCTATCACTGAATTGTGTTTTTCTGACATGAACTGCTGATTTTAACAGGGCCACTTGGATGATTTGCAGATCCCAAGCATGGTCATGGATCAAAGACTCCTTGGCAATTTACTGGAATCGGGACACTAAATGAATCTGGGATGCAAGAAGATTGTGCTTTGGGATTCAATTCTGAAGCTACCTCTGATCCAGGATTTCCAGTCTTGTTTTCCCACCTAACTTGTTTGATACTGTGACTGGACAGAAATGTGGTTTTTGTTGCGGGCGTTCTTCTAGTGCCATATGTGAGACCTTCTGATGGAAAAAAAAGGTAGAAATGAAGGGTAACAGGTCAGGGTAAGCAACTCCTACTGCTGCTTTCTTTTATGGGCAGTTGTCTGTGTATATCAGGACTGGAAAAAAAAAGAGAAAGGTTTGGGAGCATTAAATACCAGTAAGAAATTAAAGTCTGAAACCACCTGAAATTTTTAGTTACAATCTCCTTCAGCATTTTCTTGCATGTGAACAAGCAGCCTTTCAGCATGTGACTTAATCCTACAGGAGCAAAGATGTTGATTCCATGGCTGTTGTCACGGCAGTGACCAAAATTTGGCAACCATCTTATGCAGATCCCTTTTTGCCCAAAATGTGTGCCTTTTTTCTCTCATGTTTTTCTATGTGTTTTCCCTTATATGTTGTTAGTTGCTAGCCAAGGTCATTGCCAAGTCTTCCTGTTGCTTCTAGACTTGTGACATAAACTCAGTACGAGGTGAGTGGTTGCACTGGTCTATACTGTAGGGAGCTGATGAAGTCAGTTGAGAAGTTGTGATAGATAAGTTGCTGTCATACATGTCACAGTTGGTGGTCCTTGAACAGGTGAAGTACTGTCACTTCTGTTCGGGCTGCTTGTGTTTTTTGGTTGTGTCCTTCATTAAGTTCTTCCCTTCTTTTGTGTTTGTTCCTTTGTCCTAGGTTCTGAATGTCCTGCTTTGTGGAGGGATTTTGCAGTTTCCAGCCTTTCTTTGACTTCAAGGAAAATATTTGACCTTTTTTTGTTTTTGTGAGTATGGCAATTTATTGATTCTCATGAGAGTTATTGATTGTGTTATTTAAATCAGTTCAAACCGGTGTTTTTCGTTCTGGTGAATTTTTGCATTTTTTTTGACCTGAAAAATATGATGTCATCACATGCAAAGGGATATTGTGAAAAAAGTCACCAATTTGCCAGATTTTGAATACTTTATTTAAAAAAAGATAGACATATTTCTACAACAGGGCCATCAGGCATTCAAAATATAACAGGATTCTTAAATACTTTTTCTTTCATATCCGTTCAATAGCCAACTTTGGTCAAACCTTCTTGATGATTTCCTGTTTGGTTGCATCACCAAAAAAAGAGGAAAAAGAAAACTGGTTTTTCCTTTGTATTTTTCGGTCCCTCACCTGCCCTAAGAAATCCAAAATAGTAAACAGCCCTGGCAAAGAAATTTCCGACACCTGGAAGGTACTCTCCCGGCTGTCACAGTAACTTCCACCCGGTGGAAGTTCCTCCCCCCTCAACTCCTCTTTTTCTCATCTTTTTCTTTTCGTTTTCTTCTCTTTTTATTTTCTGCTCCTTTTCACTGGAGATTAAACATATATTAAAACAACCATATAGTTCAAAAAAATCACTTTTATCACTCAAAATGGTAAAATCTACAAATCAAAATTTTCCAACAATGGAGTTAAAAAATGTTGCTGGATACATGATTTTTAAAAAAAAAATCATTTTTCTTATTAAAAAATGGTACAATTTACAAATAATAAAGAAATTAAGGAAATCCCTTTCTACATACACATGCACAAAGTAAATTTTTCAGGGAAGAAGTGTGGATCACTATTAGTGTTCAGCTATTTGGATTTCACTTAGCCCATATCCAAAACCCCAACAACAAAGTAATGCACACTAATGAACTAATCTTTCAAAAGCAACGACAAATGCTCCCAAATTCACTCAATCTTCAAAAACAACATCAAATGCAAAACAAATGCAAAACAAAATGATTTAGTGTGCAACACAACAGAACTCAAGAACTTTGGAACCCAACATAGAATAAATCAAGAACTCCAAGACTTACCAAAAGATAGCAAATTCAAGAAATTGGGAACTCAGGACAACAACTCAACATAACATGGAACAACTCAAGAACTCTGGAAATCAATAGAACATAGTAGAATTAAAAACAACAAAACTCAACAATTCAAGAACTCAAAAATAAAAACAAAAGTAATGGACCTATAGATGAAGCTTAAGAACAATCATCACAACTTTGACAAAAGAAAACCTAAGAACCAAATCTTGAAATAGTGGACTTGTAGATGAAACCTAAAGACAAAGGCTCCCAAAATCAATCATTTAAACTTAAAAACATCCCTAACCCCAAACATGCATCTTCATAAAATCCATGTGTTCCCTCATTTTGTCATCCTTTCCACACTCTTTGGCTAGAACCTTTATTATGCATGTGTTATAACAAGGATATTCTAGTTGAGCCAACAATTTGTTTAAACCCTAAACAATAAACTATTGTCCATCTATTGGCAAGACCAACAAAAAAAATGAAGATATCAAAGAACATGTAGAATCCAGATGAAGTTGGAAAATCAATTAAGGATTATCAATTGTGCTCCATAGTGCTAAAACATGAATTGATTTCAAATAAAAAATGTATGTAATGTTTATAGGATAGTTGTGAAGGTTGTTGAAGACATGGCCAAATGAAGTGTTGATGTTTACACTATGAAGTGGTGCCCATGGAAATATAACATCCAACCTGTATTTATAAGTTTGGGCATATTTTTTTCAGACATGTTGTTCTAGAACGCATTTTCATGATCAATTGCAAATCTACTTGAATTTGGTAGCTATATAAAAGCATTTTCTTAATTTGTAGAAGTGACAACATTTGAGAAATTGTTAATGATCTTCTTTCAATCCATAGAATTAGAAGTTGTAAAAACACTAATAGGAAAAAGACCATCGACAACTTTAGAAGTCAACATAGTAGAAAGGCCATCATTCATAGGATGAACACCAATTGTTGTAACAACAACAACAAAGGTAATTGTTAACAAGTTTTTCTATTCCCATTAAGGTTGTTCAACTTTTGAATTTCTAGCAATAGGTTTTCTAAATAGCAACATGTACATGCAAAAACTAACAAAACTAAAACTAACTACAAATCCTAAACTAACAAGTACAAAAATTACTCAAAGCGTGAAGAAAGTTGGTTGAAAAAAAAAAAGATTCATGTTCTAAAAATGAAAGAATGAAACACAAAATCAAAATGAAATCACAAGTCTTTAAATAGGTTTGTCCTCCTAGTCTTATAATAGCTATTTCAAAAATAATATAATCATAATTGACCATTAAAAATAGGCATTAGCTAGTACTTAGATTAACAGTCCAAAATTTCAAAGAACTACACCTTGTTTAATTACCTATTTTGCCACCTATTTTTCAGACTAATGGTTGATGAACCTTTCAACATGTCTATTTAACCTAGTATAATATTACTTATCAAGTTTAGTAATTGGTTAGGTTGATGCCATAGGTTAGGTTAAATAACAGGTTAAGTCACCTATTAGGTTTAACAACTTGCTTAAATCTTCAACCTATTAGGTCACTTGTTACTAAATTTGCGTAACATTATCCCCCCTTGAAAACTAAATTTCATCCTTGAAATGCTAGTTCAAAGTCCTTGGTTAGCTTGGTCTTCTCCAATCGGTTGGTTGATTGCTCCTTTGGCAAGTTCAACATTTGCTTCCTCCATAGGTTTAACTTGGTTCAAAATTTGAAGACTTGTTAGCATTGTAATCTTCTGTTGATTAGGTGTTTCTTCAAAGGTTGCTATCGGTGTCGTGAAATACCTTTGAGGTAGGTGAAGTATTTGAGATCAAAGTAATTTCTTGACCTATACAAGTCTATTTGGTGTGGGGTTAAAGGTAGATTAATAGATAATAACTCCAAAGGTCCTACTCTATTATCTAATACAATGAATGAAAAATCAACAAGTTCAGCTTATTCTTTAACAGATCTCTCACTACCTTTCATAGGTTCATTAACAACATGACAATTTGAATAAGTATAGTAAAATTTGAACAAGTAAGGGTATGATCTTAAAACCTATTCCACTTCTTTATGGGTTAATTGGTTTGGTAATGGTAATAGGTTGTACCATAGATGACATTGTTGGAATTTTGTTATTAGTTCCAATCTCCACATATACAAAACTAGGAGCTTCATACTTGAAATCAAGGAAAACAGTTTGGTATGTGTGCATCTTTAGTTGGTAATTTTGTTCATCGAAGTATGTTAACTCCATACTTTCTTAAATCTGCTCCTTTGTGAACTCTTGAATAGTTTGCCACCATTCCTTCCACTTGGGGTTCCTATTTCCTAAGGTTTGATTCTGCATTTTGAGTAGTGTATTTTCCAACAATAACTCCTACTCCTCCAACTTGTTGTTCATCCTAATAGGTAAATTGGGGTTGGGTTTATTCAATTATACCTTGGCTATCTCAAACTAACCTTTTTAATCCTAGATTTGGGCAGTTAGACTTCGTTTTTCCTTTCTAAACTCTATGTGGGTGGCTACTTGTTGCTTTTTGAGGTCTTGATAGGTTTGCCCCAAACTGGTTATGATACTTTGTTGTTGCATACTAGGCTCCTCCATTTTAATGTAGTTTTGGATCATTCATTCCAAATAAACTTGGAAAAACTTTAAGTCAGTGTGGGTTTTATAGTTGAACTGATTGACTTTGGCATATTCTTGCTGTAGGTTCTCAGTTTTCCTAACAACCTATTCTGCCTCTTTCAACATATTAAATAGGATTTGGTTCTCATGTTGGACCTTATACATTTGCCCCTTGATTGTGACTAGTTCTTTGTCATGGTTCTTCAAAAGTTTTTTGCATTATCTCTAGTTTTAGACTATAGGTTTACAAGTGATTGGGGGTCTTAGATAGATTTTCTTTGACTTGATCAAACTCAACTTTAAAGTTTGAAAGTTCTTGCAATGTCCTTGACCAAGTTGTGGCATTTTGAACAACATGCTTTAAAACTACTAATTTGTTTTAAGTTTTTTGTAAAATGATTAGAAACTAGGACAAGTTGGAATCTAGAAAATTATGCATTTTCTATTTGAACAGGTTCAACTATAAGATGAATAGGTTGGGATGAATCTATAGCTGTAATTACAAGTTGTGTGGGTTTTCCAATTATTACTCTAGGTTCAATAGATTTAACATGTTCAACTTGGATGTTGTCAGTTACTTGATTCAAATTGGGTTTAGGTTTTTCTTCGATGCTACCCTCTGTAGCTATTGCGTAAAGTTCTTCTCCACCTCCACCCCTAATCTCATCTAAACAAGTTCACTTTTCATCCTCTTTTAAATCAACAACCAATGACATGAAGTAATTCTAGACTTCTTTATTGGTATTGAAGTAACAGGTTCAAGACTTAACATGTCCCTTGGTGTGGGTGGTTCTATGCACATCTTTAATTAATGAGACTGACATGTTGGTAAAGGCAATGTAGTTGTTGAACATGCTAGTCCTTTTTCCTTTAAGAACTATTTTCTTATAATAGGTTCAGGTGAAAGTTGTCATGTTGAACAACATGTCGTTCTTAGTTGGTTGGAGACATAGGTTTTTCTAGGGTTGTTACTCTTAGTGAAGGCACCTCAGATAAAGGGAACCACTTCCTAAACATAATATCTAGGATAGGCTTTGAATAGTAAATATCTGCCTTGGTTTTGTTAAGGATTGGGTTAGCAAATGTTGTTTTTTAATGTTTTGTCTAACAAGTTAGCTCAATTAATAATTGGGTCAACATTATGGAACACTAGTTAAGAGGTTGCCCCTTGTTGGCTAAGTTGAAAGTTTTAGCAATCTTGTTGTTAAAATATGCTAACTGTTCTTTTTGATAAAGAATTTACAAAATAGCTACAAATTTGGCATGAAATTCTTCCTTCATGAGTACTACATTGCACTATTCATTTTCAAAGAACGCATGTGGACTTGCAATCTTCTTCAAAGTGGTTTTGGCGTCATCAAAGGTTGCATTTACTGCTCCTTCCTTGGAAATCTCAAGTTGTTCATGAATAAGTAATTGATTAATCAAAATTTCTTGACCATGCACTTGCCCTTGGATTCTTCCATCCTTTGTTGCTTCCCAGGTTCATAAAAAATCTCGTAACGGGTCCTCTTGTGGTGTAGTCCATTGCAAGTTGAAAAGACCTTCCAAATTGGTTTGTCTAACCTATTTGAGTTCATTAGAGTCCATCTTCATCCATTGCAACATTGTTTGGCTCTCCTTCACCTTGGCTATTGTTTTCTTTTTAATAAGTTTCTTAACTTGTTCTTCTACAAGCGCTTTGTTTTTTCACTTCATCATGGCTTTGGTTCTTGATCTTGGGCATCAAGGAATAATAATGCAAACAAGTTCTTCTCCAAAGAGTTCTTCGAAAAACTCTTTTCCACTATCCTTGCTTATAGGTTGCTATAATTTTTTTTCTTCCATAGGTTTTGGTGCAAGAGTTTGCTCTAACTATTCCTCAACAACCGGTTGAAATAAAATTTCAAACTCCTCTTTTGAGTCTAAAATAACAATTACTTGTGGTGCTGGTGCTGTTGTAGAAGAAGTGACCAACTCTCCTAATAAAAATTAAGAGTTGTTTGTAATTCCTCTTCTAACTCCCTACTTTTTTGCTCTTGCTAAATAAAAATAGTTTCTTTTGCTAGGGGTGCATGCAAAGCTGGTGATTTTACATAGGTTGCCCCAATTAGTCTAACCTATTCTACTCTTTCCCTCTCAACCTACTCTCTTTTAAAAGCTTCAGCTTTTTTTTCAAGTTCTTTCTCCCTTGTTTCTTGTTTTAATTTCTTTAAGGCACTCTAATTCATGGCCTCTGATAATATGAAGAAGTAAACAAGAACAAAGAGGCATAATAAAGGTTACAATGGTTCTTTATACTATTTCAATTCGTAACAACCCTGTGGTTGTGAATAGATGTGACCTTTAGGGTTATAGACTTCTAGGATGTAAATGTCAATAAGTGCCTCACTAAATGCATCATTTTGATCATTGCGAATAGCTACATTATTGTCCTTAATATGCACATCGTGATAATAATGAACAAGTATATTTGTTCCTTTAACACTACCATGTGTCAAATGATTATTAATCGGTTTAAACTCTACATGTTGAAAATCTTTAGGTTCAACAAGTAGTGGTTCACATTCCTTGGTTTGAATAGGATCATCCATAACCAAGTCACTAACTTTAGCTAATACAAGTTGTAGAGTTTTATTTGCAATGAATTTATATGGCTTCAACTTATTGATGTTGACAAGGACTGGGTTAGGATCAAACTTATCAATAGTGAAAAATAAAATAATATTATTGGGCAAACAATATTGGATTCTGTATGGTCCAAACCATCCTTTCTAAAATTTCGAAACATGTTTGGAAATATCCCTTGGAAACCATAACACATAATCTCCAAATTGAAACTTAGTTTCAATGAATTGATTATGTGACCATAATGACTTGTTCCACTAATTAGGAGCAACTAGATCCTACATAATCAACTTGTTCTCTTATAACTTCTCTTCTTCAAATAATAGGTCAGTTTGGACTCTAACAAGTTGAAGATTTCTGTTTTCACCAGGTTTGGATGGTAACAAGTATTCTGTACGCAATAATGGATGTAGTCCATACACAAGCTAAAATGGGTATGGCCAATTCTAATTTTGTAGGCGATTTGATATGAAAATAAAATTGTAGATAGGTGTTCATCTTAGTCATTTTTGTTTTCATTAACTAGTTTTGTTAGTAAGGTTCTAAAAACCTTGTTTGTTGATTTAGCCTATTGATTTCCTTGTGGATAATAAATAGTATAACTAGTATGTTTAAAGATAAAATGGTCAGTAAGGTATTTGATTGCATCATTGAAAAAATGGGTACCGTGCTTGGTCACAATTGTTAATGAACATCCAAATTTTGTAAGAATATGTTCGTACAAAAACTTGGTGATTATTGTAGTAGTGTTGGCGCTTCCACCCACTTTGTTGCATACTCAGTGGCCACCAAAATGTATCAGTTGTTCAACATTTTTCTTGTAGGTTTAATAGGCCCAATAATATCCAAACCCCATTTTTGAGATAGTTCTTCAAGTATACTAATAACTAGTTTCGCTAGATTCTGTGTCAACAAGTTACCTATTTTTTGACATTGATCACATCTTTGACAATAATCATGAACATCTCAATCCATCATTAGCCACCAAAAATGAGCATTTAGATTTGTGTCATAGTGATGTTAGAAGAGAAATGCCTTTTTGCAACTCCTCCATGCAATTCTTGCAAAATTGTGAGCACTTCTTTTGGTAGTAGAAGTCGACAAAACTTGTTGTCTTATCCAAATATGTATAGTGTTCCTTCTTGAAGCACAAATGGTTTAGCTCTTTGGGCTAAATATTGTCTTTGGGATGTAGTAAACCTTTTTGGCATTATTCCTTCTAATAGATAGTCATAAAGTCTTAGTAACCATTCATGTTGTAAGGTGAACATGTGAGCATCACAAGTTTGATCAAGTATTCCAACAGGTTCAGTCTAATTGGATAATTTACTCAATGCATTTGCCATTAAATGGGACCTACTAAGTTTGTATATAATCTTGAAGTCATATTCCAAAAATAATAAAAGCCATTTAACTAACATGCTAGAAACTTGTGGCTTGTTAACTAAATACTCTAAAGCCATATGGTGTACATAAATGTGAACCTATTACCTAATAGGTAAAGCGAAAATTTGTGTAAGGCATAAACCATATCTAAAGCTTGTTTCTTTGTAGTAGTATAGTTTTTTTTAGTATAATAAATAATCTTGAAGAATACATAACAAGTTGATTTATTTTACCTATTGGGTTCTGGGTCAATATTGCCCTTATTGTGAGCTAAGATGCATTATTATGAACATGAAATTCTAGTTCCTAGTTAGGATTAATGAGTATAGGAACTTGAATGTAACGATTCTTGATGTCTTCGCAAATGGTTTGACATTTAGCAGTCCACTTGAACATTTTAGTTTTTCTGAATAACTTGGTGATTAGTGCCATAATAGAGGCAAATTTTTTGATGAAGTATCTATAAAATTATGCCATTCCATTGAAGACTTGAATTTCTTGAGGTGTTTTGGGTACTAGCAGGTTGACTAAAGCCTCTATCTTCTTAGGATCAAGAGTCTTTCCTTTTTTGGAGACTATAAACCTTAAAATAGTTCTAGAACACACCATAATGCACATTCTTTTGAATTCAAACTAATGCCATACTCTTTACATTATAGAAAGCATTTTTTGAGTTTTTAAAAAATGAGTGGATAGGTCACTAAAAACAATAAAATCGTCTAAATTTTTTTTCATGAATACATTAATGTATTCATGGAAAGCTTTGGTGATTGTTTTTTGGTAGGTAGGGGGCCCATTTTTTACCCCAAAAGGCATTACAACCCATATAAAAGCCCCCCAATTAGTAACAACGACAATTTTGTATTAGTCCTTCGATGTTATGAAAATCTGATGGTACCCAAAAAAAACCAAAATTTTTTGTTTCTTGTTTTTTTTAGCACTACAACTGATAGCTAAGTATCCTTTTCAACGGATTTAATAAAACTTGCAACAATTAATTTGTCCATATCCTATTTGACAATAGTTGTATAATTAATATTCAATCGGTACCTTGCTTGATGAGTAGGTGGTATCGATGTGTCCAACTCAATCTAATGTTGAACTATTTTGGGTGGTATGTTGTTCAAGTCTTTGTAAGTCCACACAAAGATGTTTTTAAACTCTTTTAGTAATTTAATCAGTTGGTTTAGGGTTTAGTTAACAATAAGTTCCAAATCAACATTGATTTTAACCTATTGCAAGTTTTCTTTAGAACCTAAGTGAATTTTAGTCAAATGCTCTTCTTTAGTGATAAACCATCCAATAATGTGAAGATTTTGAATTCTTGTTCAAGCAAGCATCTTGTTAATCTCCATTTCAACTACTTCAGGTTGGAAAAAAATCTTTAGTAAATGTTGTTTGAAAGTATTAGGGGGTATAACTATCTAAACATGTAATATAAATACCAATTCGACATGTATATTAGATGAAATAAGTAGTACAATTATAGGTTCAACATGTACATATACTTGTTCGACTAAGTTCAAACTTGTTGAAGGAATCAATTTAACAAGTTTATCTAACCAAACTAATGTAGGGACAACTATGGTTCCTATTGAAAACAACTTTGGTTCTGTAACAAACATCAAGTCCTCTTCTTCATAAGATATTCTAGAATGGAAATCATAACAAACTAACACTTTTGCATGCCTGGTTGGTGTTCCAAGTTTTTTAGTAACAAGTACAGTTTTGATTGTATCGATTCCTTGTATAATGATAGTATTGTTGCTTCAATCATGATAGTTTAACATCCCTTAGGCAATGACGACCTAACAACATAGAGTAACTAGAGTTTAACACACTACTTTATATCATGGTAAAAGTTATTACATAAGGAATTCCATGCAAGAATTTTAAGATCTTTTATTAGACCTAAAGGTTTGGCAATGGTTTGATCAACCATGCATATGTTGTAAGGTGTGGGTTTTGGTTTTGATAGACCTAATTGCACTTTTAGTTTTTCTGTAATGATATTAATTCCAGAACTACCATCTAGAAATACATCTTTAATAAAATTCTTTCCTACTTGAACATGTATCATTACCATTTGATGATTAATGGCATTTGAAACAACTGCCAGTTTTGGTAAAGCAAGTTTTGATGGTATTGGGTTAAAAATGTAGTGTTTAATATCAGGGATCATTCACAATAATTGCCCCAAGTTCAATGTATACTTGGTCTCCAAGACTTGTTCATTAATATCCTTTAGAATTTTTTCTAAATTTTTTTCTATTATAACCTATTTTGAAATCACAAGTTGGTGGTTTGCATCATTGATTCAATTTTTTTACTAGTTGAATTGTTGTAAAATTATCAAGTAGTCAAATCCAATTACTCTATGATGACTCCTCATTGATGATAATAGGTTTATCAATCCCACCATGTTGTAGTTGTTTGATAATTTCAATAAACAAATTTTGTAGGCACCCTTCTTCTTGTTAATCTTTTGCTCCTTTGGCTTTAACCAATTCCTTTTCTTTAAACACATGTTGTTTTGATTGTTCACTACAAGTGGTAACAACAAATATTACATTGCCTGACACATTGTTAGTTTTAGGCAATTTAGGTATTGCCATAACATTATAACTAACAAGTTTAGTTCTAAACATGTTCTATACTTTAATCTTTCTGGGGCATTCTCTAGATCTATGTTTTGCACTATAACATATTATACAGGGATGACAAATAAGTATTTTTAAAAATCTGACATGTTAGGTTTTAGTTTTTGCTATAAGTTTCATAGATTTAACTATGGTAGTTGGTATAATTGATACCTTTCTTTTCCTATTATGATACGTCTCTAGTGAATGACATGTTTTACCACATGTTATTGTACATGTTAATGTTGATTTGGCTATAATAACAAGTACCATAGGTTTAACCACTGTATTGGCCTTTGGTGTGGTTTAGTAGAGAATTGTAACTCAGATTAACACATCCACTTTCCTCACATACTACATAACATCTTCCTTGTGCTCAATCAAGTTATTTCTTTTCATGCTTGTAGTTACTAATCTTAGGTAAAGTAATAAACTTGCCCTAAAAATAGTGGTGAAAAAAACATCTACTGCTTTACCCTATAGACGATTTGTTAATTTCAATGAGTGTTCATGGTATACTTCAACACGTTCAGTGGTTTATTGTTGTATATTTCGTAACTGCATGTAGACCTCTTCATTGTTCTTTACATTTCTAAATCATTTGCAAAATGCTTGTTCCAACTCTTTAAAAGTGCAGTGTGGATGGTCCTGAACATAATTTTCTCCCCATTTTGAAATATTATCCTTTAGAGTAAAACCAAATAAGTTGATGATGTTAGCTTCCATTGTTTCACCATTAGTTTTAATGGCCTTCTTGAATACTTTGATGTGAACATCAGGATCAGTGTCTTTGACATAGGTTGGATATTGTAGCTTCTTGTATGGTAGTTTGCTTGTTGGTTTTGGTACAAGTTGCATAATAGGTGAATTAAAATGTGGTCCTCCAAGCAGATCTCCTCTTGGTGAACTTCCTTTAGGTGAAGCTCTAGGTTATCCTCCATTCAATGGTTGGTGAGTAGAACCTCTAGGTACATAAGTTGGTAAACTAGTAGTAATTTGTACAATGGTTGGAATTGGTGTAGTAACATGTTGCTGAATAGGTTGTTTGTCCTTGCTAGTCACCGATTGGACCACTGTAATAAACTGATTTCCAATAGAGTATGGTGTATATGTTGGTACAACATGTTATTTAAGTATTGGGTACACATTCCTAGGTACATAACTTGTATAATGCCTAAAGATCAAGGAATCAAGTCCTTTTATTCTAGTTGGATATGTTGGATATAAACAAATATCTAAAGGCATAAAAGGGGGTATGACATTATACCACATTGGGTATGTTGAAGTAGGTAACATATTGGTCTTACCTATTGCAATTGGTGTGATAAGTTGTGACAAAGTTGTCTGACAGTTAATAGGTATTGTTGTATGGCCTATATTAGGATTTGTGGTTTGAGTTTTTAATACATACACATTGGGTACTGTTATTGTAGTGGTTGGAAGAACATGGTGATGAATATTCATCACCTCCTCCCTTGATAACTGCCTTAATTTATCATCAACAAATGGGTAACAGTTGAACAAGCGTCCCACTTATTGACAATATGAATAAGTTATAGTTCCAACACCTTGGTTTCTTCCTAAAATTAGTTTGTGATGTAGAACTTGTGACCTTTCACCTAGACAAAGAACTAATTTGATAGGTTAGGTGCCTTGTAGATATGTAATTCCTGGTCGAACAACTATGGGTGTTGTTCGAGGTTCAACAAGTTTTAAATGTGGTATAGAAATTGATTGATTAGACGGTTTTTAGTCAATGTGATGAAGTTGTTCCAACTTGTTGAGGAGGTGAAGTCATTCCATCTCCAAATTAGACGTAGGTACCAAATTGATATTGGTGTTTGCTAGGTGGTTATAAAAACCAACAGATGTTATAATTGGTGTAGATGCATTAGTTTTGGGTAAATTGAAACTTGGGGTTGCAGATTGCCATGGTTGTTTTGCAGAGACAACTTCATCAAATAATTGAATAGGTTCATGATTGTTATCATGATGAACACTCATTGCATGTGGTTGGGTTATTGTTTGTGGTGTTTCTTGATGAGTAGTTGATAACATTGCTAGGTTTCTTTACACAATCCGTTTTACTACATTTTGATGCTGTTCATTGACTTTTCCCCTTTGTGTTGCATTCGTGTTTGGCATATTCACACGTTTGTTTCCCATAGGTTGCACTTGTTGTTGATCTTGTTTTTGTGCAAGTTTTGAAACATGTTGATGTTTGACCCGTTTTAATTGTTTTTAAAGACTTTTAGTAACCACTTTTGACATTTTTTGAATCAATAGGTTCTAGGTAAGCCTTTGCATCATTTTTGAACATAAATTTCTTAGAACAACCCTTCCCAACAATCAGGAGTTTATAGAGAACATCTTTTATACATTGGGTGCATGTTTTACTTCAAAGATTTTACACTAACCTTCCCTTATTCCTAATGTTTTCAAATTAAATCATGAAACAAAAATTCGAATCCTAAAGTTGACACAAAACAACCAAAACATGAAATAAATCAAGATTTCAAACGTTTTTTGTTTTTTAAGCATGATATACTAAAACTACTTAATCAAATTAGAAATTTTCAGTGTGATTGCTTTTGAATTTTGATCCTCAGTATGGTCACTAATTGATAATGGGTTTTTCTATTCCCATTAAGGTTGTTCAACTTCTACATTTCTAGCAATAGGTTCCTTAAACAACAATAGGTACATGCAAAAACCAACAAAATTAAAATTTATTACAAATCCTAAATGAACATGTACACAAATTACTCAAAGTTCAAAGAAAGTTGGCTGAAAAAAATAATGAATCATGTTCCAAAAATGAAAAAATGAAACATAAAATCAAAATGAAATAAAAAATCCTCAAACAAGTTTGTCCTCCCAGTCTTATACTAGCTATTTCAAAAATAAAACAATCATAATTGACTATTAAAAATAGTCATTAACTAGTTTTTAGACTAATAGTCCAATTTTTTAATAAAAATCCACTCTATTTAACTACCTATTTAGCCACATGTTTTGTAGACTATTGGCTGATTAACCTGTCTATTTAACCTAATATAATATTACCTATCAAGTTTAGTAACCTGTTAGGTTAATGCCAAAAGTTAGGTTAAATAATAGGTTAAGTCACCTGTTAAGTTTAACAACTTGCTTAAATCTTCAACCTATTAGGTCACCTATTATTAAATCTTGGTGACAATAGCATTACTAGCTCCATCAACAACTATGTTTTTTCCAAAATGATAATCATCTTGCATTCAAAAAAATTGAAATGAAAGACAAAACATTATAGTACCTTAAAGCCCATTATAACGAACATTATCAAAGTTGAAAACCTAAAATAAATGATTCTAAAAAAAAGACACATGTGCTTGTTCATAACTTTTTCATTAGCTTGAAAGGTATTTGTAACAAAATTTAGACATGTTGTAAGCAATTTTGATGTTTGCATGCAATTTTGAACTTGAATCACAAAAAAATCTTGTTAATAAAAAACACAACTTTAGAAATGAAATTACTTACCTTAGTTTTTTCATACGCAACCATTTCTTTAGCAAATGCTTCTTCATAATGCAACAATTGACCATTTCTATTAGACACAAATCGAATTACTTGGTGCAATTTTTGACTCCCTTTCATTATTTCACACTCAAATGTTTTAGACCGGTCAACATCACCAACTTTAATTAGGTGAAAGTATTTGTTTATATGATTCATGGTCTTAGGGTGCGCAACATGGTATTTGTTTGATTCAGCTTCCAAAATTGCCACAACCTTAACAACATTTTGTATCTGTTGCCCCCTAGACTTGAGTTGTTCCTTTTTTACCACGTTTGAACGATGTTCTTGCACCATCAACCTCACCCTTGCCATGGCCTATTTGCATGTATCAATGGACTTAAGGTCTTGGTGTGTTTATTGATATGGGTGGGAGTCCTTGTGTCCTTTGACATGATTAGCAGGGTGTTAGATTCCTTAGAAAAATGGCCTTTTGGTGTTTATGTGTTTGAATGTGGCTACTATGCTGCTTATGACTAGTATTTGACTCCTTGCAAAAGTGGAATTGAAGTGTTTCCCAACAACAAATGCGAGTTGTGAATGGTGTAAGGGTTGTTTTTGAAAAAAATGGGCACATGTAAGCATATGACCACTTTAGACTATAGGTTTGAACCAGGTTTTTTTCTTTTCTAATTTTGTCAAATAGGATGAGTACTAGGGTAAATCGACTGGTGATCAAACACTTAAGTGTCAGGGCATAAGAGATTCCAAGGGAGGGCTGTGCTGTTCTTGGTGTCCAAAAAGCACTTGAACCCCTCCTATTGACACACCTAGCGCACTAAACATTGTCGAAAATAGAATAGAATTGAGAAAGTTATGGCCCTGCAAAGTAAAAGGGTCGAGAATTGAAAAAAACAAACCACCGAACATTACAAAGGCCGATTTTCGAACATTGAATATTTTTTTGTGTGTTGCTCTGTTGCTATTAGAGTTGAAAGATGACTTGTATAACTTCAGGTTACACTCCTTTAGCACTTTGAATCGTTTAAGATGAATAAAAAATAAGAAAGTTGTGAGGTTTGAAAGTAAGAGGGGTCAAAATGAAAAAAATTAAAATAAAATTAAAAATTGCGCTTTGCAATTCAAAAAAACATATTTTCTTTACTGCTCTTCTCTTTTTTGGCTGATCTTTTGGCTTTGCATTTCAAAGATGATTTGTAGAGCTTGAGAAGGCACTCTTATAACATTTTAAATCACTCAAAATGAAGAAAAAATTGGCCAAGAAAGTTTTGACAAAGTGTTCAGTCACAAGCAGGTGATCAGTGATGAGTTGGTTTACCTGAGCCATTCACAGAAGTATGAGCCAAATCTGGCTAGTTTGGTAGGTCAATAATTTTTTTGAGAATCCCACATTATTCTGGTGACCTTCATGACCTCAACATCTAAATGTGTGGCCCTTAGATTCGTTTTTCCTCATAATGTGACAACTTGACCTCAATCTTTCCCCCCAAAAAAGGTTTGTACCAGTGTTGGACTGGTATTGGATTTTAGACATATCAGGCAGGTGCTGGTATCATCCTAATTTTGAAATTTATAAACTAGGCAGGTACTAGTATTGCGCATGATATATGAATTATGCATACCAAGGGGTATCAACACCAATGAAATTTAAGGATTATTCAAACTTGTATGAGTATGTGGATATGTCAATGTTTCATATCATGGACGTATTAAGTGTCAACTAGGTACGTGCATGGAATACATGCACAACAATATGCAATCAAAAACAATAAGCACACTTGGATATGAGTTTTACATTTTCACAAACACAAACCTTGGGGGAAAAAAACATACAAGGCCCTGGAAGACGAGGATAGATTGCCTGCTCTCCCTTTTCACATACATAACAAATCCAAAAAAGAAAGAAAGAAATATCATATCTTTAGAGGTGCAAGTAGAATGAGAAACACATATATATCAGCATTTGGCTCAAATGAACCAGTGACATGAATGTGATCCAACCTGGTGGTTGAACTGATCAAAAGTTTCGTTTGTTCTTTACTCAAAATTTGAAATTGAATGAATTTTACATTAAATTTAAATTTAATTGTTGTAAGTGATAACTTATAGTGTACTAAGCAACTTCAAGCTGGCTTCAAGAAAAAGATGCGTATCTAATCGACGTTCTATTTCCATCAATATTGAAATGCCACTTTCTTTTAGTGTAATGCATTCACTTATTGCTTGTTGAAGGAGACCCTAAGCTTACTTTTGAAATCCTAAGTATGCAACTTGTAATCACTATTGACATCTAGGATGTAAGCTTGAGATACTCAAGTGTATGAGTATTTATAGTAGTTAGTGTAGCATCCTGACCAGTTGAATGAGGTATATGCCGAGATATTGCGACTTTTACATACCAGGTCTATTGGGTATCAACCATAGTGACGTTAAAATGTAAAATATGACTGATAGGGTATTAACATACTCTTATTGATATCCAGATTAATACCCAGGTTGAACGAGTACACCAGTCCGACACTGGTTTGTACATTTTCCAGCCTTTTTTTTTCTACCAAGTTGCAAAAATTTGTCAAAACCAAAAACACTGGTTTTTGCATGTTGTTAACATTCTGCACGATTCCTAAACTTTTCGACTTTCCTCTTCAACCTGCAGCCAAATTTGGCCAAGCCCTCTTTTGGAGGATGGTCCCCAAGTGCCAACCCACTTACCTCACTATTTATATAGAAAGGAAACACTGTTTGCTAGCGGTAGGGAGGGATTCTGCAAGTGGTGCAAGTGGGGAGCCACGGCTAGGGATTCTGCAAGTGGTGGATGTGGGGAGCCGCGTGCTTCTAATGGCAAAATTCGCCAAAACGCAAATTTAGGAATTAAGAATTCAAAAAAGAAGTGACTTGGGAAGTTTTCAGTCACCTGGAGAGAGAAAAAATAAGCTCAAAAAATGCCAGATTCATATACTTAGTTTTCATTGTGTAGCCAAACATATAGAAGGACGACTTAATATTTTTGCTTTATTTCTGATTTACAGCCAGATTTGGCTAAATCTTCCAAGAGATGATCGCCACTTTTTCTATATCTTCCCACTTTGGCTACGAACAAGAATTCCTAAAACAACCCCTGGTCCCGAGGAAGCAACTTGTTTGAAGAAAACGAGAGGAGAGAAAACGAGGTAGAATGACGAAACGACTCACAAGGACACAAACGTCACCTTACTACATCATGACGTCATGACCAGATTATTAATTGGTCGAAACGCGGTCGCGGCGCCGTTATCTCAGGTTCGTCAGCCCAAACCGAGAAACAGACGTCATGCAGCCGTCGCGACGTGACGAGCAAAGATATCATCTACGCGAATAGATATATCAAATTTGCGAGCAAATATCTCATTTTTGCGAGTAAAGATATGCTGCTCGACGATCCAAACATCGAACCTGGCCACAGCAAGATGTTGTAGATTTCTGATTTGCCGTCACCAATTGCACGCACTTATGCCGGCGGAATTGCATCGAGTCGTCAAGCCTAATCCAACAAAAACAAACAAACAAACAAGAAGAGAAGACTTTGTTGCCGCAGGCCCGCAGCTCATGTCAAAAGATCTGCGACCATCTCATGATTCGCATGCGTGAATCGTCCTCGCATAGTACTCGACACCTGATCTTGATTCATTGTTGGGTGGTTGCTAGTTTCTGCAGCTTCAATGCATGGTTACTGCCCGTTTCTGTTTGTTGTTAGTGCCCCGGTCTAGATCATCAGCTGTTTCCGTTTTCTAATTTCTGTGTCAGATCAGTCGAGCTTCGTGTAGACCTGTTGAGCATCCGACTGGCTAATTCCCGTGGTTCTTGAACGAGGGATCGAGATTAGTCATGAGGAGCATGATGCGGGAATGTTATATAAGGAGGAGCTGCTCTCGCGTTTCCATTTTGGTGGGATGCAGCAGCAGCAGCAGCAGCAGCAGCAGCAGCAGCGACGTAGTACCATTTTGAAGCTTGTTCGATGTAAGGTCAAATTACAACTCGCCGCTCGGATTATCATGTCGGATCAAGGGATTCATGGATAGGGAAGACGACATATATATAGAGCTCAGACCGTGATCAGAATCTGATCATCAGATGAACTGCATGGAGAACTTAGTACAGGGACCAGATGTTAGGAGGAGCAGCTGTAGTAACACAGCTAACGGTCGCACTGATCGGGTAGCAGACATAGACCTCTCTTTGAGGCTTACAGATCATGAAGAGGGTCAATATTTGAGCGTGAAGGATGCAGAACTCGATAGGGTCCCGGATCAGCGGCTTGTTGACGAGGAGAAGATGGAGAAGGCCATTTCATCTCAACACTACCACATATCTAAGGCCGGTCCTGCAATAGCTGCCGCGGGTTCCAGGAAGAGCTGGTTGCTGCATAAGAATGACGCAGTACTGGAAGCTGCAACTACGACGTTAACATTACATAGAAACTCTCCTGGCAATTGGCTTCCAGTGTGTTTGGTCGGGAAGGAAGAACCACACGATGCTGAAGTTGACGCTGTTGCATGGAGCTGCGATGCAGTGCACAGATGTGTGGTAGTTGGCTGCCAATGTTCTTTCGCCAATAAGTGGGAACTGGTACGAATATTCTAGCACCTGATCTCTATCATCTTACATAAGCTATGAAGGTCAATTACCGAATATTGTATCTGCAGGATTATAGTACAATTTGATCATCACAAAATAGATCGCGGGAAGTGTTGCGTGAATCCAAAAAAAGGTTCATTATCCACAGATCCAAACACTAGATCGACAGACGACGCCAGATTATATCTACATATAACGAATACATGTAAATGGTGGCCTGACTGAGTACTCTTTGATGCAGACTACTCATGCGAAGGATCATCTAAACAACACTGCCCGTGAGCAGTCGAGTATAGTTGAAGATGCGACATCTCCGAATACATCCACAAGAACCTCGATCTCTCATCAGGAGCTGCGCAACCAGGTACCTAGTCTCTCACCTCTTGGCCCTGAACATTCAGACCCTTACCAATCCACTGATCCAGTAACGAGTCATTTGGAAATTGTTATATCTATCTGTCGAGGCTCACATAATCCATTCTATGTAAGAAGTGGTCTCTTTGTTCAGTATCCTGTTTCAAGACAGAATTCCCAAGAAGATTAATCCGCTTGAGAATCCAACGCGTGAGTTCGAAGCCTGTCGATCTGTTCCACAACGTACCGATAGTTTTGGATTTGTTGATATTAATTGCAGCTCTTTGCCGCACGCAAGGAAATGGCCCGCTTGAGTGAGGAGAATGTGATTCTTCGAAAGAACTGGCTAGCTCAAGATACCATCAAAAGTAGCAGAAATATGCAAATGCAGTTTATAGCTGAAAATTCACAATCCGACGAGCCAACTCAGATGGCGGATGAAGACTTGCACGAGGTAAGCTCAACACCAACCTGGGCTCCCTGCAGCAATACGTGTAGGATTATGACAGGTCCAGAGGGTATTCTGTTGGACGGCATGGGAACAAGCCAAAAAAAACAGAATATCCGATGTGGCCTGCCATTAACCTACTTAAAAAAACCTGGCCTCATTTGAAATTGTGCAAGAAGGTTATGCTTGGTAAGGTGTGCCTGCTTATCTATGAGGAAGGTTCTGTTTGCGAATGCAAATACAAATGAAGAATTAGGTCAAGTTTTTAAGATACCGAAATCCCGTATCTCCATTTACATTGTTTACATACTGGAGTATTGATGTACAGGAGGAGGAAGATCATGAGGCGTTCATTGTTTCCCTGAGTACTCAGAAAAGGCAACATGATCACGGTCCAGCAATTTCGTCTGGCAGCCCTCAAATATCGAGTCCACGCGGGCATAGTGAGCCAAGCTGTAGTCCACCAGAGCCGGATGCGACTTGTGACCTTCTCCTAGCGCGGACTAGTACAACAGCTGCTGCTGATGCCAGCCTCGTCTGGCGGTACAAGAAGGTGCGGAAGTTGGTTTCCTCGAGTACTAACAGTATGACTCCGTCGCCAGATCTTCAGGAAGCTGCAAGCGGGACATTAGATTCACAAATGGTTGAGAACTCGGATCCAGCTCTAGTCGAGTTCCACGTCGCAACAGAATCCCTCTAATCTAGAAGTTCAGATCATGTTATTGTTCAATGCGAGAATACAAATCACCAGCTTCTTGACAATACAAATCTCTTCATAGGTGTGTCTAATGCATCTCCACTAGTCCGAAAAGCGCGTGTTTCGGTTAGGGCTCGATCGGAGTCTTCCATGGTAATTCTTCTTGACCTCTGACCTTCATTCTTTGTGTTCAAACCTTTGTATGATTATGCACGATTGGATTCTATTGGATTTGCGGGTGTAAACTGTAAACCAGTATTTTTTTTTTTTTTTTTGGGAGGAATTTCTGTTTGTACCTAAAGTGGTGGTCATTCATCGGAAGATGTAAAAAAATGTGGCGGTTGTCCATAGGAAGATATAGCAAAATCTGGCTATGTACCAGAAACAAAGTACAAATATTTAATAATCCTTTTATATGTTTAATTACACAATGAAAACCACATATCATAGTACAAGGGCAACTTCAACACACTAGTCTGTGAAATAATTAATTAAAATTGAAGATTCCGTGTTGAAAATCAAATATTTCAACAGATTCTCTTTCTTTCACAATTTATTTTTCTTTGAATCTTTTGAGGTGAAACCTTCAAGATTTTTACAAATAATTGAACTAATGTCAAGGCTGCCAAGGTGCTACAGTATATAAAAATGTCTGGGCCCTTTTTTCCCTCACTTCTAACTATTGAAAGCCTCCAAAACTACTTATTTTCCAAATTTTTAATTTCACTATTTGACAATATGTCTATGTGAAAAGAAAAGGTGTAAACTCATAAACTCATAAATACTATTGACATTTATCCCTCTTTTGTGGTGTAGTTGGAATAGGATTGATTATTTATAATAAATTATTCTTAAATTTATAATCTAAAAACTCGCATGAATATTATTGTATAAATCAATCAAACATTTTCAATTAAAGAAAAAGAGAAAGTAATCATTCATAATTACATAGATGGGTACTGCTGTGTTTTTATCCTTGTACTTTTAATACTCTTCAATCTATTCAAAACTTGTGCTGGTTAGAACATGATTTGACTTCAAAAGGTTGCGACAGGTGAATGATGGATGCCACTGGAGGAAGTATGGCCAAAAGATGTCGAAGGGAAATTCGTGCCCGCGTGCATATTACAAATGTAGCGTTACATCTTCCTGCGCAGTCAGAAAACAGGTAGATTTGTATAAATAAACTTTCTCTCACGTGATCTTTTGTGAGATAGTTTTTTTGTTATCCATCCTTTTATAGAAGGAAAAAATGAATGTTCGATTGATGCTAACTTAAAAACCTGACCTAATTTATCCTCTGTATTTGGCTCGGTTCCTTCCCGAGTAGAACCTTCCTCGTAGATAACGAGGCACACCTTACCAAGCATAAACTTCTTGCACAATTTAAAATTAGGTCAGGTTTTTATGTAGGTTAATGGTTGGCTTTTCTTTAGTGATATGACCTTTGGTATATATTATTATTCTGGCAGGTGCAGAGATGTGCGGACGATGCGTCGGTCCTGATCTCAACTTACGAGGGGAAGCATAACCATCCTCTCGCTCCAGCGGCGGCAGCCATGGCATCGACGACGGCAGCAGCTGCAAGCATGCTATTGTCAGGCTCCACAGCTGGTAGCGATATAGCTCAGTACATGCCTGGAGGCTCATTAATCCCTTCCACGTTACTTGCAGGACTTCATGGCCTTCCAGCAACCTGCTTTGCCATTTCTTCTTCAACCTCATCATATCCAAGCATTACCCTTGACTTCACCAAAGAGCCTCCCACCCGGCTCAGTCTGAGGTCAGGAGCGGCGAATTCAGCCGGTGTGGTCGGCCATTCTAGTGCAGCTGCTCCAAACATGATCAGCACCCAGTACTACTCGAATCCATTATCAGGGCCTTTTAGTGCTGGACATCATCGAGTTGTAGAGCGTTTAAGCTCAGTACAGCAGGCCGCGCATGATCGTCTGCAGCCAAACAGTTTTGTAATATCGGACCTGGACCAACTGGCCGGCCGCACTCGAGCTGTAGCTCCAAGACCTAACTACATGAATCCAATCTCTCATCCAATCGACTTCTCCCAGTCAGCAGCTGGAACAGTCTTCAGCAACGTCACACCAGGAATATATCCGAGCTCGTTCTGTGAAACGTCGGGATCAGCTTGTCATGCATCCACAGCAACCGTCTTTGAACAGACCATGCAGGAGCAGCAGAAACAGCTGGAAGATAATATAGCTAGGAGAATCAGGTCGTCCCTAAGTTATATGCAGAATCCTAGCGACCCTAGTCGTCAGACCTGCACAGCGCCTGCTGCGACGAGTGGCGCAGCTGCAGGCTCCATTCAGTCGAACTCAATGACGACTCCAATAACATCTGACCAAAAATTTGCCGCAACTCTGGCCTCCGCCATAGTCTCACTGTTGTCCACTACTAGTGCCCATGAGAACTCCCCCCAAAAATCTGCTGCAGCTGCAGATGAACACCGGATGATAAAAAATGCAGCTCAGGGGTCATTCATGCAGCAGATTCGCGTCGAAACAGAAAATCCAGTAAGTCATGGAACCCATGCTGCTGTGACTCATGGTGATGAAGATCAAACTGTCGACACCGGACTAGAACTAGCACTATCAACGTCAGCTCGTAACATTACTACACTCTCATCATCAGCTCCTCGTCCTAGGTTACTAGTGAACTCAAATCAGCTACAGCCACTTCAATCTTCAGCTCTTACTCATGAGACTTCTTCACTAGCATTAGAGTCCTAGAGTACATTACTTACACATGAGCAGTTGCAGATCGTTGCAACGGCAAGTGCTACACGAGCAGCTTCTGCAACTTCTTCCTCCAGCTTCTGCACTTATGACAATCTGATTTACAACATACTAAACTACGTAATGCAGCTGTCGACAATGCAGTCAGCAGGCGGAGCAAATGATTAGCATGGATCATCACTGCCAAACTCTCCTTGAAGTCAGATCGATTAAAAGGAGCTCTCACAACAAACTTTTTTAGGTTTCCCCACAGGGATTATTTGTGGAATTACAAATACAGAATTTCATTAAATGTTCAAAACATAGGGAAAGTCACCTCCCAGGGATTAGTGGGACAACATGGAGGGGCTTTCCTAGTTTTCCACAAGGGACTTTCCTCAAGGGCAAGCAGCTGAGCTAGTCCCATAGATGTGTAGTTTGTTGCATCACTAGCATTTGCCCTTCCACCAAATAGTCGTGATAGAACTTTGTTTTGAAGTGCAATTGGGGCTTTGGCTTCGTCCATATCTCTTTGCAATTCCATGACTTAGTTGGTGATCGCTGAATCCAAGGTCATTTCTCCACAACAAGGGGATGGCAGCAACCATCAATGAAGGCAACACCTTGAACAACATCTAGCATGGGCTCAACATCATTTGCATCAGCGCCTAAAGGGGAATTAGTGCGTGAAGGGGAGGAAGGATCATGAATCAGAGAAGGATGCTCCAATACAGGGTCCCGACTTGAAGAAGGTCCTGTGCTGGCCTCTAGTTAGTTGGTTGGGCCTGCCACTGCATTTCGGCGAGCTAAGTGTCGACAGAAGTTTGAGCTCGATACAAGTTTCCCACCACAACCAGGGGACATGCAGCTTTTGAACCTTGTTCTATGTGGGCGGTCCATCCCCTATTTCACCAGATAGAACTTAAGCAAGTGTGCAAAGGGACCTTCACTTGTAATGTGTAGATAGTTAATTTCTACTATCCATAACTGCGTAGCTGTAAAATCCACCTCTTGTGTGTAGGACCTCTTTTGCACTTTGGGACTGTAGAAACCACATTACAAAAATCCCCTCCTGCAACTTTACTCACTGCCCCACTGTGGAGTTGTAGAAAAGCTCTTCACAACCCCCTGTCCTACCTTTTCCCCCTTACTATTCCAGCCTCTGGACTTCTTCCCGGCAACAGGCCACTTTAGTAGGTCGTTGCACCACAGTCCACTTTTGTGGACTGTCATTCCTTCTTCACTAAATTGGCTCCCAATTTCCAGAGAGCTATACTCTGGGAGTTGGGGTCTTGGACCTGCCTCCTCCCAATTCGCTCCGTCCGCTTCAACTAGGTTTCGTGCTGGACCTAGCTAGCACACACCACGACGCAACCGAAAGTACCGACCCCGCCACACGACTCTCCAAACAACCATTCTGCAACACCGCTCCTTCTTTTTTATTTTCAAACAAAAACCCAAATACAACAAAAGGAACGGATTCACCACCCAAGCACGAAAGCTAGACGGCTTCTAAGGCTTCAAAACCATCTTCACTACTTCTTTTCTTTTCTCTCCGTTTCTAAAGAGCTCTAGAGAAGAGAAAACAACTAACTCCACTTCTTTCTGCCCTTGATCCTATAGCCCTCGTCGCCTTCTCCCCCGTGACTCGTTAATCTATTCCTAGCAACTTTCTAACTTTGTACAAGTTTTCACAGGCTACACCTCCTAGGTTTCCGTCATTTGTTCGCGTGCGCTCCCGTCGTACTCCCCAGCTTGTCCCCTGTCGTGAGAGGATTGTTACAATAGCATAGTAGTGCAATTTCTTGAACTTGACAAGTAGTAAATGGTGAGCAAGTGAAAACAGAAAATGTCAAAGGAACACATTGAAATTTTGTATTTGCAAGTAGAACAACATTCAATATCCTTAAGGATCTGACAAATAAAAAATTAAGACTAGTAGTAGAGCTTTTTGTTTTGGAAAGAAGTGATCATGGTGGTGGTTGAAAATGTTGGATTAGAGTGTGGAAAGAGCTTATAGAAGGATGTGAAGGTTGGATATGTCCTCCACCTTTGACCACAGCAACAGCTTATATGTTGAAATCAGATGATGATCAACTTCCTGGCCTACTGCCTTTAGTGCTTCTGTAGCCAAAAAAGATGTAAACAGATTGATTGTTGCTCCTAATCTCCAATAGCTGCTTCTTTGCTTCTGTGTGCTAAAAGAGATCATAATGGAAAAAAAAGCAAGAAAGTGAATTGGAAGCCTGAAGGATCAGGATTAGTACTGAAGAAGACAGCAATTGCTGCTACAGTTGCTGTAATATCATGTGCTATTTACTATTCTTGATCACATAAACTGGCAGGAAAAAAACACCTCATGAAACTGCATAAGATCATGCAGCAGCTTGCCAGTTCTAGCTTCATTAAACTTGGCAGATGTTCAACAACTACTGCACCTAGCCCAAGATAACTTCAGAGACTAACCTCTTCAATGTAGTAGGCCATTTCTAGATGAAGGATCTGGAGATGAATCGTTTTAGGAGAAGAACATTTCCATACTATTTTCTTCAGTGTTTGATTGATTGTTGGTATTTGTTTCTATTGTAAGATGAATCTCACCCTGTCCTACTGATGAATTGGCCATATCCATTGATGGATCTGGTGCTTCCTGGGACTTCTCAAAGATCTGCAATCTGAAAGCCTGCAAAAATTTGTAACTCTGCTTCAGTACATGACAGATCTGAAATCAAAAACATGCCTATTATTCCTCTACTTCCATTTCCAAGCTCCCACTTAAAACATTTTGACTAGATCATTCATTTGGTTTTCATGCTATGAGATGAAATCTTTCCAGTATTCTAGATGCGTGGATAAGTAGTTTTAGATACAAAGATAGTGAACATCTATCCAAAGGTAAGATATTACTTCAAAGAAAGCTGAATAGTTGTGGCTTATGATCATGTCCATCAACTAACTTAACCAAGTGTGCATGCCTTTTACTTGCCTTTGCATCCATTGGTGTTTTGGTCAGAAATAGATCTGGCAGTAGAATGGAGCAATGATTTCTCAAGAGCAATATGGGCATTTCAAAGTTTGAGTAAATTTGCCTTCAACAAACCCTCGCTGTGATTTGACTTTTGTGGGAATAAACTCTCCTGGCACTGGTGCAGCTATTGTATCTGATTTTGCAATGTAGTGATCATGTTGGTATTTGCTTGCAGCCATAGACCAATCTACTGCACCTCCTTCAACACCTCTTCAGTCTGTAGGATCAAGCACCTGTGCAGTGACATCTTTGCAATGATGTGTTGATGTTGTGTTGCAGAGGGAGAGCAAGCAAGGAAGGCAATTTTCCAAAGTTCTGGTTGTTAACTGGTGGCATTTCTGTTGTGACAGTGAGAAGAGGCATGATTCATTTCCAAATAAATAAATTTGGTAGAGAAGTGAAGGGAGGGAAATACTGAGTTTGGACATCTTGTTCTCATGAGTCATGGATTGTGTAACTGATGCTCTTCAAGAGCCATGTTGCTCCAATTTTTCGAACTCTGTCATGTTTTTGATAAATCTGGACAAGAATAAGTTCTAATGAAATGCCTAGCGAGGTGGTCCAGTGTGATTCTGCTGGGTGACTTGTACCAATCTGTTGTTATTTTGGTCTTGTTTGCCATCGCTCCAAAGCCGCGCTCGCAGTTCCTCCTGGCTCCTCCTAGCGATGAGGGAGATCTCTTTGTTACAGTTGCTGCAGCGTCATCGTCCAGCTCCTACTGCTGTTGCCGCCGCTTCTCCGTTGTCATCCAGCTCCTACTCTTGCTGCTGCTGCCACTGCTACTACTACGCTTTCTTCCCAACCACCATTTTTCCTGCAGAGATGGCAAATCACCAATGGATCAACAAGGCAGCAATGTGACAAGCTTCTCCTGCTATAAACAGAATGGAATCATAGCAAATCCAAACATCAATCATGCCACAAACGTTGACAACACACTCTTCTTCCAAGATCTCAACAAAACCAAGCAAGAAAGCAATAAAAATTTGAACTGTAAAGACGCGAGAGTAGCCTGCTGCACACAATATCTGAGTCAAAGAACTTTATGGCATGTATTTTCATATCAAATTCTCTAACTGCTAGAAAGACAATTGTTTAATGACTACTACAAAAAGGAAATATTTTAAATATTTCTTGCAGAAATTTTTAATCAGTAAATTAAATTAAATTAAATTTTCTTCATCTCTTCCGCCCTCTTCTTATGATCTCTTCTGCGCACTTTTTTTTTCTCTCCCGTCCCTCTCTTCTTCTGATCTTTCGCGCGCTCTTCTTTCTCTCACGCAAATTTTCTTTAGCTCCCATAATGACTCTTAATCTTCATGTTAAAAGGCATCGTCTCCTCCCAATTCCCAGCCACCTTCCATTTTGAGGTTCTCACTACGTAGTGCAAAGAAGAGTGGTCAAGTGCAGGAAAGGCAATTGTAGGCTTGTGTGTGCGCTTTTTGTTGTTATCCACAGAAGAATGGGAAGGCTTGGTAAGCAAGCGCGGGAGAAGGTAAGTGAATCTGCATTTCAGAAATATCTTGTTCTTCTTTTTCATTCTTGTTCTGCTTCATGTTTGTCGTATAAATATAGAAATATAGAATGCCTGCAATGACAGAGTGCAATGACAGAGTCGATGCTTTCTGGACAGAATTCTAGTGTTTGAATAGGTGAATGGTGACTGAACACTGTCGATTTTGCGAGAGTTGCAGGGCAGAATTTAGCCTCCCAGAAGCAAGGTTCTGCTCTCATTGTGGAGCTGTTCGCAATTTGAAGGCTAGACCCGCACCTGAAGCGGAATTGACAGAGTACGAAAAATTGCGAAACAAAAATATTGAAAGAAACAATGAGAAATTACGGTCATTGAACCTCTTGTCCATTCCAGCGAATGCCCCCACTTTCAAAAATCCTAAGCAAAAAAGACCAAAAGGTTTGATATAATATCTCTCTCTAAGACTATGCTAGTTAATACATTTCATTGAATGTCCATTTTGGCACTCGAAATCATTGATTTATTTGACTACTACAGCAACGTTTAGCTTGTGATATAGTAGTTAGCTATAGCCTCTCACCAGCCTTCGCATCATCACCAGTACTTGTAATAGGTGCCTTGAACAACTTGCCAGATCCACAACAAAAGTTCAATGCAGTTGCACCATTGCCAGCAATTGCAACAGCACTTAAAGTTGTACCATCACCAATTGTACCACTACTAGCAATTGCAACAACACGGAAGGTTGCAGCACTGGAAGCAGCAGCGCCAACATCGAAAGTTACAGCACTGAAAATAGCAGCGCCAACACCGAAAGTTGCAGCATTGAAAGTAGCAACGCCAACACCGAAAGTTCCAACACCACCAAAAGTTACAACAGCATCAAAAGTTGCAATAGCAACGAAAGTTGTAGCACCGCCAAAAGTTACAGCAACATCAAAGGTTACAACAACGTTGAAACTAGCAACAGAACCAAAAGTTGTAGCAGTACCAGAAATTGCAGTGATTGCTATGATGGATATTAAACCAATGCCACCTCCTACCATTGTAACACCAACCTATGATCGCATTTACAAGCTTAGGCCTCCTCATTTATACAGTGTGGAGGTCCATGGGTTATGGGGGAAAGCATTTCTCAAACAGTACCGTCACCACACTGCAAGCAAGGTAAATTATAACCACAGGGATGTGAAGAACTGGTTCAAGAACAAGTATGATCTGATTGTCATCAAACTACTCTTTGACAGAAAACTTTGCCATGACCGGGCATCCATGGATCTACTGCGATCATTTTGCGCTCAAAGGGAGCCAGAGTTGGCAACTTTGGTCTTTATAAATGAGGGCCTGCATATCTGGTGGAAGTTGGAAGACATTGTGAGCTATGCTTTGGAGCATAAGCATCATTGCCAGAAAATGGCAAAGAAGAAGGCTACATACTAGATTGACATTTTCTGACAACTTCTGATGACTTTCATTGCGTAGTCATTTCCATTGCACTCATGTTGTCACCTTCTGTTCTTCGTTGCCATGTGAGGGTTATATGTCGTGAATCCAATCTTTTGCTTAAGAAATTAGGTTTTGTTGTGCCAAAGCCCTTATGTGGTCAATTTCTTGAGTTTTCCCTTACTGATCTTTGACTTGTGAATACCATAGCACAGATTGATCATGGTCATGAAGTGGAGCAGATTGGTTGGGCAGTGCTGAAGAATGTGCTTGGCATATTTCTAAAGATTGGCGTGCATAAAATCAATGCATATGAGACTAACTCTCAAGCTTCTATGTTCGAAGACACTACTACTTGTTTTTTTCATACCTCACATCTTCTTGAATTGAGGAAGATTAATGTCCAAGCTTTTTGCTGATCTGTGTACAAGATCTTAGTGTACAAGCTAGTAGTCTCATCAGGGTAAGTCTCTCCACTCAATGTGGGGTTGGAGCCGGCAAAAATCACGGATGGATATATGCTTACACAAACTTTTTCCAGTTCATTGCAGTAAGGACTTGAGTGTGCATGTCTAAAATAATGTGAAATATTGCTGTGAGAGTGTCAAGTACTTCCCATTTGGAGATCTGTCCATCTCCAGCTTGCACCCAACTGGTACTCTCTCCATCTACGTTACTTTTGTTTTGTTATATGTTGACCTAGACATATGATTATGTCCTACAATGAGAATCCATGTTAATATGTTGTGTGTTCTGTAGTTTTCAGTAGAAATACAGTGTGGAACACATTATTTGCTTGCTGAATCTTGTTTTCATACATTGATTCTATTGAGGTTGCAGGGTGGTGTGGTGGTGGGGTTTCTTGAGAACATTCAGCTATTTAACTTGCTGATTTACGATTGTGGAAGGAAAGCCCAACAATTAAGAACTGTGTTATATGCACCTTCTGCACTACTGGGCAACACATTGCAACTGTGAATGGCAACAATGTGTAGTTTGAAAATTGATTGTATGCATTGAGCATAGATAGATGTTTGAGGGCAATTTCTCATTATGACCTTGGCAATTTCTTGTGCCATGCAGAAACCAGCAAGTGTTGTTGCTCTTTTTATGAAGCCTGGCATGTATCTCACCATTATGATTTGATTTTTTTCATAGATTGGCATATTTTGATCTATGAATCCAAATGTTGACTGTGAATAGATCCATGCTACAAAGCCAAAGTAGCTTCACCTTAGGCAGAATAAACTTGTGATGCACCAACCTTCACCACAAAATGAGTCATTCTCATTCAACTGACTGAGCTCATAGGCTGCATTTACTAGGGAAGTCACAAATCAACAGCCTGCCTTGGAATCTCAGTGGTCACTCTTGGAAGACATGGCTAGGGCAGCTTACATGGTAGTGTACCATCTATTAAAGCCCAAAAAGGCAAATAGAGAATATATTTGTGCAAATTGTTGCACTTCTGTCCAGTTGATTTCTAGGGAGGTGATGCTCTGACAGTGAGGAAAGTTGGAAGGATAGACTATTGACTTGAGTTGAGTTCATGTGGGGATAGGCTTGTATTTTGGCTATTTTCTGTTCTTCATTCATAGCACACTTATGATCACCGATTCACAAGGTACCTTTTTCACAATGTCTCTACTTTTCCAATGGAAGGGTTTATTAGTTTCTCCTCAACCAAGAAATAAGAATGCTACTGCATCTGCTGGAGTTGAGCACATTGTCTACAACAACTCTGGTGCAATTTGATTGAATCTGATTTGAAATTTTCCTTTTACTTTGTTCAAGCAAGTAATGTGTAGTGCCAGATTGAAGTGCTTATTATTAAGGTTTTCAGATTTGTTGTTTTTGGTCTTTCTTCAGCATTTGGCTACAAACTTCAGTTTTGTAGACTAAGCTATCACATGTGGGGATGATATTCAAATGCAAGAAGTCCTACATTTGGATGTGTGATGAAGCTTCTAATGTGGAATGTCCATGGAATTCCCACATTTTCTATCTCTGAATATGTATCTCTTTATAACCCAAAGATTTACATAATATATAAGTAGTGCTGGATTTGGCATCTCACAAGCGGAACAAAAGGCAACGATCAAGTCTATTTTCAAGGATTCAGGCATTCTAACAACCAATCTTCGAGCTACACTCTTCATGGAAGAGTTCTGGAAAGTTTACACAAGATCACAAATCTTGAAAGTGAGATCAATTCTGGACATATTTCCTACACATGGCAGTGTAGTCTGTTAGTTCTTTGGAGAGATTTCTTCACTAGTTACACAATGCCATTATTGTCATGACTGTTTGGTTCAAATTTTGCAAGGATAATGTTTTGTGGCTACAGCTGATTCATTCATTACATTCCTCAGCTGAGATGTCTGCAAATGCACAATATTACAGGGAACGTTTCCTTTCAGCATGCCAAGTAGTAAGCTGCTTCAGCTGGTGGTAGCCAAAGATGTGGGCCTATCTGAATCTCTTTGAAGAATGTAAATTCTCTTTCTGACTATTTTCTAGCATTTTTGAAGCATTCTCCTTGAATGCGTAGAGGAAGACTTGCTGACCCATGTTGCTGAATACCTCTGTGAAAGAAACATGGCAAAATTTCTAGTTTGGTTTGCAAATTGTATGCAGCCAAAAGAGTATGGTGGATTTAGCCTAGAAGTTGTCAGGGACAAACTCACCCCATTACAAATGTGTGAGGCATTTTCCCAAGCTCAAGGTGGCTTGAAAGTGAACCATTTCAGGCCCCCAAAATTCTTGTTTTGGTTCATCAATAGGCAAGAAGAGCCTCACTTTTTTACTTATTTTCCTACCTGTGATCTCAGCACTCCTGTTTGTTAATTTTTTCAGATTCAAATGCTCCAAAATGTCCAAGGAAAATAAACATCTACTTCTATGATGAAACTGTGATGAAGACTATTAGGATTGTCTTCTTCTTTGCATCAATTAATGTGTTGGTTTTCTTTGAAATCATTACATAACCATGCTTGATCCAATTTCATAGCAAAAGTTGAAAATAAGTTGATGAACTATTTTAATCACATGCAGAAACTTATATCGCATCGCAATGTTCTTGTCTGATCATGGATACATCGTAGACATTACCAATTGTTGAAAACAGTTCCTAGAATCCTAAATTTTGATCAATTCTTGCAACTCACAAAATGGGGCGATGCTTCTAGGATTTATGCAGATGGTTTCCTGTGTTAAGGTGATTCATTGATGGTGATTACACACTAGACAATCCATTTTTTGGCATCACAGGGGTAGTTTCTAGGGGGGGGTACCTTGAAGTTTAGCACCATATATTTTGGGATATGATTGAAAATTTTAGAAAGGAATCATTTAATTAATATATAAGACTTGTAGAGCCAAAATAAAAAATTTGAGAATCAATAATGTCATTTCATTACAAGATCGACTTTTAAAGTGATGTAAGATCTTCAAATATAGGACCCACAAAAAAAAATTATGGACTTTTTTACATAATAAACATGTGTTAACTGTTGAATTTTTTTTCCTAGTGTGATTATGGGGTTCATGCAATATTAAAATAAGGCTTTCTAACCGAAATTACTTTCTTATTTATTAGATCTTATGTTAAATTACCAAAAGTGTAAAAAGTATTTGATTTATTGAAATTTCAGAATTGAGAAGGGGTGTTGTGTAAAAAAAACATTACTACCCTACATGACATTTGCCAATAATTTTTTTTGGATAAACCATGATTTCAGCTTTTGATTACTACATTTCACAACCCCCATTAGACATGTGTCACAATCTAGAAACCCCCAACTTTAGGGTTAGGTGTCTTCCTTATTTTCAAATGAATAAGTTTGTATTCTCACTCTCACTCACTATCTTGTTTTCGCACTTTCATTGATCACTTATGCTTTACTCCAAAGTTGTTGAACTTGTGTGCGTGTAGACTTCGCGTATTTTTGAAACCTAATTTTGGTGTGTTACTAATGACAAATGGTGTTCAAGCTTTTACAACATTGTTAATTGCAAGCATAATTACCTTTGTCATATCCTTGTAACTTTGAAACTTGTTTTACATTATTGTGTTTGTTATTTCTAGGTTTGTTTTAGCCTTCACACCACTCTTGTGGATTTTGCAATTTTGTTTTTCCATTGTGTGCAAACATGCTAGTCATGTCAAAAGATGAGTTTGAAGAGGTTTGTAAGGGTCCATATGACTTACCATTTTTTCCATTTGTTGCATTGAATATAGATAACATTGAGCCTTTCCTTTGGTTTTGTATTGATTGTCGAAAATGGGGTGATGTCTTATTATTTAACGTTCCTTGTAAGGATCATCCATCGTCGAGGTTGAAGATGATTGTTTTTTTCCTTGTATGAAGTCTTGTGTTTTTAGTGATTGGACGATATGTGTAAGGTTCCTTAATCAAGAACTGAAGACTTACATCCACATAGGTGGCTAGTGGATATTGTGTGAAACACACCTTGTAAAAATGCAAAACATTTTAACAAGCATTTGGGAAACTTACGCAAGTTGTTTAAACTATGAGCAAATGTGGGATATGTTTCAAAAATTTGTGATTTTCATTTTACCTTCTAAAGTTGTTTAACATTTGTTTTGTTTTGTCTTATGATCTTTGTTCATCTGCAGGTTTTCAACAATTTGGTATTTGCTTGTAGGATGGGTTTTCAAAAAAATGCCAATAAGAAAAATAAGGTCAACCAACTTGGAGAGGCAGAACGAGCACCAACAATTGTTAGTAGGCAAAGCTTTTAGAATGAATGACAAGCTCGATGTAAGGCTCAACATAAAAAAATCGAGTTGCAAAAAGAAGAAATTAATTGAACACTTGCATTTGTTGAATAAATTATGACGAAATGTGCGCAATGATGCCTTGCAATGATTATCATTTATATCATTTCAAAGATGTTAATGGTTTGCTTTGGACCTAAAAGTGGAAAGTTAGTGATCTAGAGAAAGTTCTTTTTCATGTCAAGGTTTGGGATGATTTTCCTAATTATATTTTGCCTATAAAACTATTATTGTTCAACAAAACATGCTTGTTGGGATGATGAAGGCTTTAGATGAGAATCAACGTTCTAACTATGGTGTTAAGCTTACAACAAAGCATGCAATATTGACTATTGTTGTTAGTGCTCATAATTCATCATCAAAAAAGGACGTTTCAAAAGCCTTTGGCGTTCATCATAGAAACATTCTTGTAGCTCTTTCAAGGCACATAGTTATAGATGATAGTGGTCTTGCACTTTGGTCCTTGTTTGTAATGAAGACAAGGACTGATAGGTTGCTTGATTTGTTGCAAGAGGCATTCATTGATTGGTGGACTTATGAAACTCATGTCAATCCCAACAAAAGTGATGCAACACACAAAAGATTGGAGGCCATGGTATATGATGAAAAGCCTATGCACTTCCTAATGGAAACTCTAGTATGGATCCTCAAACATTTGTTTTTTTTTCATTTGTAAATCTAGGAGTTATCATTGTAATGTTGAATTAGACCTTGGAACTATGTGCATCGTGTTAAGGAGTCTAGAGTGTACATGCCCAAATGTCCAATATGTTCATGCATAATGTCCACACCTTATGCATTGATAAGATCAAAGTCTATATTGAGGTAATATAATTTAATAACAATCCATTTCATTTTACACAAAGGATGCCCTGTAGTCAATTCAATCCCAAAATATGTCATTAAAAAATATTTTCAAATTGTGTTTTTAGTGTCAAAACTACTTTTAAACTACTTTTATGCAACTTTTAAAGAGTGGTTATAAGTGGTTAAAAGTACTCATACATATTATCACTCATTAAATTGATTCCAAATTTTTATGATATGTACATAATGTATTGAAAATAAAATTTTATTAAAAAAATATTCTATTTATTTTTATTTTTATTTTTTACAATCCAAAGTTCAACAAATTAAGTAATGGTTACTATTGCTTTTGGTACATGTTAGTATGACTGCACCCATTAATAATATCCATCTAATTCCATATGTTTTCTTTTCTAGTCCATCTTGCTTCTTCAAATCATAGAAACCAATTTTCGAGTCCATCATTGCACACAAACCTTATCAAATAATGTCCACTTGGTTCCATATGTATTTGTTTGTAATTCATGTTGCTTCAAGTTGTAGAAACTAATCCCTAGATCAATACTACCATTCTATTATTTTCATTGTTGCAAAGTGCACATGAGTCCCTAATAGGTCACTTAATGCATAAGAGTCCATAGAAGTTTAAGTCATTTTATTCAATTTTCATTGTTGTAGAGTCATTTAGAGTCATTCATTGTTGTAAAAACAAGTGAAAAGTCAATCCACACAAATTGAAGTTGAAATTGTGAATTCAAAAAGGAGTTGAAGTTTTTGCCCACATGTTGTTGGGGGTTTTACATTTGTTGAATGCAAGCTTTCCTATACTAAAATTTGAAGTTCAAGGCAAAGTTAAAACAAATTAATGTGTTATTTCATTCTCAAATGTGGTATTTCTTGAAATTTCAGGTCATATTAAGAAGTTATAAGCATGATCCAAGACTCGCAAATAGGGATAAAATCATCTTCAAGTTGAATCTTTCAACTACTAATTAAATGTGGATTTTTTTGTGAGATTTTCTATTGTTGGAAGCCTAGAATGGTAAAGGAAGCTAGATTGCTTAGCTTTCATCAACTTTATTTGGAAAATTTGATGTCTTGTATAGAATGCATGAGATTTTAAAAGTTCTATCTATGTTGTTTGGGATTCTACAAGTTGAAATCAAGCTTGTGAATACCAAAATATTATGATTCCACCCATTCTGATAGTCTATAAGAAATGATACATACCAAAATTATAAGTTCTATCCCGAAAACAATTTTTTATCAAAGATTTCGTGAATTATTCTCCATTTTACAAAAATGCTTGAAAAACCATGTAATTATTTTACAATTGTAGAATTTGGGTTATATTTGACTAAATTTTTATTTGTTTTACAATTACAAAAATTGAATTATAGTTCACAAAATTTGTCATTATTTTACAGTTGCAAAAATTGGGTTATAGTTCACACAATTTGAATTTCATGGCTATCAACACTACAAGGAATTTTGTAAATATACAACTTGATTTACAACTCATTTTTAGTTGTAATTAACACATGCGACTTGCTATAGTGCCTAATCACTTTGGACAAGTTGCATAAAATTCTAGTTGCAAAAGATAATATGTGGCACCAAGTTGCAAAAGCAGTCGCATAAAGATGCAACTTACATTAACTTTTCATCCATCCATACCAACTTACATGGCATCGTCATTTGTGACTAATTTTATGATTAAAACATATAGGAATCCATTATTAATATTTTTGAAGTATTTACTATTTAAATAATAAAATAATATTATTATATATTTATATTATTGTTAATTTCACTAAATTCAACCTATACCATGTTCACACGTGTCATTACATAAGTTAGGCTCAATTTAAAAACTAGTTTAGGTTGCTATGTAGGCCACCTATTATGCCTACTTAAGGTCACCTAATAAGCATTTAACTTATGTTGGCTATGTTAGTAAAGAATATTTGGTTAATATTCCAATGTTGACCAAAACCCATGCCATTCATGAGGATTGATCCTTGAGCCCCAAGGCTAGAGATCAACTTCTTTACTACCAAATAACCCCACTTGTTGTGGAAAAAAATTAACATGCATTTTATTTAACCAATTTTATTTCAAAGATTACACAAAACTTCATCTTTGAACTTTGATATCTTATTATGATTTTGTCAAAATTACAAATTAAAGTTTACACTTAAATTTTTTCCAATAATGTACACAAATATTTATTTTTCTTTTAAAAATATGAATCAATTTGAAAAGAAAAATATTTGAATTTCGTTATTCCATACAATTTCAAAGACTATTATGTGGAAAAAAATTAATTCAATCACATGATTTATAAATAAATTTCATATCCTAAACCTTCATTTGATTCCAAAAAATATATTATAGATTTTTTTGTATATATCATAGATTTACCTATAGAATTTAATTAAAATCTATGATATATGATTTATTCACATATAATATTTGTAAATGAATCATAAATAATTCAAAATAAAAATATAATGAAATTTATTTTATTAACTATGTTTCTGATATAAAATATTAATCTAATTAATCAATTGTAGTTCTAAAATATTGATTAATGGCAAATAGTTAATTTATTTTGTGGAATTATAAATATTATTATGTTTTCACATATAATAATTTATTTTTATTTAAAACTATGATAAAAAAATTTATGTAGAATTAAATTATATTTTTTCACATCTCAAACATCTATTTGATTTAAGAAATTATATGATACAATTTTGCTTATAATAAATCATAATTGTACCAACAAAATGTAATTTAAATGTATGATATGAAATTGGTCATAAATTACTCCTATTACCTAGCATATTCAATAAATAAATTACACTGCCTACCTAATATAGTAATCAATTCAAAAAAATCACTTATATCAACATGAGAAAGTATTTATTACTTAACCCACATACATACAACCTACTTGCTATTCACTACCTATCTTATTTATTGCCTATTTAATATTTTTTTAACATAGGTTACCTAAACCTTAACATATTTAATAAATAAATTACATTTCCTAATTAATTAAATAATTAATACAAGAACATTATCACATATCAACAATATGATAAAATACCTACTTTTTAGCCCTATTTTCTACCATTGATTATCATGGGTCCTTTGAAATTTTCACAAACTCACCAAACAATATTAAACATTTAATGATTAATTCATTAAAAAAAGTTTAATGAAAAAAATAAACCACTAAATCCAACAATTTCAATGGCTAACTCTTCTTTTTTCACATTTGATTACATGCAAATTTGCAACTAAAATTTATAGTCACAAATCAAATTGAAAAGATGCCATGTGGTACCTCTAATGGCCCTTGAACCTCCTTCCAAGTCACAAAAACAATTACATCTTCGGGATGTCACTAAAAATGGATGATGAAATATATTTTTCATTCTCATTTTCATCTAAATTGACATTAGTCATAAGTATAAGTTGCATCTGCAATTGCAAACCACTTTGTAGTCATTTATGTGACTACCATTCATTTTTACCAAGTGCCATGGAAAATAGTTCTATCTAAAGTTGCAAAAATGGTTGATTTGGACAAAAGTCACAAATGCATAGGTTGGAATGGACAAGATTCCTTGTAGTGCAATTTGAAATTTGTTAAATGAACTATTACTTCTATTATTTTCTTCATGTTTTGAATTATGGTTCACTCAAGTTGTCATAGAGATCTTGCAAATAAGTAAAAATCTTTGGTTTCCATTTTATGTTTTTCATATGTCCACTAGCATCATTGTCCATCTTATTTCAATGGATTTCACTTACGAACTATATATGTTGATTATACATGTGCATGCAAATTAAATTATTCCTAAGGTTCAAAGCAACTAATGTTAGAGCTTGGATTGGGCAATGAACATTTGAACTTTTGAAACCTTTTTTTGTGAAGTTGATGCGAGATTGAAATACATGTTGTATTTACCATGTGGAACTAGATGAACTAAGATTGGGATTAAATAGCATGCGAGGACAAGGCAATTCTAAAAAGGTTTGTAGTCACCATGAACACAAGGTGTGTGCACCTTGCAAAAGCCTCTTACAAAATCACATGCTTGTGGAAGTCTATTGTTTGTCCCAAAGGTTAATGAATGGTATGAGAAAGAATGTTTGTATGGAGATATTATTAGACTTTTGGGGAAAAAAAATTATGTTTACAACTAAATATTTAGTTGTTTAGGATAAAAATGACTAGGGCTAGTAATGTCGTGTTAGATGAGTTGAAACAGACACCTTGTTGTTATGGACATGATGTGTTGTCGGATATGACTAAGTGGTTTAGGACAAGTTACCTCCATGTGGAATCTAAATGGCAAATCAAAAGGTGACTATATTATCTAGGTGGATGGGTGTGCATGACATGGCAATTAACAGTTTGAGTTAGCATTTGACGTGGCTAAATTGTAAAGTTACATTTATGACTATAAATTTGCCATGTTAACAATTGTATAATTATTATTGTAATTATTCATATGGCTAGTCTAGTGTTGTGACAGTTGTTGATACGATTAAACTGGTGATGTGGCATAGTCGTTCATGTGATTAAGTCAACGATGTGGCATCTTGGTCATATAACTATATTAGTGATGTGGCATATAATCATAGTCATTGATACAACTAGCATACAATGTGGTCTTAGTTGAATATATGACTACATTAGTGGCTAGCTAGGTTCTAAAATCTAGTTGCAAATGTAGTTGTAATGTTAATTTAATTGTTTATAGATTTTACGAATTGGGTGAAAGGAAGAATAGGAGGATTGTTTGGACTATCACACTTCTAATTATTTTGGATTACATACAAATATAAAATTTCAAGCCATATTCAAAATTAACATTATCAAAATTTTAATTATTCATGTTGTCATAGAGTTTAATGGGATACATCATAAAAAAATTGGATGAATTCTAAAAAGATTATGGACTTGTAATGGACTTTTGAAATGACAACACTATGCTTGTCACATAGAGAAAATGAAAAATGTGGACTCAAAAAATACATCAAAGTAGTGTCAAAATTAAAATTAAAGAATAAAGCATCATCAAATGAAAAACTTATTATTGAATTACATTGAATTTTTTTTACTATATATATTTTTAATTAATTGTTTTCTAAAATGACATTACTGTTATAAATTTTATGCTTGGGAGTCCATTTCACATTTTATTTTAAATTTTTTTGCATGGATTTTTTGATCAATCACATGTTTAAGGATATTCATAGGTTATCTTATTAATATTTATGATTAAAAGCATAGGGGATAATTATAGGGTTTATGGTTTGATAATTGTTAAAACTGCAAAAAAATCGTTAGTGTTAGATTATGGACTCTCAAATGCCACTTTTGAAACACTTAACCATGTTTTCGCCCAACTATAGGTATTTCATGGGTAAAACAAAATTACACAAAATTACATACAACAAATTGCACATTTTAAATTCAATACAATCAAAACAAAAATAATTTATGCAAGTGTGTGCACCTTTCTTTAACTAAGTTTGAATCCAATAACACAATACCAAAAATTGACATTTTGAACTTAATCATATGTACACAAGTCACTTTTAAATTTTGTCCCCCACGTATTATTGCACCCCAATTATTGTGCTTTCAAATATTTAAATGATGCCATAATGCAAATGTTCCAATAAGATTTCCCAATGTTGTCTAGTCAGCTATTTCATTAGGGTGCATAAGAGGATGATTAGAAATGTAAACCTTTTGTATATCTACTCAAAACCATAATTCCTCTATTGGCATACAATGGAACTTGTCTCTACCCTAAAGGCTATTAATTGACCCAATTGCAGTTTTCTGTTGTGCGTTTTTTGGATTCAATAGGACGACAACTTGTTGCATATGAAATTACAAGTATAAAAAACATACAAACATTGGATAAAATATTAGAATATTTACATTGAAAAAAACATTATGATGCATTTTGAAAGTGGGTGAAAGTCAATTTCAGTGGAACACTTCCAAAATAAAAATTTAAAAATCAATTAACATCTTAATGAACCATAGCAAATGCTTATGAGGTCAAGAAATTTGTGATAATTTTTTTGAATATTTAAGCAATATAAACATGTTGAACCACAAAATGGTAAATCTAATCTATATCAACAAAGAATTCATCCTTTTATGGGTCCTATTCCTTTCCATATAATGAAAATGTTATTGCTTAATGATTGTAATTTAAAGTGAATTGGAAAATTGATCAAAGTTTTGAAAAGCAATTGACATGTTTACTAGATGTGATCCAAGAATAACACATTTTGCATTATTTCTTCTAGGGGACAATATTTTTCCTCGTAATTCTTTTCCACTTGTAGGTGGTATTGTAGATTTTTGACACCCCTACCAACACAATAAATATGTTGAATAACTTAACACAACACCATGGATAACCAAAAACATTGAAAAATATCAAATGAAGGGGATTTCAACCTCAAAATTTATTCACTTGACCTACATTACAGGAAGTGGCTTGTCCCACAAGTCTAAAGCCCTTTGCTAGTGATTCCTTATTATGCCTTATATTTTGCACGAGAAGGGCTACACTTGTTTTTGCAAGTGAATTAAAACTCCTTGACCCATTTGTTAATTCATTCCATAATTCTACAACATTAATTGACACTTTAGGGTTTAAGGTCACCAAACCTTTATTCTTGTCTTGCATTGTTTAACATTGCTTAGATGTACCTAACCCATCTTTAACAATGCCATCTCCTTTCCCCTTGGAATGCATCTCTTTGTTTTCACCCCCATTGTGTACACAAAAATCCATGGTAAGATGGGCACCATCACTAATAAATAAGACAAATCCACCTCCAATATTCAAGGTTGGCTCCACCATTGGCGATTTTGTAACAAATGGTTGTTGCTATTTTAAAGTGGACTTAAGGTCAAATGGGGTGGCATTTGGTATTGGGTTTATTGCTTTACCTATGAAGCTCATGATCATGGTCTTGAAGTCAATTAAGATAGTGGCAGTATTTGTTGTGGAGAACAAAACATTAGACACCTTCCCATCCAACTGCATTTTTTTTTCTTCCATTTGTGCTTGATCTGTTCCATTTTTGCCATGCGAACTACTAACCTTCTATAAGCAACCTACATACCCCAATAATAGTTCATGAATTCACACCTTTCAACTAAAAAAATGTGCATGTACACACCACACATGAATTATAATAAGAAAACTTAATTTAACATAGATCTCCAATAACAAAGGCTAACACAAATGTTCAAAGCATGCCCTAAAAATCTAGAAATACCAAGCTATCACCATTTTGCCTTCAACCTTACAAGTTGGTTCCATACCATTTTAAACATTTGCACAAAAACACAATTAAAAGCCAATGACATTTTTCATAATGATTCAACTATTCACCTTTCAAACCACTATGCCAAAACATGGCAAATATGACTACACCCATGACTATGTAGTCCATATGGACACATCATTTACCTACTAGTCTTATTTTTGTGCTAATTGTAGAGTCATTGAATATTATATATATATATATATATTTCAACTTAATCTAGCCATTTGGTAGGTAGGTAGAAATAGGTAGGCCTAAGTAGGTAGGTAAGTAAGATCCTATTTATTTTTTGGTGAGAAGCCTTTTTTATTGGCTCATCACAAATAACATTTGCACTTTGAATATATTTGGTGCATATATTTTGTGTAGACCAATACTTTTTCACCTAATTATATAGTTTCCAAAGTTGAACTTATTGACAAAGGATATGGGATAAATTTACAACATTATCTCACATCATCCTTTGTCACATACAAAAGTACCTAACTTTGACCATTATTATCTTTTTCATACTTTGTCCAAATGAAATTTAAATTGAATTCATTCTTAAAGATTTTTCCAAGATCTACACATCTATAAAAGAAATGTAACAAAAATATAAAGCAATTTGACTAAAAATGCATTTGAATCTTCACTATTTCATACATTTGAACAAAAATGATATCTTGAAGATTTTTTTTCCCCCCATAAAACAACTTGTAAATAAACATATTTAAAATCAACATGGTTTTTTTGGTATGTATATACATGAGTCCTACCTGCCTACCTCTAGATAAGTAGGGTTATGAATAGGGTATGAATATATATAAATGTATATATATGATATTTTCCACTTTTTTAAAATACATGAATCAATAAAAATGGTAAAATTTTGTATTTATTATCATATGTTATATTTATTTATGATTATGGAAATATTTTAAATAAAATTTTTTAGCTATGAAACATATCATATTATTTTCAACATTTGAAAATTTTATACAAAGTATTAAAATTATTTAAATTTCATAATTATTAATTTATACACATATTTTATAATTTCATAAATTTTTAACATATTATATTCTGAGTATTAAATTTTAATATTATTTTCAATTTATTAAATTTGATTATATAGATATATAATATTTAAAAATTCCAAGTTCTATGACCAAATATTTTGATAAATTACTAATTTAGATCAAATTTAATATTATGTGCTACCCATCACATGGAAACATGAAAAACAATGCCATTTTGGGGCATGTGGATTTCTTTTGTAATTCATTAGATATCATTAATAAGAATATATCTCATTATTCAATTTCAAAAAATCCAAAACAATATGCAAGAATCTCAACTTAAATTTTTTAATTAAATTTTAAGCATCAAATTTTTATTTTATTTTATGTTTCAATAGTTTTGGCAATTTGTTTTCCATTTTTTGGCAATTGTTTTTCCCAATTTTTTTTAAAAACCATTATCCAAAAATTCACATGAAATAAATAATGACTGTAAGGCAAAGTTCTAAAAATTATAAGATATTAATTATTTACTTGTGCAATAATTACGTTTTTGATCATCTACAAGTTTATAATATGTTTATTAGTTACATCTGTCTACCTTCTAGTTTTTTCCCATTTTTTTTTGTTTAATGTTTGAAATCGTATATTATTAAATAATTATATGGTGTTCATGAATAAAATTTTTAATCACGTATTATTCTTATCCATGAAGACTTTTAGTCATGTAGTCATATCCATGGTTACAAAAATATGACTAGGCACAAAAACATTGCATATATGACTGTATGACTAGAAATGGTCACTAATCATATTTGTCAGAGTCATAGATGTTAAGATTTGGCATAATGAACATTCACATTTAGGTTTCAATTTGGAGGTTCTTACCTAGTTGTGTAGGTTTAACCAAGCATTAAGGAAAGGGTATAAAAGTTTTATCAAGTACCAAAGATCCACTTGTTTGATCTAATCCTTGGAATTTTGCTGCAAGCTCGCTAGCACCAAGGTTGCCTTGCCTCTTTTTTTTGTCAAGTCATAATCAAATACTTTCTCAAATGTTAGGTCAATTGGTTTGCAAATTATAAAGTGTTGTTTGCATGACAAAATCATTAAACAAACTAATCCAACATAAATAAAATAAGTACTTAAAACCAAGTAAAACACGTTTCCTACCTTCCTTGTTTGACCCACATGTGACACATTGATAACCTTGTTCTACGCCTTTAACATTTGTCTTGTTTTCTTTTCAGCTAGTGGAATAGTCCAATATTCTTTCAACCTTTCCCATTGATCAGGTTGAATGTTCATAAGGCATGTGGTTAAGCCTTGTGAGAACCTTGTTTTCAACTTGTTCCTTTCTCCCTTGAAGAACCTTTTTATTGCATTCTTGAACCCCTCATCGAAAAGTTCATTTTCAATATATTATTATTCATTGTCTATACCAACCTTAATTTGGTCAATTTGTTAAAATCCTACCCATCATAATGGATGATGCTTCCATTTAACATCCATGGAACCAAAATGCGGACATTGTTATCCCATTGATTTTTCCATCACACTACTAGGAAAGTGTGGTGTAGTTCAGTAGACTATTTAACTGTGGAATCATAAAAGTTAATTAAGTTCACTATAATTCACTACTTTTACCTTCATTGGTGAAAATGGTTCACTATATTTTATACATGTTTACTAAGGGTGAAGTTTGTTTACTAGCTTAAAGTGGCAGTTAAATCTTTTAATAACCTTTTACACTTTAAGCGGATATGTCCAATTGGTATTTGGAGGTTATGTTTCCGTTATTCCAAGAACCGCCCAGCATTTGTTCGGACATTTTAGGGTTTGCATGTTTGTCACATTGGGTTTGGAAATTTGTTCTTAGTGTGGTTTTTTGGCACTGCCAGAAGATAGAGATATTGAGCTAGTAGTCTGGAAAAGGGTTTGGTAGATTTGATTGGGGGGTGGGAGAAGTTTTGCTTCTGTGTTTTTTTGTTCGCAGGGAGCTAGTAGTAGCACTCAAGTGACGGAATCATTGCTTCTAAGAGCCTTTGAGTCGATGCTTCGGCACTAGCTTCGGCGACCATCGAGGACTTGGTAGGCCTTTGAATCACCTTGTTTAGATCTTTCAGCTGGGGGTTTGTGTGATGCAGGTGGAAAGGTTTCAAGTATGTACCACTGGGATGGTTGGATAGATATGTCAGTGCAGATTTTGTTCTGAAGTATCTAGATTCTCAGAATTCCCGAAGGGCTTAATGTTGCAACAAGAGAAACCTGAAATGCATGTGTGAAGTTGGAGTGGTTCAACATCTTGGGTTTTCATTTTCTATACTGTTGAAGATGCCCTTCCCATGACTATTGAGTGTGTTGAGGGAATTGTTGGCGTGTGCAAGTAGGTTCATGGTCACCTTTATAAAAGACTTGGTGACATACTCTTATATATTGTAATTTGGGGTCACTGAGTCTTATCTACAGTGAACCTGCAAGATTCCATATGGACTTTCAGTGGATGCTATCCTCAAACAACAAAATTGTTATAGCTTTTCATTTTGTGTCTCTGTTCACTCTCTCTCTCCTTGTTTGTTTCATATGGGATTTGCCTATCTCTTTGAGTTACCTTCTCTTCTGTTATGTCCTGCTGAGCTAGCCAGAATGGCTCAGTCATCCTGGTATTGTTTAATCTGTTTTGGGCAGACACAAGGGCTTTCAATTGAAATGATGCAGTGAATAATTCTTTATATTTTGTAAACTGAGGTGTTCCCAGGCCAGCAGTTCATTCAAAAAGGACTTGCCAATGGGCTACGCGATGTTGGTTCAACTTTGTAAGCACATGTACAGCAGAGAATGTTGCTATTGACATTGATTCACTTGCACCACCTGTTCCTCTTCATTATGGCAGAATGGCACTGGGCAATCATTGAATACCCTTTTCCAGGCACCGGGTTTTTGGGTCTGCTGCTTCCAGTTCTTAGATGCCAAAAGCTGCAGACATTGTAAGAAGCTACTAGGCACAGGGCATTCTTTGGGAAATGAGAGATATGTTGGTTGTCTACCATCCAATGTTCAAGCATCTTAATGCAGCTGAGCCCTCATCCTTTCCATAGTGGAAGGCCCTCTACTTGGAATCTGTCTGGCAATGAAAGTTCCTGGTGAACTGGAGATGACAGAATAATATTGTCTTTGATAAGCTACTCCACTATAGCTATGGGATGGAATAAGCTGGTTTCTGGGGCCCTCAGCATGTGGAGCTCATGGCGACTTGGCTGAAGGACAAGCTGTTATTCAGGTGGTAGCAACTTCAATCGATTGTTGATCTAGACCTTCATAAAATCCATGTTCCCTCATCACCCCTAGAAACACAAACAGTTTGTGCCCAGGCCATATCCACTAGTGCATTTGGGTGTCAGAAGACACAACAGCAATGGGGATTGAATTTTCTGAGTTTCTGAAATGGTAGAGGATTTATGGGCACTTGATCCTTATTCTTGAGTGTTTCATACCCACTGAACCACAGTGTGCTTGCATCATGATTGGAGTATGCTCATTTTTCAATCCTACTGCAGTGCTTTCTGAAGAAGTCTCTAGGCTCACATTGAATTGTCACTGTTCTTCAAACAGCTCCTCAGTATTTGTTTCCTTTCTTCCTTTAGGGCTAGGGTGCTTTTTATGTCATGGTTTTTTGTTAGAACTGAAGTCTGTGTAACCTAATTATCAGATCATCTCTCGATTTATTCAGGTTCACTTAGATCATAAGTACGAAGAAGTTCTCAGTACTTTTGAAGATGGATTCAGTGGGTGTTGTATATTGCTCTCTCATGTAGATTGAATGGTTGTGGAGAATGTGATGGACAAGGGAAGTTGCAGTGATGTGCTTGTGGTGCTCCTTGCGGATATCGGGATATTGAAGTGGACATCAATTCCAGGTAAGGGCTTCAAAACATACCAGTTTCTTCTTGATACCACCAGCACACTTTGGTTCACCAGTTCATCATCAAGTTTCAACCTTTAGATAAAACTTCCCTGGGCTACCAGATTTTCATGAGTCACCAATGTCCAAACCCAAGGACTTTATCTTAGTTGTTGAGATCATTACAGTGAAACAAATGCAATGAGTGCGTTATTCCTTAACAGCAGATAGCTGGTGATTGGTTGGCATTTGCAGGGAATTCTACTTAGTCTAGCAGCACCTAACTGCACACATATACCAACATTTTGTTGGAGGTGGAAGTTCATAAGGAAGATTGTTGTAACCAAGAGAGCAAGTCCTTTAACTTGTGCAAACTTTGGTCAACCTGTTGGGAGACCGACCCCAAGTAACCTATGACCTCCAAGGATCATTGGACCTATGACTCTATTAGAACCAAACTAGATGGTAAGCAAAACTATTTATGTTGTTTACAAGGATTGAAGTTCTCTTTAGGGGTTTGATTACATTGCACTTTCTGAATAGAGTCAAAAAAGTGATGTAGTTGGTGTAGAAAGCTAGTTGTGTGCATGCTATTTTCACATATGTTAGTACTAAACCCTAGTTATGTGGCACTCACTTTTTTAGCATAAATTGGCACAATTTGTGGTTATCACTTATGGGGCAAACATAGCTGAAAAGTTGGAAGCCTTTCCTTTCCCTTTCTTATTTCTTTATAAGAATTCATTCAACAGAAGATATTTCACATAATGTTTTTGATTGTCTTAGAAGAACTAACATCAAACATCTCGTGCATTGGGTGTGGCTTGGTTGTAGGGCTGAGAAACTAATGGTGGGTAGTCTGGAATGGACTTATCTTGGCCATAACTGTTGACTATGGTTCATCTACAAAATAGCACTTTGCATATAAACATAATAGGTAACCACTACATTCATATTATTGTTGGGTATCCACATTGTATTTTATTTCCATTCTCAGATTCAACAATATGGACAGGAACTAATACTCATTTGAAATGCATTAGGGTTTCCTTCACAAACTTTAAATGTGGCTTACACCCATGGATTCTCATAGTTGTATTTACAATAGCATCCAACAATGGAGTTCATGGATGTGGTGATCCTTCTCATGGAATTATTTCTAATTGGTTAATCAAACACTTCGTGAGTTTTATGAGATTGGTGATTTTCAAGGATTAAGTGGTCTATTGCAGATTATATAGTTGTGACAACTGGCCAATTGGAGCAAGCAGTTGGAACTAGATGGTAGTTTCAACTTGCAAGTGTTGCATTACTTCTGTTCTTTGGCTTTCTAGGGGTCAACAATGCACCAATGGCAAGTAAGCTTGACTAAAGTAGAACACCCTATCACCGCCATGATATAGATGATGAGTGTCTAGTTCAAGTTGTTACCTGAACTTCAGCAAGGCTTTCTCTGCCTCTGCAATTATCTACCCACCACTCTCACCTAGTTTGTTTAGTTACTTTTGTGTAATGAGGACATGGTAAATTCACATATTGGTTAAAACCAAATGACATATTTGTGATATAAGACTGATCCAATGTGATGTTGTATTCATGTTTGGATACCTGATCCCTAGTGAAAGTCCAACACTTCATGGTTGACCATGATCTCATGTGAAGCTTGCTTGCAGGTTGAGAAAAAGGTTGTACACCTTTGTGGTTAATATGCAAAGAAAGCCTATATTGTTCAAGGGGTTTCAGACATTGTGTTCTAGGAGGTGGGGCAACCAAGGTGATGCTCATAATTGCCAGGTCAGTAGTCTTGTTAGAGACTTGATTTAATGTGCAATGCAATTGTACAACAGGAAGTAAAATCTCTAGCCAGCATCTTTACATAGTCATGAATCAGGTCTGAGATACAAGTTTGGGTATGAGGTTAGATAATATATGACCAAATACATTGTACACTAATCAAATTGAGATGGTCTCTTTCCATTGTTAAATGTATGTGGTGTTGGCTCAAGCCAGCTTAGGTGTATGAACAGGTTACATATGATCACAAGGCAGTGCTTGCAACACAACCAAATGGGTCAATAGGTTGGAATTCTCTTGGAAACATGCAAGTTTGTTGCATTCTTCATCTTTTTGTGCTAAAACATAGTTGTATTTTATTCAACTTTCCCGAAGGCAAGAGGCACTTGTTTTAGTTTGATACTATTGAAGATCCACACATGAGTGAAACACAAATATGACCTTGTTTATTCAATTTGGTTTTTTGTCAAAGTACACATGCACTTGTCTGTCTATGAAGCTCTTAATTCTTTTTTGTTGTTTCTCTTGTTGTTTTACATTGAGTAGTGCCATGTGCTACTTCTAAGTATCTTGCATAGGAAATCCCAATCAACCAACCAACCCATTGAGAAGCTATGGGTACCATGTGGGTACATGTTGCTTACACTATACATGTTATTGACTTGGGTCTTAAAATGACTTTGTCCCCCTTGCAGGCATGGATTGAGGGAAGGTGGTTATTGATGTTGTGTACTCAAACATGGGTTGTTCACATTGTTTTAGCCCTTGAAAAAAATGCTACAATAAGCTATTAATTGAAGTGAAGGGGCTGTGGCCATTCATGTAGTACTTGCATCTACACACAAGAGACCCCCACCCTGGCTCTGTTGTGTCGCCTGAGACGTTTATTCTTTGACATCAATGTACACTTATTTGTCATGGTTTTTGGTGCTTCTCTGTGCTTGATGTCCTCTCTGGATGGTCTCTATGCATCTTGTCTTGGCATCTTTTGTTTGACTATAGCCCACTGACTACTCTCCATTAGCATTCTTGGCATCCCCTCTGTATTCTTCTCGTAGTCTTCATTGTTGCCAAGGTTGTTGCATTGCCATGCTCTCTGTCCTTCTAAATTACTGTTTCTTGCTGTGCAGCAGGACTTTCAGAAAAAGACTTCATGTTTGAATTTTACTTTGTTGAAATTGGCATACTTGCCTATACTAAGGTTTATCTGCAAATTGGAACTAGGGTGTTTGATGTCAAATGGTATGACTGCCCCAAAAAGTTTATGTGCAATAAAAAATTGCTTCCTTTCATGAAGGTGCTAGGAAAAAAAATTCAACTCCTGCTTTGAATCTGGTTCAAAGATGTATTATGCATATCTGTCAATGCCATCACTCCTGTCTAGTAAGTGTGTTCATGACCCCATTGATCACAAAATGCTAAAAAAAATTCTTTTGTGCAAACAGTCACATAAGTTAGGGTTTCATCTCAGATCAAATTTTTGACAAGACCTAACTTGAATCCACACAAAAATGGAGTTTCACAGGGTGCTTTTCATTCCAAACATTTGGATTTTGGAGTCCGATTGTTGCTGTTGGCAGGCCAACCTTGAACCATGCTGATTGGCAAACAGAGGTACATGCAATCCTCTTTATAGCTTTGGTTCTTGTCTTGGTCTGTGTGGTCAAGTTCTGCATGGAAATTGGTCAAATTCCAATCTTTCTACACAATTTTAATCTGTTATCTGTAAATGCAAACAATTTTTCTTAGCTTTCAACAAGTTAGAGGAAGTTTTATGGGGAAGCGAACTGATTGTGTATGCATGTAGATAATTGATTATGCACATTCTTTAATGACATAAGTTATTATTCACATATGAGTTTTGTGAAATTTGGTGCTAAGCTGTTTGTGGGAGTTTACCCTTTCAACTACTTGTGAATTAGCGAAGTAAATTTGGCAATTTGAACTATGGAATTCACTATGTGGGTGCAGGGGTGTGTCAGGTCGACAAGGTATGACCGTCTTGGGCAAAATACATGTTGTACCGAAACCCATCAATTTACCAAGTCAAAGGTGTGTTGTGCACAGTGTATGTTGTTGTGTAGTGTATTCTTTACATGTTGCATGTGGTGAGGTTATATGCAGTGTATACATGAGAAAAAACTGTCATAACGTGATGCATTCATTGTGGTGTTATAGGTTGGAGAATCGTGGTCTTGATCCTAATGTGGAAATTGTCCCCAGGTGAAGTACTCTTAGTTTTTGTTACAGCTAAGGATGTCTAAATGCAAAGTGTTCCATATGATAGTCAACCTTCCATTTTCTTGTTTGTATACCTCCATGGCAAATATGTTGTTTGCTGAACAGTGTGACCTCTTTGATATGGATCTGGTGCCTTAGATGTGTAAAATCAAGTGATATATCCTGTGGAGGTGGAGGGGTATTGATATGGATCTTGTGGCAAATATTTGTGCAAGTGTTTCTTGGTTGGTCAATAGCATTGTAGAATGGATATGAGAGGACCTTCTAGCTAAACCCTTTTGAAGCATTGTTCCTGGTGTGGGACTTGCTATGATGAAGGAAAGTCCTTGTTGATTTCTAGATCCTTCTTCAACTGTGGCAAACTTGAGTGTTATTTACATGTGATTGGCCACCTATACAGGGGTAGTGTAAGTTGGGGATCGGTTGGAGGTCACCACCAACCAGCACCGGTGCTTGGGGGACTGCAGCACCAGGATCTTTTCCTCCTGTGACCAACAGTGCATGGGGAAGTAAACAAGGGTCATCAGCAACTGGCAGCAACAGTACTAGGGAGCAGCTGGAGCTTGGGGTGGTGGAGGGAGTCTGCCCCGCCCTGCATCAACTGGTAGTGGCACACGACCCTCTTCAGCAGGCAGCATCAGACAAGGGGAGCAACAGCCAGACACACCTACACCTAATAGCAGCTCAAACCCTCCATGGGGACCACAACCTACATTTGGACCTGGTGTACAAGTCCAGACACAAGTGCAATCTCAGGCATCAATTTCACGGCCGCGCAGTGCAGACACATTACAGGGGGGTCCTTCACTATTTGGGTTTGGGGATTCCTCTGTAGCAGCTCTGGCTCCTGCTCCAGCATGGAGTGGTCATGCAACAGTTGGCAGATTAGTATGCTTATTATGTTGCTCATATTTATTCTTATGATTTTGCTTCTATGAATTTTGGATTAGTTCCTCCCTCCTTAAATGCAAGACTAGTCTACTTAGTAGTGTGGGAATTACTTCTCCAGGTAGGTTTTTGGTGAGGGATGGGGCATTGGCAAATTTGCCTGAGAAGGTGATTTGTATGGTGGACATGAATCTTGGGCTATAGGGGCAGGCAGATGAGCCTCACCAAGCATCACGTTTCAAATTGATGAAACTGGAATTGGAAACTGAAATACAGTTGTAGAGAGGTATGGGGTATCATAGAGTCCAGTGTCAATTCTCCACCTTTTCATGTCCACTTAGAGCAAATGTATGGAAGCTTGAAGAACTATGTTGCATTCAATGGAATACATTAGAGTAGATGCTATCTTGTAGTGATTGCAGCTGTACTAACTCCTGAAACACTCCCCATTAGCTAGGTCTGAAGATTTTTTTCCCTTTGCTTCACAAATTAGGGTCTTCTACAAATGTTATGTTTTCTTATGATGTTGTGTTGTGAAATGTTGCTTTGACTGATTTGATTACACTGGAAGGTGTCATTGCTTGCATGAAAGGCTTAAGAAATAAATCCAAGTTCATGGTTTGGTGATGGTTGCATTGTATTCAGAAGCATGTGACAATGTTTAGACCATGGTGTGATGTGCACCTTACAGGTGGTTGCTCTAACAAATGATTTTCATTCTGAGGTGGCTTCTAACAATTCCTGCTTAGTGTTGTGTACTTGAGGTGATTAGATGTCAAATATGTTGGTTTTCAACTTTGCTAGTTGTATAATTTGTGGTAGCACCGGGCATTAGTGCATCTCCGTCAGAGGACAATTTGCGCTACTTTAATGTCATGATTGTGGGACCATCACAGTCTCCATATGAAGGTTTTGAACTCTGGTTCTTATTCACTTCATGGTTTGTTGAGTTCATTATTCTTTTGGTTGCAAAAATCTTTTGGTCATGGTGATGTTTGCTTGCATTTCTAGTTTGAATATGTTTGCTTTCATTCATTACTTGGATTCCATTTAGCCATTTCTTTCTCTTTGCTTCTTTTTTATAGTGTTCAGTGTGACTGTGGTGAAAAAATGTGTGAGGAAGTTTATGGTTATTTTACAATCTTGTTAGAACAATTGTCAATGTTCATACGTGGGGTGTTCAAGTTGGAGCTTTTTCTACCAGAAGAGTATCTAATGGCAACGCCAAAGGTATGTTGGAATTGTGCATTCACACAGGACCACATAATTACCTGCCTTGGCCTTTCTACTATGTTGGTGTCTCTATAGCTGTGAAGGATGATGGGTGTCAGCAAGAGCATGCCATCTTGCATAAGGCCCAAGGCGCAGTAGCAGAAGTATCATCGGTGTCGCAACCCTACTTTGGCCAAGTGTGCAGGTGAAGCCCAACACTTGGAAAAGGTGGGGATTTGGAGTCCTTCGGGACTCCTAAATGTTTAGAGCTCAACAGCAAGGGGCAAAACACCTTGCATTGAGGTGTTCTTGGTGTCGTTGGAAAGGTCTTGAAACGAAGATATCGAAAATGCCTTTGCATTCTCGAATTCGACATCTGTATCCCAAGTTATGGGCAAAAGAAGGGCCGGGAGTCAAATTGGCAGTTTGACTCCCGACCACTAAAAGTCGGGAATCGACCAGCTCCCAATGTCCGATTCGGGAGTGCGATACGTCATTGAAAAGATGTTGACGAGGGCTACAACTTCGGTTTAGACCTTGTTGCGATCGGAGGTTAGGGCGAGGAGCTATGGCCTCTCAAAGTCCCAGGAATTCGAAACCGAGACACTTGGGTGGATTTCGAGACTCCAACTTGGGAGTCCCGGGAAAAAGAGCCATTTGGGTGTAGCCTCAACGGGGCGTCGCAGAGTGTACTATATGGGGGATGGTGGTGGCATCCCCCGAGTCCGGTCCGTGATGAGTCTTGTGGTCCGAAGTGCCCGTGACTTGTCCCAACACCAAAGGGTGTCCCGGAAAGTGATCTAACCACTTGGGTGGTTTATTTTGATGCAGAATCTAGCTTGATCAAGTAATACCTCTTCCTAGTCTAATCCCTGGGCTCCTAACTTGACCCTCTACCCCTTTCTAGAGTTGAAAGCCGGAAGCGTGCCTCCAAGTCCCGACTTCCGCAACTTGACTTTGTGAAACCCTCAAGTTGGTTTCACCCCGTGACTTGGGAACGCATCAATCGGCATCACAACCCAGCAAGCCTTGGTGTTTAAAACCATGGAATAATCTAGCTACCCAGCGACGACCACACCTTTAAAATACAAGGACTGCACTAGATGAAGCAGCCCCATTGGGCACGGCGTTCTCATAGTCTTACATTAACCATAGTGCATCTAATAGAATCAATGGTGATAGCCAGGCTGCAGACATTGATATGTTGTACGATGGATATTTTAGGGGCCTTTTTCCAGTTGAGAATGGAAGAAGCAATGTAGCAAGCACATCCCAGACAAATGAGGTTAGATGGTTTCCTGCTGATGGGGAGTTTGGTCAGACCATCGTGATGATGGTCTGGCACTTTGTGAGTGAGCTTGTTGAGGACTATAATTTCAATTCCTCTTATCCACCTATCTTCTCTCAATTTTTTTGTTTCACCAAATTTGTTTCACTCAAATTGTCCATTGTCATAAATTTATTGATGTGGTGTGTCTAAGCAGTCTAGGGCAACAAAATGTCATCCAAGGGTAGTGGTGACTCTTCACTTGTATAAATTGCGAGCACACTGAAAATTCAAACAAGGATCATCAAACCTTAGAAGTTTCTATGCATGTTTCTATACTTGTCATCTTGAGTTCTTAGATGGACACATGGAAATTACAAGATGAAAATATTATGGAGTTAATTACCCATATTTAATGGTTAACAAATGGAAAAATCTCCCTGAATCAACCAACCATAATTTGTGAAATAACTCTCTTAAATTAACTAAACACAATATGAAAAAACAATTTAAATTAATTAATCACACCAGGTGAAAAAACCCTCTTAATTGACTAGTGTTGTAGGTTAATTTAACTAATAGGTGTAATTTCCACTTGAATTTGGACATCACTTGTTTCCATCTTGTTTCACTGGCTTAATTGACATGTCCGTAGCAAGTAGTCCCTGGTCACTGGGGGGTTAACATGTTTTACCATGATTTCCTATAGTGAATTTGGCCTAGTTCACTCAAATCTTAGTGAAATACCTAGTGAACTTAGCCACATCTCCTAGTAGTGTCACCATTTGAACATTTCATAATTTTTCATAAGAACATTTCAACCCATCGCTTTCACTAGAAGAAATATTAAAATATATGACTAAGTTTATGACTAATATTCTAGTCACAAAGGACAAAAATGACTAATAACCTTAAAGTCATTACGGCTGAATCGTAAAAAACAATAGTCGTTTAGGACATGATGTGGCACATTTCATTCATTAATCATAAATGACATATGTGAAATCATTGATCATAAATGACATATGTGAAATCATTAATCATAGATTATTAATTTATTATTATTATAAATTATAATAATTGATATTAATATAATGTAAATAATAAATATTTTTTAATTTCCATTATTTTTAATTTCATTATTTTTCATCCAATCAATTGTTGACACGTGTCAACACTTAAATTAGGTTGAAAATTAATCTCAATGGTTAAGTAGACCACCTAATTTACCTAGGCAATTAATTAGATATGGAATATTTGATCAATATTCCATTGTTGACCGCAACAATGTCATTTGTGAAATTTAATTCTTTTACCATCAAACCACCTCACTTGTTGTGTAAACAATTTAATGTTTATATTATTTAGACCATACTTCATTTAAACATTACACAAAACCTCAAATTTGATGATTCATATCTTATTCATAAATTGTCCAAATTAAAAAATTAAAAACTTATTCATAAATTTCCTTCAATAATGTACACAGTTTATATATATATATATATATATATATATATATGTAAAAACGTGAATTCATTTCAAAAGAAAAATAATTGAATTTTGTTATTGAATAATATTTCAATGACCATTTTTTGGAAAAATATAATTCAAACACATGATTTGTGAATGGAAAAACCTTTGTGGGTAGTACAAGAATAAATAACATATATCTTTCAGATCTTACACCTTCATTTCATTTATGAATTTGTATTATACAAACTTTCTTCCAATATATCATAATTTTATTAATAATTTTTAATTTAGACGTGTGAATCCATAAAATTTATCCACATGAAATATTTATAAATGAATCACAAGTCAATTATAATATCTGAATTTATATATATAATAAATGATTGTATATTAACCATAATAAGTTGATTTACAAATTTAATTCAAATATTTTAATTATAATTTAAAATAAAGATTAATATTAAATATTGAATAATTTTATGAAATTATAAATTTATGAAATTTTACACATGTATTTTAATATAATTGAGTAATATTCATTTACATACATATAATATATAAAGTTTTTTTTGAATTGATGATAAATATTTAATGTAAAAATAAATTATGTATTTACCACATTTTACATTTCTATTTTATTTTAAAATTATAATCTAAAAATTTATTTTTTAATATATCTTTTTTATTAGTAAAATTTATTTGAATCAGTAATGATTAATATATTCATATAAACTATTTCTAATTCCATTAGATATCAAGTATATTCAAGAAAAATATAAATAAAGGTTTTATATTACTTATGTGTATAATATTAGTTGAAATCAGTTCCCTACATGTTATAATTTCTTATGTGTGAACTTATATTAATATATCATTTTTGAATCATTGTAAAATAATTTTATGATCACAATATCACTACTAGAATCCTATCATTTGCAACTAATCACTAGGCAAGCGACATGCAATTGGCTATTGTTTGCAACTAACATGCAACTAAATGTGTACAACATGGACATGTTTCATAAAAACAATGGCCTAAACTTATAATACTTAAATTACCATACTTAATATATATGCATAGGCTATATGTAATAATATTATGTACCTCTAGAACTAAGGTTAACCCCATGCTAACTTAGGTTAGCCTAAATAACCTAGGTTAAATAAACAAAACATTTAAACTAATCATGGCTAGATTAAGTTAGGCTAAAGCAATTATGGCTAATCTAAATTAAGCTAAATTAAAGCAAGTTATATTAACCATTGTTAAATTAACCTAAACCAAACTAATTATGGTTTAAATAAATTGCACTAAATTGAAATAGGCTAAACTAACCATAGTTAAATTAAATTAGGCTAAAATTAACCATGGTTAAATTTATTAGGTTAAACCAATTATGGCTAAATTAAATTAAGTTAATTAATTATAGTTAAACTAAGTTAGGTCAAATTATTTATGGCTAAACTAAATTAGACTATATTAATTATGGTGAAATTAAATTAGGCTAAATAAAATTAGGTTAAATTAAGTTAGACTAAAATATTTATGGTTAAATTAAATTAGGGTAAGTTAATTATGGTTAATTGAGGTATGTTTATTCTAAATTCATGTTTTGATATGTGAGTTAATTAAGTTTTTGCATTTTATCTATCAATTTTTTTTTGAAGTAGAGCCTAGTGGCATTCAATGGTGTAGTTGTCTAAAATGTTCATGTCCGAAATCCTGGTGCCCATGACATTTACACTTTTTTTCCATGATGGCTATTGGGCAAAAGCTACAAATTTTGCAATGTGTCATGTTTCTATTTTCATCCAACATAGGTGGAAAGATAGTGTGTGATTTGAACATGTATGAACTATTTATGTTAACATTTATGTTTATAAAGAATGTTCTTTGTGGAATTGAATGGGTAGGTCTTCACTTCTCTAGCCTATTTTAATTTTTGGAATGTAGTGTTAAGCTTAACACCATTTGATGGAGGATATTTAAGGTTCTTGAGAAAATTGAACTTGACAATATACCCCTCACAAATAGGTGTGCTTCCAACCATAATTTATATGTCTTGTTATGTTTGGTTTCATGGTTTGTGCACAATTTGGATACTTTAACTTGCCCATAGGAAGCACCTTATATTAGTGCAATTACTTTGTCAATTTTGCCTTCTTTGGTGTTGAGGAACAATGGTATGGAGATTACCAGTTTCACATGCAAGTAGGCAACAACAAAGAGATCACCGGATGTGGGTTAGAGAGGAAAAAAGGGCTAGGAAATTGTATGGGTTATCAAAAATATGGTGTCCTTATGGGGCAATGCAAAGAAAGGAGATTGTGTAAGTTGGCTATAGTGAAAGACCACCTCATATAATATGGGGAAAAACCTAATTTTCCATTGTGGAAAGGGCCTAGGGAACAGGATCCCTCATATGATGAGTGGGAGGAGGTGTTTAGAAACCAAATAAGGTGGGAACATACCATGGAACTTGATTCGAAAGTGGACATTCAAGGTATGCTGCAAAATAGATTTGAACAAGTAGATGATTTTTAGTTTGAAGGGCTTGGGGAACTTGATCATCATGACCTAGATGGGGTTGGAAATTATGTTACCATGGATATAATATATGAACAAGTGCAATGGGAATTTCAAACTATTGTCATTATTCAAAATGAAGTGTCAAATGGGTGCAATAGTTATATTGATGAAGATGAACTAGTTGGCATAGATGAGCAACCTTTGGGAGATGGCAAGAACGTGGATGATGCAAGAAGGCATAGTGCATTCGACCCAACAATTTAAAAGATGTTGTGGTAGAATTTTACAAGGGCTTGAGTTCAAACAAATTGGTTGCAACCATATTGTTGATGAACTTGTGTACAATTCATGGAGTGACCAATAAATTTTGTGATGAATTGTTCACATTATTACATCATCATTTGTTACTAGTAGACAATTGTTTGCCTTTCAAAACCATGTTGCCAAATCGTTAACAAGAAATTGGGGTTGGATTGTGTCAACATCCATGCATGTGTAGCAATATGTGTGTTTTACAAGAAGGAGCTAATTGATGAACTATAGTGCCCTAAATGTGGAAGTTCTTGATACAAAGATGAAGAGAATAAAACATACCCTTTGAAAGTGCTTAGGCATTTTCCCATCATCCAAGACTTCAAAGGATGTACAAAACACCTTACATTTCAAAGTTGATGGTTTGGCATTCCAAAAATCATAGCTTAGATGGATTGGTTTGCCATCCTTGTGATTCAAAGGCGTGGAACCATGTTCATTTTATGTGGCCTGATTTAGCTCAAGAGCCACAAAATGTCCACCTTGGTGTTGCAGCAAATGGTGTAAACCCTTTCAAACTACGTAGGTCAATGTGGTCTACTTGGCCTGTGTTGCTTCTAAACTATAACTTACCACCATGGTTAACTACAAAAACATTCTTTATCATGCTAGTTTTATTAATGCCAGGAAAAGAATCCATCACATTTGCCAATTTTGATACATATCTTTAACCATTCTTGGGCCTAGTGCCATGAGACCACGTATTTGCAACATGGGTTACCTTATAAATGTGCATGATGGGTAAGGTATATAGGCACATTTGCAGCAAAGTGTGAAACCCTATTAACATTGATTCTCTTCGCCTAAATGTTGCCATATCTTTAAGTTTGTTGGAGATGGAATTCCCACCATCTTTTTTCAGTATCATGATGCATTTAGTTCTTCATCTTGTTGAGGAATTAGACATCTATGGTCCAATGGCCACAATGTAGATGTACCCTATAAAATGGTACATGAAAACCTTAAAGAAATATGTCCATAATATGGCATGACTGGAGGGACCACTGGTGGAAGGTTATGTTCATGATGAGTGTCTCGGTTTTGTCACTGAGTACTTAGAAAGGTTTCAAGCTATAAGAATCATAATTTGGGATGAGGAAGAAGAAGAAGGTGATTTTTGAGTTGAAATTGAAAGGGGAGTTTCAAATTTTACTTTGATTCTGACCTTTTGTGACATGGCCCATCAATATGTTCTAATGAACATTACAATCATGGTTCCATGGTTAAGGTCAGATTGTAAACATTTGTTAGATGTATTTTTTTATAACTTATGAAAATTTTAACTAACTTGATACCTTTTCATCACATTGTGCCTAATTTGATATGGTTGTTTTGCTTATTGTTTGTAAGAAATGGGAAGAATAACAAGCCATTAATGGGTATACATTCCCTTCATTCCCAAATTGGATTTTCGGTGTTGTGTGAACAAAAGATATAGATCCAAATAATCCTAATGACCATGATTTGATGTTGTGCATTGAACCTAAATTTTCAACTGTTGCAACCCCATTTTGGGCTAAGTGTGAGGATGAAACTCACAGTCCCAAAAGTGGGGACTTGGAGTCCTCCGGGACTCCTGAAAACTCAGAGCTCAATTGCAGGGGTCAAAACACCTTGCATTGGGGTGTTCTTCATATCAATGAAAAGATCTTGAAGTGTAGATGTCCAAAATGGCCTCGCATGAGTCATTTGGACATCTGTAGCCTAAGTTATGGGCAAAAAAAGGGTCAAGAGTCAAACTGACAATTTGATTCCTGACCACTAAAAGTCAGGAATCGACCTCTCTCTAACGTTTGCAGAAGGAGTGTGACATGGCATGGGAAAGATCTCAAAGAGAGCTACAACTTTGGTTTAGACCTCACTCCAATCGGAGGTTGGAGCCAGGAGATATGAGTTCCCAAAGTCCTGGGAGTCCAACCCGGGACGGTTTCAAGACGCCTCCTTGGGAGTCCCGAGAAAAAGTGCCATTCAGATGTGGCTCCCACAGAGCAACGTAGAGAATACTATATGGGGGAAGGTGGTGGCTTCCCCCGAATTCGGGCCATGGTGAGTCAAGTGAGTCCAAGGTCGCCCGTGGCTTGTCCCAACACCAAATGGATGCAGAATGAGTTCTAACCAATAATTACAGATAGTGAATCTCAATGTGAATTCATTTTTTATGACAATTTATTTCAAGTATCTTGGAGATAAAAAAAGAGTTGTAACATTTCTAGGTTTTGATTGTTGTTTTACTTTGACATTCATGAAAATTGTAAGTGACCTCCATGGTCTTTCATAGCATTAATTTTCTACTAACTAAATTAATGAATTCTTCAATAACAACAAAAAATAAACTTTGAACAATATCCACATGAGTATAATTAAAGTCATTGACATTTAGGTTCCACATGGTTGTTATTTACATATGTGGAAAGAAAATAACTACAAAAATGACTAAGTCATTTTTAGGGTCCATGTGGATATAAATTACAAGTTGTTGGGTGCCATGTCATATTACCAATAAATCCACATCACATGCATATGACTTAGATGTGACTAAAAAATAACTATATTAGATTACACATGTACATAATGGACATTTCAACTTTGTCACATCACCAAAAGTTGTTGTTTAGTTGTTCTAACTTTACATTAAAAAATGAACACATGTGAACACATGCTCACAACAAGTTAAACATCCATTCCAAGAACAAAACATATTCTTGAATGTATAAATTTCATTCAAGTATGTGTTAGATATTTTTATAAAATACAATTTCATTTATTAGTTGTAAGATCAACTAGATTATAACAATAAACATTGCCACATGGAGTGACTAATTGTAAATATGTTTCTTGAGTTGTTTAGGAACATTAACATTAGTAGAAATTGGCCAAAATGTAACTATTATATTTGTAACTACATGCGACTATTAGTTATTTGCAACTACATTTGAACATTTTTGCAACTATTTCTTGTGTTGGTCATATTTGTGACTATAGTGCAATTATTTAAGACTATTTTGGTGTTCATCCTTCCCATGTGAACAACATTTAATTTAAATTTCATTCAAAAAGAACAATTTATGTCCCATTAATTACAAATGTGACCAATTTAGTTGTAACCTTATGAGTATACAAAGGTATATTTTGTGAATTCTAAAGAATATAATTGAGTGTATTAGGATTTATAAATGTATATTTTGAGTATATTAAAATTCTATCCAAATTTTATTATTATATTTCTTAAAATTATTACAAATGACATTTTAAATTATTTTATTAAATATTATATTATATCTATATTAATTAAATGAAATTTAAAAATTAATATATTAATATACTATTATTAAATTATTTTCAAATGACTAATGTTTTTATTAAGAATTAATTCTTATTTATTTAAAAAAATGAAAAAATTAATTAAAATAAATCATAATAACTATAACAAATGATGTATTAATATATTATAATAATTATAATAAAATAGTTAGCTTGGGATAGGTTTTAATTATATTATCAGAAAATAAAAAAATAATATTCAATATTTATAATTATTAATTATTAAATACCAAATATTTCAACTATTATATAAATTTATTTGGTTATGGAATAATAATTTATGATTTATAATTTATTAGTTAATTAAATTGGTTGATGGATTATTATAGTTTATATATATAATTAAATATTGTTACTATTTATTTAACTAATTAATTAATTAACTCAATAATCATAAGATATTGATGATTATTAATATAAACAATTTGTTAGTTGGATAATTTATAAAGTGAATTAGTTAATTAGTTAACTAGTTAGTTATCATTTACCTATTTAATTATACACTTTTCAAGATGAAAATGAAAACCAAAACATATTGAATAAAAATTTTAGTTGTAAGTGGTTATTTTGGGTTAAGGGTTACGATTTACAACTAAATTTTTTATCCCATATGTTTAGGCTTTCATTCTCATCTTGAAAAGTATATAAACAAGGTGTTTTGTCTCACATTTGCATGTTTAAAAAGATGGGCATATGGGATGAGTCAATAAAAATGACTTAACCCAAAATCAAATATAAATATTCATGTATTTACATCTAACTACTTACTTCCTTAACTTACTTACCTATTTTTTTACTTGCCTACCAACCTTAGTAGGTTTCTTGGCCTAGGTAGGTAAATAGCTCTTATCTAGAAAGATGTTTAACTTAAGATGGGTAGGTAGGTATACATGTAAGTAGGTACCTAATTTAACCTACATACCTAAATATTGATTTAAATTTAATTTGAAAAAATTCAATTAATATGCCATGTGACAATTTCTATTGCACCACATGTCACAATATAAACCATCCAAACATAAAAATTAAACATTTAAATTTTTTTCAAAATAATAATATAATATTTTTAATTATTAAAAGTTGGGACATGTGGCAATACATAACTTGTTCCCATTATTCACCAAAAAAGTCGCATCTTAATCGCAAGTGATAATACATATATGACCAGTCAAAGATGAAGGCGTATTTGATTGACTTTTTCTTTTATCCAAAATTTGTTGTCATTTGCAACTAATGTCAATGTGACTTGTCCAATGCGACTATTAAGATTTTAGTTGCAAATGTCACTTGCAACTAAAAAATTGTCACATGGACCAATTATAAAATGGTCGTTTTCTATGAGTGTAATCAGGTTTAGGGTTTAGGGTTGTGGTTGCAACAACAAGAATTTTTCTATTGAGATTATTCAACTTCTGATATAGGAAAGTTATCTTTTTGTCTAAAGGAGCTAAATGACATAAATGAATGTCCAGTATAATGGAAACATTATGTTCTTGAAGAAACCAGATCCAAAAATGGGAAACCTTTAAAAAAGTTAACCCTAGTTTACATAAACACCTTTTTAGATGAATTCATTGAATACCTTAAGCCCAAGCTTCAACATTTTGTGAAACACAATTTTGTGGCCGGGTGGCAAAATAAACATTTTAAAACCAGTGTCAAATCTTCCAACAGATTAAATAGTTTTTGTAGTGGATTTTACAGAAAACAACAATTTCCAACTGCAAAATGAAGTGTAGAACATGCATTGGCACTTATATCATATTAGTATCTTAGTGCATATTACATATTAGTTTAATCTTGATTTTGATGGGTATGATGAGGATTCCAAGGTTTTGACCAAATATAACTTTTATGTCTTGGATGATCATTTTAAACATTCATTTGAATTTGTGTAACACTACTTCAAGCTACATTGGAAGTACATATTACACCAAGGATTTATACCAAATTGGCATTATGTTTGGTTTGATGGGTGCGCCAACCAGTTCAAGTCTTCAAAACCTTGATATTTTGTATCAAGGTACCTTAACATGATAGGTGGGTGTGGGATAATGTGGAATTTTTCAAGGAGTGGGCACGTTAAAGGACCCCATGATGGGGTAGGAGTTGTCATAAAGATTGAAAAAGTTTTTATTCCACTTGGAAAAGATGGTATTTTTTTATCACAGAAGTTACAATAGCAGGTATGAACATCACATCAAAAGTGGACTCCCAAAAAAGGTGTTGGGACCATTTCCAAACAACATCAATGAAGGTAAATTTGATAATTTCAAATTCCCATTACAATGTGAGGATCATATTTGGAAACATCTATAACTTACACTAGGTCATGATCTCATATTATCTTTTACAGTTTGTATGTTATTATCTTCTTTGGGCCATTCTAATCTTTATCATTTGACTTCATGTGACATCAATCCTTCCTTGGACTTGGTTATTTACTTTAAACATCATTTTTTTTCCTCTGATGTGAAAAGCAGAAATTTTACACCACCTTTAGTTTGTAGGGTAGAATATTCTCAATGGCAAGGAATGACATACGAGATGTGTAATAATAGCATGGCTTATATTATCCTAAATGACATTATTAAATAAGTACGCTTGTTAAAACTACTCTTTAAATTACAAGTAAGCTTGTATTAAACCCTAAACCTTAATAAGGAGCTTACTTGACCACTAAAGTTGATTAATTCACAAATAGGCACAAAAATAATCAAATCGCATTCAAATGTTATAAAAGCTTACTAGACATGTGCACTTCATACTTTATTTCATGACTAGAAATATTTTCAATAAATAGTACATAGACTTAATGAACAAATTTTGGATTGCACATAAAAATGTTGGATTTCAATGAGTATTATTGTGAAACAATTTTCATAGACATGAGTTCACCTAATATTCAAGAAGAATTAGACGAATGCATAAAAAATTAGCTTGGATTGAAACAACCCCAAATAATTTAGATACTCGGAAACAATATTATAATACTAATTTTTAGAATCGAAAATAATAGCTAGAATTAAAATATCAATTTTCATATTCAAATAACAATATTCAAAATTAAAATGTCCAGTTTTAGTTCCAATTAAAAAATTTCAAACTTGAAATATTGAAAATCCAAAATAATAATTTGTAATTAAAATTTCAAGGTTCAAATCAAATGATTATTTAAACCTTTGATGAAAAAATTTCAAAGTTGAAATATAAATTTTCATCTTCAAATAAAATAATTCAAAATTAAGATGTCCATTTTTATAATCAATCAATAATTTTTGAATTGAAATAATTTTTTTTTATTCAAAAATAATAATCTAAAACTCAAATATCAATTTTTAGATCAAAGAAGCTTTTTGAGTTTAAATAGAAAATTTCATATTGAAAAGTAAAAATGTCAAATTCAAATAATGTCTTAAACAATTGAAATGGCAATTTTTAGACTCAAACAGTAAGTTTGAGATTCAAATAATGTTTTTAAAGAATTAAAATAACAGTTTTCAGAATTGAAATATAATTTTTGAGATCAAAAATTTTTAATGTTTTAAAATTGTAAATTCAGAATTTTAATATCAATTTTGAGATTCATTATACGAACTATATATGTACATATGCATATTTAATGTACACAAAATAAAATAAAATAAAATAAAATAAATATATATATAGTTTTAGTACATACATAAAAATACATCCCTATGTCATTGTAAAATATGTTTACGATGCAACTAATTTGGTGACTATTGTGACTAATGGAACATATCAATGTATTAATGGACGAAAATAAAGCTAAAATTCATCCAACCAATAAAATGAAGTTTTCACTACTTGCATCATAGTTGTGAGGATGACTAAAATAGTTGAAATTTGGTTTTGTAGTTGCAAATTTTCCCAAATTTAGTCGTAAACAACTACAAGTCGCATGTAATTGCAAACAATGTGGTTACCTTTTGGCTAATTTTTACTAGTGTAAGTAACTTGAATGAATAATCACTTACAAACAAGTTCATATTAACAAAATTACTTTCATTTGAGTAAAAATATGCAAAACAATCAAAGTTATTTTCACTAAATCAGATAGACTAAATGTTGCACCTTTTTTACTGTGTGGTCAAGATTATGCCTTTGCAGTGTTTCCATCTTCCATGGGAGTTGAAAATTTGGCTTTTGCAAGGCCATAGATATCCACCACGATTTGTGCATTTCCTCCTCACACTTGTTAAATACACTTAGTTGAAGTTTAAAAGTGATATACAACACTAGTCATGATAAACATGCTTGCACGAAGCAAATCGAATAGCCCACACAAGAGAAAACCCTAATTCACAAAATGCACATTTTCCAAAGCAATCAATTTTTTTGAAACTAGTTCAACACTCTTAAGAGGGAGGAAGGGTTGTGGCTATAAACCTCTACAAAAATTTGCTCCTTTTAAAGACTTAACTATCCAATTTTAGACAGTTTTTTCATGTCGCCTACAAATGACAACTTTCTCTTCTAGAACACCAAGGTTATTGTGTGCATTTGTAGCTTCCTTATGAATCTTCTCAAACTTACGATTACTTTCATCAACTGCAGATTTATAATATTCAACAATGCCTTTTTGTGTTCCAATTTTTACATTCAATGTTTGAATGCAAGAGGCATTCAAGTGGGCCATGATCATGATGAATCATGGTGGATGAATGATGAATGATCATGATTCAAATGAACGATCATGGCATTAGGGTGGGTCAAAAGCAACAAATCAAGCTTGTTTTGACTAACAACCAACTAGTTTTTCCTATCCTCCATTAGGGAGGAAGTTCAAACATTGGTAAGGACCATGTTCTCTTTACCCTTCTTTTTAACAAGAAAGGCTTGTTCAATTGTAGTAAACAACTTTTGCGAAAATGTCACATATAACTATAGAATTGTTGATGGAAAACCTTGTTCACTTGCCTCCAGCATGGTCATGTTAGGCTCCTCATCAAAATGCTCACCTTCATCAAACATATCCTTAGACCCATTGTCGCCAACTTCACCCTTTGCTTTTGCACGTCGAAATTGCTTAACACTAGTCCATTCAACATTCGTTGCTTAGTTTAACTTCTTCCCTTTTTGCTCACATATAATGTTCCTTGCCATACCTAAAGTAATAATCCTAGATGCAAGGACATATGGTTTCTATTGAAAATCATTTAGAGCCTTTCAACTTTAACAATAAATTTTGGATCTAAACATTTTGTGTGTTGATGCCCATTTTTGTTCACAACGAGGCCAAAACATTTTTCAATCTCCTCTTTTGTGCAATCCCTTGGTAATTTAATCTACTTTGGGCTCATACCCAAGTAGCACAAGTTATATTTGTTTGCAAAATCTTTCCTTGTAAAGAAATAAGGTCCATCACTACTGAATAGCTTAGGGACCTTTGCATACAATGGTGTTGTGAAACCCTTCACATTGAGACACAAAGAGCTCTTGCCTTATTTTTTTACATTTTTCTTGATGTAATCATTGGGCCCACTTGTGGATGGCATTACACATGACATGGTAAGAATAATTTCCCTACAAAAAAAGTGATAGATGTTCAAGTTTTGCAATTCACAGACATCACACGAAAATGACATAGGTAACTCATGAATTGCACTACAAAGCCCACACATGAGTGTTGAAGGACAAAGTGCAAAAATTGTTGAACTCATCAACATTCCTAAACATGCCATGTAGGTAGGCGGGAAATTTTGTTGGAAATAAAATTCAAATAAAAATCCTAAAAAAAGAAAAATTGTGGACCCCACATTTACCATTTTGGGTCCACTTTAAAATGCAATCACCTTCATGTCCCATAAAAGATTATTTAGAGGTCATTCATCTGAATAATATAATAAAATGTATTTTATGTATAGATTAGTCCACCTTCCACACCTTATTATACAAACATAATAGGATTCCTTCCCATTTAATTTTAGATGAATCTAAATAGATGATTTGAAGTTATCGTTTACACTAGTAGAAATCAGCCAAAATGTAACCAGTCCATTTACAACTACATGCGACTTGTAGTCATTTGCGACTAGATTTGGGAATATTGCAACTACAAGATCAAATTTCAACTATTTTGGTCATTTTCACAACTATGATGCAACTATTAGAAATTTCATCCCATTGGCTGGATTGATTTTACATTTATTTTCATCCATTAATAGGTTGATATGTCCCATTAGTCGCAATAGTCACCAAATTAATTACATCCTACAGGTATTTTATAATGATATAACGGTGTATTTTAATGTATGTACTAAAATTATATATAATATGCATACATATGTATATTATTCATATAATGAATTTCAAAATTAATATTTGACCTTTGAATTTTTTATTCAAATCTGAAAATTGTTATTTTAATTGTTTAAAACATTATTTGAATTTTAGATTTTGAATTTGAACATGATATTTTCAATTTAAATTTAAAAAGGCTTATTTCATTTAAATTTTGATATTTGAATTCCACACTAATATTTTCGAATCCAAAAATTAGTATTTCAATTCAGAAAATTATAATTGATTATAAAAATGGACATTTTAGTTCTGAATATTTTAATATAAATATTAAAATTTATATTTCAACTCTGAAATTTCTTCATTTAAATTTTAAAATAATCATTTGATTTGAACCTGAAAGTTTAATTCCAAATTATTATTTTGGATTCTCAGAATTAATACTTCTAGTCTAAAATTTTTAATTGCGTCTAAAGATGGAGTTTCAATTTCAAATATTTTTGATTGATTCTTAAAATTGATATTTCAATTCTAGAAAATTTTATTTAAATTCAAAAGACTTATTTGATCTGAAAATTAATATTTGATTTCTACATTATTATTTTCAAATCTAAAAATCAATATTTCAATTCAGAAAACAATATTGAGTCTAAAAATTGATATTTTGATTTTAAATACTTTTATTTGAACTTGAAATTTGATATTTGAATTTTGAAGTTCTAAATTTAAATTTTAAAAAATTATTTGACTTGAGAATTGAAATTAATATTTCAATTCAGAAAATTATTAATTGAGCTTTCAAATGAACATTTTAATTTTGAATATTATTATTTTAATTTAAAAATTGACATTTCAATTCTGAAATTTATTATTTAACTTCAAAAAACTTATTTGATCTAAAATTTGATATTTGAATTCTGAATTACTTTTTTGGAATCTTTAATTTATATTATAATTCAAGAAATTATTGATTGAGCTTTAAGGATTTTTTCAAGTAGTGTTATCCATAGTATATAACTTTTATAAATAATTATAAATGATTATTTCTATTAAACCTTAATTACATATAATAATAATTGTTGTAACATAGATTTGTATATTTTCTAAATTTATGTTTTTATATTAGAATCTTTTAATTAATGTTATTAATGTGACATTACTTTGAAATCATTGCAATTACTTCATATAAAAATTAATTAGTATGTGCATAATTATTGTAACTTATAACTTCAAACCTAAATTAAAAATTTGGAAAACCTATAGTGTAGTTAAAATAATTATTTTACTGATTTTAATTTTACAAATTATATACATAATTTTTAAATTCTGTGATTAATCATCTATGATAAGTATTTTACAGTTATTTTAACGTAATTATGAAAATTACCATTATGTTTAGCAAATTATTTTATTTATAATTAATAATTTGCAATAGAAAAAAATTACTTGACCTATAATTTATTTTACAAACTAAATGTAATTATACAATAAATAATGTAATCAAGTGAATAATTTTTTAAAAAAATTCTTGTAAAAATTTACTTTCTAATAATAATTGTTAATCCATTACTTATAATTTTAACATAAATATTTAAAATAGTTATTTTTAAAATTATAATAATTAAATTAGTTTTACATTAATTGTATTATATATAAATTTGAACAAATTCTAAAAAATAATAAAATATTTGTAAATATCTAAAATATTTAATTATTTGTGAGTTATGTATTAATAATTTGTGAGTTACTAGATAGTTAGTTTGTTAAATATTAAGAACTTATTGCTTATTTAAGTAATTGATACTGAATACTGAATATTTGTAGTGTGTAATTTATAATTTAAATTCATCTAAATTTAATCATTATTAATTAAATGATTATCTAATTATCTAGCACTTGAATTGTTTAAAATCTTGAAATTAAGAAAGTAGGGCATGAAGAAAGTCTTGGAATTACAACTTAGTTTGTGAAGAAGTTAGAACTTCAAAACGTATCCCATATATTTGTTCTTCTTTCCTATTTTGAACACTATATAAACAAGGGGGTGTGATCATCCAATTTCACATTAAGAAATTTGTGCACATAGGATGAACTAATAAAAAAGGTCAACCCAAAAAAATAAAATAAATTATGCACATTTTTAAAGTGCATACCTTCCCAACCTACTTATTTACCTAGTTAAGTAGGTACTTAGTTTGACCTACCCACCTAGGTTAACCAATGTGCCTACCTACCTAAGTACCTACCTATATGAGTAAGTATTTAACCTAGGTTTGTATGCACATATTTGTGTACCTACCTAGGTACCTACCAATTTAATATTAATATTTTTATTTTTTTTCTTTATGCCACGTGGCATACTTACATTGGGCCACATGTCATAATATAAGATCATCCAAGTATTAAAATTAAACATCCTACATTATTTCCAAATAATATTAATAATATTTTAAATGATCAAATATTAAAACACGTGGCAACACATCATTTGCCCTTAATTGTTACCAAAATAGTTGCATCTTAGTCGCATGTGATAATACGTATACAATGTAGTCAAAGGATGAAATGTACTTGTTGACTTTTTTTTCATACAATACCTTTTGTCATTTGTGATTAATTTATCACATGCGATTTGTCTTAGGCGACTACAAGGATTTTAGTTATAAAATGTCTCTTGTGACTAAAATTTAATTATAAACACAAGTAAAAAATACATTGTTTTCTTCTAGTGTTATATGTTGAAAACATTCATCCAGTTGGATATAGCAGACTCTATGAAATATGCAAACGTTCACATGGAAAAGATTGGTACATAAGAAGGTAATATCTTGTAAAAAATGAGTTGTGGGAGTTGGTTGAAAATGATGCAATTATTTCTATTCAAATTGATCCAAAAGGTGGTTTTATAATTCAAAGCTAATTAAGCAACATTAGTTGATTTGGTTAGGTGCGAGAAAAAAACATTATTGATCATTAACCATTCTATAGGTGATGTATTGGTTGCACACATCACAAATGTGATAGAACTAGCAATGTGTTAAAAAACATTTTGTGATTTGTTTGAAAACAGTAACATGATTGATGTGCTCTCAACTCCTTGAGGGACTCAAATGCGAGTCCCAAATAGAATATAACAAAAGAGCAAGGAGTTGCGACACGTTCCTTGGTTCGCAACACTTTGGAGGTGTAGAAGGGCGTGTTGGAGCTCCGAGATGGGATTAGGAAGAAGTGACAAGTTTCAACTACTCACACGAACTTGCACAAAACCAACACAAGGTGGTTAGTGCATAGTTGGAGCACCCTTGGTGTTAAGACGAGCCACAAGCAAACTCAGACTCACAAGATTCACCAAAGCCCGAACTTGGGGGAAGCCACCACCTTCCCCCTTATAGTATACTATGTGGTTGCCCACGGGGCCCATATCCAAATGGCATTTTGTCCCGGAACTCCCAAATGGGAGTCCCAAAATTGCCAAGGTTGAGACTCCCACGACTTTAGGGCGCCATAACTTTGCGTGTAGACCTTTGATTGAGATGAAGTTTGAAGAAAAGTTGTAGCCTTCATCGAGAGCTTTCCAATGATGTGTTGCATGCCATCTACACGCATGGAAATCGGGTCGATTCTTAACTTTTAGTGGTTGGGAGTCAAACTACCAATTTAACCCCCAACCCTTCTTTTGGCCATAACTTGTGTTTCAGATGTCCAAATGGGTCATGCGAGCCCATTTCAGATATTTAAATTTTGAGAGCCTTTCAATTATATAAGGAACTCTTTAATCCATGGAGTTTTGACCCCTGCAATCACCTTTTGAAGATCCAAGAGTCCACCAGGACTTTAATTCCCCAAAGTGGGATCTCCCTTGGGAGTGTGAAGGTTTATTCCCTCACACTTTCCTTCGCTCCAAGGCTTCTTCTTGGCCTGCTACATTGCAACACCTTGCCTTGGTCACGAGCCCAAGGTTAAGGTTGTGACAATGATAATAAAAAATTTCTTAAAAAACAAGTTGAATAGTTTTTACTTGGAAAAAGATCTGGGTTAGTGAGTGACTATTTTGATCAAATCCAAGGGGTATTAAATCACCTAGCTAGCATTGGTGTGATCATGGCAAACAGTGAATTGATCATTCAAATTCTATCGACACTTCCAAATAGTTGCGAAGTTTTTGCTAGTAGTCTTATGTATGAAACCCTAATGCCTTTTTCATTGAATTAACTACAACGATGCTTCAAGAAGAGTTGTGTTGTGAAATCAAAGGAATTGAAAAAGTCGAACATGAAGGCTTGAATGTCAACCACTACAATAAACGCAATGATCAATGTTCATATGAGTTCCATGGACATGGTTAGTTTCATGGGAGTTCTTTCACTAAAGGAGAATGAAAGCCAATGCAAGGGCATTGCAACTTCTTGGTTTAGTAGATTGATGGAAACTGAAGAGTTCATCCGCATAATTGTAGTAAATGCAACTTTTGTGGTTCGCCAATTCACTACATGCGTGAATGTTTTGAACTAGCAAAACAATTGCAGAAACGAATTGAACTACACAAGTTGCAAGGTGGTGTAAATCATGAAAATATCAATTTGGTTGAAATTCATGATGAAAAGATTAATAGTTTCCAAGTTGTTGATTCTCCTTATAATTCATATGATCTTGTTGCCAAAATCTTTGGATCTTAACATGATGAATGGACATGCATTACTACAAATTATAGTCTTTTTTATTTCAGAAGTTGGTTAAAAAGGGCCCAAAAATGACATTGGTCAACTTGACCTAGGTGCGATTTTGGACAAGTTGATTTTGACACTATCCATTTTGACCAATGACCTTTTTTACTAACTACCTTGTCATTTTGACTAGCATAATGATTAACAAAATGTCTAACTATTTGACTGGTAGATAGTGAACCATTTGATTAAGTTGATTTTATACCTAAACTAAAATTATTTTTTTAATTATTATTTTAAAAAATAATAGGTAGGTAGGTAGGTAGGTCATAAATAGGTCTAGGTAGGTCGAAAAAAGGCATTACATAGGTAGTTGCTAGTTTAACCTAGCTTAACTTAACCTAACCTAACCTAATTTCATTGAGCTACTTTAATCTAACCTACCTACCATAGCCTTTTAAACATGCACATAGGTTGTAAGTAAAAAAAATTGAACCCCAAACCTTTATAATGATAAATCAAGTCCTTACCAATGGACTACACCATCAAAGGTGTTCAATTTTCATCAACTTTTTTATTCATATATTTGTTTCACATCATTAAACATAATGGCAAAATCTAGGTGACACCTAATGGTTAAACCTAACATCTAACTTAATGACTTAAAATATTAGTTAAACTTAATGGTTAAACTTAATGATTTAAAGTATGGTTAAACCTAGTGGCTAAACTAGTGACTTAAAATAATCCTTAAACCTAATGACTTAAAATAATAGTTAAACCTAATGACTTTGGCTATACCTAGTGACTTAAAGTTAATGACTAAACATAATAACTAAACATAATGGTTAAACCTAATGACTTAAAATAATGATTAAACATAATGGCTAAACCTATTGACTTAAAGTAATGGTTAAACAAAATGACTAAACATAATGGTTGAACCTATTAACTTAAAATAATGGCTAAACCTAGTGACTTAAAATAATGACTAAATATAATGGTTAAACTTAATAAGTAAACATAATGGCTAAACCTATTGACTTAAAATAATGGCTAAACATAATGATTAAACCTAGTGACTTAAAATAATGAGTAAACATAATGGCTAAACCTAGTGACTTAAAATAATGACTAAACATAATGGCTAAACCTAGTGACTTACAATAATGAGTAAACATAATGGTTAAACCTAGTGACTTAAAATAATGAATAAACATAATGGGTAAACCTAGTGATTTAAAGTAATGGGTAAACATAATGGGTAAACCTAGTGATTTAAAGTAATGGGTAAACATAATGGGTAAACCTAGTGATTTAAAGTACTGGCTAAACATAATGGGTGAACCTAGAAATTTAAAGTAATGGCTAAACATAATGGGTCAACCTAGTGATTTAAAGTAATGACTAAACATAATGGGTGAACCTAATGATTTAAAGTAATGACTAAACATAATGCTAAACTTAGTGATTTAAAGTAATGATTAAACATAATAGCTAAACTTAGTGATTTAAAATTAATGGCTAAACATAATCACTTAAAGTTAATGGCTAAATTTAATCACTCAAAGTTAATGGTTAAACATAAAGGCTAAACCTAGTGACTTTAATTTAATGACTAAACATAATGGCTAAACATAGTGATTTAAAGTATTGGTTAAAAATAATGATTAATGATTTAAAATAATGGCTACACATAATGGTTAAACTTGATGGCTAAACTTAATGACTTAAAGTAATGACTAAACCTAATGGCTAAAATTAATGATTTAAAATAATGATCAAACCCAATGACTAAACTTAGTGATTTAAAATAATTAATGGTTAAAATAATGGCTAAACCTAATGGTTAAATTTAGTGATTTAAACTAGTGGCTAAACATAATGGCTAAACCTACTGGTTAAATTTAATGACTTAAAAAATAATGGCTAAACTTAGTAATTTAAAATAATGGTTAAACATAGTGGCCGAACCTAGTTGTTAAACTTAGTGATTTAAAGTAATGGTTAAACATAATGATTAAACTTTGGTTAAATTTAGTGATGAAATTTAATGCTTAAACATAGTGATTAAACCTAATCGATAAACCTAATGGTTAATTTCATAGTTAAACATAATGGCTAAACTTAAGTTATACATAATGGCTAAATTTAGGCTATATTTCATGGAAAAATTTAATGGTTCAACTAAGGTTAAACCTAGTGCCAAATCTAGTGGTTAAACATAATGACTAAACTTTAAGGTTAAATTTAAATTAAATGTAATGGTAGAAATTTGTAATTTTTTTGCATAAATTTAATGGTTAAATTTAAGTCTATAAGTAACTGGATAGGTAGTTAGATAATATATAGGTAGGTGGATAGGTATGTAGGTAGGTAAATCAAAATGTATAAATAGATAGGTAGGTAAGTAAATAATTAGCTAAACAAATAGGTGGATTTATAAATAGGAAGTAGATCTGTAAGGTAGTAGACCATGTCATATTTGACTAAAGATCATTGACTATTTTGATTAAATGTTCAATTTGACTAAAGGTCATTGGCCATGTTGATTAATTATTCAACTTGATTAAAGATCATTGGCCATTTTGACTAAGGTTATATAACTTAACTATGTGTATTTAGTCAAATAAACTATTTAGTCAAATTGATTAATCAACAATTACATGTGTCATTCAAACCCCTAACCTTTAGTCAAATGCACATGTCCAATAATAAAAACTGACAAGGTTAGTCAATTTGGACCTCTTAAAAAACCATGATTTGTAATAGTGATGAGAATCCTCATCATGATTGGCTTCTTGATTCAAAAGCATCAACTCATGTTATGGGGAACCATAAGGCTTTGGGCACAGTAAAAAACATAGGCTCCAAGACAATAAATCAATATAATTGGTGGGCAGATGCACCTTGTTATTGGTAAAAGACATGTTTTATTTGATTTTGATGAACTAGTAAAAAAATTTGTTTTTTATGTGCCGAAAGTCAGAAAAAATATTCTCTCCATGGGACATTTTGCTGATTGAAATCTATAGGTTTTTTTAAACAAAAAAATGTGTTTGTGCTAAATAATGAATTTTTAGTCATTAGTCATGGGGTGCATGATTTTTCAACTAGGTTATATATTTTCTCAAATAATCTTTCATGTTCAAACCATGTTAATTTGTTCACAGCCCCAAACTTGGTGGATTTAAATAAATTCTAACATCAACGCCTTGGTCACATCCACTAGAAAAATATGATTTTAAATGTCTAAACATGAGATTGTCATTGGGCTATTGAAGATTGAATCATCAAGATCAATTTGTGAAGCATGCATACTTGGAAAACAAATTAAAGAAAGAGACCCACACCAAAGCTTTCACTGTTCCAAAATTCCATTGGAAATAATCCATAAATATGTTTATGGCCTTATGTCTTAACTATCTTGATGTTTACTAATGATTACTTGCGTTATGGGTGGGTTTAGTTTTTGAAGAATAAAAATGATGTTTTTGGCATGTTTCAAACTTTTTGAACTTATGTTGAAAAACAACTTGGAAACTCCATTTGCATCCTTCATAGTGACGGAGGTGGTGAGTATACATTGTTATGTTCTATAATTACTACAAACAACATGATATGCACCAGCAATTTACTCAATTGAACATGCCACACCAAAATGGTGTGGTAGAACAAAAAAATAGAACTATCTTGAACATGAGTTGTTGCGTAGCTAATGCTACTCACTTGCCAAGTTTTCTTTGGGCTAAATCTATAAAACTACAAATTTTTTAATGAACATTATTCCTTTTTGTTCCAATTTGGGGTTTACTCCATCCATATCACATTTTGATTGGTGATAAACTTGACATTAGCATGCTACACATCTTTAGTAGTTTTTGTTACGTTCACATCAATTCTCAAAAAAACATTTGGACAATAAATTTGTGGTAGGAGCCTTTTTAGGGTATGACCGTCAATTTAAGGGTTTTTGTAGTTACATTCCTGCCTCCGGAAAATTCATAGTGTCCAAAGATGTGAAATTTGATAAATCCAAATTTTTCTTTCAAAAGGATTCTCTAGTCATTTCACAAGCACGTGTGGTTCAGTATGTTTTTCCTCCTTCTGAATCAAGGTCCTACAATGTTGTAGCTATTCCAAGCCCAACCTTGGAGATTCCAAATTCGAGCTCACCTCTTGTTGGGGCTTTCCAAATGTGTTGTTTAATGCATCATCAAGATTCCATGAAATAGATCCAAGTTTTTCAACACGACAACCATCACAACAATCCAAATCTTTTACTTCCTAATCTAGTTGGCCTCTTATTCCATCAATTGGTCTTGGTGATTATCACGTTGGTCTAATTGAGCTTTAAGAACCAACTTCATATTGGCAAGTTGCCTAGAGTGTCGATTGGAGAGTAGTAATGGATGAAAAAATTAGATCAATTTACAAGAATGATGTTTGGCAACTTACAGATTTACCACCTAGTCAACAAGCCATTATGACCAAATGGGTCTATCAAATTAAGACCCATGCAAATGGTACACTAGCAAAGCTGAAAGCACAACTTGTTACTAAAGAGTTCCAATAATAAAAAGGCCATGATTTTGAAGAAACTTATGCCCCAATGGCTAAATACAACAGTTTCCAAACTTTCTTTGCCATTTCAAGTCACAAAAATTGGCCTTTTTTTTCATTTGGATGTTAAGACAACTTTTTTAAATGGAAAATCCAAGGAGGATGTTTACATCTAGCAGCTTCAGGGCAACGTTATTCCAAGCAAAAAAATTCAAGTTTGCAAGCTCAAGAAAGCTCTTTATGGGCTAAAAGAATTTCCCAGAGTGTAGTACACCAACATTGATGTTCAAATTTGTGTTCAAGGATTTCAACGTTCAAATGCAGACAACAACCTTTACTTCATCCATGCCGTAGATGGCCGAATAGCCATATTATCATTTTATGATGATGACATTTATCTCATCAGAGATTATGCCAAAAATATCAACGTCATTTGAGAACAACTTCAATGAACCTATGACATGGAGGATTTGGGATTGTTGACTCATTATCTTGGATTGGAATACATTTGTCAACCGGATGGGTTCATCTTTACCTAGTGAGGTTATGTTGCCCATATTCTGGCTGAGTTTGGTTTAGAAAATTACAATATTGTAATTTTTCCCATGATCAAAAATTTACATCTCATAAAATACATGGGTGATTTTTCGGTAGATGCCCATTTGTACTAATGCATGGTTAGAAAACTTAACTTTTTTTTGCAATCTCGACCTAACATTGGCTTTGTTGTGAGCAATGTTAATTGATTTTGTATACACCCTCAAAAGCCTCATTTGGATGTTGTAAAACACATTTATAGATATGTGAAAGGTACCATTGATATGGGCCTACTCTATTGACAAGGAGAGGATTGTGTTTTGTCCATATTTTTGAATGTAGATTGGGCTAATGACAAAGATGATAGGAGATCAACAACTGACTATACTTTCCTTTTAAGGTCAACACCCATTACGTGGCATAGCCACAAACAACCAGGTGTTGCAATTTCATCAACGGAGAACGAATACAAGGCGCTATCAAGTTGTGCTAAGGAATTTGTCAAGTTGCAAAGATTGTTGATAGAATTGAATCTTATCAAAAGCACAAGGCCAACAATCATCTCTTGTGACAATCAAAGCGTAATCAAGTTCTCTAAGAATCCTATTTTCCATGCAAGAATTAAATATATAAAAGTCCATCATCATTATATTTGAGAACAAGTTCAAAATGTTGCTATGGAGATCACACATATACCCCCATCAAATCAAATTGTTGACATTTTTACAAAACGAGTTGGGCGTACATTATTTTACAAGCTTCACTATGAACTTGGACTTGTACACAATAGTGATTTCAATAGTGTAGGATTTAGCATATTAAACCACCACCATTGGTGACACGTGGTTTAATGTAGGTTGTAAACATTATTTAGGCACTCTTATTGCTCCTTTTACAAATCCACATAAACTTGAGGGGAGGTGTTGAAAGCATTCATCCACTTGGATGTAACAAACTACATCCATATGAAATATGCAAACGTCTGCATGTAGAAGATTGGTACATAAGAAGGTAATGATTTAGTTATAGTAATAAATTAACAAAAATGTTACAGATTAAGAAGTTGTTAGCATATTGCCTTGCAAGTTTGAAAGTGGATCTTAACATGTATGTGTATCAACTTGGATAATAGGTACGTTGTTGTGTATAGATATCGTTCCTTGTTGAAAGAAATATTGATTTTTTCTTTAATATATTACTTTGCTTGTAGTGATAAATTCTTTTATTATATATGTGTTTGAAGACATTGTACCCATTCTTGAAGCTTAGAAAGTAAGCACAACAAGAACTAGTGAGTGTGGTGGGAGAATGTTGAGGTTTTGAAGATGGTGTCATCTAGTGTTTTCAAAATACTTAATAAGCTAACAGTGTGGTGTGGTGAGCTTGGTATCTTCTCCTTAACAAAAGGATTTTGCAAATATCATTTTTGCAAGTTCTCTTCTTAATATGGTAATCTATAACCTTGAAACCACCTCATATCTTCATCCTTTATGTATATTTATGGAAGCATTTAAGAAGATGTGTTGATAATGATAATCAAATTAATTTTGTTAATTAAAAATCTACATTCCAAAGGTTTAGCAAGAATTATAAAAGATGAAGGTGCAAGAAAACCAAAAAATGACATTATTTGATTTTTAATAGGGTTTTGGCACTCCAAATGGAATTATGTCATTTTGGAATGTCAAGATAGTCATGTGTTCTTTTTTGGTTTATACTTGAACATGAAATCCAAAGAAAATTCAATTGATTTAAATCATTCATTATAATATATATTGGTTGAAAGCTTAAACATACATATCCCCCTTTCGAATGTAGTCATACTAACATGTACCATTAGCAATCATAACCACTACTTACTTTTTTGAATTTTGGATTGTATATATCTATATATATTTTAATAAAAATTTATTGTGAGTACATTATGTACATTATTTAAAAATTTGGAATCAATCTAATGAGTAAAAAATACATAATTTGTAATTTTAAAAACTTGTATCCATTATTTAAAAGTAGTTTTGACATAATAAACACAATTTGAGAATATTTTTTAATGACATTTTGGGATTTAAAAAATATACACCTCAACATAATAGTATTAATTTTTTAATAAAAATTTTAGTATATTTTTTTGAAAGATGTAGTAAAAGTTTCTAAGAATATTTTTGAAAAAACAATGAAAAAGTAGTGGTCGAAGGGGGCACATGTGGCTTCTTATAATGTGGTTAAACCCTTTCATTATTTAACATCTTAGAACATTCATTTTGCTAAGTCCTTACTTGAGGAGTTAGGTTACAAGACAAATGGGTGTCATGGTTCCTATTGTGGTAACCCATTTGTGAATGCATCCAACCATGTTTTGCCTTGCACCATAAAGGAAATGTATACATGTGTAATAGATATAGTAACAACTTCAACTAAGGTACGCCAACTTGAACATCTATAAATTCTTGTAACATATTCTAAAACCTAAAGGCACATTGTATGTGATTATTAAATAGAAATGACAACTTATAGTGAAAGTAATGGATTGTTGATGAAATCACAAATGGTTGATATTTTGGAATAAGGCCTTTCAACCCTTCTTGTAATAGTCATTTTCTTGCCAATGTTAGCATAATAAACAATTCAAATAGGGAGCTTCGAGCCTTTGAAATGGCTGTAACCAAATGTGCCACTACATTGCACTTTCTTGCAATTTTCTTCAAATTGTTTTCTAGATTTTACTATCTCAACTTTAAAAATCTACATTCATAATTTTAGATTTAATAATTGCCATTTTCTAACACTTGGCAATAGAATAGAAGATACATTTACTCCACCAATAACATATATAAAATTTGAAAAAACAAAGTTGTCAACAATTAGTCCAAGTGTGAATCAAATTGTGCAACTCACCATGTGAAGGGTTACATTTTGGGTAATGAGAAGGATTAGGCAAATATTTAGATTATTACTCCATAGATTTTAACATTTTAAAGAAAAGATCAAAAGTCTGTATATAATATCATGCATACTTTTTCATTCACGTGTGCATGATCCCATTAAAGAAAGCTATGTAAACAACTAGAGAAATAATCCCAAAAATTACATGATGAATAAATTGTAAGGTAAGACCTTAGAACAAGAGTAGATTAGATCCATGTATTGCTTAAAACAAAAGCTTGCAACAAAAGAATTGTTGGCAAACAAGCCTTTCAAGAACTTTGATGACATGCATACACAACCTTGGCAATAAGCTCTTGGACAACTTTATCGCCATGTGCATTAATAGCAAGTTGTCATCAATTGAAAGTTTTTATAGCCAAGGTCAAAATAATTGGGATATTGATAGAAATAAAGAGGAGAAAACCAATGAACAATGTTTGTTATATTTAAATGGAGTGGATGATGGACTATATATACTATATATAAAAATATGTAGTCACCTACTAAATGTCCACTAGATGTTTTATAAGATTGATGTCCATATAAATGTTTCATTGTAATCCTTGGTTTTGATGATCTTGGTTCTTCCTTCCTCTTCACTTCATAGTAACAAACCTTAGTTTTAAGCATTGTCAAACCTTTTTAATATTTGTATTTTAGACCTTTTTCAAAACCATAGTGCTTCAATAACAACTTTTGAAAATCCTTATATTACTATAAATGCAAAAAAAAAAGGCAACAAACAAGGCTTAAAAACATATATGTTTACTTCTCCTCCTTCTTTCCTTGGAATTCTTTAAGTGTGTTTCATTGCAAAAGTCATGAAGTTCTTTGATGGACTATATATGTTACATAAAAGTATGCGGTCACAAGTATTAGATCTTTCCATTAGATTCTTACAAGATTGTTGGATAGAAGCTTCATTGTAATCACTAGTTTTGATCATGATTATTTTTTATTCCTCACTCCACGACAACAAACCCTTACTTCATGCATAGTCAAACCTTTGAAAATCTTTATATTGCCATGAATCCACATGAAATAAAATAAAGGTAGCAAACAAGGCAAATATGTCTAGTTCCCTTCCTTGCCTCCTTGGAATTAAAAGTGCAATTGATTGTACAAGGTCATGAAACATTCTGATGGACTCTATTTGTTACATAAAAACATGTAATCATAGGTACCAAATCTATTCATTAGATATTTTTACAAGATTGCTAGATAGAAGCTTCATTTTAGTCTAATTTTAATGATCTTGGTTCTTCCTTCTCACTCCATAGCAATGCAAACCTTGGTTTCTTGCATGTAATCAAACCTTTTCAATATCTACATCCAAAACTTCTTCAAAACCACAACAATAACAACCTTTGAAAGTCTTTATAATGTTTTGAATATAAATTAATGAAAAGGCAATAAACAACCTTGGCCAAAAAAAATATGTTTACATCCCCTCCCTCCATCCTTGGAATTGGAAAGGTGTTTGATTACATGAAGCTTTCTAATGGATTATATATTCTCCATCAAAATATGTAGTCACAAGTACTAGATCTATCACAAGATTGCTAGATAAAGGCTTCATTGTAATTTGTAGTTTTGATGATCTTGGTTCTTCCTTCCTTCTCACTCCATGACAATGCAAACCTTGGCTTCCCTTGTGTTATCAAAAAAATTTAATACCGATATCTAGAGCTTTTTCAAAACCACAACAATAGCAACCTTTAGAAGTTCATCTTTTCCTCAACTTACAAATTATAAAAAGGCAATAAATAAGGAAAAAACAAGAAGCACAATTTTGAATAGTAACAAGGAGAAACAAAAAGGACGAAACAAGGACAACTTGATCAATGTTCCTCCCTGACATGAAATAGGGGAAACCTTAAAGGATGTTATCAAGTTCTACCAAAACTTCTATTATGAATATGGCTTTTATGATGATAAGATGAAGCAGTAGGGCAATGTCATATCTTCTCAACACCAATTTCCTTACAATGTACAAGTACACTTCATCACACATACCATATGAAGAAATAAGACAAGTGCATAGTATAATCAAAAGTTGAAAGTAAATTTTTTTTGTCAAGTCCCCAAATTTGATGAAACATTCAAGGAGGACAAAAGTCATTTATGTTATTTTGTCATGGGTGAATGTTGGGGAGTTTTACGAAGAAGCATGCACATACAAAAACTCAAGTTCTACTTGTTCAAATCCCTCCTAACTTTGTTTTACAACTTGTTAATCAAAGTTTGGCTTTTAACAAAAGGAAATTTGTCCAATTTGTTGTCATTCTATACTTGTTTCAAGGTAAATTCATGACAAAATTTGAAAATATGAGGTCTCTTTGTGAATTGCTCAAGGTTAAACACTACCCAAAGAATCATTGGTGTGATAATGTAGGATGGGGTATGGTTGAAGATCTCCATTCCATTGTCATGCAAACTATGAAGTTCACATGGGTGAAAGCACATTATGGTGGCCTTTTTTGGACGTTACAATTTTAATCTCTTTAGGTTAATCAAATCTAGTTGAATATAGAACTCAAATGCATTTGAAAATATAGCAAAACTTGTATAAATTGAGAACTATATTGTAATCCTCCCACATCTAAGAAAATTATTAAAAAATCAATGTTCAATCAAAGGTAGACTTTGCAATATTCTAGAGTACATCTAATATCATAGTCCAAAATATTATGGTTATGGACTTTGCTTTTTGTGGAGAATTGGAAAATATCCCTATGACTTTTTACTACCACACATTCAAGTATCATATAACATTTAAAACAAAAAAATAATGTAAGATTTTATTTTTAAAGATTCAAAATGGAATTTACACAAGTGTATTTAAGTCCATTTGAATATTTAAAGTGATTCTTTCAAATCCCATATTTTAAAAAGTGTTTTGAAAAGGTTTAAATTAGGATGATATGGATTTAGACATGGAAAAATATGTGAGCTTTAGCATCATTTAGATGTTTTTATTGAAAAATACATTGGATTTGGACTTTAAAAATGGACTTTCAACTATCCATTTTGTTACAATGTAGTGTGTTTTTACTAACATTATGTTTGTTTTGTCTTACGATGAAGTTGTTTTAATTAACAATCAATTTAAACTTTCAATCCATGCATATAACATTCAAAATTAAAGAAGGGTCCCTATGTTGTTATCCCTAAAACATCTATTGGATGGCTTTAATGTAGTTCTCTTGACCATAATGATTTAGCAAACAATTCTTGTCAATGGAGGTATTTCAAATGGTATGATTTCATTTTCACAAAATTAGTGTCTTTTGATGGGGTTAATGTATTTCAAGGTTGTCACATAGGTGTTAGTATCCAACTCTTATTTCAATTTGCTCCATGTATGATTTGCGGTCATTTGCATGGCACACACAAAACAAATTTGACTATTCAAATCTTTTCAAGTTTGCCCATGGTTAATGATCTTGAAATAATCATGCAATCATTGTACACAAATTTTTCTAGCTCTTTAATGATGCATCTAAAACTTGTTAAACTATAGGAAATCATGGAAACAAATGGCTTGAAGATCTTGGACAACATCAAAACGCTTTGGATTTTTGTGTTAAGCCCATTCAAATGAGTGTTATAAGAATATTTTCCATTCATGTTGCTAAATTGTAAGTAAGTAAGTAAGTAAGTATGTCAAAGATGGCACTTGATAACCTTACAATCCAAACTGATACTTCTAGCTTAGAACATTTAACTAATGTTGAAACTTTTTTGAGCTTTGTTTACATTGTCCCTCTTTAAAGCATTATAAATTTTTTAAATTAAATTTGCAAAAGCCCAAGATTCACTAGTAGAAATCTTCAAATATATGACTGAGTTTATGACTAGTATTTTTGTCATAAAGGACAAAAAATGACTAATAACCTTAAAGTCATTATAGATGAGTCATTTAGGACAATAATCACTTAGAACATGATGTGGCATAATGATGTGGCAAATGTCGTCCATTAGTCATCTAAGACATATGTGAAGTCATTAGTGATAGTTTAATCATTGATTCATTATTTATTGTTATTATAAATTGCACCCAAAAACTTGGGAAACATTATTTAAAAAATTTATAATATTTATTATTATAAATTTATTATATAATATAATATGATGTATTTTTAATTTCATTATTTTTCATCCTACCAATTGTTGACGTGTGTCACCACATAAACTAGGTTAAAAACCTATTTCAAGTGGGTAAATAAACCACCTAATCTACCTACTTAGGCTCACCTAAATAATCACTTAGCCTAAATAATCTAGGTAGGTATGGAATATTCAATCAATATTCCAATGTTGATCACAACACATGTCATTTGTGAAATTTAATCCTTGGACCTCAAGGCTAGAATTCAACTCCTTTATCATCAAGCCACCTTACTTGTTATATAAATAATCTAATGTTTATTTTATTTAAACCATTCCTCATTTAAACATCACACAAAATTCAAATATAATAAATTGTATCTTATTGATAATTTGTGCAAATGAAAAATTGAAAAATTATTCATAAATTCCTTCAATAATGTATACAATTATATAATTTATTTATGTTAAATGTAGATGGAGTTCAGAGGAAAATTATTTGAATTTGGTTATTGAATAACATTTGAATGACCATACTTTGGAAAAATTAAATTCATAAACATGATTTGTAAATGGAAAAACCTTTATGGCTAACACATGAATAAATAAAATTAAGCTTTCATATCTTAAACCTTCACTTGGTTTAGGAATTTATATTAAAATTTAAAATATATATATCATAATTTTACTAATAACTTCTAATTTACATGTATGAATCCATATAATTTATCCATATAAAATATTTATTAATGGATCATAAATCAATTATATTTATATATATTAAAATTTTAAATATTAGTCATATTAAATATGAGGTATAATTCAATCTAAATAATTTAATTTAGTTTGAATAATATAAATTAATATTAAAATATTAACTAATTTTCTGAAATTATAAATTCTTATTCACTCTTACACATGTAAAATAAATAAAATTTTAAAATAGATATATTATACAAAATTTCATTTAAATTCATGATAAAAATTTAATGTACAAATAAATTATATAATTCCCACATCTTACACTTTTATTTTATTTTAAATTTGAGATATAAAAAATATTTATAATATACCATACATTTACCATTAAAATTTATTTTGATGTATAATATTTAATTTAGTCACATTGAATATTTGAAATGGATTATATATCATGTATATTTAAGAAAAATGTAATAAAAGTTTATATATATTACTTATATGTATAATATTAATCAAAATAAGTTTCTTACATGTTGTATTTTATTATATCCATTTGTACTTACATTAAATTATTAATATTCATTTTTGAATCATTGTAAAATAATTGTATGACCACCTAATATACCACATCATCCAAGGTTAGTGATTATATAATTATATAAGGTGCCACACTATCCATGTAATAGTAATTATTTAATCATATATAAGTCATTTTATAAATCTCCAAAGTTTAGAACATAAGTGGGACCCATTTTCTAATGATGCAAGATATTATTTAATTGATTGAATACAAAAAATGCCATGACATCATGATGATATTTTCCACATCATTTGAAGGAGTCAAATTTAGTCATAAATTAGAGCTACGTATTTCATTACTTGACAATTAGATAATTCGCATCAATGTCTTATTTTTTAGCACACACTCAAAAACCATAATGAGTGAAATATAGTTGATGGAAAATGGGTGAAGTATGTCCATTTTGTAAGTTTTCACGCATTAATCATAAAAACGACTAATCTTTTATTCATATTTATTCCATGTAGATAATAAAATTGTAATCTATGATTGTGTTCATTGATAGAATCATTTAGGACAACTAGTCGTTGTTTCCTTGGTTACAAAGGACAAGATTTTTACAAGTGATTTTTTTGTCATTGATTTGGTGCAAGTTTTGAAGGCCTTCTATATTTGTACCCCAAAGAAAATAAGGGTTTTTGAACATGTGGTTCTTGGGGTTTTGTGAATGCAACCCTTCAAATGATTGCCATAGCTTTCTATTACCACCCCTAATATGTCAACATGTTACTCTTCATAAAGATGAAAGTTTCCTTCTCTGGATTTGCACTGGCAAGACAAAATGATTGCATAATTTTCTCACACCTCTGGCATACTCACAAAATGTGCGATTCTTTCTTTTTATTATGGTCACAAATTGTGCAACTTTTCAAAAAACTAAAAAGAACCCTGCATCCTAGGCCCTCATTTTGCTGGGGGAATACTTACTAATATGTACCCCAAGTTTATAATAGGGGTATTATTCCAGGTTAAAAGTGGTGATAAACCATTTTGGAAATAGAAATTTCATGAAGTGAATTTCTTCGGACTGCAATGAAGGATTAGCATCCACCCCCAGCGCCCCCTCCTCCTCCTCCTCCACCACAACCACCTCCTCCGCCACCACCGCCACCACCTCCTCCTCCGCCACCACCGCACCCTCCTCCCATGGTGGTTCCACAACTGCTAGGAACTCCTCCTCCTCCACCACAACCACCTCCTCCTCCTCCTCCTCCGCCACCACCACACCCTCCTCCCATAGTGGTTCCACAACTGCTAGGAACTCCGCCTCCGCTGTTTCCAAAATCGATGCCAACAAAGCCCCCCGCAGCTAGCGCAGAAGCGTCTCCAGCTCTGGTGGTGCCTAGTCCTGTTCTGCCTCCAAAAGCTAGGCCATGAGCATTTGTGGTCCTCATTCCATTTTTGTTGTTGTAAGGCAATGTCTCAACGTTAGCGCCCACAATTTTGGACAGCACAATTAATCTCACTATCACACTTACAACGACTAATATGAAAATTACTGCAAAGAATCCCAAAAAAATAAATGGTATAATCATCGTTGATTCTGCAACCGTCTTTGATCTTGCAACTTTTAGGACCACCCCCGCGGGTACTCCGACTTCGTCTGATTCTCGCTTACTTTCTACACTGTCCCTGGGATCAATCGAGGACTGATGAATTCTTGATTACTAGCCTCAGTGATTTGAAGCAAGAATCAGAATTACATAATCCACCGACTTCGCGTTTTCTACGATTTGCAGAACTCTCAAAGAATTCAATTATATTTCGGGAGCGGTAACCTTCTTAATTTCGACTCAACACATGAAATTAACTCGACATGTACTGGTATCACGAACTGTTGGCTGCAGATCGATACTTCAGAGGTCCCGCAACACCATAATGGCTGAAACTTGCCGAAAGTACCAGAGCTTCTCAATGTATATAACGACTCTACCAACCTGGTGATCCTTCCTCTTGTACAATACTTGTTAGTAGTCAATTCCCAAGACACGGGTTGCCCAAACGCGTGGGTTGGATTGAGGAAGGAGCACTATTAGTGTTTTGGAAGATGTTTTCTGTCGGACGCTTTTTCTTAACGGCGGCGCTACGCGATATCTTGTGATGCACACAAAACGTGTTATCTAATCTCATAAGTTCACTACGTGTAGCCTTTTAAATAATCCTGAGGTATCCCAGAATCTAGGTGGTCTCAAGGTGTCACCCTAAATAATCCTTAGGTGTTTTCTTATGTAGCCCCTATTGAACTAACTATGAATTAACTTTACATAGTTCATAGGCAACATTTAAAATAATCTCTAGGTATTCCGTAACTTAATAAATCCCCAGCTAAATAAACTAAGAGTGTTATATAGTTTCATAAATAACTTTTAGGCATCCCACAATCTAAGTAGTCCCTTAGCAACCCATAGATATCCCCTAATCTAAGAAATCTTTAGCCGCCGTAGGGTCAAGATTGGGTCTGATTCCATGTAGACATTACACACTCCCTTATGCAAGAAAAATTTATATCATATTAAAACTGGGGACTATATAGGTATGTAGTTCAACCATTCATAAAATTAAATATTTAACTTTAGAGTAGAGCTGACTTGTCAACTTCGCAAACCAAAGTCAACTTGCGTAATTAAAGAACCAGCCTTTCTTTTCAAGAGATTTTTTTGTTAGTTTTGATTTCGTGTTCAGATGGAGCAAAAGACTCTTGTTGGTTCCAGTATGTGAATATGAGTCCGGGTCACAAAAACCCGACCCTAAACCATTCCATCTTGCATTTTGATTTTCAGTCTCAGGTTTAATGACAAGGTTCTTCTCCTAAGCTTTATAACTTAATTAGTAGTATGAAAATCACATGGGCAGGCATATTTAGCTAAGCTAACCAGGCGAAAACTTTCTGACCACATATTGGGGGTATTGATATGCAATAGCTCATGATAGAAATCCTGCCTCCTAATTCAGAAGCAAATGAAATTAAGTTTTCTAAACCATGTTACAAATTGTGTTTTCTTTTTCCTTCAATTTCTTGATTTCACATAATTGGTACTGGAAACTGGACCCTGGTAGGTTGTTTTGTCTGTTCAGCAGACATTTAAGAATAGGTGACAGCAAACCCAATATTCTAGCTGGATGATATTGAGAAAACATGTGACCCAGCAAACCATGGAGCCCACCTCCAAAAGAAGGAATATGTACAGTTTAGGGAAGGCCTTGGCTGAACCACCACCCACGCTAGTACCATGGTAGAAATCTCACAATCCATTTAAATTATTTCAAAATATTACAAATTTCCAATGCATTGACTAAACCAGGGTCCCTGAGTTCAAATCTAACATTTTTGGGCTTAATATGGCCACCAATTAAAGAGGCCGCACTCAAAAAGGTAGGTACCAACCTGGGTGCTGGTTCACCCTGGCTGGAAGGGAAGACAAGTTCAATCATGCCATTTAGCCCACTTCTCAAGAGTGGACTTGGTATCTTCAACAGAAGGAAGAGGACTTTTTTGTAAGCCCAGGACCTCTTAGCATCAACTATTGGTCAGGTTTGTGCAAACCAGTGACAAATACCTGGAAAGTTGGCTTTGGCCACAAACTTTGAAGCATGGTCATGCGCAGGTTACCTGCCTACCCTGCCTACATGGTGACTTTGAGCCAGAGATTAGCCCTTCTGTAAAACTGATTGGATGTTGAAATGGTGCAAAATTGTTTTGGAGAAAAACTTGGAAATGAAACAGCATTCAACTTCTGAATGATAGAAAATGAGAAAATAAAACATGGCACAAATAGTGGACATATTTGCATGATTACTTCAATTGGGTTTCAATGGTGCTTGGGGTTGGATATTTATGCTTCCATATATGTGTGCAGGCCACCTTGTAGCATACAACTCAGACTCATGAATCCAATTTTCAAATGCTAAGTTTTGACACATTTCCAACTGTCTGGTTGGAGAAGGGTCTATCTTCTTCTAAGTAAAGAACTGCTCTACTTTTTTACCTATTTAAGTGTTTTTCTTGGGGTTGTAAAAAGACATTGCTCAAAACTCCTACCGCTGAAAGGAAACCCTCACTCACACCTGTCAAATTCTTGCATTTTCAGAAAGTAAAAGGACAGGATATAATGGAGAAGAAAAATTCACTAGAAAGACAAATTCGAAAACAGTACCTTACAAAAAGTAAATCAACTCGGCTTTTGCCTTGTACACGACTTATCTGAACTCTTTGTGATCAATATTCGGCTCTTAATTGGCTCTGGTCAACCGCAGCTCCTGCGTGCATGTGTGAACAACTATGATATTGTGGAACACTCTGCAGCAAAAGTTGCTAGGCCCAAGTGCAACCGACTCTTGCAAGATTGATCGATTAAATCTTGATCAGCTTGACACAAACCCAAAAACCAAAATTTCAAACCGACATCGATCTGAGTGGCAAAATTATAACCGACCCCAACCTCGTTGCTTTCTGCATACTCTAGTGCTCATGTCTTGTATAATCAATACAGCAAAATCTACATCACTAGCTACATAGAAGATTCTCGCTAGAGTCGCCGGTCAACTTATGAAGAGTGGAATCTGAGAATCATTCTGTGACAGAACTTGGCAACTTCCAAGTTCTATCTGGGAATTTGAGAACTGCAGATTTTCTTCAGAAGTATCATTGCTTGGCAACTTCAAAGTTCTATATGCGACTGTGACAAATGCAAAATTTATATCTTAGAACTAAAGAAGGGTGTCAGTCTGGGCCAGATGAGCTTTAGCCAGAAGACAATCATCAAACTTAGTGCCGTGGAAACCACGCTTGAGAGGAAGCTTCTACTGTTCGAAAGGGTGAACAAGAAGACGAAAAGTTGTGAACGACTTCGTAAAACTGCATTGAGATTGTGAGAAGCATGTCAAACGGCATCAAAAACAAAATTTTCAAGTTTGATCGAGTTGCTTTTTCCTCATGGCATAGACGTCCACATCTAGTTCAATAGGATTCAGACATGATCCAGGGAATCCGTTGTAGGGTTTGTTCTGCATAGCCAACACTGGACATTTCTAGGTTTACATTATCTAGATCCGCATTGTGCATAGTCAAACGTTGGAATACCTTACGTTAAAGAATACCTTCAAGATTCAGCATCCACTTGTATTGATTTTCTGGTATCTAGGTTGTCATGCTATGTGCTAGAATGTTGCACATAAGTTCTCAAAGTTTTGGGCTCAAATTTTTCGTGGCAAATGAGAAAAAGAAATTTAGAAATTGGAAGCAGAGGCCATCCAATTTGTAGCCAGAAAACCTCCTTCTGCATATATACAGTAGGACTCTCTGCACACTATGTGCCACCAGAAGGCTGAAAACTGTCCAAAACAGAAGGCAAATGGCGTTGTGATCAGGAAACAGTTTTCTGTTGAGTTCCAGTTCCCTAGCTAACCATGGTGGTTAGCTCAGTTGCTTTATTTACTATCTACCGACTAGGTAGGTAGTAAAACAGCCCCTACCTACTGTGTATGAACTATCTAAGTATTACCTTGTAGTTCCCTATTTTTTCACTTACCTGACGATATATTAGACTTACTTCTTATGGAATGGGTTACCTAGATGAAACCAGGTAGTAACTCAGTTAAGGATCATCCAAAACTGAGTCATAAGGGGCATCCAGTGGATGGTGCACTGGTGGGAGCTGGTTCACTGTGGCTGATTTGTTTGAATGGATGGTAACAAATGTAGCGAGTTATTTATGTCTAAATTTAGGGCTTCTAGAACATTACTACTCATAGATCAGATTAATGGCAGCTAATTTAGTAGCTAGAAATCAGGTGGTGTTAGGTGGACAGTCCAGATAGTCAATATAAGAAGTAGTAAACAAGGTAGCTAGAGGTAAAATCAGTTAGTGCTTCTAAAATTAGCATCCCTGCCTTTTATTGTAAAGAGTCTTTACAAATGTATATAAGTGGACGCTGCTACCGGATGAAGTAGTGAATTGTTGACATCTTCAATATTTCTTATTTGTTTATGTTTGCACGATCTCTTTTCTTCTTTCGCTCTAACTTGGTCACTTCTGTTTTCTTTCACAACAAAAGAAGTAGATCGCTCTTGTGATTCGCTTGTCAAAAAATAATCTAACCAATGTAAAAAAATGCATAGGAGGGAATGGTCTAACAAACTTCCTTATCTAAAAGAGAAAGGAATGCACTCTCCCTCTTTTATCCATAAAGTTTTGCAAAGATGGCAAAGGAAGCTCATGTTTGTCACATTCATGGGATGAAATCAAGAAGATGGCATGAATTTTTACAAATGGGTTGAACATATCCCCAAACTCAGAAATCTTCCAAACAAAGTTCTTACCAAGTTTCCTACCCATGTGTGCAAGGTTTCAAAACTTGTGTTGCCTCACTTTTGAAACCACTTCCAAAACTAGCATTGCCTTGTGATTTTCATTCCTCTCACTTGTTTTCATTTCTTGGTCTTCAAATCTTACTATTTTCACACACTTGAAAAGGTTTGCAATCTAAAGAAAAGCCCCACAACATTTGGAGTTTGCATGTTGAGAAGGAGAAGGCAATGTGTAGTGTTTGGAGAAGCTAGCATTGGAATGAACAAAATGTTGGAAAGGACTTTTGAAAAGGAGTACAAGCCTAAATAGGTGAATTGCAAGGACTTGTTCCAAACTTTGCAACAACTTTGCAACTTTTTTTTAAAGATAAAATTTAATTCCAATGTAAGGTATAATGGTTATAATAGTTCAAGGTATGCAAGAGGACAAAAAGTTCATCAAGATTGTCTTGTTAAAGATCTTACATTTTGGCAAGTTACTTTGGAATCATTCTAGTCATTCTTCATATGTTGTTACATGGTGTCACTACATCAAAATGTGTTTTAATTCATTCTGGGTTTCATTAGATTTTGAATGAATTTGAACATTTTTAGCATGGTGAAATAGGTCAACCCTTAATGAATAAGGACCGGTTGTTATGGATACTGAATTGATTCATCAGTACCTAGTGAAACTAGGTTATTTTCAAATGAAATACAAATTTATCAAGCCATTCATTTGTTACTTAATTAACTAGGCAGCATGGAAGTAAATTAAATTAAACTTGTTTAATATATAATATTATTAATAATTTCATGATTTTCAACCTATGAATTATTAACACATGTCACTATTTAAGCTAGGTTAAAAACTTAACCTAAGTAAGTAGACCATGTAATCAACGTAGGCACTTATTCTAAGGAACTAGATATGAAAATATCATTTAATTTACCACTATTGATCACGCACACACCACATGTGAAGTTTGATTTTTTGACCTTTAAAATGGAAACAAACACCTTTACCATCAAGCCACCTCCTTTGTTGTGATAATATGTTACATTACATTTCATATATCAAATATTTCATTATAAACATGGGAAAAATTTCAATAAAATTTTTTTGCGCTCAATTGCGTATTCTATGAGGACATTTACAACATAGATAACCTTAAGGCTACAAGAGACTAAAAGGTAATGTAGCCCTAGAAAACGACGGTAAAAGCAAAGTAGAAATGACTGATAAGGGCCTTGAAAAACTATCTAAAGAGTTGATAAGGCAGACTTCTCGAAAACCAGCCAAGCAAATAATCATTTCTGAACTGGATAGTGGGAGTAGGCCCTTTTCTCTTGTTTTGACAGTTGACAAAGTCGTGCAATCTACTTTATAAAAGACTAGTAGAACCCTTATTTGACTTCATCATAATCTGCTTATTAAGGAAATCAAACTAATACTGCGGTCCAAAGCACTATAGGATTTTATGCGAAAGCTACTTAACGTAGGCTATGTCAATATATACAACCTTACATATCAAACGCAATACAACATAGGGGCTTTAAGGGACTCTATAATATCTCCGCTTCATGCCAATATTTTATTATATAAATTAGACTGCTATATCGAAAACATACTAATACCCAAATACATTGTAGGGGATATGCATCCTGTGTTAGCAGAATATAAGAAGAGACTTCATCTTAATCCAAAGGACAATGCCTTTTGTAAGGATCCATAATTAGAACTGGCTAGTTTTGCCCTCAAACATCGTAGGTAAATTAAAACAAATAAACCTGACTGCAAACCAGACCTTAGAGGATTTCAAAGACTTAAGTATCTTTGATATGTAAATAACATCATGTCAGGTGTTATAGGTAACAAACAAGATGCCTTGGAGATCCAAAGGGTTGTGCAAAACTTTATCAAGGAAGAACTGAAGTTAGACATGAAGGAACAAAAAGGTCCGATATTAAGCGCAAAGTCCGAAATGGCCAAATACTTAGGCGCATTAGTAACATATTACGGTATCGGAAGTGTTATGGAAACTTTAAGCACTGACAAGGTCACATCAAAACAACCGAACTTCAATCGATAAAACGTTTACGATTAATTGTTTTTATTAAGGACTTAATAACTAGAGCCTTGAAACGTCAATGTGCAAAACAAAACGCCAAAAGATGAGCCCAAGCAACCTCCAATCAACGATTGGCGGCCCTAGAAAACAAAAACATTATAACTTCTTTTTAATTGATAATACACGACATTGTTAACTATTATTTATTTGTGAAAAAGCGCTCTTCCCTATGGAAAGTCGTGTCCATCTAGTCTTGCGCTCTGACTTTAGCTAGAAAAGAGGGAGCTCTGGCAAGCACCATTGGTGGTGTTATGTATATGCACTCTTTTGCAGAAGGTGGAACACTCGTTAGTTTAGGCTTGGGAATGATCTTATATACTATGTTTGTATGGTGGCGCGACGTTATACGTGAATCTACGAAGGACATCATACATTTGTGGTCCAATTAGGACTTCGCTATGGTATGATTTTGTTTATTGTGTCCGAAGTCATGTCCTTTTTAGCTTTCTTTTGGGCTTTTTTCCATTCCTCTTTGGCACCTACGGTAGAGATTGGAGCTATTTGGCCTCCCAAAGGAATTGATGTGTTAAATCCTTGGGGAATTCCTTTTCTAAATACCCTTATTTTACTTTCATCTGGAGCTGCCGTAACTTTTCCCACATGAAATAATTTGAGTTTATTTTTTAAAAAATTTCAATAATGTACATAATCGTTTTAAAAAAAAATTGAAACTGTAAAATCATTTGAACAGAAATTTAAATATCACTATTGAATAACATTTCAATGACCATTTTTTTGGGAAAAAAAAGTTTAATAAATGGATTTTTTTTCTTATATAATAATAATACTTATGGTAAGTTACATTAAGTTATTATAGGGTTACTTTTCATTAACCTACATTATTTCACCCTACATTATTTACGGCTATTTATGGCTATTCTCAAATTTTTTGGTTATTTGACCTTATGCACTTTTGGTTCTTTTTAATTATTTGTGGTTATTTTATGGCACTTTTGGCTATTTTAGCTTATTTCACTTTAGGTATTTTCGACTATTGTAAGTTACTTTTGGTTATTTTATGTTATTTTATGTTATTTAAAAATTATTTCATTTTAGGCTATTTGCAACTATTATAAGATTTTTTGGTTATTTCATCTTAAGTTATTTTCAATTATGTGAAGTTATTATTGGTTACTTTTGGTTATTTCACCTTATGTTAATATTACCAATTCCAAATTATTATTGGCTATTTCATTTGAAATTATTTTTGTTTATTGTAGATTTCACCTTAAATTATTTTTGACAATTCTGAGCTATTATAATATATGGCTATTAATGATTATTGATTGTTATTTTATTGGGGTTATTAGTGGTTGTGAGGAATTATTGCACACTTTCACCATTAAGATATGCACTCACATAAAACCAGTTGGAAGTGGAACTACCATGTAATTGTAGTTTAACAAGTAAGTGGTTCAAGTAAGTAATGAAATTCACTAAAGATCTAACGTGTTGTGTCCAATTTGAAGATACAAAGATAGGGTGAGAGAATCATAACTTACCATGATGGAATATGAAGGAGTCGTATGTGGGTGTTCAATTCAATGTTGCGCTTGATGGTTGGAACCTTCCGTTTCATTTGTCATGACATCTACAACAATCTCTTAATCTAACATGCATTGAATTTTTAGGAAGCTAATAATAAAGAAGACATGTTACAACATCTCATAAGTTTTTATTTTATTTTATTTTATTTTTGATGAAGAGTTAAGCTTTGAATTAGAAACCATTTGCCTAGATTGAGGAAAAAACAACCAATTCGACCCCCTCTACTTCCAACCAGTGCAGCTCCCTTACAGCAAACCCGATAATGTTGAAATTTGGGGAGAAATTTCTACACCTTTCAAACTAAAACTGATTCAAATTTGACATAAATCCAACGGTGAATTTGAGAGAAACAACTAATTGAACCGAAAGTCTAGAGGCTTTTGCGATGAAAATCATTCCATTAACCCGACTACAACCCCCCCTACTTCCAACTCACATAGCTCGCTTACAAAAAGCCCGATTAAGCTGAAATATTTGGAGAAGCTTCTACATCTTTTAAACTAAGACTGATTTAATTTTGAGGCAAATCCAACAGTGGATTTGAGAGAAACAACTAGTTGAACCAAAAATCCAGAGGCTTTGCTACTAGTACTTATAACACACACACTCTTCCCATGCTTGATTCTTGCACACTCTTTCCATGCTTGATTCTTGCACACATAAGAACTCAAAAATTCCTCACACTTCCTCCTCTTCTCTTTTTTTTCTTCTCCCATACACACGAAATTCTCTCCTTTTGCAAACCTTTATGACATTCCTTGAGCTTGTTCCCCTTGTCTAATGAAAGCTTCGAAATCCTTTTGCACCAATCAATGGCTTCCTCATCCTTCAAGGGCCAATGAGAATTTGAGAATGAATTGCAATCCAATTGAAATTAGGATGAGAATCCTTAGGCCCAATGAAACACAAAAATTATTCCATCCTCCAATCAAAGAGGCTGACATTCCTCATGACTAGTGGGATTGGAGGATTCATCCTTCCCCTTATCTTGGATATCTTGATGAAGTCTCTTGAGTTTGATCCTTATCTTTTTCGTCCGTTGACCCTCACATCCTACTTTTTCATCCTAATTATTTCAAGTAACTAACTACTAGGATGATTTATAAGTATTAACAAGGAAAAGTCCTTGAGTTCTTACTTGACTAATTCAATGATTGAAGTAACATTTCTGTGTACCATTTATTCCTTGATATTCCCTACCTATTTACTATACTATGCACTAATTAACTATGTAGTACATAGTAAATTGGAATTACAATTTGCATCATAAAAACAACTCTTACATACTTCTAAATCCACCGTTGAATTTAGGGTTTGATGAATCCATTAAATCTAAGGTGTTCGAGTTTTCATGAGGTTCCGCCATCACTCCCACACCTTACGCCTACCCTAATTTGTTAAATAAAAAGGCCTCGACCCCTTCTAAACGCAAGTACCACTTTGTTTGTATTACCTTCTTGGTTTTTGTTGATGCAGGTGCGAACTAGTCATGGCGAATGATGACACTACGCCTTCAAATCCTCTAGACGCACCTCTACAACAAGAAGAGCTTGAAGAAGCACCGTTCGACTTGAATGTTTTTCAATGGTCGCGCGAAGAAGAATTGCCCAGGAGAGTGGTGCGCACTCGAGTAGATCGTTCGGTATGGGATCGTTGATTGTCTCCTAACCCACATGCTTTAGCAATTTATTTAGAGTTTGTTTTTGCTTATGGAGCCGCACTAGAAAGGTTTGAAGAGTGCTAGTGCGAAGATGATGATGTTCATCGCCATTGTCGAACGTGGGTTCTTGGTGATGGCCATTATCGTTGGCTACAAGGCCCAATCAACCCATTTCCCCTGGAGCATCGAGCCAAGTACCTAGCTCGCACCATTCGTCGCACCTTAGATTTTTTACAACTATGATCTATCCTTTAAGTCAGTTATTCAGTTGTAATTCACCTAAAGCTACTAAGGCGAAAATGTTAATATTTAAGCTTGACATTGATTCTATTTAAGAATCTGATAGAGTGAGAATTAAATAAAGATGTAATAGGACTACATACTAATATCTTACAAGTACATCAGTAGTGCTTGAAGATCATTCTACAGATTAACTTAACATTGCCATGGTGAAATGTTATTGTTAATTATGGGCTTGGATTCCCAATACACTAATAAATCCCATCTAATTTTACATCCCTTTTCCCTTCTCCAAAACATAAAAAAGGACAATGCACTTTTAAAAATTTACTAGGTCCTAAACTAATTAAGCGTTACATCGACTGAAATAAAGAAGTATTATATGCCTAGAAATATCACAAAAGCTAATTCAATTATTAATAATCACTACTTGAAGGTTTATAAGCATTCAAATGATTAAACTAAGGAAATTTAAGGAACTAAAGCTTAATTATTTGTTGAGCTATAATCCAAGGCTCACAGTGGCTATTAATGAATATTTTATTAATGGTTATTTTATTCGTGGTTATTGATGGTTATTCTATTAATAGCTATTATATTATAAATTATTGTTGGATATTCTAAGTTATATTATCATCGGCTATTGGTAGTTATTTTATTCTAGGTTATTTAAAATTATTTTTCATAGGTTATTATTGGTTTATTCTTGGATATTTTACCTTCAGTCATTATATTGTATTTTAGATTACTTCAAATTATTATATTTAAGATCAAATAACATAAAATAACATAAAATAAAATGACTTTGAATAATTTAAAATATAACTTGAAATAACATGTATTAACTTAACATAAAATAATGTAAAGGATAACCTAAGGTTTGTTGAATAATTTAATTTTAAATAATTCAAAAGCCTATAATAATGTAAGGTATAAATTAAAATAATTAAAATAGTTTAAAATAATATAAGATATATAATAAAATAACACATATAGGGTAATTAAAACAAAACATAAATAAATTTATTTATTATAATAAATTATAATAGTGAATTATGTCGTGAATCATAATGATGTTTAGATAATGATATTATAGTGAATTAATTTTAACCAAGGTGAAATCACTAAAATGCAATGAATTTATTTCACTTTTAAAGTCCCATAGTGATTTAGGCTAGTGAACTACACCCATTTTTGTAATAATGTGTATGATTTTTTCTAAACATTAACTAGTGTATAATTTTTTAAAAATAGTGAACTTAACCTCCAAGACCATAAGCAAAAAACCTTGTTTTCAAAATCAAAATATTTGTTTTTTCAAATTTTAGAACATGTATTGCCTCCTATGGGCCAAAACCTTGTACTTCAAAATGCTCCCATAGTTATAAACAATTGTTTGGGTACCTGGGCCATCTATTTCCTCCTTTACTACATGCATTTGTGGTTGAAAATTGTCTATGGACTTGCCCATGATGTGGTGTCTCCATCAAATAAATTGAAGTTGGCATAAGGTTCTGAATGAATCCATAGAATGACATGTTTTATATGTTGTGAAATATCATAATGGGTCCAATCACTCTGATAAAAACCACACCCATTCCCTTAGGCTTGTGTATTTTCATTATTTTTTTCAAAAACATTCTTAAAATCTCTTCAATAAACCATTTTTAAAAACTTGAATTTTTTCAAGTTTTATTTATAATAAATTTTTCCAAATCAATGTTTTTTATAAAAAATAAATTTTTAATAATTTTTTAAAAAATTGGTTACATAACATAAAAAATGAATTTTAAAAAAAAAATTCATCAGATTGATTCTAAACTTGTTGGATATGTACATCAATATATTGAAATAACATTTCATTAAAAAAAATTCATTTGTTTTTTTTTAACAAATTGAAATACACAAAATTAAATGTGGTTAAAACTATTAATGGTATATGTTAATTGAAGCCTAATGCTTCCTAGCACTACACAATCACCACCCAAGGACTTTTAAATTGGTTTTTAACAAACTATTTCCAATTTAAAATCAATTATTTGATTTAATTTTTTTTGTTAGCTGAAAAAGGTAATTAACATTGTGGTTGTAAATCCAATCATGTACATAATGAGCCTTGGGAGGTTTAATATTAAGTTGACATATTTATTATGTTGTCATTTTGTTTTATAAGTTGATTTGGGCATTTATTTGTAGCGTAAGCATGTTAAAATAGGAAAAAAAGGATCCTAATAATGCAAAAAAAGGAAAATTGTCAATTTTGGAAGTTTAAAAGTAAAACACATTGTTTCAAATTTAACATTTAAAATTACATGAGCATATTCGTGAACTTTTCCTTGGGGGGTACCACTAAAAACCACCTTGCCAAAATCATAAGAAATTTGGACTCAATTTTTAAAATAAAATTCCATCTATTTATACATTGGTTTATTTGATTAAAATAAATGGGCTATGTTTTCCCCACCTACGCACTGATGCGCTCCCAAGTCACGGGGTGAAACCCACTTGAGGGTCTCACGAAATCAAGTTGTGGAAGTTGAGACTTGGAAGCACGCTCTTGGCTTCCAACTCTAGAAAGGGGTAGAGGGTCGAGTTGAGAGCCCAGGGATTAGACTAGGAAGAGGTATTAGTTGATCAAGTTTGAATCTGCATCAAAACAAACCACCCAAGTGGTTAGATCACTTTCTGGGACACCTTTTGGTGTTGGGACAAGTCACGGGCACTTCGGACCACAAGACTCACCATGGCCCAGACTCGGGGGATGCCATCACCATCCCCCATATAGTATACTCTGCGATGCTCCGCCGCACCTACATCCAAGTGGCTCTTTATCCCGGGACTCCCAAGTTGGAGTCCCGAAATCCACCCAAGTGTCCCGGTTTTGGACTCCCGGGACTTTGAGAGGTCATAGCTCCTCGCCCTGACCTTAGATTGCAACAAGTTTTGAATCGAAGTTGTAGCCCTCGTCGAGATCTTTTCAACGACGTATTGCACTTCTGAATCGAACATTGGGAGCTGGTCGATTCTTGACTTTTAGTGGTTGGGAGTCAAACTTCCAGTTTGACTCCCGGCCCTTCTTTTGCCCATAACTTGGGCTGTAGATGTCCAAATCAAAAATGCGAGGGCATTTTCGATATTTACGTTTCAAGACCTTTCCAATGACACCAAGAACACCCCAATGGGAGGTGTTTTGCCCCTTGTTGTTGAGCTCTAAACATTCGGGAGTCCCGGAGGACTCCAAATCCCCAACTTCTCCAAGTGTTGGGCTTCACCCCCACACTTGGCCAAGTTAGGGTTGCAACACGCACACATTCATGAAAAATAAATGAACACCCAAAGACCTATAATTTGCATTAATATTTTGATTCGTAAACCATTCTTGACACAATCATGACCCTATTCTCAACTTCTTTTTTTTCAGTGTCCTTACACTTACACATTAAATATTTTTTCTTGTTTGTTTAATACATGCACAAGGGAGTGATCCAAACTATTTATTAAAATAACAAAATATGAAAATAGTTATCATTTGTGTTCTTAACATCAATAGCCTTTTAAGACTTCATGATTATGACTTCAAAAATTCATAAGTAAATGAAAATTGATTCAATTATTTATCTATAAAAGGCATCAAGTAGGTTAACATTTGAAGTATTCTTAAAAATTAACATCCAAAAACAATTCCCAAAAAATAGATTCCTTTGTGTTCTTGATATAAAAAAATCCCTTGTGTGACATTCTTAAAACTCTTTCCTTATACATTCATTTCTCACATCAAATTTTTTTTGTAAATTTAATTAGAGTTTTGAATTCTACATGACTTGAGTAACTTTTTGATAAATAATTTGGAGTAAAAAGTTATTTTTATGTGAATCCTATGTTGTTTTGAAGTTGGATGGGTTTCAAAATTTTGGGGTGTGACATTCTTAATGATACCACCTAACAATAAGTTTGCCATATGTAGTATGATATGATTAGTTTTTAAAAGCTTGAAATGTTTGTTTACTTTTTTTTCAACTTATTTTCACCTTCTCTTTTTTTTGATTTGGTGTTATCTCATTTTGCACAAACTACACAAGTAAACATAAAATATAATCATATTAACCTTTCATTTTTTAAATTCATTCTTATGGCTCTTTCAAAGAATGTTTAAAACATGTTTTACCATGTTACAAACAAAAAATGCATTTGTAATTCATATTGAAAAATCAGTTTTTAGCACTTAAAACTTACATAAATAAATAAATAAATAAATTTTGAAGGGTTTAACATTGTCATAATTGAAATATTCAACTTCCAAAAAATGTGTATCAATATGCACGATGGCTCACATATTAATAAGACCTCATTTGAATAATTTGATTTGGAAAAGTATATCAAATATAAACTTGCAATAAATAAATAAAATAGATTGAATAATACTATGGATTAGAGATGAAATATATAATTTATTTAATATGATAAATAGATGAATTTTTTTATAACATTGATAAAAGTCTTAAAATTCAAAAATGAAAAATCTCTTTTCCATTTAATTTTACATTTTGAGCAAGTCAGATCATCACCAATGCCTACTTTAGTATGCTTGTGCTTTTTGAACTTGAGCAATTTTATACAAGTTTTAGTTCATTTGACATCTTGATTCTAACCCAATATGACCTATTAGGTACTTGACAAAGGTTGAAGATGTGTCTGTAGGTTTGCAACCCATATGCCACATTGGATATGATCTTGAATTGGGATATATTTTCTTTGTAACAACATTGTCACCTTCACAAGGTGGATGGATGTGGGGTTTTGACAACTGAAAATCCACCACTGGGATGTTTTACAAACTAGGATATAGTCTTTTGTCTTGGACTGGTAAGCTTTAGTCCATGGTTGCTTTGACTACTACTAAGGCACAATACAAATCACTCTTGGATGGTGCTAAAGAAATTTCTTGGTTTTGAACTTTACTAAAAGAGCTTCAACTTTTGACAGACAAATCTGCATAGTTGCATTGTGATAGTCAAAATAACATCAAGCTTTTGAATAACCCATTCTATGCATGAACAAAGCACATAGAAATCTAACATCACTATATTCGAGAAAAGGTGCATGCAAAAACAATTGAATTGTGTGCATTTCTACTGGACAAGAACAAGCTGATGTCTACACAAAGCCAGTGGGGATTACTCAATTCTAGACATTATGGACTAACATTGGGATGCTTGATCTACAAGGTGAAATCACTACCTACTACATTAAACTGGATTACTCAATCTCAATTAGTTTAGATTAGTTACTCCAAATCAAAAAGTCAGGAGTAAGAGGGGGTGTAGGAAATTACTCCCAACTTTTGATCTATCAGTCACCACTTCTAAATATCTCCAAATTTACCTCTACATGAAGTCACAATCAGTTATACCATAAGTTAGCATTGTAGTAGCACTGTTGTGTGCACTGACCAAAGTCTTTCATCTCCAGTGCCCACTGGCACCTCCCTGTGATTATGGGCTTATTGGTCTGTATTTAAGTTACTTCTTTACTTATCTCTGTACACCATTTTTACTATTATCCACATGAATTATTTCACATTCTTCTTTTTGGACAGAACATTATACATCTTGAGTTTTTGTCATTTTTGGAAACAACAGTCATAGATGTGGGACATACTTATAAGAGTTTTGCTACAAAGGGCAAATAAGGGCAAGTCTTTGGAGATCTTCTTGTCAGTCTTTTACAGCTTGAAATCAATGGTTTTATCCTTTGTTGTTAGATATCACTCACATACATTCCATCCATGTTCTCTCACTTCCATCACTTTTTCATGTATCATATTGTCTCTCATGTCAGAGATTGGAGACATAGACCAAAAAACTTATCATAGATCCAAGATCCTCCAATGGCAGAAACAAACAAAAGATACAAGACATAACAATCATGAAGCACACAGCTGTAGCACATGGCTTGACATGTGAGAAACAATTGACGATGCCTTTGATTCTGATTAGTATCATACAGGTTGCTGAGGACTCTTGCAATGTTCACAATAATAAATGTGCCATTGAAATAAAATCACAAGAAAAGTTCAGCAATTGCACTTGTCTAGGCGGGCAAGAGTTTGCAAAGTAATCAAATCCAAACAATTGCACTGGCCAAAAACGAAACAGGAACCTTTGTCAAAGAATTTTCATATTATCCTCAAGATAAGCAATCAAACAAATGAACAGCCAAGGGTGAAAGAACATAGTTCACAGCAATCGCTATTTCCCAGTGTTGCAGTCCTTAAACACAAAAAACCATGAAACAAGGGTTTAACAAACACCAAATCCAGCAAAATAAAAAGAGAAATTGACCTTGAGAAGGTCATGCACAAGCTGGAGGTGGAGAATGAAGCAAAATCAGGGTTCAAAATCAGCAAGCATGATTTCCAGCACAACAGGTTTCCTATATGTTTAAGGTTGAAATGTATTGCAAATGTGGTGAAGCTATCAATCAAGTATATCAAATTCAAACTTCAAACTGCATGAGCCTACAGTGTAGCCCCTGCAAGAATTTACATACATGGCCAGTTTAAAACTGCTAAGTATTTCCCATTTACAGTGCTTCTCCTCCTTAATTGAAGCTGGCTGTATATAAGTAATAAACCAGGGATAGTTATGTCTGAATAAATCTTGTTCCCTGCTACCTGATTTGAATACCTAGATATTCTATCTTCAAATATGCAGCTCTATGAAACTAAAATCAGCAAGCCTGCTGTAAGTCAAGAGACCCCGCTAAGATATTGTGATCTACTAGGAAACGCTATAATTAATACAGATGAACCTCTAGGAAAATCCTCTCGTAAACAAAAAGTAGAGCTTGGATTGAACGGCTTTAGCTAATGAAATCCTTCGTAAAGGAGGCCATCAAGATGCTTGTGCGAGAGCAATCTATAATATAAGCACTTCAGGAATGGACGTTACAGAGGACTATGAAAGAATGGCTCAATCTTCAGACTAGTAGTAGGCTCAACACCCTCCGCCTCCTCCACACCCACCTCCTCCTCCTCCGCCTCCTCCACAACCTCCTCCGCCTCCTCCTGTTCCAGACCCGCACCCTCCTCCTCCAGCTATAATTCCAGGTGCAAAACCCCCGCCGCGCCTTGTGCCGCGACGTGGTTTCTTACGGCGAGGGGTGTCCACACACATGCTTGTGGACATCACTGTGGCCGCTCCGAACAGTAGAACACCTACCAGCACATCGACGAACAGCAACATTTTCGAATTTTACCGACTCGTGCGATCTGATTCCTTTGTATCGCCTACCTAGATAATGTCTGCATCAATTCCACCAACTGTCACGAATAAATCTCAATCTCAATTTGGAATGAACAATGATTCTTGCTTCTCGATTCACAACGCAGCTGGGTCCTAAACAAGTTGAGTTGTCAATTTTCTCTTTCTCGAAAACAGTTTCGATCCTCATAAAAGTTAATTTTACAATTGTTTGTGACCTGCGTTTCCAACTATAGTTCAAAAATTTTATTTTGTAAAATATTCAACTCAATTCTGCTTAGTCACTTACATTGATCGTAACTTTCCGATCGATCGATCGATCGATTCTTGGCTCTGATCAACCGCAACTCTTGAAAAGATTTAGCTCTGGATTAACACTTTGCAAAGTGGCCCAACTCTTGCGAGATTGTTCTGTGACTCCTAGATTAAAGCTTGATGCTGATATAGAGCAACTGTGAGAAAAGATTTCAAATCAGCTGCAAGACCAGATCTGAATCAAAAATTGTTAACTAGCTCCAACCTCGTTACAGCTTTATTCATATCATGCTTGAATATATATTCAATCTCCGTGGGCCGAGCTTCTTATATGTAGCAGGTGAGGCTGCTCCGCGATCACTAGCTACGTCGGATTTCTCACAGAGTAACCGAGACAATTCTGAAGAGACTAAAGATCATACTGTAGCACAACGCGTCATCTTCCAACTATCTGCGAATGTGCAGCGAACTGCAAAATTTTCCACCTTTGAACTAGATAACGATGTTGGCCAAGACTCCCAATTTTCAGGTTCCAGGAATTTAATACTGAGATTAAATGCCGTGAACTTAATACTTTCTCTTGAGACGAAACTTCGGGCTAGACGCTAAACACCCTATAACGAGCTCTGTCCCCACGCTGCTTTCGCTCTGACAGTACAGCCCTGCGAAGAACTGCGTTGTTCTGCCGAAGGGTTTTTAAAATTTTGCCCTTTTTGACTTTGTATCTGCAATAAATTAGAAAAATATTTTTTTGATTTTTTACGAACTGGGACCATTGAAAACTGGGTTGCATGCTTCTTGTGGAACTGTGCAAGGCAGAAAAAGGTGTGCAAAAAGACAAGCGAAACCAGCGCCGAACAGAACTTGTTAGGGGTGTTTAGCGCCCAGCAAGCTTTCGGCTGGTAAAAAGCGTGTGCAGGAAGAAGATAAGAAATTCAATGTGTAAGAAAGTTAACCGCCTTTGAATTTTTTCAAAGATTTGAATGTCATGCTAATAGCTAGTTGTAAGGTTCACCATAGGACTCACGCAAGCTGATGCTTTGGAGGGTAAAAGCACACTAAGGGGTCAAAAGTGCTAGTTGTAAGGTTGAGTACAAGATTCATGCAAGTCAATGATTAGGAGAGTTTGTAAGCCATCAGGCCTAACAAAAAAATCTTCTGGCATTTTCTTCTCATGTATTTTGTTTTTTCTGTGCATGGTACACAATGTTTGTTGGCTCTGCCTGCTGTAATGGAGAGACTATGATGACGTAATTTGCTCCCCATGTTTTTTCTTTTTTATTGGTCCTCACATTTTGATGTATGTTTGGAAGGCATTATTGTCTCCTAGTGTGATTTTTCGGATTTGAACTAAGTATCGTTTATTCCGATCAGCCTGCTTTTTCTAATGCCCATGGCCTTTCATTTTTGGTCTTTCTTTAAATAAATTCCACAAAATTGGGCATGATTTCCGGCTTGAATCCTTCAACATTATTTTCAATCTCTGTGCAAGGTAGCCGCTAAGTTACCCAGCACTGATCCACTTTCGTGTTCTTCCTTGCATTGCACCATGGACGCACCTGGCAACAGGCACTGCCCACGGCATCAAGCAAACTTTACTCAGACTAGTGGGTGCCCGTGGCCGAAGGCCACTGTGAAGCAAAGCGCTCCTCTAGCTCTGCTCTGCTCGGGGAGCGATGGCAGGAGAAGAGTTAGGGTTAGGGCACAGATTCCGTGCGCGGAGAAAGGGAGCAAATCCTGGCATCTTTGAGAGTTTCATCCACACGTGTCGATCACTGCATGTTTCATCTATTTCTTTCATCCACATTCATCTACGGGTGCCAATTTCCAGTGCTGGCCGGTTCTTAGTTCTTCCTGTTCAAGAGAACCTCCGGTCCAGGTTCTAACTTTTTTTTCCAGTCTAAAAAAACCTCTGGTTCCAATTCAATGCTTACAAAAGTTTATAGACCCTTGGGTCCAATTCCAGACCCTGTTCGTCACATTTTCAGGACCCCCCAGTTCCAGTACAAAAGTTTATACACCCTCGGGTCTAGTTCCAGACCCGGTTCGTCACAGTTGCAAGACCCCCCAATTGGAGGTTCTTTTATACATACCGGACCGGACTCTCCGGACCGGTTCCCGTTTTCAGAATCCGACTGTCCGGGCCAGTTCCCATTCTCGGAATCCGACTGTCTGGGCCGCTTCCGCCGGTCCATTAAAACACGAAATCGTCGTCGAACGAACGGACAGACAAACACACTGTTATAATTATATAGGAGATTCCTGAGTGTTTGAGACTTCCAAGAGTTCGAACTTGGAAATGGCCGCAGGGAGGAAGGTGTATAAGCACTTGTTAACTGGTTTTGGCAAGTCTTATTACGCACGTTATTATTTTAAGACCCTATTTATTAGGTGGGACATGTCATCGTCTCCAGGTTCCACTTTTGGTTTTGCCAGTTCCAATTCAGGTATGAATCATGCAGCGAAATAACCCCATCGAGCTCTGTCTGGGGCCTGTTTTCTTGTCATCTTGCACATGTTTTTCCGCGCCTGTATGGTTCTACATGTTCTTTTTATTCTGCAAAAGAACTTATTAATGTTCTTTTAATTTATTAATTATTTAAACGTTCTGCACCAGCTCACAGGACTTGAAAACCCGAACCTTCCACGTATAGATCACACTACCAAACACTGGCACAGATTCAGGCACTAAGAGAAATGTGTGTTCTTTTTTATTCGAAACTTTCACAGTCAAAAAGTCAAACCCCGAAACAGAACCACACAGTTCCCCACATGGCTGCACTGACAGAGCTCAATGGGAAAGGGGGCTATTTACCATCTGGCATGAATCATAGGATGTGGGGAAAACTGTAATGAAGCAGAAAACCAATTACTCTTTGGAACAAGCCCTGGTAGAACCCATTGCAGCAACAGAGTCTCTCCCTCCTGGGTGAACCAGGCCAATTGCATAGTATACACAGGCCAGTGTATCCGATTTTGTATGTGCATGGTGACAGCCATGGCTGTGGACAGTACTGGAATAAGGGCCCATGTGAGGCAGAACCAAGTTGGGCGTGAATCGAGTAATTCCGGTGGCTGCTGGCATTAGGCCACAGTGAACCGGCACCCACCAGTGCACCATCAAGGATGGATGATGTGTGATCAGGAAACAGTTTTCTGTTGGATTCCAGTTCCCTAGCTAACCATGGTGATTAGCTCAGTTGGTTTGTTTACTACCTACCAACTAAGTATAGTAAAAACAGCCCCTACCTACTATGTGTAAGCTATCTACATATCTAGTAGTAACCTATTTTGTTACCTACCTGTCTACATGTTAGACCTACTTCTTATAGAACGGGTTACCAAAAATGAAACCGAGTAGTAACTCAGTTGAGGATCATCCACAACTGAGTCCTAACAGGCATTCCGTGGATGATGCACTGGTGGGTGCTGGTTCACTGCGGCCCTGGCATTATACAGCATAACAATCCCCGGATTCCTTTTAAGAATCCTTTTCCTGTGCTACCCAATGGGTACCTGCCAGATGCCCTCTGGGTATCAGGGGAATTTGTTTGAAAACCTATTGTAGGCGTTTATTTTGTAAGAGCACCTCCACATAGGCTACAAAATTTGTCACAGGTTTTAATAACCCTGTACAACTGTTATTCTGTGCAATATTCTGTGAGTGTATCTCAGGTAATCTATGTGGAGTTTCATCCACGTATTGTAGATTGGTAAGAAAAGTGAAATAGGTGGAAGTTGCAAGAGCATCTGATTAGAGAACATAAGTTGCTGGTGCACGGTTCCTGTAGAGCTTACTAACTTAACTATAAACAAAGTGCAAACAGCTATGTGCTAGAACCCTGTTTGTAAATTAAATAATTATTATTACACGTTGAACTGTTAGAGCATCTCCAGCGGTGCTTGGTATGTTACCCTGCAGAAATGTTTTTCACATCCATTTTTCCAACTCCACCCTTAAAATCGAAACTAGGACAGCAAATAGGCTGGGAAGAACTAATAGCGAACCACCTGGACCAATCAGAAACACTGAGCAGTAGTTACATCATATTTATCACACCCTTTTCTGCAGGTATATAGCTTTGCTGCGCCTTTAACCAGCCATCACAAACTGTGCCTGAGCGAAAACCATTTTCCTGAGCCAAACCGGCATAATTTCACTTTTCTTCATCTAATTTTACTGTGGACGATCACATACTAAGCACCGCTGGAGATGCTTTCAGTTCACTCAAGATAACTAAGAAAACAAATTCAAAGAATCAAAGCCAGCAATCCCACTGCCCGAAAAGGAAATCTTCAGAAAATTGAAAATAATGGTCCCCTTGTACCATTTCCATTGGTCCTATCACATTGTCACAAATCAACAAACCCTATTACACATTTTAACTACTAGTTCATTGAAGATAATTAACAAAAACAATTCATACAGCAGTTTCATGGGCCATAACATTAGTTCCACACACCTGCCCACAAGCCTGTTTGCGTATTACGTAGAACACTAAACCCTGTAACCCAAGTGGGTTTTTTAAAAATAACCAGAACTAGGCGAGGGAGGCAAAAATAGAAGACCCAAGTCCTTGCTCAATTGTTGCTAAGTAACTAATATTGAAGATTTAGTTGAAACCAGGGTTTTTATTCCAATCTTGTGGACTAGCCAGCATCCACAGGACTTACTCAAATTTGACTAGAGGTGAGAGAGAAAACTAGAATTTTTTCATATATACTGTTGACATACAAGAACCTATGGTCTAATTACGGCAAATTCAACTTTTTTTTTGTCAAAATATGGTGACTTTGGGCCTTTTTCCAGGAAAAGTCATTTGCAGAAGTTGCAGCCCCTTTTTTCTTGGTTTCCAACTACGAAATTTCAACCAAAATTTAATAATTTGTGAGCTATTTCAACTACCATTGGCACACAAAGGCCCCTTTGACACTCTAGACTGATAGCCCTAGACTATTGAAAATACAAAATTCCTGATTGGAGGAAGTGGCTGCAATGGTACTAGTTCAATTCACATGAAAGGTGCAGGGATAACTTAGAGACTCAGGAAATGTGAATGGATAAAAAGTTGGCATGCATACATGACTGGAAATGGATTATGTTCATGATCTAACAGAATGCATGCCTGGTGTGGAGTTTGTTAGACCATCAGCACAAAAACTCTGGTTGGTCCTCAAAGCTTTTGTTGGTGAATTTATTTCCAAACAGAGGATGGGGGAAGGTTGATCACTTTCTTCCAATTTAATGTCGAAAATAGAGTTATTAGTAAAGTGACCCTCCTCTTGAGCCTTTCTTTCACCCCGAACCCCTCTTTGAAGTTTGAACCAGTGCAAGTGTTATCCACAAGTAATGAAATTTAATACTACTCAGCATTATATGCATGAGGTTGGAAAATATTTGTAGCTGCAGTACACACAGCAATAGGAGTGACTGGTTCAAGGTAATCAGGGGAAAAAAAAATAGGATGAAACTCAGATTAGCAGCAAATTTGGTGCTAATCTAAGTTTCAATCCCTGTTTTTAGCCCAGTGTACACTTTTTCCCTATTTTTTAGGAATCTCACCCTCTCTATGACCAAACAAAGATATTGGTGCTATATTTTCTTTAATTTGCAAATAACGTTAATGTTCGAACCAAACCTATTATCAGTTTATAGTGCACTTTAAAGTCTAGGCCCACACAAAATCAAGATTGAATTTCACAACTCCAGTATCCACATTTTGCTACTTGAGAAGTGCAGCAGATGGGGGCTCTCTATGTTGTAAAAAGGCTATTAGTTTTGCGAGATTTATTATTCATTTGCCAATTAATTCTTTAAAGTTTGGATTTGGTAGAAAGAGTTTAATTCTACTCCTACACGACCAAATATTCATACTTTATACCAAAATCACTTGGCTGTAAATAGTGAAACTCTAACTTAGACTCCAACCTTAATGTACCTACGAAATAGAAATTTTCCATAGTACAAATTGGTCATATAATGATCAAGTATATTTCCAGGGCTTTCAATTGTTGGAGATTGAATTTGAAACCAAAAGAGCAAATTAGTTCTAGAATGGAACTAGTCAACTGATAGTTCTTATAACATAGGACATCACCAAATTCAAAATGATATGGTTTCTTGTCACATCTTGTCAATAAATACAGTCCATGTCCACTAAATGGAATCCTCTAAGATCCTAATGACCACTCAAATTGAATTACAAATACAAGAAGAATGCTGAGAAAAAAGAGTTCCAATTTTGCTGACAATAATCTGTACTGACTAAATAATGTATTTATTTATTCATATTATAGAAGCTGTTTGAAATTCTTTAAACTTCCTCAAGAATTCCCAAAAAGTTTACCCAATCTGCTTGAAGCTCTATTTGAGTGTCGGAAATTTTGGTTTGGATCATTATTGACTCTCCACAAGACCTAAACTCCCCTCAAGCCTACCCTCTCGAGTGCGTGTTCTAAATCTACACGAGCACTTCGCATTGCACGTTGCCGTGTCCAGTATCGACGCTATAATCTTCGAGCATTAGTACAAAACATCAAGATCCTCCGCCACCACCACATCCTCCTCCTCCTCCCCCTCCTCCTCCTCCACCACATCCTCCTCCACCTCCATGATGTCCTCCTCCGCCATGATGTCCACCACCCCAATGATGTCCTCCTCCTCCATGATGTGCGCCCCAATGATGTCCTCCACCATGATTTCCCCCGCCAGAACCCCAGCTAAAGTTTCCATTTCCACCATCATGGCCCCTCTTTCCACCCTCTGCTTTATGATGTTTTCTCTTGTTGTGAGATTCTCTTCGGTCGGCGCAGATGCTCAATGTGGCCAGCACAGTGGCCGCTTCGAACACTATTACACTCACTACCACGACAACCACTGGAAACATGATCCCTGAATTATATAATCTGGTTTGTTTCTTTGAACCGCTAATCTGCTATCTTGATCTTCAGACAGAAATCGAAGTTTTGAACAATTCTTCTCGACTTCTCTCACTGGGACTGATGAAGAAATAGGGAAATTTTATCTCTTGTCCAACAAAGTTGGCCTAATCAACTTGACCATAGAGATTCTAATTCAACCTTTCAAAATTTCAAGATATTATTGGCCCTTTCCGATTCAATTGTACAATAGGAGCTTCCTGATTCCGGCCTCTTTCCCCAACCTTGGCGAACGATTCTTGAGCTCTAGCCACAACTCTGGCTGTCACCAAGTTTATATCTAGTCCAAGTTTCTACAATTGCCCCTCAACTCTTGCAAAGCGGCTCGATTGACTTCAAGATTGATTCTTGACTTCGCCCACAGAAACCAGAAATGGAAGCGCCAGAAACTCAAGAAGCGATATAAGAAGTGGATGTAAGATTGGCCTTGAAATCGGAAAAGAACAAAATGAAGCCAAGGCCCACTGAAGTACTGCCGTATGCTGACAAAGCACCCCCCTGGTTGCAGACTAGCTGTAACCCTGAAGAAAGCCTTTGAACAAATCCACCATTTGATCCACAATTTTGAATCATGCTTCTGATCTGATCATATTGGGCGTGTCACAGATGGAAATTGCAGAAGGAAAATTCCATGCCCTTTACGACCGATTAATTATGATCCGTTCAAGCTGGTACATGCTGTGTACGCAAAGAATGAAGAAATCCAACTACTCAAGTGGGGACTCTGCCTTCAAATCATACGTGTGTTGATCAGAGGGAAGTACCTTTTGTCTCCAAATAGCTTCCAATTTAGGAAAAGGACAAGAAGACCGGCCCTAGATCACCTCAAGCCATCGAGGACACATGACGTAAGCGGGAACTGTAAGCGGTGACGAACATGTCACAGCACGTTGTCAGGACGTGTCGACAAATCTCGACAGCCGCTTCAGCGTCTCGCGAGACGCTAAATACCCCACATTGAGCACTGTCCGGCGCACTTTCTGGGCCTTTTATGACAGTGCAGGCCTGCGGAGAACCGTGTGTTCTGTCGCAGGGTTTGACTTTTTGACTTTGGAAGTTATTCAAATACTAAAGAATTTTTTTTTTCGCAGTGGATGAATCTATGCCAGTGGTTTGTGGCATGTTCTATGCCTGGGAAGTTCAATTATCGAAACCACTGTTGCTGCAAAACATAAAATTGTTCTTAAAATTAATAAGACGTTCCTAAGTTGTTTTGCAGAATAAAAAAAACATGTAGAACCATGCTGCGTGGTTTTATGCAGAACCATGCTGGGCCCAAAAACATGTGCAAGAAGACAAGAAAAACAGGCGCTGGACAGAGCTCTATGGGGCGGTGTATTTAGCGTCTCGCCTGCACAAGTGTCAATCAACATTGACTCAGTTAATTAATATCCCCCACAGCAATGTTTTCTCACATGCCTTGTCTGCTGCGTCGATGGCGCATGAAAGGAGGCGACGACCCAGCTGATTATGGTGTTGCAGAAATCATGGGTGTTGACTAACTAACGAAAATCGTTTTCCATTTAGGAGACCAAAAATACTCTTTTGTGCATTGTCAACATCGGAGTGCCTGAATTCAGCATCCATTTGTAATGGATTTCCTGGTAAATACTTAGTCAGTTAAGATGCCCATCTTAACCCATCTCCACCTGCAGGTAAAATGGCCTGGACAGTGGGACACACATAAAGAACTGGTAATTTTTTTTCCTTTGTATTTGGAGGTCCCCTGTCAGGCAAAATGTTTGCCAGAGGAAGAATTTTTAAGATGTGTAAGGTTCCTGCTCTGATTTTTTCATTGCCAGATGAATGACAAAATTTGCCCATTCGTTAGGCAGTCCTAGAAAGGCTCTTTTATTTTTTCTGGTCCAACCTCTCGCGATAGCAGTGGGACCTCAAAACATGAAAGAGCCTTTAGGGCTGCCATTATCCTATTCTTTTGAATGAAGTACAAGCTTCAATAGTGTGAAACTTGGTTTTGATCTCTCACTGTGCCTACGATACAGTGGCCTCCAACAGGCCCAGTAAAAGGACACGATTAATTTTTTAGTGGTGGCCCATTACCATTTGCCCAGGAGGTGAGGAAATCTAAATTGTCGCTCAGTTTATACTATCCAAATTTTCTTGTTTATGAGTCAGGATTGGGGGAATAATTAATGCTGTACTTTGGTTGTGGTGAACAGTGACAGAGCAGAAGGGGTGTGGGTTGGAGCCTCTACTACAAGTGCAAAGTTTTGGAGTTAAAACTGTTTAATGGCAAGAGGGAGATTTTGTAGATGTTGGAAGTAGCCATCCAAATTATTTTAACCCAAGAACCTCCTGCATGCATGCTGCACATAGTAAGCATGTTTACTAGCAATTGCTTTGTGTACTACTTGAAGCCTATCCAGAACAGAAGTGAATGGCATTGTGTACATATGATACAAGAGTCCTTAAGCCTCCTTTTTAATGGGCTATCAGTTCTTGCACAATATGTCTGCAAACCAAGTTCTTATTGAATTTGTTGCAATGCTTTCCAATGTCTTTTGCAATCCCCCAAATTTCAAATGTTCCAGAATAATGGGATCCTAAGAGAACACATTTCCTAGGGGCATCTTGCTGAATTGTCTCCAAAACTCCTCCATGCTCCCACACTTTAAATACATGTTCACAACTCTATTCTTCACAAAGAGATCTGGTTCACAAGTGGTTTGAATGAGCTGCTCATGAACACCCCTGACATCTTTAACTGGCTATAAGCTAGGACATACATTAAGCACTTCAACAAAACTGAATTTGTGAGGAGTCCCGCCTTTCTTGTTGCAGCTCTTTGAAAATGCACCATTAGGTTGATGTGGCATTTTTGTCTTTTGACAATGGGCAAAGAATCTAAAGTTCTTTCAAAATAAGAAAGAGGTTCTCTGTCATACCAGATCCTCTTAGCATCATAGATGAGTTCAGTTTCATGCATATGAGTCTTCAAATGCATGGGAAAATAATCTCTTTGGCTTGTGGCACAAACTTTGAAGGATGGCAATCGGGTTAAGTGGATACTTTGAGGTTTACAACCAAAGATATGAACAGCTGTCCAACTTTCTTTTAAAAATTGTGTCGACTAGGTGAATGTTGAAATGGATGTGGATAGTTCCAACTTCTGAGTGGAGACTTTGCAAGAGCTACAATTTAACTATTGACATGTTTGGATGATGAAGTCCTTCATTAAAGAGTCCTTCATAATTAAGGATTAATACTTATGCAATGATGTGCACTAGTGTATGTACATGTGTCTATGTTTTGGTTCTCTTGAAGATGAAACATTTTTCAGTTGACCACATTCATAAGATCCATGGTCCATTCGAGGTGCTGAACTGTCAATTTTGCAATTAATTTTGCATAGCCAACCTCACCTGCAATTCAAAATTCAACTCCCGATTTTGAACAGATGCCAAGAATACGCTAGTATCCTAGTGGTAAAGAAATTTTTTGAGGCACCCCCGCAGTGGGTTTTCTAATTGAAATCTGAAAGGAATCTTAGGAGATTGCTAGTGACCAATGAAGTATCAATTGTTATTGAAAACTTAATCCATATGCGAAAGAATTAGCTAGCTATGGAATTGTGAAGCAAGCACCTCACTTTAGAATGTACTTCAAATGAGCCTCTTTTAAACTGTCAATCGGATGTCTCAAACTTCATGAGTCTGCAATATAGACCCTGCAATAATATTCTATTGCCAATTTGAAACTGCTATTTCCCACTCCCAGAACACATTGATGCTCCTCCTTTCTAGCTGAATGCACAAGTATGCTGGGGGGGCTTCAAGAAATTATGAACTCACTGCTGAACTCAATAGAGATTCTTAAAACTATCTTGAATAACAAGAAACTCTTTTAAAACATTGCCCTACAGGGAAGGGAAAAGTATGATGAAAAACCTCTATTGAGAAACAGTTGGATCCACAAAACATATGGAAAACTTGAAGGAGATCATGGGACCAATATTTCAATGTTCTCCTCCCATTGTCAAACAAAGAAATCCCTGTTTTTTCCCATTTTTAAACAAAGTATTTCCTGTTTGCACAAAGGAAATTCAAGATTTTCTGAGATGGTCGTCTCATAGGGAATTAGGAAAAAAAGGATTTCCTGGTTTATTATGCAATTATCTAACAAAATTTGATAATTGTGCAAGTCAAGAGATCCCCTTTAGTTTGTGTGATCTGCTAGGAAACACGGTTGTATACGTGAACCTCTAGGAAAACCCTCTCGTAAACAACAATCTTGCTGGACAATCTTGCTAGTTGAGCTCGGATTGAAAGGCTTTAGCTAATGAAACCTCTCAAGATGCTTGTGTGAGAGCAATCTACATAAGCACTTCAGGATGGACGTGCAACGCCGAGTTGTAGAGATCTATGAAGGAAACTGGAAATGCTCAGACTAATGGCCTCAACACCCTCGTCCTTCTCCTCCTCCTGGCCTAACCTCCTAAGGCACCTAGATATCCAAGTGCAAGTCCTCTGCCGCGGTGCCTGCGATGCCTCCTCCTCTTGGGACGATGAGTTTTCTCAAGGTGACGATGATTGCCGCTGTTGACACACATGCTTGTGGAAAGAATTGTCGCCGCTTCGAACACCAAAACACTTATCAGTATACCGATCACTGGTAACATTGCGGATTTTATGTCGTGAGCGCTCCAATTGATTTTTTGAGTCACCTAATCTCTGCAATAATTAAACTAACTTTCAATAATCAGTCGAAACAGTTAGGGGACGAGCAATTGTTCACTTCAGCTTCTCGATTCACAATCCTGGACTACAACTCGGGCTCTGAACTTCTCAAGTTCCCTAGAACACAACCCAGACTCATGAATCCGATTTTCCATTGTTAAGTTCCGACACGTTTCCAACTATTTAGTTGTGGATTGAAATCAATGCGGCCATTGCCTCGTACATGACTTACACGAACTCTTTGCGATCGATCGATTCTTGGCTCTCGTGGACCACAACTGCTGCGTGTGCATGTGTCATGAACAACTATGATTTTGTTGAACGCTCTGCATCAAGAGTTAATTGACCCAAGTTCGACCACCTCTTGCAAGATTGATCGACTCCCAAATTAAAGCTCGGGCAGCTAATTGATATAAACCCAATGACCAAAATTTCAAACCGAATGGAAAAATGATATCAATTCCAATCCCAGTGTTGCTTTCTGCACACTCTAGTGCTCATTTCATGAATACGCAATCTACATCAAAATGGCAGCTGAGGCTATCTAATCACTAGCTACAGAGAAGTTTCTCGCAAGAGTCGCCGGTAGACATGTGAAGAGTGGAAGAAGTATCATTATAGTACACAACTTGGCAACTTCGAAGTTGTATCTGCGATTTTGAGAGCTGCGGGCTTTCTTCAAAAGTATCATTATATATTGCACAACTTGGCAACTTCAAAGTTCCTTCTGCGAATGTGACAACTGAAGACTTTCCGCATCAGAGTTCTAAATAACGATGTCGGTCAGGGCCCCAGTTTTAGCCAGAAGAAAATTATTTAACATCTGGAGTGCAAATCACGCTTGAGAGGAAGCTTCTACGGATCGAAATCGTGACAAGAAGAAGAAAAAGTTGCGAACGACTACGTAAAAGTGCATTGGAATTGGGAGAAGCATTACAGGTGACGTCAATAACATTTTTTACGAAGTCTAATCCAATTTCTTTTTCCTCATGGCATAGACGTTCAAATCTCGTTCAAAAGATTCATAGATGATCCAGAAGAACTCCTATAGGGATTGTTGTGCTTATCCAACACTCCATTTCTAGATTTAGATTACCTAGATCCGGATTGTGCATCGTCCAAGAATGGAGTACCTTACGTTAGAGTACCTTCAAGATTCAGCATCCACTTGTATTGATATTCTGATACCTAGGCTGTCGTGCTATGTGTTAGAATGTTGCACATAAGCTCTCAAAGTTTTGGGCTCAAATTGTGCATGACAGAGAAGGAAATGTTTTTAGAAATTAGAAGCAGAGGCCGTCCAATTCATAGCCAGAAACCCTCCTGTTGCACACATATACTACAGTAGGACTCTCTGTAAGCAATTTCTCTGTGTGCTATTAGAAGGCTGAAGCCTATCCAAAATAGAAGTCGAATTGAAATCTGTGTATAGACATGATACAACATGAGTTCTTGATTCAGTGTAATGCTAACAGCTTCATGAATGCCGGAATTATTTTATACACAAGAAATCAATTTTTTATCAAACCTCTTGTGAAAACAGTGGTTGCTCTCTGATCTTCTTCCCTTCTCAACAAACGTGAGATTGTAACATCACTAGCCAGCTTACCCACAGGATGCCTTTGAGCAGAACTGTGGGTGTTCATTTCAATACCTCATTTCGTACATTGGCAAAGTCTGTGCCCCCACAAAGTGCACTACTCAGCTGCAAAACAGATACTCAATTCTCCTAGACCCAGAATAATGGGTGGGTTATTTTTTGTCATTGTGGTGCTTTATCAGGGAGCAAACTCTGGCAGAATTTGACATTGAATAGGACTAGTTTTGTACTCTATTTTTTATGCTCAGGTCAATATAGATTGGAAATAAATAGAGCTCAGGCTGAACTATTGAGATAAACTTCGTCAATTTTTGTTTTTGAGTTTGTAATGGAGTCTAAAAGCATAAAATGCATTATTATGTTGATGCCCAAGAGCAGACCTTTTCTCTTCTTGAACTAATCCTTACATATAAAGAGAACTCATTTAATACCTAGTTAGATGTATTGGATATCCATGATCTAACACTCATGGGTGTGTTTTTTGTTATGCCATACTTATTGCATTCTAGGAGGTGGGCTCTGACTGATAGCATGCATCTGTCACAAAAACGTTAATAGGAAATATGTCAGCTCCAGGATTTCTGATACAGTATGGGACGCTTTTTTAATACAGGAATCCTTTCCAAATTGTGAACTGGACACTAAGTTCCACAGATTACCACATTCTTCTGTTGATTCCATATTTCAATGTGGACAAAGCCAGAAAAAGAACCTGACTAGACTGACTATATTTGTATATTTTTACTTCATAGTTACTGGAACAATCCTTGGCAAGAGAGCCTTTTGTAAACATCTGAGGGTTCTACAGGGAGGTGTGCAAGTGTGCTTTGAGGTGGATGGAGCAAACACAAATGGCTCTTCTGAAAGCCATGAAAAAATAGTCCAAGTTACTGGTGGAAGCAGATGGAATGCCTGTGGTCCCAAGTGTGTCACATTATGGTTGGAAACAAGCACCATGAATACAAGAAAATAAACCGGAATGCTGTTGTCTGTAATCCAAACAATAGGTGTAGTTGCTACCTTAATCTTTATAGTTGCTCTAAACCTGAAACTCAATGTTTGTTTGGCATTTCTCCTAAGTTTCAGTACGGGACCAGAGTGGTGCAGCAACCAACCACCCAAACTAGATGACCAACCTTCTAGAAGTATGGTCCAAAACAAACTTGTAATGTCCCAAAAGAATCACATTAAATCAAGTATGCTTTTAGTGGAGCAAATATAGACAGGCAATTAATTGGTTTTGTTGGGCGTCCTTGAAGCGTATTTCTTCATGTTTCTGAATTTTAAAGGAAACATTTCCTCATTTCTGAATTGCATTCGGTTAAGTTCAATATAGTGGATACTTTCAGACTGGAGCTGACATATTTTCTATTAACAATTTTCTGCATATAGTAGAGGCTTCAAATATAGGTAGCCATTTTGTAATATGTCTAATCTTGAAAGTGTTATGATGATGGCTTTACTTGACTATTTGTTCAACACACATGAGGCAAGTGAAATTGCATTTTTTGGATTCGCAAGCAGACAAGCTGGAGGTACCTCACTTGCGCACTTTGCCTGTAACTGGTACAGCTCATAGGTACCAGTAACAGGCCAAGTAACACTCATAACACACATAGCAAAACGAGCACAATGGATTTGTAACTTGCACATTCCATAACATAATGATTTGCACAATGGCAGGTGGATTTGCTCAATGTGCATGTGGGTTTTAGGTCGGGTAGACCCAAGAAGACCTGTCCATTGTCTTGTAAGGGGACTAATACGAGGTAGAAAAGGCCATATGAAAACCATTATGTATTATTAATAAGTGCTTCACAGTTCTTTTAACCTTATTTGAATTTTCTCATTGGAATAATTTAATCTTGTGTGCATGTGTTTTGCAATGTTAGTTGCACAAATATTGTGTTTCTCCAATTGCCAATGTGCCATCATGGAATACATGTTATAAATATTCCAACTCACCTTACCCTTTCACCCTTCATTATTTGTTTATATCATGAGGGTAAATGTCAGGTAAAGAGATAGATTTAATTTACCCATGTCTATACCCTATAATAGGGTAAATTTCTACTTTTATTTGGATTAATGCCTTTGCAACCTTGTGTGCCTTCCTGAATTGGAAATTTTTGAAGCCTATATGTATGTATACCAGGTTGATATACTTGTTGATGAAAAAAAAATTCCTTGCCTGAGTGATATATTAGAATCAATATATACCCCTCCAACCGTTTTGGTCTTGAATTTTCATTAAAGCCAAAAAAATTACCGTGTTGGGCCTCTTGTGTTTGTAGGTTTGAAGGCATGGAATGAGGGCCTGAAGAACTATTAGTTTTAAATTCCCCACCTAAATTGATTTGAGTAAATCATTTCTGATACACTTACAAAGGTGCATATTTCCAATACAGCCACTAGTCATTTTGAAAATTACATACTTTGAATCTTACTTACAGTATCTTCAGGAATGAAATGGTTGCTTTGGTAGCATCTTTAAAGAACATGCAATAAAGTGATCTTGTAACTATAGTTTGTAGGAGTCCTCTTGTGGAGAGAGGGAGATGTAGTCTGATTCACATTCTTAACTCAGTATACCATTATGCCTAATGAATTTGGGGAATATTGTGCATTGGTGAAAAAGGTGCAGTCTTACTAGTATTGATGTGCTGATGCCAAAACTTATCGATTGTTTAGTCATTGTAAACAGGTTTCTTTTTCCTATTTTGTGATGTAGTCACACTAGCATCATCTACAAGAGGAATTCACCAAATTTGATCACCAGCCAGAGAGGAAAGGACAAAACTTTAAGCATCCTCCTATATGTTGGCGCCTGCTCGACCCTATTGCCCATGGCGACTTCAGAATTTTATTCCTCAAAATCTGGTAACTTTGGTGCATTTTTTTCACAAAATCCTTTGTTCCCTGTCACACACTGATTATAAACAATTATTTTACCTATTGCTCAGAAATCAAAGATCATATGAAAATCACAAAGCATTATTGCCAAATACAATTTTGTGGTCACTTTGAATAAAATTCACACACCCATTACAATGGGATCCTCAGTTTCATTACACAATTCACTACAACAAAACTAATGTTTCAGTGTTGAAATTATCGACAATAGTTGTAACCTATGTTTGCTAAACACTTTGCTTCAACTTGGGAGAAAATAATCCTTTCCCACACACAATAGTACAAAAAATCCCCACAAATTCAAAGGATCAGAATCAATGCTCTTCATAGTGTTTTTGTTCTATTTACATTTTATTCAGTGTTAAACATCAGTTGAAGCCCACAAGATTTGAAAACCTTCATGGAGATAGGTCATGAGAACTACTCATGATTCCACCTTTCTTTACAAAAGGAAAACCCCTTGAAACAATTTCCAAATTTTCCCATATTTTTGTTGGAAAACCACACAAAATATTTATGTAAAATAAACATTGGTTAGGATTTCAAATTGTCCATAACCGTGTTCATATTGTATAGATGGAACTGAATTGACCATCACCACATTCAAATTGTTCTCTGATAGCTCAATGGTCTATTACCTTGTTCATGTTATGTCTAGTTAAGCTTAAGATTCAACCCTCTAGATTCTCATGAACACTAAATGGGACAAAAGGAGTGGGAGTTTAGTGGGTGAACTAATATAACTATTATATTAGGGTGCTCATGTTTCCAAAGGTTTGTTACTATCTTGTCTCTTCCTTTTTTAGCAAAGCAGATTTGGAACAATAATAGACGCATATTAACATTAGAAAGGAGGTTTGTGACATACTAGATTCTTTCCTTTCCTTCCTAAAAGAACATGAAGAAAAAAACCACAACATGATTTCACAAATGCTAGATCCCAAATTTAAAAGCTTTCATATAATATCCTCATTTGTTGGAAGAGACCAGGGAGTTGCTCTTGTGCAAGAATATGACAAGAAGTCTCTATATTCTATGCTTCCAAACTCTTGCTTGTTAAACTCCCCAGCAAGTCAGCATGGTTTATTATCTAGGGGTCAGTTCTCGAAGTTGTGCACTACCCGCTGATGCTTGATTGGCTGAACGATTGCTTCCAAACTCTCTCTTGTTTGACTCTCTAGCAATTCGGCTACCAAACTGCAAATCAACACAGGCAATTACGATTGAAAGAGATGCAGAATTATAGCTGATCTATATAAGTACATCCTGTGCTTGTGTTGTGCAAACTAGGTTGTAGTGTGGGGAATAAGAAAACACAATACTGTAGACTTGTGGCACTCGAACGTCCAATGTTAGAGCAAGCATATCTTGGGGTCATCGGACAACACTGATTGTCATAAGCCACTTATCCCAGTATGCAAGCAAACTTACTATTCACAATAGGTTCTAGGCTAGCATCAAAGGTAGTTAATTGCCATGAAATTGAAGTGTCACATTTAGTCTGCTGCAACCCTATCCAGAGTTGACAACCTTAGAGATAATAGGGTTACAGTTTACAGTTTACAGTTTACAGTTTAAACCCTAAACTACTTCTCATTACAACCACTAACTGGATTACAGACAAGAGCACACTAACTAGACTATATATTTGATATGTGAAGGCATATATTTTCAGCTCAAGTACCTGAATTGCTCGTTTAGGAAGAGAGGCTGCCCCAGTTAATCCTAGACTAATAGCCACCTGTAGAACCCACCAGCAAAGCAGACCTTATGCCTCAGAAAAGTTTATCTTACTATGCCACAGAAAATAAAAAAGAGAGTAAAATCCATAGAAAAATTGGGGAGTAACTGGGTACTCATGTCCTGAAAACCAAAGAAACAGAAGATTGGGAACTGGAGGTGAGAATCAGACCTGTCGAAGAATTTTTTTGTCTCCAAAGCCAATTGGCTGCTGAAGATCTACTATTTCCCAAAGTGGTAGACCCAAAAGGGCTGCAACAACATCTTCATCCAGGAACGGAAATCTTGCCTGTGGCACACTCCAAATATTATCAGAATTTCAGTATATAGCAGTAAATACTTATAGATCACTTTACATAGTTGGAAATTTTACACCCAAATGGCATCTGATGGAAGGATTTTAAGGACAGGCTTCCAGACCCCTACAACTGTGCATCAAATAAAACTTGACCACATGAACAGTATCATCATTATAATCATTACACCTCTTTTCCTGAGTCAGCCATGCAGCGATCATCTCGGCCCAAATTCCTCTTCCAGATTCGATGCATATCTATCCTCATCTCCTCGTGCAAAGCCTCCCACCTACCCTCCCAAGTATTCAAAACATTCCAAAATGTACCAAGGCCCATTCATGAGTTATTTCAGGATATGTGACTTTTGAGTTTAGGAAAGCATCATGTACCCCCCTTATCCTCAAAAAGCTGAAAGACCATTAACAGCCATCAGGTACTGACTGATTAGAGATAATAACAGTGACAATGTCTGGGTACAAGCACCAGCTTTCACTAGCTTAGACATATTCAATAAGTAAACAATGTCTGGGTACAAGCACCAGCTTTCACTAGCTTAGACATATTCAATAAGTAAACAAGCAAATGTATATGAGAAACCACCCCACATGGACCTAATCTCAATAAACTGAAGCTAATTACATAGTCTGCACTTTGCTATTCCATTTCATAAGACAGTCTGCTGTTAAAATTGTATGCATCAAAACATCCCCTGTTGAAGCCCACAGCTATGTTGAAGATTCTCAATCTTACGTTGGAGAGGGTAAAGGGCCCTGCATTTCTTTCAGGAATGGTTCTCTATTCTTAGGGATATATGTTTTAAATATATCAACTAGTGTGGTTGGAAAAGCATGCCATACCCGCCCAGCCTGAATTTAGTGCGGTGGCGGCTATAACCACCACACTGTTCATCAGCACCTGCTCCCACCAGTAGAACACGGGCACTTGACTTGAATGCCACTTTCTTGTGTTCTAGATTGGGTCCTTCTGGAGTTTCCTGTGCCCACCCTTCACCTTTTGCAGCTAGCCAAAGTGCAGTCCCTATGTTCAAATCCTGCAGGACAACAACTCACATTACCTTAATCAAAAATTAACCAGAGTAATCAATTGTGCTCAAACATTTCAAACCTATGCATTAAAACCAAAACATCAGAGTTGCTTCCATTCCAACTAAGCAGTTTTTGTCAGTCAGATATGTTCCAGACAGGTTTTAGAAGCGGTCTTATATTGTGAACTAAAGTTTTTCCGAAGGCACGTTTCAATTACAGGAGACTGCAAGTTCTACACTAAAATTCCTCCAGGCCCCTCTAATCAGCCATAAATGCCCAAAGTTGTGACCTTTCAGTGTGGATTACACAAAAGCTCTATGCTAAGCCCATGTTTTAAGTTTTGGGTAGGTTCAATGATCCAGCAACATATGCAAGCAGAATGTATGAGCATCAATCAGAGAACCAACCATATAGGTGCTGGAAGGACAAATAAGAGAGAGTAGATGAGATCGGTGTCTTTCCATTGCTGTCAAATCCGCATCAACCTCCACCAATCGCCACCTGTCATGCACCTCATCTGTGGTGAACATGTGTAGGGTGGAGGTTTCATATCCACACAAATGAGAATAACTGGTGAAGGGAGAGAAGTCCAGGTGTAATGTGGTCAGTGTTTGTTGATCCAAGTTTCATACAGTTGCACAAAAGTAGAATCTATTGTGAACTTCCTAAGGGTGGCAGAATTAGCTAATTCAAGGTAACCAAACTTCAAGCACCCAATAACCAGACACTTTCTCAAAGCTCCACAAACCAGCAAGTTCAACCAGGTGGGACAACATCAGCGGAAACTGGCAACTGGCCCTATTCATCCCAAATCATGGGCATTTATGTACCTGAGGCCTTGCACTGCAGGAAGGCCTCTCTCTCTACTCCAGTACTCCCAACTAACACTTTGAGCTCCTGTCTTGAACAAAAACTTCCATCTCCCTCCTAAAGGAAATTTCACTATTTGCCATTTAAGTCTGACAAGTGGAGATATGTTACATTCTGACTTTTTTAACCATGAAACCTCCAGTTTTACACTGAGGATTTAAAATAGTCTCTATCCTTTTCAAGGTGCCCGACAACTAACTGAGGATAATTCAAGCTTAAATACAGTTAAATGAACAGTTCTCATATACTTTCCAGTACACACAGAATGAACTTACTTTCGAGAGGGAGACAACTGCTGAAGTTCAATGAGGCCAGAAATAGCAGAAATTCGATCTGGAGCTGAAGCACCCTCAAAACTGACATTCAACAAATCAATTCCATCTGCCCAATCCCAACCACACAATTATCTCAACAGAGGCCTGATGTTTTGCCACTAAGGATTCTAATAGTTGTCAAGGTGCAATATGAATAGCTAACTCACCACTACATCCATATTTTTAAACATTTCCCCACCAAACAACCCATTTCAAATCTGGTCAGCCTACGCAGTTCCAAATGTCAGAATACTACATACATTGTGTTTCACAATGTATGCAAAAAAACTCCACACTAACAGTAGGAAGGTAATAACAACAACGGATATGGTCATAACCTTATGAGTGTTGCTCACAACATGTCAGACCATCAACTTCATCATGAATAGCAGTGACAAGCTGCCCCACTGACTTCATCAGCTCCTAACAGTGGGCATAGATAAGTATACAGTAATCCACCCAAACTTTTGGGCAAACCCATTATACAAACATCTGAGTCCTGAGCTTCTGAAGCATTCCTGGAAGCAATGGGAAGACTCAGTCAAGACATTAACAAGTTCTGCAGAGAATCAACCATGAGGTGCATTGTTCAACATGGACCTTCTCCCTAGGTCAAGGGACCAAAATTGCTTTAGGTCCTATTTTGACGATGCAGATCTTTGTGTAATGGAGGCAATGGAAATGGAAAGTTTCAGCAAATTGTAGAGAATACCAGATAGTACTATGGTAGATACAGTAGTGTTGGACAAAACAGTGTAGACATCATACCATTCTGTAGCAGAGAAGTTGACACAGACCTAATGGGAGTGAGTATCAAGAGAGGATGCTTACAATTAGGGTCTATGTACTCATCCGCCAATGCTGCTAGGATCATTGAATCCAACCCTCCAGAAAATAGCACTGCAACCGGAGTGACCAAGTCACTTTCCACTGCTGATTCATGACTGAGATCATTTGTGCTTGCATGTAACTGAAAAAATACACCCTGTCATGAGAACCAACCATGAAGTCTGAAATAACCATTTAGTCTGAGAAGTAATGCAACAGAGGGAAAGCATATGAATACAACTCTGAAAAGATCTGCAAATTCAACAGGAATGTAAGCACTGTAGAGCATTGAAGAAAGTTAATTGCCCTTCCCACCTACGTGGTTCCAACACCAGTGATTCTAAACTAAGAAATTTGAGATTTTCATTGGACAGTCCACACACTGCCCAATGTCAGAAAACTCTCGTAGTGTTTCAAGAGGTCCAAGAATAGGGTCAGTTCTTTAATCAATGTCCAATCCCACACAGGCTTAGGTTTGGAGGTGAGAGTCTGTATTGTTGAAGCTACCTTGCTGTCCATTCTTATGTCAGTTGTGCGGCTTTTCACTGCCTGCCGCAATTTTCCAAGAATGGTTGGCACTGGATCCATATGGCCTAGATTTAAGTCATGAGGAGGGTGCTGGATAAACTTGCCAGGATTAATGAAACTCCTGTCCCAAGCAACCAATTTTTTCAAAAAGGGATCCTCCCATTCATGGAAGTCCACCCTCCCTTTCACCAGAATTTCTACAGGATCTTTTGTCCTGCCAGTTGCAGCTGCTTGCAGCATTATACTATATATCCCACAAGGCAATTCCTCCCAGTACTGAAAATCTGGGTCTTCAGTGTGGACTCCTTTGGCTGTAAGAAAGTTTTTTGTTGGGGCAACTGAAGTGAGCAAGAAACGAGGATCGAACAAAGATGGCCTGTGCAAAAGAAGACTCCGCCGACCTATGGCATCTCGTCCAAACCAAAGAACCTGAGATGCTACCTGCCCCATGAAATTTGTCAGCCAGCACTTCCAAGTACATGGAGTGTAGAACGCTTGAGCAACAGCACATAACAACAGTGGCAACCTTATGCTCTTACCCAAAAGGTAGATAGATAGAGGGCCCCAAATGAGCATTAGGGTCTCAATGAAGCCTAATAACTAGAATTAGTCCAATAACAGACAAGAGAATCCAGACATTTGTACATCCAGGAACACAAGCCTACAGTAGATAGAATTAGTCCAATAACAGACAGAGAATCCAGACATTTGTACATCCAGGAACACAAGCATACAGTAGATATCAGCAACTTGATGTGCTATCATCAGGGATCATCAGGAGGTATCACCACTCAAAAAACATTCCCAAAATCTGGAACCAGAATATGTCATAGTAAAGATCACTATCCAAGTAGTGAATATTTACATACCTGCCAATAAATCAGAGCCCATGGCCCTCTTAGGCTTGACAGAACATCAGGAACAGTCTTGTGATAATCTGACAGCAAATCTAATATGCAGTGACAAACTTCTCCACATGTTTTTGGAAAAGCATGGCAGGGACATGGGCAGCAGTCCCTCAATGAATTCATCAGTACTTCTGCATCATTCTTGCCAACTCTTATTTCCAGACCGCCAAAGACCTCACCTACTCAATAGCAATCACTGGAATTAACTCAGAAGGCTGCACTTATCAAGTACGTGTTTCTTTTTCTTCAAATCAGACAGATTTCACATCCTTTCACATCCTAAAAGGCCCCATATTGCCAATCCACAATATCTCACAAGGTGACCAAAAATCCAGGACTAATCCCCTTTGCTATTACATTCCACAGCACTTAGAGAGTAAGGAACATTCCATTAACAAACTGATGTCTTTCAAATTGCTGCTTCTTCTCTCCTCAGTAAGCCATGTAGTTGGATATGAAATCAGAAACAAAACTTCAAGTTGGAAATTAGAACCCTCTTGAACTTTCGTGACCCTCTCTCCTCTGTCCATATGTGGACAATCTCAATCTCTTTCCACATACCATTGAAAATCAGCAAGTTGCCAGAAGAGTCCTGGAGAGGTTGAGAAATAGGGTATGTTCCTCGTAACTGTAATGAAGCCCCTACAAAATCCATTGTCGCATCACATCCATTTGAGCTCGTATTATCCATAGAATCATTGATGCCCTTGTCAACTTCAACCATGCCCTTCTGGGAAAGAAATTGTTTGGCATGAATTCGCACAGTACCCAGACTGTCAGGACCCCTGTGGATCAATGCATCACAAATCTCCTTAATACAGGGCCCTCCAATTGCTGTGTCCTGCTTAAGAGAAACACTTATGAGTCCATATCCAGACTACCAAGCTGAGCCCAGCCCACAACAACAAGGACAAATGAGCATATTTTACCACAGTTCTTCTGTCATTCAGCAAAGCTTTATTACTGTTGAACTTGGTCTAGATTTGGACATGTAAAGGGTGTCACACTACATAGGATAGTAGTATATGCTGTTGCATAAGTGGGTTTAGGCTTTAGGGATTGTCAAATGAATTGATCCAAGTTTGTGATCTATATCCAGAGCAGTACAGACCAGCTCATACCTCTTGTGATCAAGTACAGAACTGCACACATTTAGGCAGCCCAACACCTGGCTCTGCAGATTAGGAAGCATTCAGGCTGGAACATATGTGATACCTCAGTGTGCCATACCTGTTGTTCACAGGTGGGAGGCTCTCCTGTAGAGGAGGCTAAGCAGCCTTCAATTTGGAAACCGGACAGAATCAATGCAATCCCACACATCTTCAAAACACTCTCCAAAACCAAAAAACCTGCAATGTCCAAAACCCACAATTTCTTCTATGAGGGACAACTCCAAGAATATATTATTGACTTTGAAATTGTAACAGGGTTCTAATAAACCCTAAAACCAGAATTATTTGTGTAAATTGCAACAAGAACTGCAATTCTGCTTCATTATTGTAACCCTAATAAACCCTAAGCCCTAAACTCAGAATCAGTCGTGTAAATTGCAACAACTAGAACTGCAACCAAAAAATGGTTTGGTGTCCAGTGTTAGCATTAAGCAACATAACGACTAAAACCTTGATAAAACCAAGCCTAACACACCCCGCAAATTATACCATCCTTAACTTCGAAACCAGACTCACGGAATTGTTGGATACCATTTCGTAATAAACAGTACACAGGAGAACATAACATAAGAAATGCCGAAGAAAAACAAAAACTTGCATTCCTGCTCCTACACCCTGCAGAGGTTGGCAGCGTAGAGGTCGATGAATCTCTTCGTTAAGCATCTTACCGAAAATTCACGATTTTTCACGCCTGGAAAAGTTGCGCGTATCTGGGTGTCCCACTATGGCAATCCGTGGGGAAAAACCTCCGCACAAGCTCCGTCCCTGCGCTGAAAACTGAAACCCTAAGTGTTAGAGCATACGCACACGAAAGAAGAAGCGCGGCAGACTGCGGGAAGAGAAGCAGATCTGCCCGCGATCTTCCACAAACCCTGGCAGGCAGAAAATCCCGACTTTCTGCTCGGCCGCACCCGGCAGACAGACGTCTGCCACTGTAGTTTAGAGCTTTGTGTGGGGTTTATGTGAGGTTGGGTTGGGAGCAGGAGGAACTTGATGGTGATGATCAAACATTTAAGCGTTCAAAGCAGGCCAAATCCAAGAGGGAGGGCTCCATTGTTTTTGGTGTCCAACAAAAGTTGAACATGTTCTCCTTACGCATCTAGGATACTAGCAATCGTCAAAAACAGATTAGAAATGAAAAAGTTGCCATCACCAAAATAAAGAAAGACAAGAACTCAAATAAACAAACCACCGAACATCCCAAACATTCCTTGTATGTCGCTCTGTTGCTATTAGAGTTCAAAAATAATTTGCAGAACTTCAAGTGTTGTTCCTATAACACTTTAAATCATTTAAAATGAATAAAAAATAGGAAGTCATGAAGCTCGAAAATTAGAGGGGTCCCAAAAAAAAAAAAAAAAATGCATTATGTTAATTGGAAAGCTTTTTTTTTTCTTGTTATTTTTAGTTGGGATAAAACTGCTCATCACCGATCACTACTCTATGACTAAATATTTCTTTAGAATTTTGTCATATGAGCTTCATTTTGAATGATTTACAATGTTATAAGAGCGTTACCTCAAGCTTTAGAAATCATCTTTGAAGTGCAAAGGGAAAGGAGTAATGGAAAAATAACAAGAAGCTTTTCAACTTACAAAGCATGTTTTTTTTCTTTTTTTTTTAGACCCCTCTTCTTTTCAAAGTTTCTAACTTTCTCATTTCTTATTCATTTTAAGTGATTTAAAATGTTATAAGAACACCACCTTCAATTCTACGAATCATCTTTGAATTGAAATAACAACAGAGCAACATGCAAAGATATTTTGAGGTGTTCAATAATTGGTTTTGTAATGTTTTGTGGTTTTTTTTTTCCAATTTTTGACCCCTTCTACTTTTGGGGGGTGTAACTTTTTCATTTCTAATCCATTTTTGAAAATTTTAGTCTGTCAAATACACCAAGAAAAGGTGTTCAAGTTTTGTTTGGACACCAAAAACAACAAAGCCCTCCCCTTGGATCTGGCTTGCCTTGAATGCTAAATATTTTCTCTCATCGGCCATTCTACCCTACTCCTTTTCCTTTGCATTTCAAAGATGATTTCTAGCTTGAGCTCCCGTATCATTTTAAACCACTCAAAATAAAGCACATATGATGAAGATATAAATAATTGTTTGATCATAGGCAAGCAATCAATAATGGGCCACTCTATCATAAGGTCAGCACATTGTAGCTATAAAGTTAAGCTTGGGCAAATTGGCATAAGACTTTAAGTTTAATCTTTTTTTGAAAAATCAAATAAGTTTGAGAAATTGCAAGACTCGTTAACAATGAAATAGAAAACATTATATTTTTAAATAGTTGAAATTTAATAATACATGCAAAAGGGCTTCAACTATAAGATCAAACCTATAACATAAATAGAAGCGCTTTAACCATAAAATTAAACCTCGACAATCAACAAAAAAGTTTCAATCATATGCAAGTATGTTTGAATCATAGGCCAAACAATTTTCAAAAGTGAAAATGTTTAGACCTAAAAGAAAAATGTTCAAAAAATAATTCAGATAATTTTCACAAGTCAAAATGTTTGAACCATACATCAAGATATTTCTTAGAAAAATGCCATTAACAAGATTATGCAAAACACTCACCAAATTTTAGATTACTAATTAAATCTAAGGGACTTATCAAATTCTAAGAAGATAGATTTTGAAATTGAAACAATAATGTTTTTATAATCAGATTTTTATAATACCTCACAAAATGTTTGGAATCATTTTAATGTAATGTGATTATATCATGTAAATGAAACTCACACATGGATGCCATCATATTATTTGAATGAATTTTGATAGCCAAATTGAGTGTCCATATAAAATAAAGATATAAAAAGAATGGCAATCATCTTTAAAAAGATTTCACCCAAATCATGATATGAAAATATATGAAAAATAAATCTTTAATCATCATTTCATATCTTTGAATTTTTTTTTAAATATAATTTGGTGAATTGTATATTTTATTTTCTTCACTTTTGGAAATGGAATCTATCAAAAATCACATCATTTTAAACTTTATTACATTTTTTTTTTCATTTAGCAATTAGGTTCCATATAACCATGTAAATAAACATTGTCATGTTTCACTAAGTCACAAAAGTGCAAGTCAACAAAACAATAATTTCTTCTAACTTGAAACCATACATATTTTTAATTATTTTATTTATTTTATATATGCTTGATGATCTTGATCAAAAGTGGAACTCCAAAAAATAACACGGCCATCTTAAAGTATTTCCCTTGTGGGAACAAAAACAACATGAAAAAATAAACTACCCCAGTATCATGGCATGATTTTATTTTATTTTCAAATTTGGGAAGTAAGTGGCTTGGCCATCTTCCATAAAAAAATGTAGCCAAGTTTGGTTAAAGGTTAAAAAATGAATAAACAAATTGAAAATTCCCCTATAAAATGGTTACTTATTATGACCTCTTGTGTGAAACATGTGACAACTTCATCCCCCCATGATCATGTGGTGACTTTGGAACATTTTTTCCAAAAAGATTATGCCATTATTATGTAATAATATAAGAAAAATATTTATTGCAGAACGATTGCCAAAACATGCAGCACAATAAAAGACCAAGGGATGAGGAATAGCCATACTATATTACTTTACTTCTTTAAAAACTATGGGATTTCACATAAAAGAAAAGTTCCTCTTATAAGTTAGTAAGGCAATTATACTCTAAACCTTATGATGGAGTGAAGTGTCATATTCTCAACAAAAAAAACTTTATAAAAACTTGATGGAATTTTAAATCGTGATATCAAAATTGTAAAAAGATATAACATTTTCCACCATTGGCATCTTACATTGTTATTTGACTACTTCAAGCACATGGCAAAGCTAAGTAAAATGAAATGTGTTTTATTTTTCTATTGTTAACCATCATTCTTTAATTTATTCTTAAATTTGTCACTAAAATATAAAAGGACAACTAAAAATAAATAGTAGTTTTTTTATAAAAAAACTTAATACTTTAGATGTGATTCATAGTTAGATTCCAAGAAAAAAAAAGTTATTAGGATGATTGCCATTTTTTCTCCACCTTCCTATGGATGATTGCCACTTTAGTTACAAAAGCAAGTTCCAAAAAAAAAATAGTGTGATCAACTTTTTTGAAAAACTACAAACAAATGGTCAAAGTCCTTTAAAGATAGTATAGTCTATGATGAATCTCAACACTATCTCCTTACCTACCAAGGCAAGGCCGACAAAAGATTTGGAAGGAGAATATTTTGTTTATAAAAATGAATTTTTTGAACCTAGTTAATTATTGATGTGAACCCCCAACGAAAGAAAGGGGGAAAAAAGTATGTAGAAGGTATGAAGAGAAAAAGACTAAGTAAAAAGCAAGAGAAGAGTAAGCATTTGTACAAGATGCACCTTAGGTGTATGTGTAGTTAGAATGCCATTGGGATAAAATATTATAAATAATAGGCTAGGTAGTTTTTTTTTGAATAATTCATAACTTGGAAATTGAACAATTTGCGAAGTAGATGGGTTGGCCATCTTCATTAAAAAGACTTAGCCAAATTTGGCAAAAGGTACAAGAAGGGAGTAGAAAAATTTTGTTCCTCACATAATGTGATGATTTGTTGGAATTGCTTGTGTGAATGTGGCAACTTTTAATTTGTTTCTCCACATGATGTGATGATTTGGGCCCATTTATCCAAAAGAATTCATTTGTACCTTTCCACACTTTTTATTTTCCTCAAGTTGTGAATATTAATCAATAACAACAACAATAATATTGGTAGCTTTGACATTAATTATATTATCTTCAAAAATGTTAATATATTTCGTCAAATAACAAAAACTTGTGATGGAAAATATATGGTTTATGGAAATGATTGTTGAAAAAATAGGTAATTATTCATGTGAACCCCAAACAATAAAACTACTACATTAGATAATTCGGCAATAAAAGGCAAGAAAAAATCAAATGTGCAAGGAACAAACCCCACATATCAAATTTGGGCAAACCGATCCTTGATTGACACCACTAGGAATCAACTCAAGGAATGGTTAAGGAACCAAAAACAACCAAATCATTTTTTTGGGCATTTTTTGTGAATTTTTTTCACAACTATAAATTATTATTTATTCATATTTATCAATATCATAATCTAATATATGGCTTCAAGTTTATTTTGGAATTCAAAATTTATATTCCTAATGTAACTGACCCTTAAAAACTGATAACCTCAACTTTGAAAATTCATAACTACATCATATTTAATCAATTAATTTTTAAATAATTTTTTTTTAAAATGACTTCCAAATTACCTTAAGGAAAATATTCATTAAAAAATTTGTGTTCCTAACCAAAAATTCAAGGAAAAAAACAAGCACTACGTTCCTAAATGTTTTTCTAAAATGCAATGATTAGGAACAAAAAAATACATAATATTTTTGATATTATTGAAATTTCAAAATCTATGGAACCTAATAAATTTATTCAAAAAAATAACTTATGAAAATGTTCATTTAAGTGTTTCTTATTTTTTTCAAAGTTTTATAACTCTAAAAAAATCAAGATGTGACATTCCTAGTGGTACCACCCAAAAATGGGCTTGCCCATTTACATGTACATTGAATGCCATTGGGATAATATTTTGAAATTTCAATTTCAAGTAGTTGTTTATTTAGAACTTGGAATTGAATATGGAAAACTTGGGAAATAGATAGGTTGCCTTATTCTATATTCAAGGAATTAACCAAATGTGCACTAAAGAGTTAAAAGATGAAAATTTTAAAATTTGAAATTCCCCTTATGAAGTGGTGGGTTGTTGGAAATACTTGTGTTCAATGTGATGATAAGTCAAATAAATTTCCCTCATAATATGGTGAATTGGACCCATTGTTTCCCAAAAAATACCAAATTTGCATTTTTTGCACCCTTTGTTTGCAAACTATCAATCACAAAACTTACCTTAATAACTTTGGAATTAATTATATTCTTCTAAAAAACATCCAAATTTGCAACAAAAGAAAAATCTTCAAATAGCAAAATTTGTGAAGGAAAATATTTTATTTGTGGAAATGCAATCTCTTTTTGTGTACATGTATTGGAATATTTCTTCCATTTTTTAAAATTTTGGACTTTGAAAATTCATTTTTGACCTTTAGTATTTTCCATTAATTTTTTTTTTTTTTTGAAAGTTGTTTTTTGTGTTATGACCTTGAACTATGTATTTGACCAAAACATTCAAGGCCCACAAAAGGCCCACATGAGTAATGACATTTTAGAACAATAATACAACATATGTGTATTTTAAATAGTTTTATTTATACACATAAAAATAAAATTCCTTTCATTACCATTTCACAAGTATTACAAATTCAACACTATTGTTTTTGTTCCATTTAAATGTTGTTTAGAATTGTTTAATGTTTTTAGGAGGATTATTTTCCCATTCAAATGTTGGTTAACCTAGTTGTTTTGGGTCCTATTGCATCTGCATAGCATGCAATCATATTGTAGTCATTGGTGGATTTAGCAATGTTTAAATGTGAAGCTTGAGCATGTATTTGGGATAGGCTTATAGGTTAACCCCGGGGGGGACACTTAATGTAAAATTTGGGATCTATATGTGTCAAATATTGAAGAGGGGTATTAGATATTGTTCAACCTATTTTCTATCACCATGTTATTACCTAATTATCTAAGTATCTAATATATACACATTAGAACCACTTTATATTAATTATAATCCATTATTTTAAATTATTACATACCCTAGATTATAATTAAATTGATTATTTGAATAAAATGTACCTTATTTCTTAATTAATCAACTTATAATTTTTACCCAACAACCAATGTATTGCACCCTATATTTTTACTCACATATTTTCTACTTTGTTTTTACTAGTGTCCCCCCACCCCCCCCCCCCCCCCCCCCCCCACGGAGATAAACTTAGGCCTTTGCACTTGAGCCATTTTCTACAAAAACATATGATAGTAAATGAAATATGCAATAAGGAGTCACAAGGAAGCTTTGCAAAATTACGTTTGAATTCCTTCACATACACCTATGAAATATAATTTGTTGCTAGCATTGATGGATGACGAATCCCTCACATATCTTTGTTGAAATCTTCATGTTTATCTAAAAAAATATTGCTTGTAATAATAATAAAAATCCACCATAATCTTAGCCTATTCTAGTTGCTAATGTCAAAATTTCAAAAGTAGACCACAACATTAACAACCTTTCAAATGAAACAACGATACCTTAACCCTCAAGATAAAAAAGAGGTAAAAAATGTTTACAATTCTTGCACATATATGCTTTAATTTATGATAAGTGGGTTGACAAGTTTAGTTTGCATGGTTGCATGAATTTCCACCTTTAATGTTAGTGTCATAATGATGAACATATATGAACATATTAAAATATTTGTTTGGGAGCATGTGAAACAATCATTTAAGGATTGTAATGTGTAATATATTAAAGGATTTATGATTTGTCAATTATATAATTTCAAAACATGGCAAAGATGGCAATGAATCAAAATGCAACAACAGTAAATTGGGTTTGAATTGATTATTTACATCCATTGTTTGTTTGTTTTATTCTTAGCATTTGGCCATGCCAAATTATAGCATCATTGTGAACCCTTCAATCTCAATCACCATTTCCAAGTTACTTGTTTTTCCAAATGCCAAGTCCATAAATCTTGATCTTTTATGAGATTTGATTATTGCAATGTAGTTAAACATAATATTTGTTGTCACATTTTTTTCCAAACATAAGAAATTGTCACATTATGATCTAAAACAAAAGTTCCATAATTCTTAAATCAAATGTCCATGCTTACTTGATTAAGGTATTACAACTTGAAAATTTTACACTATCCTATTGAAAACCATGTTTTATGGAATCTATTTAATTGTGAAATTTACATCAATCTCCATCAATTCTAAAATTTTGTACTTGCAAATACACCAATTATTCCCACATTGAATTTTAATTTCAATTTTACATAATTTTAGACAACATCAATAATTGGAATATATAATGGATATTTGCTCGCTCCATTAAAAGCTAATATGTCTCCATGTTCATTGGTTGTGTGCACTCTCCAAATTTATATTTGCTAGAAATGTATGTGGTATTTTGTTGCAATGTGACAATAATCTAAAAAGTATGTAACAAGTACCACTTCACAACATTCCTCCCTTCCTTCCTTATTTTTGTCCTATCCTTAACAATTTCAAGATCCCTATGAAGAGGAGGAACTTTTGTCCTATCCATTTCATTTCAAATACACCCAATGTCCCTCCATTCTTGGTGTCCAATTGGACCCCTATCATGAACACCAATGTCCATAGGTATTGCATCATTGTGCTCATCATGAATGTGACCTATCCAGCTACAAGAAATGGTGTATCAATCCAATATAAACCATTAAGTATTACAAGATGTGTGAATACTTATTATACATTAAAAATAATTTCATGATTTTTTCCCTACCTTCACGTTTTGCAATGTTAAATTCCATTATATTGTTGCTAAAAATCATATTATTAAAAAAAAAGTATATCTTCAAATGGAAATTCATGTAGTGGGCAACTTTTTGCAACTACATATCAATAACAAACAAAAAGTACATCAAACACATCATCAAACATATCAAATAAGTTTTTGCACATTCATGATTTATGATATATTAAACCCCATTTCACCCAATTTTTACATGACTCAACATGTGGCTACAAATGGGATAACATGAACCATACCCACTTACTTTTTGACTGCTTTTGTGACTGCTTTTGGGGAACTATTTTAAGAATATTCTTGGAATATTTTTGAAAAAGTTTTCAAATTGTCAAAATTTGTCATTTAGAAAAAAAAAAAGTTATTAAAGATGTCATTTTATTGCTTAAAAGCATTGATTATAATGTTTTATTAGTGTTTTTTCATATTTTGTTTCATTTGATTAATTTCAAATTTATTGACAATTTATTATCATATATTATGGATGTTATCATATAAGTAAATCTTACGATTTCAACAAAAAAAAATTATATTTTCAGTAACGTGGAACATCAAGCATTAGTGATACTTGTTACATGGTAAGTGTTACTGTGACTTCACCCATGTTCCCCTTTTTTTCTATAACCATTTTTTTACATGGCAATCAATGATTTTAAAACTACCATTAGTTTCTAAATTGAAAAGATTGCAAAAAAATCAACAACCAACTAACATCCAATGAATTGCATTAGTGGCCTTAGGCCTTCAAACAAATACAAATGGTTTCAAAAACATACTCTTTTAATTGTTCATACTCTTGAAAATATTTAACATGAACCTAGCTTGTTTTTTTGCATCCATTTTTGTTTATGAAGATTCCAAAAGCCCACATACTCATCTACCACATCTTGTAATATAAGTAAGAATAATGCAATGAAATGATTCTTTCATCAAAGGATTGTCCATGTCCAAGATTCCAACCTCTTCCATAGCCTTAAAACAATTCTTGTAAGAGAACATAACTTTCCCCCATAGGTGTCTCCACAAGTGCTTTATCTTCTACCCACATAGTCCATGTCACACATGTGAGATTTTAAATCAAAATCTAACATGGTAGTCACTTTACACTTTGATGGGTGATAGGATGTCATGTGAAGTGTTTTTTTTAATTCCATATTGAAACCCGTGTATTATGACACATTTATTAAAATATAATACTTGATTTTTTGTAGAAGAATCAATAGTGCAAGGGTTTCTTATCTCAACCCTTGCAATTTCAATGTGATCTTTGATAAGAATGTGTTCAATAGCAAAATCTAACTTGATTCACAAAGGAGGACCAAACTTTTGCACAACAAAAACATAACCTTCAAAAATTGTTTCCTTTTTTTTTGGGTCTTATGCTACCTTTGCTCACAATACATAATCCGTCCATGTATGTGAAAGCCATACATGACCAATTTATCATAGGCTACATCATAAACCATAATCATGTGTTTAGGAATTATGCCTTGACAAACAATTACATGGTTAAGATATTCAAGTGGATTGGTGTGAATATATTGCACATTTCAACAAAAATTAAATTTGTATTAATGCAATGTACAATATGATAGAAAACATGACAAGTCACATGGAAATGGCTAGGATTATACAATCTATGTGCCACAAAGCCATGGCTTGTGTAACATTGTATTGCAATCTTTCAGTTGCTTTCTTTTTCTTTGTTGGTCATAATGGTGTGTTGAAATGATTTAAAAAGTAGCTACAACATTATGTCTAAAAATTTTGTTATTATGTTTTGCCAAACTTCTTTGGACATGTCTTATTCCCCAATTGTCTCCATTCAAATCCATTAGAAGTAGACTTTTGACAATGGACTCAAATTCTTCTTCTCCAAGAAAAAGGTGAACATTAAAATTGTGTCCTAATGCATTTTTCTCCATTGGTTCAATTGTCATGGGTGTGTTATTTCAAGTGATGTAGCTATGTCCTTTAGGGGAACCTTTTCCCTTAACATTGTGTGCACATATTCCACAAGGTCCACACCTCCATGCTCCATGGTCTACAAAAACATTTCATACATTTTCCACAATACAAAAGAAAGAATTTTAGACCATTTTATTACTAAAATGTTCTTGCTCATTTACAAGTGATATTATGACTTACACTTTCAAAAAATGTCCTAGAACATTTTATCAACTTTTCATATTCAAGAACATAAATATTTAAATCCTTGAAATGTAAAAGAATATAGAAACATTCACACAATACATTAGCTTCACAAAACTAATGGTACATATTTGAATGTACACTTTTCATAAAATGTAGAGCTTGTACATTGCATAAGAACATGAAAACTATGTGCTAGAAGTGATGAACACAAAAGGCACCTACAAATCTTCCAAATTAATTTCTCAAATACATTTAAAATTTTAATTAACAAATTTTTTATACTATAAGACAAAACCAAATCAAAACACAAGGAGAAAAACAAACCAATTGTTACATTTGAAGCCCACCATACTTGTAAATAACCATCAAAAACTTTGCATTTGACATACCAAACAATAAAATCCCTATCACATTCATTCCTCTACATAAAAATTAATCAATTAGCCATCATTGGATTTATAATGTGACAAAAATCAAAACTAGCATAATATACTTTGAAGTTCCATTGAGAAATGCAAAGTCCTCTATTTGGTGTTGAAAGTTTTGCCACCATTGGTGATTCTATGGGCTAACCTTAATGAATGTGACGATTCTAAAGATACAAGCTTTAACATACTTATAAGGGCACACAATAATATGGGACTAATATTAAAAGTGAAATGACAATGATCTAACCTTGAAAAGAAAGAACCTGGACCAAACCCTAAGTTAAAATGCCAAACATGATTCCAACCTTAAGCATTTTGGCTTAGGGTTGAAATCAACTTTGGCATCTTGGTTGGAGTTAAATGTTTTTTAAACATCTTGGCCTAAGGTATCGATCACTTTGGTATAATTTTAAAATCATCCTTATTAATTAACCCTTTTCATATTTAAGAATTTTATAATCCAAGGTATTTTAACTTGTGGTTTAAGCATTTTAGCTTGTGCTTTAACATTTATTACTCGTGGTATGAACATTTTTGTATGTAGTCTAAACATTTTGGTTCATGGCCCAAGGAATCATAATATTTTTAAGCTTTTTGATTTATGGTCCAAATACTTTTGCTTGTGGTCTATGCATTTTGGCTTGTGGCTTAAGGAACTATAATATTCTTAGGCATTATAGTTTATGATCCAAGCATTTTGCCTTGTGGCTTAAAGAACTATAATATTCCTAAGCATGTTGGCTTGTGTTCAAAGCATTTTCACTTGTGGCTTGAGCATTTTGGATTATTCTAAAATTATTTTGACTTGTGACCTAAGGTTATAATATTTAAAAACATTTTGACTTATTATCTATGAATTTTAGCTTGTGGTGTAAACATTTTGGCATATTAAGTTTTAAACAAAAAGTTAACATGCTTAAAACCAAAAGAGTGACCACTCCTTGAAGACAATTGGCCATTGGAACAACACAAATGGCATAATCTACTCTCAATCATTTGTTGTGATTTTAAACAAATGTCTTAAGACTTGGACAAGAATTTTCCTTAATTCATCATATGAAAATTGCACCGCACCTATTTTGTGCAACAAGGTCAATATTTTTAGTCATTATAAAACACACCTTCAAGTGTAATAAACAACAAGCATAGGTCAAAAGCATAATTTTTTGAAATATAAATACAAATTCGAGATTGTGAAATATATTTTTCCTAGCTTGATGTTTTAACTTGGGCCAAAAATTTGTATCCCAAGACAGTATCAATGTTTTGCTTTAGCATTTCAGCACAAAGTTATAATATTCTTCAGCATTTTGGCTTATCATTTGAGTATATTAGCTTGTCATCCAAGCATTTTGGATTGTGGATTAGGCATTTTAGCTTGGGTAGGAGCATTTAGGCCTATGCTTGGCATCTTGCCTTAATATATGGCTTACTATTATACTTGTATTATTGTCTAGCCCTTTTGGTATTCGGTATGTGCCTCCTTTTCTATGAGTATTTCAATAAATAGGCAGGCAGAACCCAAGGTCTTCACAATCATGTGCATGCTCCCATCAACTCTCACCAGTGTTCTACTATTCTTTTTATTGAAGAACCTTATGTCAAAGTTTCCACACTATACATGCATTTTATTTTATTGGATATCTCAAGTAAGAGTTAAAGTCCAATTTTTCCAATTTCTAAACCTTTCAGTTTTAGTTCTAACCTTTTCTTTTTTTCAAAAAGTCATTCCGATTTTGCATAATGAATTTGTTTTTTTTTATATTCATGCCAACTTTTGTTTTCTTGAAAATTTGTAATATGTTGGATGTACGAATGTATTGGATTTGGCAAATGATGGCATTGAATGCATGGTTAAATGTTGCACAATCCTTTTTTTTTTGTATAGGGGAAGGGTTTGTCGGAAGTCCTTTTTGGATTTTGAGATGTTGTCCTAAGGCCAAGGGGGAGGCATCGAAAGATTTGGAAGGATCTACAGACAAACCCTTCACCGACTTAAAGAACTCCAGATTTTTTAAACTTATCTTTTTGCTCTTTCTTTATTTTTTACTTTCTTTTCTTCTTCCTCTGCCTATAAAGTTGCAATAACATCATTTTGAAGTCATTTGTCCTTTTTTTTTTCCTTTGAACATTGCACATCTCTTTCTACTTGTTTATTCTTTTTTTTCTAAACTTTTTTCCTATTTTTGAAGTAAAAAACTATATTAAAAAACGAAATTTTATCATGCACATGTATGTTTGAGAGAAATTTTAAAAGTATCCATTTAAAGAAAGGATGAATGGAAAGGAAAAAAAACTATATATAGTTTTCTCTTACTTTTCCCTTTTCATTTATCCTTAGATATATATATATACATATATAACAAAAATTTATAAAATAAAGTCATAAAATGAAAATGAAAATTTTGCTTTGGGAGGGCTGTGAAATAGCTGGCCAGCTTATTGCAGGCCAAAACCCTTATTGCATAGACATGTTGACTACATATTTTCCATTTTTGAAAATTAGTTTCCAAATCTTCCGGTAGATAAGAAAATCCAAAATACATTGAAAAAATATCCCGAGTTTTGACAATGTAAGATGTCGTTAAACACATATAAATGGTCCAAGTTCTGCATCAGATCAAACCCCAAGAAAGAACAAACACCTATCACAATGTTGATGCATCTAGAGGACCAAGGATGACATCAAAATAATCACAAAGACAACCAATTTCACTTATACAAAAAACCGAAGTTGCAAAGTGGATTGCTTGCAAAGGTGATTGCTTTATACAAATGCATATAGGCTATTTTGTGTACACAAATTTCGTCATTAGAGAGTTGAAATTTAGTCACATTTTGTCACCTCCAGGCTCCACTTGGACATTTTTAGAAATTTTCATTTTATGAATTTTAAATTATTTAATGACAAAACTGACCATAGGCTAGGGTATTTAGCTATAAGTTCAATTTACTTTTCAACTTTTAAAAAAAAAATTCAATTTGCCTACCTACACTTAAAGCTAAAGTGTCCTAGAGACCATGGCCACTTAGGTTGCATTAAAGAAATCCTTGAGAAAAAAGCACTGGTTCTTACAGATTCCAATTAAGAGTGGGACTATATTGAAATTTCTTATCAGATTTTCATAATGAAATACATCAAACCATGCAATTTGCCCAAATCAAAGAAATATCTAAAACAAATAAGACGTCAAGGTCTAAGGCTAAAAGTCTTGAAACCTTAAAAACCTCTTTGAACATATGTTCACAAGTTTTGCTCATGAAATCCAAATGGTTTCAAGATTTGTCATCAATTTCCAAAGAAGTGGTAGGCCATAGATCAGTACAATCTGAGCTCTGGTCGACTTGCAGTGAAAACTGCCTGTGACCGGGAGACTGGACGACCTCGTGGTTTTGAGTTTGTGAGCTTTGAAAACAAGTCTGAGGCTGGAGCAGCGATCCAAGAAATGGATGGCCAGGTACAACCTCCTGTAGTTAAAAGTATCAGAGTTTTTTTTCTTTTAGACTATCTGTCGAGAAAAATCTGTTGTCATTCTGTTGTCCTCAATATGTCCTGCACTTCATCGTTCTGGTTATGTTGGATTGCAAACATTTTATGCTGATGTTAGGTCATATGTGCAACTCCTTACTTGACATTTGGGGTTGATTCTTGAAATGCTACAGAACCTCAGGACACAATTTTTTGTATAGTTTCTGCCTTAAGGGTCTAGCATATAATTTCTATATACCAAGCTGCATGCCCTATGGTGAGCTGATAAAGGCATTGGGGAGTAATGGCAGGTAGTTGCTTTGATTCATGTTAAAGGTGGTAGTCTCATATTTTTTCTCTGGGTTATGACCACATGCGTTTTTTGTTGTCTGTTTTGGTTTGACTGGAACTGACACAATGGTTACCTTGAAGTATATTGTGGAGCTTTCTCTGCACTCTCTTGAGTGTTTCTTGAAGTTGTGGGCATACTCTCATATTTACATTACTGTGAACAGGATCTGGGGGGCCGGACCCTCAGAGTTTATTATACTGGAGAACTGACTCCAGGAGACCGACCAGTGGGTGGAATATCCTGGGGAGTGGAGACCAGAGCTTTGGGGGAAGTTGGAGGGGAATGTAAAATCAAATTCTTTCACTAGGAAACACTTTGATCATAATTCTTGGTTGCCAGAATCTCTTGTCATTAGTGCTTCTTCTTGATCTTGATAGTCCAGTTAGTTGTAGCTTTCCAACTGCTTTCCACTTCAAGATTCCAGAGTTTCATTTATGTTCAGTGCTGTTCAGTGCAGTTCTCTGATTCTGTAGGGTAAAGGTAGAGGAGCATTGCCTTATCATATGACTGTGATTGTATGGGTTCAGAGGATGAGAGCAGACTCAGCTCACAGTTCCTCAGCCATGTCAATTTTAGCATCCTCCACAAACTGGAAAGTGCTTAGGTAAGACAGTTATTTGTTGGTTTTGTGGGTATGACATACCTGAAGCTTCAGAGTGCTTAAAAGTTCAAATGTTATAGTCTATCAGTGCATTTCTCCATCAAAAAAGTTGTTGATTAATGCCCATGGAAGGGCCTATAAGATTGTTTAGTGCCAGTTGTTAATTGAGAATCAAGTGGGTAAGTTTGGTAGCAGGAACAATTGATTTTTGCAAAATCTTTTAATGCTTCTAAATTCTTTGTCTGAGTTAGATTGTGTTCAACAAATGATACATGCAACATCTGGGAATGTCAGATTTTTGCAATTTCTCTTCACACTCTCTATACTACCGTAGCCTAGGGTCAGTTCAATTTTAACATTGACAAAAAGATTTTTAATTTTTTTTGAAAAATGAATTCGTTTTAAAATTTTGAAATCATATATTTTTCTGTCATCTACTATAATATTGTGATATGAGTAGTGAAACTATTCTGAATGTAGCCTATGATAATTATGATGATTTTCAACATGTCAACTGCATATATTCACAAAATTTCATTTCACTGTTTTGAGGATTATTTAATGATGAAACAGACCTTAGAGTAAGGTAGTCTTCACATTTCAATGTGTTCAACAAGCAATACAGAACACATCAAAATTGTGAACAGGGTGTAACTTGTTTTTGGGGGAAATGTGCAAAGTGGGCATTGCTCATGGCTCCAGACTTTGGATTGGATTGGGTGATCAATAGAACTTCAACTTCCATATTTTGTGGCAAGACCTTGTGAAATATTAACCAAAGGGAAATGTAAGTCTCATGGCATAATAGTGCTATAAGAAGTTGTGAGGAAGAAAATAATTAGGTGGCACAAATTTGAGGTTCATAGCTTATATCTTTCACCTTCCAAGTGTCTCCCCGACCCCCCAAACCCCCAAAGGATTTGAGAAATTTCCTTCTGAAATTGGAGGGCACCTTATGTCCATGAATATCCCTTCTACAAAAGATTGTGATGGATCTTACATGAATATCTCTCCTAAAGAACAAAGCAATACATCTTACATGAATACCCCTCCTAAAAAGGATTGCATTGGACCTTACTCCTAGCCTCCACTTGGATGCTTCTTGATCGAAGTATGTTCCCAGTTGTGATAACCTTTGCCTCCTGCTTATTTCATTAGTCACCTACTAGTTAGCACAAGGTACCACCCTAGCTCTCGTTGGCCCAATGATTCCATAACAGTTCCCAGCTTGGATGAAGATTTCATAACCACTGTCAGTGTGGATGAAAAGAGGGCATCTTCATTCTTAGAAGGGGTGGTTATGTCCGGTAATTGGCTCTCACGCGCTGGTTGAGGAGTGCTGAGACTATTCACAATATCCTGTGCGCTCTCGGCAATTAACTAGTCCATAATACTCTTGTAATTGTCTGTTTGCATTTCATCCACGGGGATGCAAGTGTTGGTTCTTTTCCTCCATGAAAGGGATGAAACAAGAGCGTCCCTTCAGCCGTGGAGCGGCTTCTGAAGGGTCCATGGAAGGAGGGACACAAGATTGGCGGTTAAGATAAGATAGGGTGGGGAATCCGGATAGCAGTCGGCAGCCATTGGGTCAACAAACACGGGGACTTACCTCTCTCTCTCTCTCTCTTTCTCTCTTTAGCATTAGGATTTGCTCCACCCAACAACAAAGGTTTTCCATAGGCATTGACTGCATGGGCCAAACTAAGAACCAAACAGAGACATTCAAGGAGTTCTTATGTGGAACAGAAGACCAAAAAGAATCGTAGTGGAAATTTTATCTACCTACACAAATCTTCAAAACCAACGACCTTAAGAAAGGCTTTGACATTGGTGTGGTTTCACTGCATGATGACTCAGCTACTACCCACAACAGCTCTGTGCCATTGGATTAACAATACTCTCCATATTTGGTGAAATCTGAATCTTTTCCAGCTACATGCGTCTCCAACTTTAAAATTACAAGTTATGCAGAAGAAGCATTGCACTCTTCTAGGGTATTATTATGGCTCTGACCTCTTTGGATTCCAAAAGAGATGATAACCAGCCATTGTGACAACCTGAGCAATACCACTTCCTCAAGAATGGAGTTGATAAACTTTTTGCAAAATTGAGGCAGATTGACTTAAAATTTCCCAAGAATTGTTTTGACTGCAAAAAGAGTTCTGGAGATTTTCTGTTGTAATTCATTTGAGCTCATGGAAAAGCAGTTCAAGCTACTCGGAGGTCGAAAGGGCACTGCTAGAAGCAAAGTGAGGAACTTGATCCATCATGGTTCTTGCTACAGACAGAAAGGTATTGGTAGAATTTTGAGCTGTTAATTTCTTTAACACTGAAAGTAGTGCAAAAATGCCAACTACAGATAAGGGTGGGAAATGCAACTTGCCCAACACAATTCAATGTATATACTGGAATGTACGCTCCATCAGTGGGAAAAAAAACATCAAACAGTTGCAGGAGTATATCACCAAAAGGCAGGTAAGAAGCTCAGCAGTCTGCAGACACTCCTTCTCTACCCACCTTTAAACAAAACCATGCAGAATAGAAGCTTTGAATAAGCTTGACAATCATTATTTGGAATCTCAAGCACTAAAAAATTGCAAAAAGAGCAAAAACCTCTAGCTTACTTTCAAGTTTACAATGCATTGTTGTTCATGACTATTTGGGTTTTCTATATTTTTATCATGATATGAATCACTACAACTGGTATGTGTCGAACTCAAATGATGTTGCTGCTGTACAATTCTTAACACAATGTTGCATGTTGGGTGGTCTTAGGTGGATCTTTTATTTTTATCAGAGACATGGCAACGGAAGGGCAAGTCTCTGCCTGACATACAGGTCAGGATTTTGGAACAATTTGAAGTTGATTTTGTGGAGTTCTTGTGCAATGATTTTCATGCATGCGTGAAGCAAAATACCCAATCTAGCTCATGTCTCTAAGCTTATACCCTTAATTTCTTTGTCACAACATTCTTTGGTTCAAGCATAAACTATCATTGAGATCCAAGCTAACTAATGATCCTCAGCTTTGGAACCTTCCTCTGACATAGTTGTGAAGTTGAATCTTTCTTTATTGGTAAACCTTGTTAACAACAACCTACATACATAGTCATGGAGCTTTGTATGGATTGTAGGGCTATGGCCTCATTTCATGTATGAGTAACCCAACTGGAGGACGGGGAGGAGTGGCATGCTACTTCAAGAATGACTTAGAATCCTACATTTCTTGTTTCAAGAAGGATTCTGATGGTCATTACCTATGGCTCAAGATTGACCACACCATCGGTTTTGAGAAGGATGTATTTGCAGCTATTTGTTACTATCCTCCCATTTCATCTACAGTGTACAAAGTGTGCAACAGATTAGAGGAAGGCTTTCCATACGGAAATTTGAGTAAAGACATCCGTTCTTTCAGCATGCAAGGTGTTGATGATTTCTTTGTTGTAGGAGACTTCAATAGCCGTATTGGTGATGCCCAAGCCCCTGAAGCTTATCGCCATGGTCTTTCTCGAGACTCTGCAGACAAGAAAACAAATCAATTTGGGCTTCCTCTTCTTGATGTCTGCAATGCTAATGATCTCATCATCTGCAATGGTGTTACTCAGGTACATTACTAAACTTTTGCCCCACATTATTAGCTATGGTTTTTTTCCCTCTTTTGTTTGGGAGCTCTACTCTTTGCTTCTATTCTTTGCATCCACAGCCATCAGGTCTTGGGATTCACTGGGTTTTTCTATTAGGTCTTTTTTTATTTTTGAAAAATACTTACCAGCAACAAATTTGAACACTTTGAAAATTGGACCTAAAGGCCTCAAGAGAGAAGTGCAAGCACTGAACCATGACTTTCCCTAATCAATTTCCTTTTCACATCCACTATAGATAAAGCATTTTACTTTCAGCTTCCCCATTCATCCAAATAGGTCTCATGCGATGAGGAATTTCCAAATACTTATACTTGGGATTGAGTGGACCTGTTGCTAGCATGTTCTTGAGGTCTTTTCTTGTGAGGAGCAATACCTGTCTTAACGGTTTCTCCCAAGCCCAAGTTGCATAGCAACTCAATCTTGCACTTAGGAATCACTTCCCTCCTCCGTCAACTTTTTGTAGAGTTGCAAATTCATTGCCACCCTTAACAATTTTCTTGAGTTTTGTTTTTTCTTCACAAAATCATTCAATTCAGGAATTGCAAAAAGCAGCAACTTCTTGTTGCAAGTTCATCAATAATTTCGAAATGCATTGGTAAGCAAAGCTCTTGATGGATGAGTTGAGCCAATTTTTGCCAATTGAACAATGCAAGTCTATTTTAGGTTGAACAAAAATTATGCACTAAAAAGAGGTGGTTCATATGACCAACATGGTTATTGGGTGAAGCATACATCATTATGTATGTGTTGACTTCGAGGTTCAATTGCTTGACATTACATCTGTGAAATCTCATCCCATGAACAAGAAACATGTACTTATAACTTGGTTTTATGACAAAGAAATTTGGAGTTTTGTATATTCATGATTCAATTTGTATGTAACAATTGTAGCTTATAATTGAATTGGGTGTTTGATGGGTTGTAGGTTTGGCCCAAATCTGGAAAGACAACATGTAGGAGTAAAAGTGTAGTGGATTACATAATAGCTCATGTTTATCGAGCACGGTATCTTGTCAAAGATATTGAGATTCTTCCACTTGAAACAAAATCTGACCATAATGCTATGAACTTCACCCTTCGACGATCCAAACAACCATTCCAAACTAAGAGACTCAACCTCCCTCCTCTCAAAGATGACAACAATGATGTATTCCATACACTCATTCAAGAGAATGCTATTCCTCAACCTTTTTTGTTATTGGATGAAACATTCAAGAGATCTAGCTTGAGAAATGGAAGCATGAATGATCAAATTGACAACAATAATCTTGGTGCAAGGAGTGGGGAAACAAAAACAAATCACGAAGGCGACAATGTCATTAAAAAAGTGGGCATGCAACCACCAATGTTAAATAAGGACAACTTTGACCAATTTTTTTCATATAATCCTACCAAGACTATATTGGCTTCAAATAATGAAATGGCTATTCGAAAGAAGAAAAAACAAATTGAATCTACTGAACAAAAAATTCAAGAATTGAACACCCAAGGCTTGTCTCCAAATTCATTACAAACCCCACTCCACAATATCAAAAATTATCAAAATGTTTTCCCAATTGTTGAATTGCAAAAAGAATCATCAAAGATCAAAGAACATCAATTAGAACTTGATGAGCAAACTATTTCGAAAAAAGAATTGAATATTACTCAAAGAGTGGAAAAACAATGTGGAATGGGAGAAAAGATTCATAATTCCAATGCAAAGTCAATGCAGTTCGAAGCAGATTTTGGACCTAATTTTGACCCAATAGCATGGGTTGAACAAAAGACAACCCGTTTGATCCACAAAATTATTGCAAATGGCTTAAGCCCTAACCAAGACCTAAAGAAATCTCATTATCCTATTGTTGTGTCACACAAGAAAAGCTATATGACAAAAAGCATCAATGGTTCACATATGGTTCAAACAATGAAGGTCTCACCAACAAACAAAATACTACTTGAGAATAACCAAAGCTCAAAGTTCTTGAATCCCATCGAGGATGAAATTGCAGTCCATGATCATGTTATGCTTCATTTGAAGAAAAAAGACTTAATGACAATCAATTCTAGACCAACATTTGTGGCTCCTCCTGGGCTTGTTCATGTTGCAAGGTTTGATTCATCATACAACAATGTTTGCATTACTCACTTCTTAGGAACTTTATCAAATGTTACTGTTCACCTCAAAAAAGTACCATAATTTTGTTGAGCAATTCGCCATAAGATATCTTAAATGAACATAATTGTGTGGTTTAAACAGGTTGTATGGACGAGCTGATATATCATGTAGGGGGACCTCCCATGAGGGCTCAAGGTTAAGCACAAAATCATGGGGTCCTAATGGATTTAAAACAGGGATTGGCTTCCGATGTACATGTATGCACCCAGGAGGTCGAGAATTTCAATTGGATGGTCCAATAAAAGCCAACAACACAGTTGCCATGATAGTCGTGGAACCTTCAAGTTTTACCAATTTGATTCATAAATTAAAAAGTGCATATGATTATGGTCGACTATGGAAATCCATAACCCAATTCAAAATTGCTCAAAAACTTGTTAAAGTTCTGTAATAACATGCAACATAATTTCAATGACATGTAAAATCAATAAAATTAGAAAGTTCAAAAGAAAACTATGAGTTGCATTTAGGCACCCAAATGTCAGATTCAAGTAATTTCACATGCATGTAAACAATGTATGGCAGAAATTGTATAATATCTTGTAATTGGATTTCGTTTCACCTTCCAACACTTGACCTTTAGCTTTTGAAAGTAAAAGCACAAATGAATGACAGTTTTTACACATTTGGTTGCAAGTTTGTAATTTAAATATATAGATTTATGTAGTACAGAGATGTTTTAATTAAGAGCTCAACTTCAAATACTTTCATCTGTTTGCTACTTTTCAATCACATTTCAAAGTTAATTTATGTAAATCAAAATTTGAATTTTTTGGTGATTAATTATTTCAGCACCCATTGTACTGTTTACCTTTAGTCCAATTTGTCAAACCATTAAGTGCATTATCAATGAAACATGGACATTATGCAATCGAGTAGAAAACCAATAACTTTATTGTTATGGTTCAATGAAGCTTGCAATTGTAGCCTAATATGTTTTTTAAAAATTAGTATTGCCCTTTTTTGAAGGCATGTTGTAGATGGTTGAAGCTCCTTTCTATCTACCATTGAACTTTTCCTCATTAGGTATCAGTCACACATTGAGCCATTTCAGTGCTCATAAATAAACCTTTTATTATAGTTGTGCTAGAAGCACACAAAAGATATTGGGATGTTATTGTGGGAGAACATAGTTTATATTGAACATTTGAGGTGGAGTGTGAACCCCTCAATAATTTGATCAAGGAGTTAAGAGGTTCACACTCAATAAATTGAGGGATTATTGTTTGATCAACAAAACCCAACATAAAGGGTTGAGTTGGGTTTTTGAGTGTTGCTAGCATGAGAGGATGCCTTTGAATTCTAACACAACTGGAAAAGAAGTCATGTCTATTGTCAATGTGAAGATGTCTCCTTTGGATTCCAACCTTTAACATCTTGAAGGCTCACCATTTCAAGACATTAAAGTTGCAACTCCTTCAAATTAAAAACTTTACACAAATTTGTGTCCATGGCCAAGATTAATTCAACTACATGTACATTATCCATTTGATCAATGTGGATGAAGCCTTGATTATCAAGGATAGGTGCATTTGGTCCCATGTGAATTTAAAGTTAAGTGTCCTATGTTGGAAATATTTTTGGAAGGGTGAGCTTCCAAGACTTATTATAACCCACTTAAGGAAGGGAACTTGGATGCTTTTAGTTGAATTTACTTTCAGTATGTTAAGGTTTTTATTTTATCAAATACTTTGTCTTACAATAGTGTTTACATTTGGCAACATTGGATATGACATCAAACAAAGTTTAAAATCCATAAATTTTACAATTCCTAGTTTATACAACTTAATATGGAAAATCAATATTAAGTGTTCAAAATGTGAGAACTAATGATGAATTGTAATATTAATACTACAGTACAATGGTGAGTTCAACATTTTTGTGTCAAATAATTATTTTATTTTGAAGATTGCATGTTGAAAGAATATTCCAAAAAAAATTTCTCATTTTTCCTTCAGAATACGTTTTTATTTAAGAAAAGATTTTCTTAAATTTTCACTCAGTTCTGAAAATAGTATAATTAGTGTCAAAGCTGCCAAGGTACTAAGTGGCCTTCTTGAGAAAACATGTCTGAGCAAATGGGGGATTGCAAGCATGGCAGAATGAGCCACCAGGGCCCTTTCTCTTGTATGATAAGAGCTATGGGAATTCTATGAATCAAATTGTCCTAACTATTGAAGCCAGTGTTCTTTTCTAGTTGAATTTTCATCATATGGTGATAAAAAAAATCCATTGCAATCCAAAGTCTTTTGAAAAAATGTGCCAAAATTTAAAAAATCAAAATTGTCAGATTTAGACAATAAGTTCTAGCATGTAGCGAAAATGCACCATGCTTACCCATTAGGCTAATGGCTTAGTGATATGACCCTTGTTTGGTACCCCAAAAGTCTCAAGTTTAAATGGATTGTCTCTTGGGTTAGCCAAATTTGGAATGCCTCTTGTTAATGATAGCCAATGTGGCTACATCACAAAACTGGAAAATAATAATAATAATAATAAAATTAAACTAATGAATCCCTAATTCTCGCACATGCCTGTACATAGACTATTTTGGAAAATATTTGTATTTGAAAAGAATTGCCGTTTATTGCCTAAGAATTGATCCCCCTGATTCTGACTCATCACTAACCCAGGTCGCCAGATTCAACCGCGGTTAGGGTTTGGTAGTTTTTAGGGTTGGGCTCCCCGTCCCTTCCGCTAGTTTGCGACCGCAAATGAGAAGGTACCGAGGTCGGTGTGTTTTCAAAGTTGTTGAAGAGATCGAACTTCATGTTGTATCTAGCGCGTCACCTTGCTCTTTGTGTGCTCTTCCACGAGAATTTTTTTTCGGAATTTTTTGAACTGGTTTTTTTTTCTTTTGTGTCTGGCATAAATTCGAGGAGAAGCGGAGGAAGATGACGCAAGCAGTTGAGCAGGGTGTGACGGTAGAGTTGGTGAGGCCGGAAGATGGCCAGAGGATCGAAGGGGGCGGCCCTGAGGAGGGAGAGATAGTTTCGGCTGAAACACAGGCGGATGGACCAACCGAAGCCCCTAAGAGGCATCCGTTGAAGCATGCATGGACGTTCTGGTTTGATAACCCTAACGGCAAGCAGAAGCAGTCGACATGGGGAAGCTGCATACGCGCTGTGTATACTTTCTCTACCGTCGAGGACTTCTGGTGGTATGTTTCCCCCACTCCATTCCTCCTCTTATGTCTTTTTGACTTTTTGGATCATATCTCTCATTTTCCATACGTGTCTGTTTGTTAATCCTCTCTCAAACCCTCTCATTCTGCCTCTGTTTATATCCTTTCTCAGAACAGAGTAGCAGTCCCCTTTTTCTCTTTCTTTTGCTTGCTCTTCCATCATGGTCATCAAGGACATGTGGTCTGTCATGTCTAGACATGTGGTATCTCCATTAGGGTTTTGTGGATTGAAGAGCTCCTGTATGCTAGTGCTTGTTTGATGTCTTGCTGCAATTGGTTACTCATAGTTTTTTTTGTTTTTTTTCTGTGGCAATTGTATATAATTTTGCAGCCTATACAATAATGTGCGACAACCCAGCAAGCTTGGTGCAGGCACAGATTTTCACTGCTTCAAAGCAGGAATTGAACCCAAGTGGGAGGACCCTAAGTGCACTCATGGTGGAAAGTGGACTGCCACCCCACCTCGTGCTAATGTAAAAGGCGCTCTGGACATGTTCTGGCTCCATACTGTACTGCAGCTGACCTTCTCTTTTTGTGTCCTACTCATAGATGTCAACCTGTCAACCTCTTGTGAATTTTTGTTTTCTTGAGAGATAGAATAGATGGGAGATGTATCTAATCTCTCTGTTTTTTTGCTTAAGCTACAGGATTGTAGGGTTTGAATTTTGTCTTGAAGTAATTTCTTGGATTAACATCTTCTTGCAGAGAAGGAGACTTCCATTTCTGTTTTCTTTTGCATCCTATTGAGAGTTTGTTTCTTGTTTTGGTTGAAGCTGTTGGGGATGATCGGGGAGCAATTTGATGAAGGTGATGAAATCTGTGGAGCGGTGGTCAGTGTCCGGGCAAAACAAGACAAAATTTCCATCTGGACAAAGACTGCGTCAAATGAAGCTGCTCAGGTACAGAATGAAGCCCATGTGTTCTTATCTGTGCCCATGTTTGAAGTGCTTATCATTGTGGTTAGTATCAAGGCTTGATGGGCTCAAGGCAAACAAGCTTATGGGTCAAGGTGGAGAGAAAAGTTTCAGGTTCAAGGTTCAACTGAGTGTTGTATATAGGTAGGACATACATTTACATCAATGGTCCAGCATTCAGATATTGTAGTGCAAATTTAGGTCATTCTTCTTATGAGTTCAACTACAATCTTGGATTTGACAGGTTAGTATTGGGAAGCAATGGAAAGCCATCCTGGACTGCAATGAAAAGCTTGGCTTCCTAGTGCATGTAAGCAGATCTTTCTTCTCTACAAACTTCCAAGTGTTTGGATGAACCTTAAGAAGTTTGTTGAGTAGTTTCAGAATGATTTGCAGATATCTGGATTGATTACAAGTCTTCTCTTGTGCCATTTTTGGGAATAATATATGCTTCTATTCAGTTCCATGGGAAACTGATTCTGCATATGTTTGTCTCTGTCTCTGTTGACAGGAAGACTCAAAAAGACTTGACAAGTCAGCAAAGGCTCGGTACTCTGTGTAGGGGGCTGAACAGTTATGCAAATAGCTGCTTCCCTCTTTACTTGTAATGGCCTAGCAGGTTTTCTTAGTTACATGTATCAGTATTGAAAGTTTTGTTAGAAACATTTCTTGAGCGAACTAAAAATCTTGAGTTTTAAAAATCTTTATGTTTTTAATTTGGTTTTGTGGAGTGGTTTTTAGTGAGTACTGAGTAAGTCAGTTCCACACACAGATTTACTAGTTGGTTGTTTTGTGTGTGTTTATCTCTGAGAATATTTGGTCAGTACAGGCAGTTTTTTCTTTCATGACTTCACTAGTACTAATGAGATATTCAGAGTATCTTTCCTACAGTACATGGATCTTTAGTTGACAATTTTTCCTGTTCCAATGACCATTTTGTTACCAGTGTGTTGATGCTGTACATCTATAGTTCAACTTTCAGTTGTTGTTAGGAACAGGAATTAGTAGGTTCAATTCAAATATAGAGAGCAAAGATGTATGGATATGGTTCAAGGAGTACAGTTTCTCAATATGAGCCATTATGACCATGTTTGTATGTTGATGAAGGTGTTGGGAATGTTTATCTATTTGGGGCTCAAAGTGTTTGTGGTGAACATGAACTATTCTTGCTTTAGGGTTGGTGCACTTCAAAAATATAAAACAATTTGAATTTTGAAGTTTCCATGAAAAGCAGAATGTTGGAACAATGGCATTACAATCATGGTGAAATCAAATTACATTTTGGATATGGTCTACATATTTCAAGATATGCTCATCAGTTTTGTACTTTGTCAACTTGTACCCCAAATTTTTAACGATCTGAGATAATAGATTCATGTAAAAAATAGCAATATTTTGTTTGTTGAAGAGAAGGGGAGGTGTCCTTAGAATTGCTAAAGGAATCAGCTTCAAACAAAAGATTATGAGATCAAGGACAAGGATCAATATGACACATGCTATTTTCTGTCATAGCTCATTTTCAATTCCCTGATATTTTGTGGTCTTTGAATTATACCAAACTGGAAACATTGAGGTAATGGACAAAAAGTTTAGAAAGAGAATAGACTGGTTTTGCAGATTGTTTTTAAATAAATGAATTGTTTAATGAATCCATTGTGTAACTACTGGTTAGACCTGATGATGGGTCAATTTTTAGACCTAGTGTCACACATTCTAATTGTAAACAACACTTGTTGAAAGAAAGAGCTATATTTGAACTTGTGGCAATTTGCATCAGCAGGCTGTAAACATTTGTACTAGTTGACACATTTACTACCAAATTTTGTTGATGTAATTTCCTCTTTTTACAATCAGCATTTATTATGAAATTGAAACCAAAACCCGTTTGGCCAAACATAATAAAAGTACCAGGTGAAGTTTCTGATGCAACAAATCCAAGCTGTGCACTTTTACAACAAAATCTGAACTTTTTGCGCTGTGTCTACTAACCAGACAGGCAAAAGAAAATTGTGTCAAAGCAAATGGGTGCTGAATTGAATTTAACAGTTTCAGACCCTTGCAATTTGTTAAACCGAGGAAGTTTAGAATTTTCCTGCATTGGCACCCGACCATGTCTTTTCTGAGTTGATTTTAGACTACCCAGATCCCATGAAACTGAAATTGTAATATCCTTTGTTCCATGTTTCTTTCATGCATCCTTGTTATAACAGAGCTAGTCTGAGCTAGAACCAGAATTGTCATCAGTATAGTGACACATTTGGTCCAGCCTGTTGTTCAGTATTAACAACATGGTTAGTGCTCTGGCTCAGCCAGTCCAAAGGGAGAAAAGACAGTAAGTGGTCAGCAAATCACCCACAGTCAACCAGTTTGCATGTAAGGTGAAGAGAGGTGTGGTGATCAACTGCTCAAACTGGAAACTGGGCTTAACAAACCAGAAGGACTAAGTTTGGCAACAGACAAAAATCGGGAGTTTGAGTATTTCTTGTGCACCACTGTCAAACTTCCTGTACCTGCCTTGCTGTGGAAAGCCTCGATCATTGTTGCACACTCCCTGCAATAAGCAGCTTAGTGTATTATGGGAGGAGTTCTGTTCATGGACTGGGAAACAAAGGAGACAAAGAAAACATAGCATAAGAGCCAAAAAAACAACAAAACTCTGAAAAGTGTGAGAGCAAAGAGATGAAATCACATACTTCAGCTGGGATTCAGTGTACCCAGAATGTAGTTGAAGGGCAGGACCCCAGCAGCAGGTTTCTCTTACAAGAATGTTTAATGCCATGTACACAGCTGCAGCAGCCACTTGAGAGGGACAAAACTTGACCATACTGTACTCTGTGAGGCAGAGCTCCACCAAATACCATGTTAACATCTCTAATTGTAGTACATTAGCCTTCTCCTGCATCAAAAAAATTGCCAAACTGTCAGCTTGGTTTCCAATGATACTTTGTACAGCTTCATGTTATTACCTAAAGTAGAGGGCAATCCATAGTAAAGGGAATCTGTAAATAAAATACCTCTCTATCTGCAGCAGCAGCTTTGAGGCAACGTGCAACAAAAACATATGGGGTTGGAACTGTCAAGTTGAACTGTAAGGTGTTCAACATTGTCTTCTCCATATGCAGGATTTGCTCTCGAGTGTAGGCATTGTCGGAGATGTGCACAAAATCATTGACCTCAGGGGCCCATATTTCCTCATACTTTGCAGCCAGAAGGAGTGCTGTCACACCCACTAGCTGCAGGTTCTTGCGGGACACACTTTGCACACTCAGATATCGATCAATCAAGTTTACTGTCAGATACAAAGTCTCCGTCATCAGTTTAAACTTCAAATGGACCTGCACAGACAGAAACCTCATTGTCACTATCTCAGGAGTACAGGGATTTGAGCTTAAGGCTATTCAGCTTAACAGAAAACACAACATAGAACAACATCAGAAAACCATACCTCAATGAGCCAGTCAATAAGAATGGCACGCATTTTCTCTTTGATCTCTGCCTGCCGATCCATGTAATCTGCTGGCACACAGCTTTGAACCTGGACATCACATGTAGTACTTTAGAAGAAACAAGATACTAGCAAAGCTCTGCTTTCAGCAGATATCCAGCAACCCAATTCCCTACATGATGAAATCTTTCATGAACTGACCTCAGTTTTGCGGTAGAAGGTGTAGATGTCCTCAATGTAGTCCACAACAGCAAGCTGATTGCCAATATCATGCTGATCTATGTCAGATACTGGTACTGCTGCCTCCTGTGTTTCAGCATCACTTCTACCGCATGCTGCCTGCACATTCATCTCCAAAGAGAGATGTTTGTAAGAAGTTTTTTTAATCAGAGGGCTACTATGCTCTGTTCATGATATAATCATATTCAGACTGCATGTCGCACAAAAAGATTGAAAACTCATTTCAAATCCAGAAGGCCATCAATCATAATCAGCAAAACATACCTCACTACGGGCAGCCAACAAAGCTGTAAGAGTCTGCTCCTTCTCCTTTTTGACAGCTGCTAAACGTGCATGCGCCTTGAGTCGAGCAGGGCCCACCGCAGGAGCCTGTCCTGGCTTAATATTGGATGCAGCTGAGAGAGCAGCTCTAACAGCCTCTCCGGATATTGCTTGGGCACCAGGAGGCTGGTGGCTTGCTTCTGTAGTAGAGCTTGCAATGTCATGTGCCTTTGCTGATATGACTGTGCGTTTTTGCTTAGCACCCCAGGCTGCAACAATATCCTCAGTTTTCACTTCCACCTTGACCTCCAATTGTTCAGCTTTCACATCCACCTTCAGTCAACAAGAAAGGGAAAGAGATTAGTTTTAGCTGTGAAGATACAGTTTCAGGGGGATAAGACATAAGACAGTGGCTGATAAGATTGCATTGGAACAGGAGCGAATGAATGTAAAGGGTTTATACCATGGTGGAGGATTGTTTTGCAGCTTTCTGGCTGTTGACCAAAATAGCACCATATCTCCTGTAGCATTACAAGTGAACCCTTGGTTAGAAATGCAGGTAGGTGCAAAACACCAATGGCAAGTAACATTGCACCCAAGATTGAACCATGCTTTTGTTAATGGCATCAGGGTTGCAATGGCACACAACAAAGCGCTGCCTACTTTCATGGGTTCGGCTTGCAGATCTGATGATGGGCCGGAATGATTTTTCATACCGAGTGATAGGGCGATTCCCATTCAATGCAACTTGGTGCTTCACAAGAGCGTTCCTATTGACATGGCCACAAATTCCAGCAGCATTTCATCTATGAGCTTCGTTCCACAAAGCTTAAACCCTAAACCTGGAGCTACAAATGGAGATTCCACAGCATCATGTTCTTGTTCTTTATTAATCCTGTCACCATCCATAAATTTTCTTGAGAATCAGTGAAGAAGTTAAGCCATGATAATGTGAAGCAATTTCCAGGGAGTTGAAAAAGTACTTACTCCTGAATGCTTTCCTTGCTCACATTGCTCCGCACAGGCATTGCACCCACAAGGTTGCCAATATCTCCCAGCGCTCTTCGACTGCTAGCCTGCTGCTGTACTGCCTTTGCCACTTTGTGGCTAATGTTGTTGTTGTTGTGCTGCTGCTTCCCTGTACCTGCAGCTGCATGAATCCAAACCAACTCCTCTTCTCAGGCTCTCGTCGACAGATACGAAAGGCAAAAGACAGATGGAAAAGACCAAATGAGAATCGGAAACTGTAATTTTACGTTTGGAAGGCGGGATGGGCTTGCCGCCATGCTGCTCCACATGCTTGTTGTTCTCGTCAGCGACCGTTGTTTGTTGCTATTTCCACCGCACACATGCATGCACAAACAACAAACCCATCAGCTACCATTTCTCCGGCATCTTCCTTACAAATCAACCAGGAACCTTGTTGAAACCAAAACTACCCAAAACTCCTGCTTCTTGCTTGCCATAATGCCATGAAACCCACCCTACAAGCCAACATGGTGCCCTTCCTTGCTGAGCTCAGCGTGCGTGGTGAAGCGGCTCCAAAACAAACAAAGCTTCGAATTGTACACGGTTGCACAAAGTCTTGATCACATCCCTCAGACTCAACAAAGAAACCTTCTCTCTCTTTCTTTGCCCCACACACAACTACAAATCTTTGCCCAAAGCAAGTCACATGAACAAAAAACTTTGTAACTGAATCCCAGCACTAGCGTTGCTAGTTGCTCTACCGCACAAGAAAACTTGGCAGTTCGAAAAAAATCAATCAACCACAGTAACACAAAAACACAGTCTAAAACTCTTGTTGAGATGATGATGGATCAATCCCCAGGAAAAGCTTGTGACACAATCCGCTGCAGACAAGAGGATGGAGATGTGAAGTAAAGCTATCTGTGTCTCTCTCTGGTGTATCTGTCTCTCTGTGTCTGTCTGCAAGCTGCAACGGCCCTCTGGCCCAACGGTACGCGATTTCCTACCGTCCGATCTTCATGCCGACCAACAGTCCGATGGTGTCCAGTCTCCTCAATATCATCGGACCGTTGGATTTTACCTCCATCTCACGGTGCAAGATATCTCCAATTGAACCGGGTCAGGGATGGACCGGCTGGTCTTTCCGATGACCCCAAGAGAGGACGGGCGGGAACCGTCGAACCGTTGGATTTGTTCTCCATCTCACGGTGGAAGATACCTCCAATTGAACTGGGTGGGTGTTGGACCGGGTCCTGTGTCCGGTGACCCGAAGAGAGGACGGGCGGGAACCAAACGGTCGGGAGTTCGAACCCAGATACGGCCACGTCCCCGTTGAGCCTCCTGACAAGGGGGAGTTTCTTGGAATGTTGTTGTTCTTTGTTTTTGTATTTTTTGTAATGGTTTTCATGTGGCCTTTTTCTCTGCTCTTTTTTAGATCCATTTTACAAGGCACAATGGACAGCTCTTCTTGGGTCTACCTCACCTAACCTAACCATTATTCAAAATTCACATGCCCATTATATCAGTCCACATGCACATTCTGGAATTCACATGCACATTTTGTAAATCCACAAGCCCATTTGTGCAAATCATCAAAACCATTATGATATGGAATGTGCCAAGTACAGGCCATTAGTAAGGCGGTTCAGCACGTTTCACAATACATTTTGGTCCCCATATTTTGAGGAATGTTGACTTAGGTGTGAACTGAGAGTTCATATTTTGGGAACTTCATGGAACAATTCCTATTTTTTTTTTTGCCGGTTTGTACTTGCCAGAAGGGGTAGAGCCATTAACCCTAAATCATGACAGTGAACAGCCTTTTTTTTTGTGTGCAAAATTTCCCACTGTTGCAAAAAATTTGAAAAACTTTGTCACCAATCCAATAATTTTTTGAATTTTTTCCCCACAATTCGAAAAATAAATAAATAAAATAAAATGAAATCACAAGATTACTATATGTGGTTCAAGTAAGTAGCCAAAAATATATAAAGGATTGTTAATTATTTTGTTAATAGTCGAATTTGGCTAAATAGGCTTATGGATGATTGTCACCTCAGCTAGAGATCACAAAATTGAGAAAAACCCATGCTGATGATGAAGATAAAGAACCTCATGTTGAGATTTGCAGTCTTCTTCTTGAACAGTTTCTGATGGAATTGGATTCCAATGTTGCTCATATTTTTCCCATTCTGCTTTCTTTGTATTATATGGGGTTCAGCCAAATTCTTTAGTGTTAGCAGAGTGCATGTTCTAAAGCGAAATTATGTTCACCATAGGGCAGGCTTTTTTCCCAGTGTTGTGTTATTCTTCCTTTTTAATAGAAGCTTCAGTCCCAGTTTTGACATTGTAAAACATATCTGAAGTTCTCTGGGTGGGGATTTTGAGTTGCAAGATCTGAAAAAATTGTTATTACGTGACCATGCAAATGGATGGAGTAGTCATCATCATGTTGACCAACAATTTTTGATAATGTGTTGCCCACAATGACCAAACTCTCTTCGTTGCTCAAAAATATGATTTGCTATGGGTCACCTTCATTGCTATGCTCTTTTACTATGGTTCCCATTACCAACAATGATGAAAGCTTAAGAACAAGGCCATTAGTATTGATCTTAGAACTTTAAGGGTTTGTATTGTAATAGGATGAAATTTTGTTTTTGTGCCTTGATATATTTAGTTTGAATGTTTGGATTGGGCAAGTTGCAATACTGACATGTGCAATAGCGAAGCTACAATGGTGAGAGGTGTAACAAAGGAACATAGCAAGGGCAAAACTCTTTCGTTTCTGAAGATAAACCTTCACGAATGTTTTTTACAATTATTTTCATTCCTACTTTGATCGCATTGTTTTTGTGATGTTGGATTCGAAATCAAATCTTTGCTATCCATAGCTTCTTCACTTGTTATTCACATATTTTTGTTTTCAAAAGTATGCATGAACTTGAATGTTCAAGTTGCAACAACATGAAGTTTTAGAGAGCAACTTGACATCACACTCATTGTTTTAAATTTTTCATTGATCCCAATGCTCATTGATTGTTCTTGTTTGCAGATCATGGTTTCCTCTATGAGTCCAATCCCACATGTTTAGGTGAAAACACACTAAAGTGGAACATTTTGGATATTTAAAAATCAATCTTAATTATTTTCAAATTTTCCATGGTAACTACTTCCAATTCATATGTGCATATGATAGAATGGAACTCGCATCAAAAATAAATTCATGCACCAAAACATAAGGATGTAATCACAATCAAATGAGCCAATGGTGACAAAGGACTCAATCATAAATGAGCACTTTGTAATCATTTTGACCTTTTCGTAGAAAGGATTTTATGAAGGATTTTTTTTGCAACATATTCTTTAAAACATATACAATTCCTTCAATAAATTGGGTGATTTGCGTTAACTCTTTTTGAATAAATATAAATTGTCGAAAAGTGTATAGATTTTGTTAAAGTTTACTTCTTTTTTTTTGGAAAAATGATCATAATTTCAATTTTTGTTAAAATATGTTAAATTACTTTACGTTTTAGTTTCTTTATATTATAAACCACAACTTTGTTTTTATTTCATATACACTATGAACCAATTACATTTGGCAAATGAGTTTTGAAATTTGAACATTCTAAAATTATATTTTGAATTTATAAAGATTTCAAGTACTAATTATTTTTAATTATGATTGTTTTTCAAATGTGAGTGGTAGGGTGTCATCATTTAAATTTTATTCCCATCAAAAAATTATTATTAATAAATTCCTTAACCTAATGTTCATAAAATTGACTTCTTGATGTTAAAGTTCAAATTGCTTCCAATTGTATTTGGGTGCAAACTGGATATCATGAGCTAGACCTACCCCCTTGGGTGACTACTTATTGGATGTTTACTCAAAGATATTTTAAGAATCTTTTGAACAATTTTTTTTAAAAATTGAAAAATCTTGAAAATGTTCATCACATTATTATGTTATGGTTTACATAAAAAATTTGTTAAAAATATGTCATTGTCAAAAAACTTCAAGTCCTTTTACAAGTCCTTTTATTAAAAAACACTAGTTACAATGTTTTCAAAATGTTTTTGGGGTATTTTTCATTCATTATATCAATTTCAGACTTTTAAAACATATATACCAATACATTGAAAATAACCTTGTGTGAAAAAAATTACAATTGGAGTTTTGTTTTTTCTCTAAAATGTTATATACACAAAACCAAGCATTGGTTACACTGCTTATGTACACATTAGTGTGACTACACGGATTCCAACTATGAATTTATTTTTATTTTTATTAAAGTGTGAGTTTCCAATTAAGTTAAACCACCAACTAAAATGGTAATAAGTTGGAAATAATTTTCAATTGGGGGGCACCTCCTCCAATTAGGGTGACTTTGTCAACTTCCCAAGTTTACTTTTAGTTAAAAGGTCAACTTAAGTGTGATGTCATTAAGTGTTACTTTTTCAATTGGGAGATGACACAACTCCACAAGTCATCTCAATTGAAGATTGTTTATAATTGGATGCCATATTAGGATGATGGATGGATAAATGCAAGGTACATTTATATTTCAAGTGTTGATTTGTGCAGACTACAAATAAAGTTATGACCAATTTAAATCCCATGAAGATGAATTGAACTATAAATATAATTGCCGATTCCATGTTATGATTGTTATTTAATCATCATTTATTTACATAATCCAAAAACATTCATGGTCAAACTCAAAATGAAAATGTTTTCCAAACGGGCAAGTATAATGAAAAGGCGACATTTGAACCCTACATTATTACGGAAGATCGGCTCTTTAATGGACCCTCCAAATTCATTAAATAACAACTACATAAATATCATTATTTAATATAGGGATTTTTTGTAATAGTAGACCATACATATATAATGTACATTTTATATAATATTAATCCTTATATACAAATTTTCACAAATGCCAACACCATGGAGTTCATTCATGGCTTGTAATGAATTTACACTTATTGTTTATTTAACTTTTAGTTCCAATTCATTTTAAATTAGTTTCTAGTTAAATTTTAGTTCATTTCCAATTAATTAAATCATAGTTTACTTCTAGTTGACTTATAATTCATCTTTTAATTCATTTTTAGCTCACTTTTGATTAACTTTTAATTCATTTCCAATTGATTCTTAGTCAATTTTTCATTCAATATTAATTGAATCCTGATTCATTCATAGTTCACACATGGATGCACATGGGCACATATGGATGAACATAGACCACATGTAGGTTGAAAATTTCTCAAGAAACTTTCTTGAGCTAAATGTCTAATAGGTATAAATAGAGGTAAAATTTCCCATGATTTTCAATTTGTTCAACACCAATTTTGGGTATTTTTTCATGTCATAGCCTTGTTTTATTTTTATTTGCAATAAAGTCTTGTTGGATTTTTGTTTCACACATATTGTGTTTTTGTTCTTATTTTATTGTTTCACAATTTAAATTTGGAATTAAGATTGTCTTTGTTCTCATTTTGGTTAAAAAATCTTGTAAACTTGGTTGTTTTCATGCCTATGATACCTACCCTTTAAGTACCAAGAGGTACCGTACTAGGTACTTACTAATAACTAATACCTTCCTAGCTACTTACTAAATTATAGTTACAGATTTTGTTTGTGTACCTAGCTCACTAGGTAGTTAATCCTTAATAAGTGGTTGGTAGGTAGCTATTAACTAAGTAGGTAATCAGTAGGGTTAACATCTAAATAACTTTTAGGTACCTACTAATTATTTCCACTAGCATTAAGTCTTTAAATTACCTATGCTAGGTATTAGATAAGTATTAAGTGGTCTAGGCCTAGGTGCCAACTTACCTAACTTTAAGCCCAACCTAGGTGCCATAGATGTTACATTAGTTAATAGGTTAATAAATATTAAATCTTTAGGCTACCAATGTTAGGGTTTAAATAGGTACTAGGTGGTCTAAACCTAGGTACCATGTTCTCTAATTTTAACCCAATGTAGGTGCCACATATGCTACATTAATTAGTAGGCTAATTTATTTAATAAGTAGTAAGTTAGGTTAATTGGTAGTAGGTTAAGTTACATAGGTAGTTAAATTTTAATTAAGTAATATGTAGCTAAATAGTTGTTAATAGGTAGTTGTGACTAAATTACAATTGGGTTACAATTAATTAAATCATATTTTGGTTACAATTAAATTGCAACTAAAATGTTTATCCCATATTGTTTGTTTTCCATGAGAAGTTTTTGAACTATATAAAGAAGTGAATTATGAATGTTGGAGAAACATAAAAATATTTAAATTAATAACAATTTGGGAGGAGCTAATCACAAAAGTTTGACCTTAAAGGGTAGACCTAAAATGAAATAAGATTTTATTAATTAAGTGGCACTTAGCTTAAATTTTAACCCTAAATATAGACCTAACTTAGTTTCAAGCCTAATTTAGGTTTGGCCTAACTTAAGTTTAAATTTAGCCTAAATTTGGGTTTAGCTTAGGTATAAGTCTAGTGTAAATTTGGGCCTAGCCTAGGTGATATGTAGCCCTATGTGGACAACATGCCAACAAATTGTTGTTGCATATTTGGGCCATGTGCCAACAAATTATTAATTGGACTTTTGCCTAACCTAATTATTATGTAATCAAAATTACAATTAACATAGTTGAAATTATAATTCAATGGCTTAGTTGAAATACAATTGAAATTTCAACTCAAATTTTTATGACTTCATGATTTGTTAGTGGATGAAGTTCAAAAACAACCTCCGACTATAATGTTGGATGTCATTTCCAAGTAAAATGGTCAAAATTGGATATTGTTATAGTGATGACATGTGGTATTTGGAGTACATTGTTGTAAAATTATAATATGGATAATAAAATTCAAATATGGAACATGGAATTTTGTTTTTCATTTTAGGATGTACTTTTTTTTTTGAATCATAAAGGATTGAGGAAACTGTAATATTTTTATAAGAATTATGTGCATGACATATAAAATCATTGTTACAATCATGTCATTAGTAAAAAAATGGAATGTAGTTCACTAGCTTAAATCACTATGGGACCTTAAAACTAAAATATGTTCATTCACATTTGATTGATTTCACCTTGATTAAAGTTATTTCATTATAAGGTCATTAGGTAAACATTATGTTTTATTATTAGTTAACATAATTCATTATAATAATGAAAGAAGTTCCACGTCTCTTGAAATTCATTGTGAAAATTGAACAAATTTTTCAATTCTCCCTATCTTTTAATGTCTATTCTGAAAATTGAAAGATCACTTAATTGTTATTAGTTTTTGATGTTTCTTGTGAAAATCAAATGATTGTCTAATTGTTATTATCTCTTGATTAAAGATTTCAAAATTGAATAGTCATTTGATTTTCGCCTATTATCCTTGTCTCATTATTAATATTTTGAGAATTGGTGGCCACTTGATCCTAAAAGATTGTTTGTGAAAAGTGTTGAAAATCAAGCGATTATGTTTTTTCAATTTTTTCCACATGATGTTTTAATAGTCAAACAATTCCTTGATTTTTATTTTTCTTGCCTAAGGTTCCAATTATCAAATGGCCCTATTTTTATCTCCCATGAAAGTTCAAGTAATCAAGTAGTCATTTAATTTTCAACTTCTACCGCATTGGGTTTTGATAATTGGAAGGCCTAATTCTTGCTTTCTCTCGCATTAGGTTCTAATAATTGGGTGACTACCCAATTTTTGCCTTCTTTCACACTAGGTTTTAATAAATGGGTTGATGGTTGATTTTTTTATTGCATTCATGGGGCCAGAAGATCGGTAGGTTATTTCGAAATGGTTAGGTTTTTCTAATAGTATGAAAAATTGAGTGTCATGGATGGATTCAACTCCTTGTAACCATTCACAAATTTGTTTTTGTGTAGAGCAACAAACATTTAGTATGGGTCTTGAGCATTGGAACGTTGGTGACAACATTATTATGTGGTATTGGATAAACAAGTTAGAAAAAACACTTATTGGGCATGGGCAATGCAAAAGAATTGATTAGATTATTGTACATGGTGTTCTGGGACCTAAAAATTGCATTGTTGTAGTTACCAAATGTATATTTAAGAATTATGATAAATTCAAATTGTTCATCTGAATCCCTTTGTAGAATTTCTTGGTGATTGTGTCAAATCTCTTACTTTTAACTAATTAAAGTTGCAATGTCATATATTATTGATTTGTGAAAAAAGGAAATGGATTCAAATGTAGCGTATGCTAATTAAGCATCGTTGGGAGTTAGACTTGTGTTTATGGCATTGACATTGGAAGTTTTTTTTTCTAGTGAGGAGGGTGGCTCATAAAAAAATTAGACAAATCAATTGTCTATGCTAGAAGCTACCAATGTGATAAGATTGTTCTTGGTATTGGAAGAAAGGATTGACGTGGAAGGAAATGTGATTTGGTGGATCATGTGGGAAAAACCATTCTTGGAAGGTGAAATACTACATGTTCAACACTACGGAACATGTTTTTTATGAAGATCTTGGCGAGAGTCATGCTGGAGTCATAATATTGAATTGTCCAAATCACAAGTCACAAATCATGATGATGGAGAGATGACCATTGTCACAAACCATTCTTGATGGTCATTGTTTGTCGTTATTTGCTGCATTGATGAACATCATGTTTCAAAAGATGAGGAAGGAACTATTGGTGTGAAATATATATGTTTGTGAAGAAAAAACAAAGGGATTCAAGTGAGGATTCCAATGTAGCTACCAAATGAACATGTGAACATGAGCTATGAACTTTGAACGTGAACAATGAACATGTGAACTTGACTTTGATGAGCAACAAAGAATCTTTTATGAATAGTCTTGCCATGTAAATAGAAATTATTGGCATGTATACAAAAATAGTTTGTTTGTTTATGTCACAATAGTTTCCCAATTAAACCAATGGAACATTCAATTCACAAAAAGAATATTTTCAGAACTCTTTTTTGGGGTAAAATAAAAGGAGATAATTAAACCACCCAATATAATGTTGAACATAATTATTCAATATTTATTTTACACTCTCAATCTAACGTGTGATTCTTCACATAATGAAACATGATTCATACCTACCATATTTAAAAATCAACATTAATCCAATCCTTTAATAAATCAAAACCTATTAAATTAGAACATTAACAATTGGCACAATTATTGGCCATGGAAGGAAACACATAACATGATGTTCAATGTTACAATGGACAATGGTTTTTTACAAATTTTGGTGTCACTTTTGATTATTATTCGTACTTACATAGAAACTATAAATCAAGCCAACAAACTTATTGTAACTCCAAATTGAGAAGTGAATGAAAACTTCAAATTGTCCACAAAACATGACATGTTGTAGTACATAATACATGTTTTTATATGGCACCTATTTATCTGTTTATCCAATGAGCTTGAAATCATAATAACAAAATCCATGTAGGTGCAAGTTAAAAAGTTCCCAATTGGAATTTTCATATTGCGTTTTGTTTGAAATTTCACCACACAAAATCTTACAGATTTGATGATATTTAAGAACATGTTCAATGGTGGTTGAAAACTTGCCCACAAGAAGTCAACCATCCTCCCACTTGATTGTAATGTTGTTTGACATGGTAAATGGTAGTGTGTGTTGAATAATTTTCCCATGTTGTATTCTAGAACACAACATTGGATCCTTAGGTCAATTTACTAGAACTAAGTTTTCCACACTAAACAAATTATGAAGAAAGATAGGTTGGCATCTATGGAAAACAAAACATGTCCCCTCAAGAAATTTCACTTCTTCTTTTCATAGATTGGTCCCCTTTTGCATGTGCCAAATAAAAAAAACTATCAATCTTTTGATTACATATTTACAATTCGTACCCCCTAAGCAATGATTTATATCATTTGCATAGAACCATAACTTGTGAATATTGAGAGATGCACCTATGAACTAAAAACACATATAAAAGTAAGTAGGAGTAAGAACACCAATGGCAATTGACTTAATAATAATCCTTGCGGTAGAAGAATGGTTGGTGGTTTTTCACAATGTTGAACACTAGACATGCAAGGTCAAGGGACGTCATTTTATATGTCAAATTCCATCGCTAGAAGGAGTTTTTAGGACCTCAACACCTCCATTGGTGATATTCGCAACCCAATTGTGATGAACGTTACAAAAGGGCCATTCAATTTGCATATGCAATTTTCCATTTTGGGTGTTGACATGATTATATCCATGTGAATCCCTTCTAATCTTGAAAGTAAGTTTAGCTTTTGCCTGCAAGAACCAAAGATTTTTTTCCATTCCATGTGTGTGATTCTAATTGTGAACAATGAACCTAATGCATATTTCAGAATTGCATTTGCAAATTATTTTGGGTCACTAAATTGGGTTGCCCTCCACAAGAAAAGTTCATTACTATTAGGCCCATAACTTGATTGGCCTTTTTTGAAATGACAATACAATGTTATTTGCTTGAAAGTTCAAACATAATCATTAAAAGTTATAACGTATAAGCAAGCTCCCATTTTCCCTGATTGTTGAAACTACATGTTATGCATTATTTTAGAGAGGTTGTAGGCGGGCATGTTCACAAGCTCTTCAGAAGTGAATTTTTACAAAACATAATACATGTCTATATACATAATCTTAGAATGAGCTTTAACATTTTGCAAAAAAATGATGAAAGCATGATAGGTTGCAAAATGCAACAAACGATGTGAAAGTTACATGTACCATAAAACCTCTCCATTTTCTAACACAAAAGTGCCAAAAATTGAACCAATTCTCTAACTTGTGAAACCCAACTACGTCCACAACCTTCAAGGGACATCACTAGCACTAAATAGCTACATAATGGGCACTGCTTCTTCCAATGAGGTGCCATTCTTGTATTCAAGGCACAAGGTTTTATGATGACAACAAATCTTTGTGTAATTTGTTATTTTGTATGTTTGTCCATAGATTGAATCCAGTGGAAACAACAAGTTCACTCCCTATCCATCATGGGTTTAATGGGATCCCCACTACCATGTACATGATTGTCACAACATTCCAATTCACTTGGGTAATGTTGGCCATGAAGCCTTTGAACTTTGGATTAGTAACACCTTTCTTTGACATCACCTTATTCAATTTTCGCTAGAAGACATATTGAATGTTCGTGTCTTTGGATTATATGTCATATATGGCAATCGTCATCACTTTATAATAAACATGATCATACACATGGCATGCGAAGGTTGTCCAGCCTTAGAAACATTTCACATGATCAAGCATGATCCAAGTTGTCTAGAGGTCCCCACCAAGCTGCATTTGCTTAACTAATTCACATTCACTATTGTTTCCATCCATAGACATCTTGAACATGAAAACTTTCTTTCCAAAATATTGTTTATTTTCAATGTAATCATAACCATTATTGGCCTTGAAAGTCAAAATGTTAGAAAATACCCCTTATTACCTCTTTAGTTGAACTTAAATATTGAAGAAAAATTTAGTCACTTCAACATAAAAATATTTGCCAACAAGTTATGAACATACACAAAGTAGGATGGTAACATTCAAAAAAAATAATTCTCCATGTAACCGATTAGACCCACTTGCCCCCCAAAAAAAGAAAAAATCACCTTGGTATAAAAGCACTTACAATTTGTAGTGAACCGACCTACCTCAAATTGAAATAGAAAACATTGATCTTAACCCCATTTCAATGAATGTTTTTCACGGTTCCAAATCTAGTGAACCGATAGTTCTCCGATTCAATTCTTGTCAATTCTTGTGCCGGTTCCAACAAAAGGGGTCAACTCAGGTCAGGGTCACAAAAACCCCAACCCTCTGTTTTTACCCTGCAAACAGAATGCCCTCACAACATTGGTTATTTGTTAATCGACACCTGTGCCGCCCTAAGCAAACAAGCGCCTGGCAATTGCCACAGTGGAGATTGAAACAAGACATATTTGTAAAACTCTTTCTGTAGAGGTGATTGCCACTTTGGTTATTACATCACAAACTTCAAGAGCCATCAAAAATTCAGGAAAAAGTTACATCTATTCCAAAAGTTAGGGTAGGAAGACAATTTCTTCAAGGAGCATAATGACTGTTTCCACTGTGTATGGACGATTGATTCAATGTGAGGGCATTGAGGACAAACTGAGAGACTGCAACCTGTTTAGGGCATTTGAGAGGAGTAGAGTCCTCACTGCTGCAACATATTTTCATACATTTCTTGAGGAATACTTGATTGGGAACTGCTGCAGATCTTCTTGTCTGACTGAAATGCACCTGGAGTAGGAGCCTATCTCCCATTGGGATATCTTCTGAATGAATCCCCATACTGGGTTTGGGTTTTTGTGATCATTCTTATTGTGGATAGAGCAGCAGCAGGCATGACAGGAGTAGCAGCAGCAGCAGCAGCACTCAGGGCATTTTGGAACAGTCCTTTTGTGGGTGGCGGTGGTCCAAAAACAACACGTTTTTGGGGACCTGTTACCAACAACTGGGGATTGCTTCTTGTTGTTGCAGTAAGTTCTCTCTCAACTTTGAAATGCTCATTTTCCAATTTTTGCAAGGCAGGCAGGCAAGTGGGCAGGCAGGCATATGAAATTGATTACAAGCTCAAGTACAGAGATCAGAACGTGGGTCTAAAAAATTACACCAAGAATGCCCAAATGGGTAGGGTTTTGCTTGTAAAATCTGGATGTAGGTTTTCGTTGTTGTTGCCATTGTTGCCTTGCTTCATTATTGTTCAATGAAAGTCAAAACTGTAGTTCTGAGGATGTTTATTCCCCAGAGGACTTGCATCTGAGAAAACTCCCTAAACCCTAAACCCTAGACCCTAAAACCCTGAAAGCTTTTGGTTTCTGTCTTTCACAACAGATGAAGCATCCATGTTGGCCAGCAGCAGCAGAAGATTCAACTCCTGGGTTTGGAAACCAAGCTCTTGAAATGCGTCATCAAGACAGCTGCTACATTCATTTTGCGAATGATGATGGTATCAGTCCTGCAGGAGCTCTTGATGCTGCTGCTGATAAGAAACCACCACCATGTCAGAAGCTGCTCCAACCCACCTTTCATGGTGAGGAATCAACTAAACATTCTGTTGCCGCTGCTGATGCACCAGTGCGACAGCAGCAGACTTTTGACATGCATGTCGAGAGTACATGCAGAATTCTTGCAAAGGGCATGTGGGGACCAGACAAGGAAGCCTTGTTAAGAAGCTTGAGTGTTGATGTCCAACCATCTTATGTCTGCAAAGTGTTGAAACGGCAGCGAAACTTGGACATGGCATCCAAATTCTTCAATTGGGCAGAGGTGCAGCCTGGATTCTCTCACAACTCTTGCACTTATCATGCAATGATTGGGATTTTGGGTAAGGAGAAACAATATGAAGACATAGAGGCACTGCTTAAAAGCATGCAAAAGAGGGACCGCAAGGTCACACCTGAAATTTACATAGGTTTGGCCAGAAGCTATGGGTCTGCAGGATTGTTGGAGAAAGCTATAGAAGCATTGAATCGGTTGAAGGATGTTGGGTGTAAGCCTTCTGTAGCTGCCTACAACTCACTTATTGGTGCATTAGCCAAAGCAGGTTTCCGTCAAAAGGCACTTGCAGTTTACAAAGTGATGGGCCAATCCCGGCTCCAACCTGATACCTACACCTTTAACATTCTCATGCATGCTTTCAAGAATACAAAAGACCTGGATTCTGTTTGCAAATTGTTTGAAGAGATGAGGAACCAGAATTGTGAGCCGGATGTAGTTACTTTCAGCACATTGATTGATGCTCTGTGTAAAGCAGGGGAAGTTGATAAAGCAGCCTTGATTTTTGAAGAAATGAAGCATCGAGGTTGTTGTCCGAATGTTGTCACCTTCAACTCACTGATCCATGGAATGGGCAAGGCCAATCACATTGACAAAGCACTTGAGCTTTTCGAAGAAATGAGAACAAGAGGCCTGGTTATCTCGACAGTCACCTACAACACTCTCCTTCATGGTCTTGGAATCTCTGGTCGAGTCCACACAGCACTCAATCTGTTCAAAGCAATGCTAGAGAGAGGATTAATGCCGGATGTTATAACCTACAGCTCTCTAATACAAGTGTTAGGCATGGCTGGTAGAGCCAGTGAAGCTCGTAAGCTTTTTGATGAAGCTCGAGATAGGGGCCATGCTGTGGATGGGTCCATATATAATGTCCTGGTGGATGTTCTTTGCAAGGCTGACAGATTGGATGAAGCTTGGCAGGTCTTTGGTCAAATGGAAGGTGAATCCCCTAATCCCTGAACCCTGAACCAGGTTTATTTTGGGTTTTGGTGTGGTTTACAATTTGAACTTCCATAAGTGTTCATTCTTCAACCTTTCTTAACTGTAGTTCTGTTAGCCCAAAGTTTCAAATAATGCAACTATTTTGCTGGATGGATTTTAAAGGGCTTGTTCATTTTCATTTCTGTGCCCACATTGTTTCAGAGGATGGGTATGTCCCAGATCTATACACATACAGCACATTACTGGACAGGCTTTGTAAAGAAGGTCGGGTGGATGATGCCTTCACTCTCCTACAAGATATGAAACGTGCTGGGTGTGTTCCGGATGTGGTAGTCTACAACTCATTGATTGATGGCCTCCGGAAGGTTGACCGGCTGGAGGAAGCTGGGTCTCTTTTGCAAGAGATGCAGTCATGGGGGTGTGAACCGGATGCTATCACATACAACACTTTCATCGACGAGTTATGTAGGGGTGGAAGGATTGATGATGCATATAAGCTCTTGGAGGAAATGATAGGCAAGGATTGTGCGGATATTGTCACATACAACACTCTCCTGCATGGGCTTTGCAAGGCTGGACGAGTTGATGAAGCATACAAACTATTTGAGGAGATTCAAGCAAGCAGCACCCTCCATTGTAAAGTCAGGCCTAATTATGTAACATACACAACTCTTTTGAGTGCAACGCAGGAAGCCAAGCTTCCCAAGCTCACAAACACTCTAAAGCAATGGAGGCACAAGGCAAGACTGTAAAAAAAAAAAGGATTAGTACACACTTTGCAGTGTTAGGATAATTTGTTAGGGCTGGCGACTGATCTCCACTTGCCCACCTTGTCAAGTAATAAGGTCTTGTTCATTTGGTGATGGAAAGAATTCCATGACCTAGATCTTTTGCCAGATAAATAACTTGGTGTGTTGGTTATTGTTTGAGATCAACCTATACCCATCACAGGGAACTGATGAATTCAATGCAGATGTCATGGCAGGTGGTGGTCAACACCATACATGTTTCCTGTTGGATGGATAGGCTGCAAGCATGAAGCTTGATAAGCTCGGTAAGACTTCTCTACTTTCCCTTAGGAAAAATGTGTGCAGGCTTAGAGTAGGGTAGTTTTAGAAAGCCTTCATGTAGGAATCTGCATCTAGATTTCTGAAACATTCAAGCAGGTCTGGAGGGGAAAAGATGGCATGCAGTTGAATGGATGGGCTACAAGCATGGAGCTTGATAAGCTTGGTAAGGTTCTCTACCTTTCCTTCAAAAAAAAATTCCTATGCACCACTTTTCATTAGGTACTTCCCTGATTTTGGTGCACCAGTTTTTAGCAATGACACCAAGATGCTCCCCACTCACTGAAATAGTAGATGTTTGTGTTGAAATTATGACCACCTGAAGTAAACTGCCAAGCCTGCCAAAAGAGCAGAGATCAGAGGTATGACCTGGAGATTCTTGTTTCCATTTCTGTTAGAACTTCTTGAGGGCTTTACCCATATATACCTCCACATTGCTGCCAGCCACTGCTATGAGCTGGTGAAGTCAGTGGGTACCTATCTCATGGTAGCTAGCTACTAGCTATACATGTTGCTGTTGAAGGTCTCTGAAGATGTTGGAGACTGTTGTTTTTGTTCAAACCCATAGGCAATTCTGTCAGCTTCGGGGTGTCCACATTTTCCTTTTTGCTATGTTATTGTTGGATCTGAGATCTCCATAACCCTATGATGAAAAGATCACTCAATTCCGCTCTGGTTGATTTAGGGGTAAGTATGGAGACTTCTCAATACTGAACAAACAAATTAAGAGCCTTTAAAACATTTCTGAAAATAATATGAAGCTGCCAATGGACATTGTAGTAGTTTCAAGAAGACACAACAAAAGTAGGAGAAAAACCCTGTATAATAAAAAGGTGGATCCACAAGAAACTTGAAAATATAAGTCACAAAAGCACATAATGATCAGAACATAATTACTACATTATGAAAATAGAAGACCATAAGCCTAAAAGCCACTTATTGGCTACTGATACAGGTACACTAGTTGTAATGTGTGGAAGAGATGATGAATGCCTCCCAAGTGCCGGAACACTTTGAAGATTCACTATGGTTTGTGCATGTTGGAGGGCCATGGACACACATTGTTGATAATAAGAATAAGCATTGCAAGAGCTAAAGAGGACCATTTGTTGATGGGCTATAGTGGCTAAGCACAAGGAGTAAAAAATAGTCAAAATGTGAATGCAACTATAAGTCTCTATGGCAAGGGGAATGAAGTTGTTTCTTGATGTGCACTTTGCACATGATCGTGTTTTTTATCGTGCACTATCATGTACAATGCACGTTGAGCATATTTGGGCAAGTTAGATTAGCTATGATAGTGTTTGCTAAGGTCCAAAAGTCATATCTAGTGATCAAAATATTGACCTTGTTGTTGAATGTGGCAAGAGAAAAGGTGGAAAACTTTCTATGTATGTGTGCTCCACTTTCCAAATCAAATAGTTGTGACAATATCCCATAGAATATTGTAGGCTATGCTACGTTCACTCCCACATAGGCACCAAAGGCCAATACTAACATTGTAAGGAAAAATCCAAAATTAAACAAAATGTAGATGTGGTAGGATGGGTTAATAAACAAGCACTCGTAATTGGACTTGTAGGAGATTGGAGACATGTTCATGTGGTGTTTAAGGGAACATTTATTAGAAGTGTGAAAAAATCCTACTTGTGTAAATGGTTCATCAAAAAAGCTTCTAAATGAAGATATGACTGTACCACAAGACTATCCAAGGTAGGGACCAAAAATTGGACAACTTGGGGTAGTAAAATTCAAATATCCCATAATGCCAATTGGAAGGGAAAAATGATTGTTTCAACATGTGCCATCACATTGAAAAGAATAGGGTGATCATTTTGCTAAAAATGAATGATAAATGTAAGAGTGATCAAAACCGGACATCCTAAGAAGGTAGGGGCAACAAGTTGCACTATTAACGAAAGGCTAAGCCCTTTTGAAGAAACAAATACTATGATTTGACAATGAACCAAATGATCCACCATAATGCTGAAAAATCTTGCACCTAATAAATTATCCAATGTAACTATGGTATGTGAATGAAATTTAATGTAATGTCACAAGATACTTTGAGATGGGAATATAGTACCTAGAAAATAGCTTGGGTGTTGGACATAACAAAACGAGAACATCACAAAGGCTACTTGTGGATGTATAAACATAGGGAATCTAGTTATGGTGCTGAAATCTTTTTGAAATGTTTCTGCAACAAAGGATTCCACAAATGGCATAAAACCCATTGGTGCATTTAAAATATCGAAACATGTGTTAGGTGTAAGAAAACATGGTGGAAGTCATATGGATAGGTCTAATATCTATGGAGACCAAGTTACACACTTTGTTGGCTGAATGGAAAGTATTAATGTTGTAAACTAAGCTTGGAAGTGTAAAAAGGCGGGTACCACATATATGCATATCATAGATATGGATGGACCAACAATATGTGTATCATCGGTTAATGAAATAAAATCACAAGTAAGGTGGGTTATTGCACTAGGGTGGAAATTGTGAAGATGTGATAAAACAAACAACATTTTGCCCAAAGGGATCCTCTTGTTGTGTACTAGATTTAGATGAAATGAATTCATGTGTTAAAAAACTTATGAAAGATAAAATGGGGATGGGCATGGATAAAATCATTGAATAAATGGGAAAAGCTAATCCAAAGTACTAGTATAAGATTGCGATTCCTAGAAAATGGTTGTTTGTGGTATTGAATTGAAGGCATTATGGACATCCATTTATAATACCACCCAATCTAGATGCAGATTTAAGATAACACAAACCCCATGGACCATTATTTCACACCCACTTCATGTTGCCACATCAAACTAATGAATATTAAGATGTTTTGCAAATATATCCTTGATTTGAATGGTGAGTGTGCAGGTGACCAATTGATAAATGATTTCTCCAATTGTGATGGGTTAGATATCACCAATCTATTTATTTAAAGCTAGTAATCATGATGCCACAAATAAGTGTGATACATATGGGGGAACATGACCACAAACAATGTGCCCATATACTTCAAAAAATTGATCAAAATCATTCGCAAAATCATTTGGGACAAAACAATTTCGTAAAAGTTCATACACTATACCTAAAGGTTCACTATATGAAAGACATGGTGAATGTGTTAAAATAGAAATACATGCATTTTAGTTAAAGTAACCTTTGTTTATGGATGGAAATCATCAACAAAAGGGTGGAGGTTAACATGTGCAAATGAATGAAAAAGGCAAAGAAAGGGTTATCATGGTCTCATCAGATGGGATTGTTAAAGTGTTTGGAACCAATGTAAGCATTGCTCCAACATACTCCCCTACATGTGCAAGTGCCTATGTGTGATGTAATTGTGCCAATGGAGGTGGAGAAGGATCCATAACTATTTTTGAAGATTTTTGGTAAGCTAGAGCCTAGCCTCTAATCATTTGTTCTTCTTGCAAAGTTTTTCAATTTCTTGCTATGTATCAATAAAGATGAACATGAATTTTTTAGTGGCCTTTTTCACCACCCCATGGAGAAAGAAATAAACACCCACAAAAAAAAAAAAAAAAAACATTCCAAACTACAATGTTAGATGGATTAGTGGTGATACGAACTAAAAGGATACGCAAGGCACGTTCCACATTGACACAAAGAGGATATGAAATATGGTGGTATGAACATGTGTGTGGGGAACCTAGATGGAAAACATCAATGATATTTGTAGATGCAATCCATGCCCAAAAAAAAGAAAAGGGGGAAAACTCGGTAATGTTGGAGGCATCATAACCTTTATAACTAACGACTATCTATGAGGAAAACATGTTAATTGGTGATAAATTAATCATGCCAATGTTATGTAAAGTTGACCATATGCAAAACATGAAACACGAGGATGAAAAAAGGGAAGCCCCATTGTGGACATTAATGGGTGGGAAGTAGCGCATGGTTAATGTAACAAATTGGAGGTAGAAAATGTTGACATACCTTGTGAGGATGAAAGGAATGGTTGAGGCAAAGTATGTGGGATGGGAATGATAGGATAATGGGGAAAACTTGGATTGTTGTGGTCCATCGAAGCCATTTTGACATTTGATTCTAACATGATGCCCATCATTGTTTTGGGGATGATGAAAATGCAAGGTTTGCCATTCCCAATGACATTGGAGCCATGCCGCTTGGTTGAAACTCTAAACTTGCATCACACCTAGTCACAACTCTAAACCTTAGACCCTAAACTCATCATAAGAAGGTTCAAAAATTATGTCTTTATACAACTTACAAAATACAAACCTTATCATTGACACAACACCTATAAAGTGTAAAAACTGGTCATGGACTAGCAATAGAAACTGCAATTCAAACCCTAAATATATCGAGCCTGACATCAATCATCTAATATCTTCCATTATCAAGTACCTTCGATCTTCTTAAAATTTCACGGTTGCAGGGTAACAACTAATAAAACTCCACTACCCAACCTCTACTACCCTTATAGAAGGTTAAAGGTGAATTCCCTTGTGCAAACACTAAATATTATGCATTAAAAAACCAATTGTTTTATAAGACATGGCCAACAACCTTACTATAATGATGGACATGGTGTGGAGTCTTGTCCTCCAACCCCATGGCAGTGACAAGTTGCATAATCATTAAAGCTTTGTCGTTGTTGTTGATGGCCAACGAAGCCTTACCATATCGAAGCTAAGAAAAAACAACTACCTTGTGTAAGCATGTAAGTAGCTATGTCACATTGTAACAATAGACCAATGTATGAGTTTTGGAGAATTGACACCCAACCAACATGAAAATATAAATATCTATTCTCCATCTTGAAAATAAAGAAGCGCACAAAACCTCACCACAAGAACAACAATGGGGCAAACAGTGCAACCCATTGATAGTTTCTAAGGAATACTATCACTTGCTGCTCCAAAGTACTAGCTTCATTATTTTTTGCAAACTGCAATGAAATCATTGTTATGCAGTCCATTGTCGGACATAATATCTCCAACTTTTTGTTCAAATTCCAACAATCTTTGCCACTTTCAAACTCCAACTAGCTTCCAACTAACACCACTACTCTTTTTACAGAGATATAAAACAAAAGTAGTTTTTCAACTTTGTAACCAGAAGTTTGCTATAGATGGATGATTCTTCCTCATTTTTGAGATCTCAAATTGGACAGCCTCACATATCAATGTCCGCACTCCTGATTTGAGATCCCTAGTTAATATCCTTTAGAAGCTGGACGTCCTGATTCGAGATCCCAAGATTGACGACGCACCTATAGTAAGAGGTGAGTACTCTAGAGTTGTAGGGGCCAACAAGTAGGTACGTACCTGAGCAAGACACTATACAGTGTACACCCACTACGCTGACAACAATGACTATTTTGGCAAATGCTACGAACTTTCCGTATCCATATTTAAAACTTTTGCTATTTATTAACAAAAATTTAATTGCATAGTGAAAATGAAAAGTGGGCGTTACCTACTGCCCCACACTACGACTTCATCTATAGAATGAAAAAATATATCATCGACTGGTGTGTCTTCTGGAGTTCATTATATCCCCTGCTTCCGGCCCGTACTGGCAACCCACTAACGCACGACCTCCAATGATCCGAAAGCACACAATATGGATGGACATTGCATACAGACGGAAGCAAACCGTCGTGGATGATATCTTGACGTATGTGAGCACTGACCAGGTTTTGAATTACTTTCACTCGCAGGAAATTAGATGACATCCATGAAGAGCCTACTTTAAAAAGAATATCTCCTCTGCGGCCTCGGTCCAGCGGTTTCTCTGCAATTGAGCAATTGACTGACAGATTGATTTGTAGTTATCCAAAAGCCCAACATGATTATTCAAACAAGATTGATGGTATAGGAGTAGGTTTCTCCTTTAGGCCCTTCCGGATTTTGAGGCCAATACTGAGGTCGATAGGCCGAGCCTAGGCGTCAAAAAATCAGGAAAGGTCTAAAGGAGAAACCTTCTCCTGCATAAAGAATTGATCCTATTTTCGCTTTCTTTCTGTCACTTTTAAATATCTTTTTTTTCTCGACTTCTTTCTTGTTTTCGTTTTTTTTTCCTTCCTATAGCTGTTCGTCCTTGTACTTTTCGCCCTAAAACATTCCGTCCTTTATGCCGTCTGGGCTTTTTGCCTTTGCCCTTCTCAGTTTAGTTTCCATCATTTCTTTTTGTCCTTAGTAATCTTGTTGTCATCATTTTTTATTTCATTTGATGAAATTTATTAATTTTTTGACATTTATTTTGAATAGATAATAATAATTTCTATCTGGTAAAGAATTTTTTGTAAAGAAAAATAAAATGTTGATGAAATCTAGGGGTTTGGAAAGAAATCTGGCCTTAAAGAAAAGAAATCGGGAATTAAAGAAAAGAAATTGTATCCTTAAAGAAGGATTAAGTTTTGGAAGCAACCAGTGACAGCCGTACGGGTTCTTCCATGTTGCGGAAGGGACCAGTGACAGCGTGGCGCGTTTGGAAGGAGCATTTGAAATCTTCTGCCCCAGAAGCGACCGAAAAGGACACTAGGTTCGGTTCTTTACAATGTGAAGGCTAGAGTGAACCGGCACCCACCCACCAGTGCACCAATGTCGATGGATGGTGCACTGATAGGATTCTCTTTTCTATCCCTGTGCCATCCCTGCTTTTTTTGTTTTCTTTTTTTTTGGGTGGATTTTGAAACTTTTCCCTCCCACCCACCTACTACCCCCCCGCTGTCCCCCACCGACCTACTCACCTATATATTTGGATTAAAAGTAGACTCTTCCCCATCTATCTACTCACCTACAAATTTTAAATGTGCTACTCTCATCCCCACCCACCTACCCGCCCTACCACTGATCTACCTACCAACATTTTAAGTATGTACTTACCAAACCCCACCTACATGGTTGCCACTACAATAGACCCCCAATGGTTGACAACGATGAGGAAAAAATAAAATGAAGGTATTGCATGGAGCTTGCTCTTGTTCATTCAAACAAAATAAATAAGGGGACGATTAAAATATTTAACACCCCTTATGTAAAGGTATTGCAAGTTTTGTTCAAAACGTGTTTTCCATTGGGGTATTGCAAACCAAGTGGATAATCAAAATGATACAAAGCTCCAATTCAACTTAGACGCATTTAATGCATGTTGTACTTAGGTTCATAAATCAAAATATTCAATGAACTTGTAATACCCCATTCTAGGTACCTCTGAAATAGTTTGGGTTCCATATCATGTCTTTTGACAATTCAAGTGGTATTGCATAGCCCTACCAAAACCTAAAAGGAATGCAATACCTTTGTTGGGCTATAAACTATAATACCTTCATTGGGTTACATTGCAATACCTTCATTGGGCCACAAGATAATACCCTTTTCAAGGTATCCTAAAAATACATTAGGCTACATAATATATCTTTGGACACATGAAGGGGTAATGCACAACCCTACCAAAACTTAGAATGATCTCAATACCCTAATTGCACTACACTATAAACACCACAGGTTGAATTATTTTGGTCTAGGTTATTAGAGGGGTATTGCTCATGCCCAAAACTATTCAATACACTTGTAATACCCCACACAAGGTATCCCAAAAATACATTAGGTTCCACAACATATCTTTTGAAACTTGGAAGAATATTGCATAACCCTACCGAAACCTAGGAAAACTTGCATTATCTTCATTGGGCTACATTATAAAAGCCATGGGCTGAATTATTTTGGTCTAGGTTATTAAAGGGGTATTGTTCATGCCTAAAAAGACTCAATGAACATGCATTACCCTTCTTAAGGTGTTTTAGAAATACATTGGGCCCCATAACATATATTTTGACAAATTGAGGGGTATTGCATATCCCTACCAAAACCTACAAGGAAACTAATACCCTCATTAGGGTATTCAATAATTAAACACCATGGGTTTACACTATGGAAGGGTATTGCTCATCTTCAAAACTACACAATACACCTACAATATCCCTAGGTTATCCCATAAATACATTGGGCTCCTTAACGTGAAATGTGGAGAGCTATTGCATAGCCCTACCAAAACTTACAAGTAAAGCAATACCTTGCTTAGGCTATTCAATAAAAACCATGGGCTAAATTATTTTAAATTAGACTATCAAAGGGATATTTCTTATGGCAAGAAATATTCAATGAACATGCATTACCCCTCTCAAGTATCCCAAAAATACATTGGGTTCCATAACATATCTTTTGACACGTGGAGGGGTATTGTGTAGCCTTACCAAAACCTCCAAGGAAACCAATAGTGTCATCAAGGTATTTAGTAATTAAACACCATGGGTGTACATTATTGGAAGGGTAATGTCCCATAGTAGCTGCACAATAGACACATAATTGTCATGCTTCTTCTAACTAGCAAGTAAATATGAAGAAGGAAATTGCCTACTCTCAAATCTATTGGAGATTTTCAACCCATCAAACTGACAAGATATTTGGAGTGGATTTTTTTTCAACTAGATGATGATGAAATACAATAACAATGTTGTAAGTAGATGCCTAATTTGGTGACAATAGTATAAACAGATTCAAATAATCCTTCTAAGCACCCATATGTAATCACTTGGATAGGCGTTTGTAAACTGAACATGCCTAAATTCTTTTGCAATGGAAAATTATAGTGTGATTTAAAAGAACATGGGAATGTTCCATTAAATCATAAGGTGGAGGAGGTACATCTCCATTTCCCACCGCACCACTATCATTGCAACAATAGAAAGAAACAATAACAATATAACTAACTTCCATATTGTTCTAAAGATGATAGCTGACGACAAGGAGTTAGTGTTCGAGTTGTTTGTTCATAGGAGAGGGTTTGCTCTTGGAAGCTTCCTAGACACCTTCAAATAGTTGGGTGTAAAAATGTTCATAAGCTTTTGGAAGCCATGCCAAAGTTTGTGGGATTCGAAAACTTTGTGAAGCCCAAGTTGTTATACAATGTTTTTGACACCTTGAAAAACTGAACATGACTTGATCATGCGATTCCTTGTGAATATTGAATCCACCAAAGGGTTAGACAATAGTATAGTTTTTGTGATTAAATTACTTTTACATCAAACATGATGATGTTGTGATGTTGAATCCTTCAACTCTCATTGAACACAATAATGATTGTAATGTGAATGGAATTATTTTAAGATGTTCACCACCCAAATCATCAAATCGATGTGTCGATTTAAAAAAAACAATAGATTCTCCAAGTGAAGACCTGGGCATCAGGTAGTTAATCAAATGGCGAGTAGAAATCATGTCCTTCATGCAGCTGATCTATAAGTTACTTCATGTGGCTAGACTTGTCTATTATGATCAAAGACTAGTATTAAGACCATTTTGGATGTTGGGTGAATGTGCCCAAGCTCCATTTTCATGCAACCCAATTCCATGTGGATTTTGTTTCTTAGATACCCTTGATTCAATGATGTCATCATCCTACCCTAATTGAATATAATCAAACTATTGCCTTAGTCTCTAGCTTGATAAACCTTTAGGGATTCCTATTTAAAAACTAAATTCATCAAATATATGAACATCAAAATAATCATTTCAATAAGAGTAAACACAAGATGTTCCCTTGTTGTTTCTTCCTTGTAAAGTTAGGACCTTTTGCATTGTTGAACTATGTTGCTTCCAAAATGTAGTTGGAATTTTTCACAACATAGGAATGCATTGTATCATTTATCAATATTTTAGGGCAAGCCACAATCATCTCTCATCAACCCTAACATCAACAAAATCATCCTCCTTGTTGTTTTTTCCCTTAGAACATAAAAAAAATCCTTTAGTAAGAACCTTGACTTCTTTCAATCGAGTTTTAGGATTAAGGTTTAGGAATCAAGGTTTTAATTGAATTTTGAAATATAAGTACTTAATATCATGTACGATTAGTCAATGCATTTTTTTACTTCTATGTAATTTTATTTTACAATATATCAAAAATTGATATATTTAATTAATTAATGTGTGGATTTATTATTATTTTTGCATTCTATACTTATAATATCTTAATGATTATTTTATGTTAAAAATTTAGGTAAACATTATATATAGTTGAAAGACGTTTTTTCATAAATGGTAAGAATCACTTAATGGACCAATGAAAAATTGTTGGTACATATAAATAAGGGTAATGCAATATTTGCCACGGGCAAACACAAACTCACACAACTCACCACAATTTGGACTTGGGGGAAGCCACCACCTTCCCCCTTATAGTATATTCTGTGCTTAGCCACGAGACCAACACCCAGATAGCATTTTGTCCCAGGGGAAATTCCCACAATTGGGTGCCCATAACTTTGTGTGTAGACCTCCAATTGAGATGAAGTTTGAAGCAACATTGTAGCCTTTGTTGAGAGCTTTCCAATGGTGTGTCACACACCATTTGCACACAAGGAAATCGGGGCGGTTCTTGATTTTTAGTGGTTTAAGGTTTAGGGTTTAGTTAACTTGACTCCCAACCCTTCTTTTGGCCATAATTTATGTTTTAAGTGTCCAAATGGGTCGTGCGAACCCATTTTAGACATCTAATTTCCAAGAGCTTTTTAATGATATAATGAACTCTTTAATCCAATGGGTTTTGACCCTTATAATCGCTCTCTGAAGATTTGGGATTCCATTGGGACTCCAACTCCCAAAGTGAGAAGTCACTTGGGAGTGCGAGGTTCATTCCCTCACATTCTCTTACACTCTCGGGAGCATGAAATGTGACTCCTAAGCTTCCCTCTCGGCCCGCCCCCTTGCAATCCCTTGCCTTGGTCGGGAGCCCAAGGTTAAGGTTGTGACAGTGTAGGTATTGCATTCCTTTTAAGTTTTGGTAAAGCTATGCAACACCCATCCAAGTTTCATGGTGAATGCAAATATCTTAAGATGATGTAAATATTTCATTTAAACTAAATAAATTTATTCAAGTGACATTCTACCATCAATGTGAATAACATTACAATACCCTCATTTATTTGAATTAACATGTTTGGTATGATATAATGAGCATGGAATAAATATCTTTTAAAAAACCCTTTTATTTCATGGTTTACGATATTATCACAAAATGATGTGGGTGTTGTTTTTTTTCTAGGTTTTGTTAACGCTATGCAATACCTTTCCAAATTTGAAAATATATGTTACGGAGCCCAAAGGTTTTATGGGATACCCAAAGAGGTGTAGTGCATGTGAATCAAATACTTCTAGGCATAAGTAATACCCCTCTGCAACCCAAACCAAAATAATTGAGCCCATGTTGTTTGCATATTACCATAAACATGGTATTGCTTTCTTTTTAAGCTTATGCAATACCCCTCAAGGTTGTAATCCATATGTGATGGAGCCCAATTTTTTATAAATATATGACCTTAAGAAAGTTATTTCACACCCATTGTGTAATTTTAGGCATAAGAATTACCCCTTTACCAACCTGGATTAAAATAATTTGATTCATATTGTTTATAAAATATCCTTATGAAGGTATTGTGTTCTTTCTAAAGTTTGTTGGGGTTATGCAATACCTTTCTAGGATTTTTTAAATATATTATGGAACCCAAAGGTTTTATAATATACCTTAATAAGGGTATTACATGTGCATTGAGTAATTATGGGCATAAGTAATACCCTTTTAATAGCTTGGACCAAAATAATTCAATCCATTGTGTTTATAAAATACCTTCATGAGGGTATTGCTTTCCTTTTAAGTTTTGTTAGGGCAATACATTACCCCACTAGGATTTTAAAAATATGTTGTGGATTTCTAATATATTATAGTAGGGGTATTGCATGTGCATTGAATAATTATGTGCACAAATATAATACCCCTCCAATAGCCTAGACCAAAATAATTTAATCGCTGGTGTTTACATATTACCTTCATGAAGGCATTGCTTTCCTTTTTAGGTTTGAACTTTTAATTTTTGGGGGTAAAGAAAGATCATTTGGTTTAAGTGCAAAACTAGAATCATTGTTTTGATAAATTTATCAATCATACATATAAGAATATGTGAAAACATATTTCTTAACCATTAACATAAGATGGTGCAAAATGAAAGTAAAATGTTTTAAATAAAATAACATGGGTGACATGTGTTACAAAAATGTGCAAAAAATGCCCAAGTCCAAAATAACCCTAGCTTGAAATGCAGGATATGTTATATCAATAAATATGTGGTTGTTTCAAAAATAAATTGTTACGTTAAATCCTAAAGACCAAAACAACACCCTAATCAAAACTAGGATAAGCTATGGGTTGTCTATATCACTACTGGAAGGGGATGGGATCCCATTGGCCTTTTTGTATCGGGTTGATGAAATTTCTACATCCTGGGCATGTTGTCATGTAAAAACCTTGCAATTGCTTGAGCCACAAACACCACCTTGGTGATGCTTTGAACCCTAGAAAAACTAACACAATATGATAAGTATTGCATATGAATTAAAAAATTTGGAACTCAAATAAAATTTAATATGGCATGGTTGGAAATTTACCAACCATGAATCATTTATGCACCATGGTATTATGTAAGGAGGCTAATTGCCTTACATCACATTATTTTATTTGATGCAAACTTCTAGTCGTGCTCCATCTAAACGCCTTTGAGTGCCTTTGCATACTTGGTTTGAATCATTCAAATCACAAATGCAAGGTTTTCATTACTTTCCAACTTGACTTGCATGTTGAAAGGCATGGCCCCCACACCCCATGTAGTCATGGTAAGAAGTTGAAGAATGTGGTTAGAGGTTAATTTCACAAGTGCATGCTTAATCACTTTAGGTGTGTATTGCAAATCGACCTAGAGCCTATCCCACTTTAGGAATGCATGCCTCTTGGCCCTAGCAATAACTTTTTGTTCATTGTGACAAAATTGGGCCAAAGGGTTGCTCAAAACCCATGCATTCATTACTGCATGATCTTGAACCCTCCTTTCGAATAGATGGGTGTCTGAGCTTGTTTGATTCCATGGTAACATTGTGATGTGTTCACAAATGTTGCACCAAGTTGTACTTGGCTGTATAGGATGCATCGCACCCATCAATGCTACAAGCAAATTTGGGCCCATCCATTACCTAATGCACACTCTATATGGCAGTCGGGAGAGGGGCAACCACATTTGAAACCATTAAAAAAAAACATAAAACCTAATGTGAAATTAATATTTTGGATGAAGCTTATGCCTTACAAGATGAAGGTATTACAGAGATAGATAGAAAATTATCACACACGACGAGGGTATTGTACATAAAGATGAAAGAACAAAAACACAAGATGAGGGTGTAATTAAATTCCAAATTTGAAATTTGCACAAAAAGAAGCAAACCCTAAAAAAAAAATCTTCTATAAAACCTAAAAGTATTGCCTACAAACTTAAACAAAAAAAAAGTGCCCCACCCACCTTCTCCATGGAGAAGGAAGGTGGGGTAGGCAAAGGTTTTTTAAGGACCACAACTAAAAAAGGTATTATAATCACAAATTTGAAAAAACACCCCACCCATCCTCTCAACTAGAAAGGATGGGTGGGGCAATTAATTATATTAAGTAAGATACGATATTTCGCCTCCATCAATTTGAGCATGAAGATCAACATCTCCATTTGCATTTTCTTGCCTAAGAACCACAATTTTTTGATCCTCTATCATGTCAATAGTCTTTTGCAACTCATGTTCAATTGTGCAAACATTTGCGGTAATAGAGGTTTTCCCAACCCCAACATTAGCTTGCATTCCTTCTTCAATATTCCCATTTGGAGTTAATGTAATCACATCTTCTACTTACTATCTAATCACCCCAACCTTTATGCCTCCTTTTTCCATAACACCTCCAATGCCACTTGCACAATTCCTTGATTTCATTTGAGTGTGTATTTAACAAAATGAACACATTAGCTAAATATTTTCTAACTTTATTACTAACACCATAAAACAAAAATAACCCAAAGGAGCAACAAAATATTTGTCATGTTCTTCCTTATAGGCAATAGTAAAAAAAAACCACTAAAATAATGAACGTTATGTGGTGTTCATCATTCGGGTTTTAAAACTTACAACATTAAAAAAAAAAGAGGATGATGGGGGTTTGTCATCCTGGTCATATAAGCTACATAAAGAAAAAAACCCACAATGACCAGTGTTGTGTTCATCATTGTGGTTTCAAAGTGTGTAACACACAAAAAAACTAGGATGTTCATTGTCTTGGTTTTAGAACTTGTAACATAAAAATAAAACTAGGACACAATTTGTCGTCCTAGTCTTGCAAATTGCACAAAGAAAAAAAACCATGACAATGAGTGTTACGGTTGTTGATGTGGTTTTACAGCTTGTAACACATAAGAAAACCATGACAATGAGCACGACGTTCGTTGTAGTGATTTTAGAATGTGCAACACATGAAAAACTAGGATGACAAGTTGCGTTCATTGTTTTGGTCTTATAAGTTGCACAAAGAAAAACCATGACAACAAGTGTGGTGTTCATCGTCATGGTTTTAGAGCTTGTAACACACAAAAAAAGTCTTGGTTTCAGAACTTACAACACGTAAATAAGACCGGGATGACAAGGTGCATTTGTTGTTTTGGTTTTAGAGCTTGTGACACACAAAAAAACTAGGATGATAAGTTGCACTTGTTGTCTTGGTTTTACAAGTTGCTCAACGAAAAAAACCCATGATGATGAGTCCTGAGTTCATTGTTGTGGTTTTAGAGCATGCAACACAAAAAAAAGACCAAGATGACGAACGTAAGTAGCTTGTCGTTCTGGTCTTCTAGCTTGCAACATAAAAAATGAACTAGGATGATGGTTTCATATGTAGCTAGAATGAGAAAAACCCAATACAGTGAGCTACAATTCGTCATCCTGGTTTTAGAAGCAAGAAAACAAAACAAGAAAAGAAAACATTTACTTTCAAAGCTAAGGCTCCATTTGATGTTTCGTGCCCCAAGTTCCACACGCTCTCCACTAGTTCCCCAACCTCCACAAGCTCCACAAGCTCTCCAAGTTCCAAAACCTCCGCAAGTTCCACAAGGTCTCCAAGCTCCCCAAGCTCCACAAGGTCTCCATTAGCTCCGCAAGCTCCACAAGGTCTCCATTAGCTCCGCAAGCTCCACAAGGTCTCCATTAGCTCCACAAGCTCCGCAAGCTCCATAAGCTCTCCACAAGCTCTAGAAGCTCTCTAGGCTTATGATGGAGGGGAGAGCAAATGGGTGGTGGGGCAGGTAGGTTGGAGGAGTAGGTAGGAGTTCCCAGAAAAGAAATTGAGTTCAAGGATGGCGGGACAAAAAAAAAAGCAAGAGAAAATAAAGGCCGAGGAAAAAAATGAGAGGGAGGAAAAAAAAAGCATGTGAAAAAAAAAGGTCCAGGAAAAAAAAAAACCTACTGGCCAAGTAAACTGACCGCTGGGGGACAGTTTCATCCCATACATGAAATCCCAGAACGGGAATTTTTGGATGGTGCACTGGTGGGTGCTGGCTCACTCAAGCCCGATATGAGCGGACACGTTTCAACTAACTTTGACTGGTAGGGGAATTAGATGACATCCAAGAGCCCAGTTTAAAACCATCACCCCACTAAGAACGGTTTGCAGAGATTATAGCATCCGCTGTATGATGTATACCTCCCCTCAAAATCCCCAGTTCGGGTTACCTTTTACTGTTGGTGGTTCTACGGCCGGTTTGACGCAGGAATTTCTACTTCCAGTTTGGTTTTCTCTGTGAATCGGAACAAAGCCGGAATTTCACGGCAATGACGCTCTTTGCCGTGCTCGTCTCGACTGTGATTCGCGGCTTAGACTTGGAGTGAGAGCAGGCGTTGCGCAAAGCGCAGGTTTGATTTCGAATCTTGCTTTTGTTTCTGCTTATATTCGATTTTCCTTTTACTTTTTCGTAATTTGCTTGAGATTCTGTGTTTGCTAGTTGATTTTTCTTTCCTGGGAGAAATGGATTTTTATCGTCAGATTTCTCGTCGAGAAACATACCACCTGCTTAGGATTTCGAAGGTTCTTCTTCCTTGAGACCTGTTTGTTTTGTCGTGTGACTGGAACGAAACACCTGTAACAAGTTTCGTTTACGGCATCGCGAATCTAGACTAACAATAGACGTGCTTGAACCTTGTGACGATACACTTCTCTTTGTTTTACATCTGTTTCATTTCCATTTCGGTGATCTATGAGTTTCCCTCACTACCTTAGTATTGCAGGGCAAGTGCGGCTGCAATGGCGGACTCTAATGCCCACCTGGAGATAAATGGTATGTATTGTTGCATCTACCGGAATCTTCTCATAGAAGCGGATTTTTTCGAAGGGGATTGCTAAGAATTTGTTTGTAAACTTGAAATGAGAATGAAATAGGAAAACTGTACTACAACGATAACCCTGGAGGCAGTAGCTTTTTGGATCAGATATCTATGCTAGGGTTTCACGGTGGATGGCCATCGCCTACTCTGTCAGTGACTCTTTCGTGTCTGTTTTGTCGTGGGATTCAGTTGTCGGCGCAAAGAATTTGGACGAAATCAAGGAGTGGTTCGCAAGGCAGGATCCGTACGTGGTTATCGAGTATGGTCCCAACAAATTTCGCACCAGAACCGACACAGGTTTAGTGCTATACTTTTCTGTGTCTATCCATGCACCCCTTAAAGCATCCCCAGCGATGCTCAGTGTGTGGCCCTGCACATTAAAGTTGGATGAAGAAAAGTCAAAACATGCCCATTTTGCTCTGCGAAATGGTTTTGGCCCAGCATTTTTGCACTGAATCTGGTATAAGCCACAACTTTGTGGACCTGCTAGAGAAGATTCTAATAGATATGATTTGACTGGTCCTCCCTATTTCTGATTGGCCAATCTTAATGATTGGTCCAGGCACTTTGCTATTAGTAGTCTCCCAGTTTTAGTTTTATGGGTGGGGTTGCAAAAACATCTTGTGAGTTGAATTGTACTTCTAAAAGTTTTTCTTGTAACTTCTTGGATCTAGCTGTGAAACAAATCCTCAAGATATATCGTGTGATATCTTTGACAAATGTTCTCTATGAGGGTATTGAAATGATTCACATGCCTCGTGTTCATTTCAATATCTCAATTACTGCTAAGTTGGGAGTTATCAATAGTCAATTTCACAGGTTTTTGAGGCTTTGTAGTTGTAAAGAGTTCTTTGTCTCTCAGATGGTCAGTTTTATTGTTCAGCTGAAAAATAAGGCTACCCTCTAAAGATTCTGTTAAAGAGGACTAGAGGGTTGCTCAATAAGGAAAATTTCCTTTTTGGAATTTCAGTATTTGGAGTATTCCAAATGATTCTGTATAAAGTCTTGTAAGTGGTGAGCTTCTTGTAAGCCCACTTGGTCTTTGTTCTTCTCTGCTGTCCATTTCTGTGTGTTTTGTCTATCCTGTTGTGTTTTTCTGTTTCTTTCTATCTCCTTGTGTTATTTATTGCTAGCCAGTAGCATTGCTGAGTCTTCCATTTGCTTCCTGAATTGCGGCAGAAACTCAATAAGCAGGTTAGTGTCTTCATTGGCCTTTACCCACTGTAGGGAGCTGATGAAGTCAGTGGGAAAGTTGTGATAGAGGAGTCAGTATGATACTGTTGATGGTCCCTGAACAGGTCTGAGACTGGCACTGTTGTTAATACTGCTTTTGTGTTTTTTTTTTCAGTCCTTTGTACTCTGTTTTGTCTCTCCTTCTTTGGAAGTCTCTGTGGCTGGTTGAAAGAGTGTTAACCTCACTTTGCCTTTTCTTAATCGAGAGAATGGAGATTTCTCAATTCTTATGAGAGGTATTTAGTTTTATGGTTGGGATTGCAAAAAAGTAAATAAGTAAACTTGGATGTGAGAAATATTTCTGCAGGGTCACATACTGAGCACTGCTAGGGATGCTCTTAGGTTAAATGCCAACCATCCAGTCTGAAGTACGATCAGATCATTGCATAATTTCCAAAATTGCCTTTGCCACAGACCAGATCATCGTCTGCAGTTAGAACTGTTAGTCCATTTACTACAAACCATCACCTTATCTTGAACACATTTTTCTGGATGGTTGAAAGAATGTCCAAATGTTGAGAGTCTTCTTGCTGTGCTCTACAACTCTGTATTCTTTCTAGCTTCTTTTGAAGTACCATCTAAATCAAGCCTAGCTCTCCTTACAGCTTTTATTTGCAGAGAGAACAGCTGAAACCAACAGAGCAGTTCATCATAGGATATTTTCAAGCAAGATCATATTTTTAACTGACCTTCTACATAAGTTCAGATTTGTAGCTGGATGTTGGATTTGTTTCACTTAAGCCTGCTGTATGTCCACAGAGCATCTGATGATTAAACCAGCCTGTTTGAAGGCCAGAGTCAAGGGCTAAAGCTCAAGCCACCCACAAGGAGATAAAAAGTTCATGATGTGACTTGGTTCTTTTGTGGGCATGGCAGATGGAGGAAGAAATCCCTCATTCAATGAGAAGATTGTGGTTCCCCTTGCTGAGGGAGTGCGAGAACTGACTGCATCAGTATGGAACAGTAACTCAATTAGTTCACATGACCACATTGGCAGTGCCAGGTAAAGTCTTTTGTCTATTTGGAGACCTGTCTCTGAATGAGTATCTCTCATTGATTGAGATAGAACAATGATGTTCATTCCAAATCAGTTGAGAGAGCTGCCAAAGTTTTTCCATCACATGAGAACTGTCCACAGGGTTAAGCACGACAAGTTCTCTCTGTTTCTGCAGGATTCTGCTGGACAAGGCTCTGTCATTGGGTGACGATGACACAACATGGCCACTAAAGTCTCAAAGTGGAAAGTAAGCTCTCTTATTGATCCATTTGTGCTTTACCTCCTGACTGGAGGAATGTAAGGTTGAAAATATCTAGATGCAGGATCATAACAGTAGCCTCCTGCATTCTTCATGATGGAGTCCTGGATCCCTTGTATTGTGCTGCTGATTGCCATTGTCAGAATGATACATCAGTATGCTATTTGAAGCTCTTTGGCAGGAGCAATCCAGATATTGAGCTTGTTTGGACAAGGATCATTCACTGTAATTGTTGCAATTGACAGAAATGCTGGGGAGCTGAGGTTGATCATTCACTTCACTGTAAGCTTTTCATAATTTCCAGGCTATTTTCATGGTGGGAAACATTCGAAATATTGAAACAAAGTAACCAAGGCATAAATGATTGGGTTGAGAAGTCAGTAGGATGACACCAAATGGAATAGAAAGCTAGCTCTTGTTCATGGGCTTGTATATAATTGGATCTACCATTATATTGTATCAGCTAAAGCTGGCTGCCTCATGTTCAGGAATTTCAGCATTTTTTGAATTGACATCTAAGAATCTGCATTTATAATGATGGCAGAAGGATGCAACTAAAGACAAGGCAGGAGGACAACAGCAGCACTCTCCTTATAGTGCTTCTGCCCCTCCTTATCCAGCAGCAGGTCCTGGAGGATATGACACATCTGGTCCTTATCCTCCAGCAGCATATCCTCCCTCTGGAGAGAAGGGTTTTGCAGGGGGCCCTGGAGGACATGGCACATCTGGTCCTTATCCTCCTGCAGCATATCCTCCCTCCGGAGAGAAGGTTTATGCAGCAGGCCCTGGAGGACATGGCACATCTGGTCCTTATCCTCCAGCAGCATATCCTCCCTCTGGAGAGAAGGGTTTCGCTGCAGGCCCTGCAGGACATGGCACATCTGGTCCTTATCCTCCAGCAGCATATCCTCCCTCTGGAGAGAAGGCTTATGCAGTGGGCGGTGGAGGACATGGCACCTCTGGTCCTTATCCTCCTGCAGCATATCCTCCCTCTGGAGAGAAGGTTTATACTGTGGGCCCTGGAGGACAGGACACATCTGGTCCTTATCCTCCTGCAGCATATCCTCCCTCTAGAGAGAAGGGTTATGCAGTGGGCCCTGGAGGACAGGACACATCTGGTCCTTATCCTCCTGCAGCATATCCTCCCTCTGGAGAGAAGGGTTATGCAGTGGGCCCTGGAGGACATGACACACCTGGTCCTTATCCGCCAGCAGGATATCCTCCCTCTGGAGAGAAGGGTCTGGCAGCAGGCTATGGAGGACATGACTCATCCGGTCCTTACCCCCCGGCAGGATATCCCCCCTATGGAGGGTACAGTCATGCACCAGGCCCTGGAGGATATGGTTCTCAACCCCCTACTTCCTATGGAGCAGCAACTGGATATCCACCATCTGTGTCACATCAGCAGAGTTATGGAGCTCCTCATGCTTATCCACCTGTGGCTGCCTATGGCTCTCCTAGCTCCCATGAGTTTCATGCTCTTCGTCCAGCTGGTTATCCTCAAGCACCATATGCAGGTAGTCCCTTCCCTCATTCTACAAGTGCAGCATGAGTAGTTTGAGTACAGTAGCTGGAATCATTGGTGTAATGATTTGTCCCTTCAGCTTTGAAACTTCTTCAATTAGAGGCTTGGTTTGTCCCCCTTGTTTTGGAGGACAGTATGTTGTGATGCTGTTCATGTAGTTTATCCCAAATGCTTTGTATGTGGAATTTGGCAGCAGGAGCAATGGGAGGATATGGTCTCCACACAGCTGGAAAGCATGTGAAGTATGGAAAACACAAAAAGGAGGGGAAACACAAAAAGGAGGGCAAGCACAAGCATGGGAAATTAGGCAAGAAGCACAAGAAAAAATAGGTTTTTCACTGCTGATGTAGCAAGCAAGTATAGTATTTTGAGTCATTTCACACACTGGAGTGAGGGAACCATGAGTGCAATTTCAGGAGCTCAAATTTTTTCAAAAAAATTTGGGGTCCAAAGGGAACCTCCTACAGTTTTGTTGTGATGTAGTGAACTTCTTCCATCTCTTCATCTCTCCTTGTTACTGGTCCACTTTTCACAGTTCTTTGATTTCATATACAGGGAGTTTTCTGTCAACTTCCCATAAGTGAATGACTCCTACATTCCAAGGTGGAGGAGGTATTTTCTCCAACACAGCCTTCAACAAATGTAGAGTCAAATACATGTGATTGATTCTTGTTCCATAGCCATTTTTGAGCTTTTAATGGTGTATAGCAATTTGAATTTGGGTTGTGAGTGGCATCTTTGTGACCTGTGTATTGAGGGGAACTTGGCGTTTGATCAATTGGTCAGAAAGATCCTGCTAGATTCAGTTCTCTATCAGATTGTGTCCCAGCCACCCATCTCATCATTGGACTTGAGTTGAAGGTGGACTATTGAAAATCAAGTTTGGAAGAATTTTCAGATGGCTGATTTGTGTCAGTGATGATCTTAGTCTAGTGCTAGGCAGCAGCTCTGTTAGTAGGAAGTGATTTTTCTGTAGGCAAGTGGAGTCAAATTTGAGGGTTTTGCTGAAAACTATAATGTAGTTGATACTGTTTCTAGAATATTGCTGGTTTCTTTCTTTTTCTGGGGCTTCCTTAATGCCTACATGGCCAATAAGCCAGATCTGGCTTTATTTGGAATTTTAGATGTCTGTGGTGATGGAGATTTTAACATTTTCCAAATAATTTGTTTGATTGCGTAAAGTTCTCTGAAAGCTCTTTGATGTCCTGCTAACCAGTGTTTTCACCCAGATTTCAGTGAGGGATTGATTGTACAAGTGCTTGAATCAGGTTTTCAATTGGCGAACCCAGTGGGCCATAGTCAGGAGTGCAGGAATGATGGTGGTCGGGATCACATATGGGTAGCAGGGGCTAACTCTGGAAACTCATTTATAAGCTTATCTAGGAGTTGTGATGGCTACAGGCACTTGGATTATTGGCTTAGCTTCCCTATGAAGTTGTTGCTTGTTTTCAATATTCACAATTTAAAAGTTGCAATTTCATTTTGCTCAAGGGGTCATGTTTTGCCATGAAATTGTGTTATGAGTACCTAACTTGGTTATTGTGAGTGCCACATTAGGGTGAATACATGATTGTCATATCTGGATGCCTTCTTTTGCCATAGAAACTTCAGATTGGCCCTCAGGCAGCACCTGTCCTGTGTGTAGCACATGAGCTCAATCTGGCTTTGAACTCATGAGAGTGTGCTTGGTTTTGTCTGAACTTTGAAGGTGTGCAAACTTTGAATCCAACTTGTGGCTTTGAAATCCCATTTGCGGATGAGTACATTGGGCCAGATTTCTAACCAGGGCTCTATGTAGAGCTAAAGTGGGTGTTAGAGAGGGCTGGGGGTTTAGGGTTTAAGGTTACTTAAACCGTGGAGTCGAATTATCACTCACATGGAATTGGCATATCTTAATATACATTCATGATTATTTAATTGTATCTTCTTTAATGAGTGGCGGTTGTAGGGCTTTCTTTTATCTTGCCATAGACTGATCCAGTGTTCTTATTTTCAATTTTCTGATGTGGGATAATTGATGAATTCTGCCCCAAAAAAGAACACTCTATCATTTGAGCTACCTTAGTACTTGGGCAGCTTTGACTTGAATTAAATTATTTCAGAAAATATGTCCTGTTGTCAAAACCCTGATCTGTATGTGTCCAAAAATCAGGAAAACCTGCACATATCTGTTGAAACCTTGCGGTGCCAGATGTGATATATCTAAGAGAAGCTGTAACCCAGCTTTGTGAAACATAGTACTGTACAAGTTTTGCATGGGAGGACTAGTACTACTAGCACTACAGAAGAAGAAAAAAGAAACTTGAATGGCTTGAGCACTTAGAAGAGCAAGTAATGAGTCAATCCACATTCTTCAACTTACCAGTAGCTGCCAAAGGAGTTGGATGCCCACGACCAAGTACTCAGAAAATGGCATCATCACCAGTACGACAGCAGCAGACTTTCGACACAAATTCTTTAATTGGGCAGAGGTGCAGCCTGGATTCTCTTACAACTCTTGCACTTATCATGCAATGATTGGGATTTTGGGCAAGGAGAAACGATATGAAGACATAGAGGCACTGCTTATAAGCATGCGAAAGAGGGACCGCAAGGTCACGCCTGAAATTTACATAGGTTTGGCCAGAAGCTATGGGTCTGCAGGATTGTTGGAGAAAGCTACAGAGGCATGGAATCGGTTGAAGGATGTTGGGTTTACGCCTTCTGTAGCTGCCTACAACTCGCTTATTGATGCATTAGCCAAAGCAGGTTTCCGTCAAAAGGCACTTGCGGTTTACAAAGTGATGGGCCAATCCCGGTTCCAACCCGATACCTACACCTTTAACAATCTCATGCATGCTTTCAAGAACACAAAAGACCTGTATTCTGTTTGCAAATTGCTTGAAGAGACGAGGAACCAGAATCGTGAGCCGGATGTAGTTACGTTCAACACGTTGATTGATGCGCTGTGTAAAGCAGGTGAAGTTGATAAAGCAGCCTTCATTTTCGAGGAAATGAAGCATCGAGGTTCTGGTCCAAATGTCGTCACATTCAATTCACTGATCCATGAAATGGGCAAGGCCAATCGCGTTGAAACAAAACTCTAGCTTTCCAAAGAAATGACAACAAGAGGCCTGGTTATCTCGACAGTCACCTACAACACTCTTCTTTATGTCTTGGAATCTCTGGCCGAGTCCACACGGCACTCAACCTGTTCAGAGCAATGCTAGAGAGAGGATTAATGCCGGACGTTATCACCTACAGCTCTCTAATACAAGAGTTAGGCATGGCTGGTAGAGTCAGGCTCGTAAGCTTTTCGACGAAGCTCGAGGTAGGGGCCCTGCTGTGGATGGGTGCACATATAATGTCCTTGTGGATTCTCTTTGGAAACTGGCAGATTGGACGAAGCTTAGCAGGTCTTTTGGTGAAATGAAACGTGACGATCCCAAACCCTGAACCCTGAATCCACTCAGGTATTTTTAGGATTTTGATGCCTTTTACAATTTGAACTTCCATAAGTGTTCATTGTTCGACCTTTCTTAACTGTAGTTCTGTTAGCCCAAAGTTTGGAATAATGCAACTATATTGTTGGATGGATTTTAGGGGGGTTGTTCATTTGCATTCATACGCCCACGTTGTTTTCAGAGGAAGGGTATATCCCAGATCAGTACACGTATAGCATATTACTGGACAGGCTTTGCAAAGAAGGTCGGGTGGAGAATGCCAGCACTCTCCTACATGCTGGGTGTGTTCTGGATATGGTGGTCTACAACTCATTGATACATGGGCTCTGGAAGGCTAGCTAGCTAGGGGAAGCTGTATCTCTTTTGCAATAGATGCAGTCATGGTGGTGCGAACCGGATCCTATCGCGTACAACACTTTCATTGACGAGTTATGTACGGGTGGAAGGATCGATGATACACATAAGCTCTTGGAGGAAATGATAGGCAAGGATTGTATGGATATTGTCACATACAACACTCTCCTGCATGGACTTTGCAAGGCAGGACGGGTCGATGAAGCATACAAGCTGTTTAAGGAGATTCAAGCAAGCAGCACCCTCCATTGTAAAGTCAGGCCTAATTATGTGACATACACAACTCTTTTGAGTGCAACGCAGTAAGCCAAGCTTCCAAACTCACAAACACCCTAAAGCAATGGTGGCAGAAGGCAAGACTGGAGTTAAAAAAGTACACGCTTTACAGTGTTATTATAATTTGTCACAGCAGGGCGATTGGTCTCCGCTTGCCCACCTTGTGAAGTAACACGGTAGCTCTTGTGCGTTTGGCAATGGAAAGAATTCCATGATCTAGATCTTTCACCAGAATGTCTGGTGTGAGAAACAACTTGGTGTCTTGGTTAGTGTTTGCCATTAACCTATACTCGTCGCCAAGAACTGATGAATTCAGTGCGGATGTCATTGCAGGTGGTGGTCAATGACATCCGCAGAGAACAGGGCATTTTTCAGAATATATTTTAAGCTTGGTTATTTGACATAATATTGTATGGGACCTTATGAAATTCAGAAGATCCTGGCTAGGCTTGCACAATACCTTCTGCACTGATGGAAGGCACTTGGTTTTTTTTTCAGCTCATAAAATGATCACGAGGTTTTGATGGGAGGTGTTTACAACAGAGTCTTTCCTATTCAAAAATCTTAAACAGGTGAAAATGGATGGGAAAAAAATGGTATGTGCTTTTATTCCCCTTCCTTTTCCAACCTTTTTTTGTATTACATCAACTTCCACACTTACCTGTTGTTACGTTTTTGAAACAACAGTTTCACAGCTATGAAAATGTTTGAGTTTGTCATGGTTGATCATTCTATATTTCTCTCTCTCAAGGTGGGCTAATTCATACGTGTTATTACAAAATAAAATTTCATGATGATATATGGTCCAAACCATTTTGAAAGTAACTTTTTGAAAGTCCTTCCATTGTAATGGGTGTCATACACCATGACCAAATTTCCTTCTTGGAACTTCAGTGGCCTCACCTTCTTGTCAGATAATATCTTTTGACGTGCTTGAAACGATTCAATAATTTGATGGGCATGCAATTGGCTTTCTTCCAACTCTACTAATTCCAACAACCCTTTGTGTTGGGATTCCTCCACTTCAAGTCGATGTTGTTTTATTGTGTGAAGGTCATTACCTCATATTTAAGGGGTAATGCTGACTCCACCTTGTAAGCCAACTGGAAAGGGGTGAAGCTTGTGGATGACTAGTATGTGGAATTGTGCACCCACATTGCATGGTGTACCTTCTTATCCTAGTTGTGCAGATTTTTACTTACCTCCATTTCCTTGCTCAGAATGCTACACACTACCTTATTTGTGCACTCCACAAAGCCATTGGTGCTAAGCTTATAGGTTATGGTTATATAGTGTTTAATGGCCAATTTCTTCATGAGTTCCTGGATAACATCACTTGTAAATTATGGGCCATTTGTCCAAAACCATTCTGAAAAGTATTCCAAAACAAGTCACAATCTTCTTGTACACAAACCTGGCCACTTCCTCCTCCTTGGATGTCTTGAAAGGTCTTACTTTTGCCCACTTTGCGAAGTAGTCTATTGCCACTACCAAGAATCTATAATTCCGTTGAGCAATGGGAAAAAGCCCCAACAAGTTAATTCCCCATTTTTTGAATGCTCCCAATGGCAAAATTGGATGTAGAGAGGCATGAACAATGGACTTATTGATGAAAGCTTGACACACATTACAAGATTGACAATACTCCTTTGCATCCTTGAAAAGGGTTAGCTAGTGATACCCATTGTGCAAAATCTTCTTGATAGTGATTTTGCTCGCAAAATGTCTTCCACAAATGCCCTCATGGAGTTTAGAAAGGATGATTGGAACATCCTCCTTCCCTACAGCTCCACACCATCTTTCCCCTCATGGTACAAGTAGTCTTCAAAAATAGTGTAGGGACGAGACTTAAGGGCAATTTGTCCTTTACGTCATTTGTTGGCTCTTTTAGGAAATTTGTGATGCAAAAGATATTCCACAACTTCCTTGTACTCCCTTAACACCTTCTCAACATCGAAAGCAAATAATTTTGCATCTAGAAAGTTGTCATCTTCTGAATATTTTTTGACCTCTTTGTAGGTTCAAGACAATGCATTAGTATTCCCATGTTTTTTTCTTGGATGGTCTTGGATGATGAATTCATATATACTCTTGGAACAACAAAATCCATCATGCAATCCTTCTTGTAGGGTTGGGTTTCAAAAGCCACTACTTGAGAGCTTGATGATTTGTGATAATGGTGAATTTGTTTCCCAAAAGGTAATGCCAAAACTTTTTCACTGCAAAGATGATTGCTAAGGCTTCCTATTCGGTGTCAATGTAATTTTGTTCAACGGGAATGAATTGTCAACCCACATAACAAATGGGATGATCTTGTTTTTGTCAGCCAACCTTGAAAATGTTATTACTACAATTTTGGAAACATCAACATACAACTGATTTAGTACCATTTTGGTGCCATTAAAATCGAGGTGTTTGAGGACAATTCCTTTAAATTTTCAAATGTTTCAATCGCCTTGGCCTCTTCCACAATCTCCATCCCATGTTTGAAAAAAAATGTGATATGATATGCTTGAGTCACATAACCCTTGATGTACCTTTGGTAATAACTCGTGTGTCCGAAAAATATTCGCAACTATTTTTTTGTTTTGGGAAATGGGAGATTCTTCAATTTTTCAATTTTGGTAAAGTTTGTGCAAATGCCATCCCTCTAAAACAATGTGTCCAAACAAAATTTCTTTTGTGAGTCCAAATTGACATTTTTTTGGATTCAAAGAGGCATTGGCCATCACCAACTGATCTAACACCCATTTGAGATCTCACGAATGAGTTTCTCGATTCCCATACACACAAAAGTCGTTCAAAAACACTAAGACAAATAGTTTAATTTAAGGTTGCAACACTTTGTTCATGAACTTTTAGAATGTTCCATGGGCATTGCAAAACCCAAATGACATTACATTGTAAACAAATGTACTCCATGGAATGGTAAAAACTGTCTTCAAGAAGTCCTATTTTGCAATCTTGATTTGGTTGTAACCACTATAACCATCCCCAAAGCTATATAGTTCATGACCAACAATTTTGTTCAAATTTACATCAATGAAGGGAGAAAGGTAGTAATTTTTTGGGTGTAATCATTTAACCTTTAGTAATCGACACATACCCGAAACTTCCCATTCTTCTTGAATATGATAATAATGGGTGATACCCTTTTCAAATTCTCCATTGGGACATGAATCTCATTTCCAAAACCTTGTTTATTTCTTCATTAATTATTTGTGCATAATTGGGGTTCATCTATCATGCTTGTTGTTGTAATGGTCTTGCATTTGGAAGTAATTCAATTTAAATTGTGTTATTCCAAAACCACACTATCAAATCTTTGTAATTTGTGGCGAAGAGATGATGGTATTCACAAATTAAGCCTTGGATATTAACCTTCTTTGATTCTTCCACAGTGAAGTGACATCTTCCTTAGAAGATTCTCCAACCTTTGCATTCCTTCTCCCATCCACAAAAATTCGTCGTCAATTTGACGAAATGTCAATTGTCATAAATTCCTCTTAATAGTTTCAAACATGTGCTCTCTTCAACCATGTTTTGCCCAATATCATTGGATAGGCTTCGATTTCACTCTTGATGATTTGGAAATCTAAAATGGTTGTGACACCAAAAACTAAGATGTTAACCGTAGTGACTATGCCATCCTTAAATAATACTTGGATTGATGGTCACATCACAACCCCAATGTCTCCATGGTGGCAATCATCATGACATTCATTTTTGTTCCTCCATTCACCCAAACACCATTCAAAAGTATGCCTTTGCAAACCACCTCCACTAATAGTGCACATGAATCAATTTTGGCTTTGACCGAATGGACCTCCTTTTCTTGAGGTTTAATATTAAGTCTTTGTCATAGGTCTCGTCTAGCTTTCAGGATCATGGCTACCAATTGTCCAATAGTAATGTCAACCTTTTTGGTGCTCAAGTCTTTAATCACCAAATATGGTTTTTGTCTTGTTGAGATGGAAAAGTCTTGCATACCTAATCATCTTTGATTATTTCGTTTCCCTTTTTCTTGTGCCATTTCCTTCATTTTCTTGTGTTGTGAATTTTTTTAAGGACTTTTTTACTCTGCCCTTCTTAGCCACCATGAGATTTGTTTCAATAGAAAACACATTTTCATTTCATGCTCCTTTGGTTTTATGGAATTCTTGTTCGATAAGATTCACCATCTTCACCTTTTCATGTTCAAATGACATTTTCCTTTTTGGGGAAAGGTCTTCTTGAGATGTTGGACCCCTCTTCCCATATCCCTTGCATAATGCCCTTGTTTGTTACAAACATAACAAGTGATGGAAGATGAATATCTAGGTTTGAAAGGATGAGGCTCTTGAGCTTGGACTAAATTAACACTTAGTTGGTTCATCTCCTTGATGAGTTGCCCCATCATGGACTCCAACTTGTTCATTGGTTCTTCGATTATCATCATTGGCATCATTGGGATGGGTGTTGGTATGTTGTGGTTGTGTGAGGCTATAAAATTGTAACCCTCCAAACTTCCTCTTTTCATTTTATAATTGTCAAGGCCTTTTCAAGAATTTTGGCTCCTTCGTATTGCACTTGCTAGCAAATTTCATTGCGAAAGCCCATCATGAAATGTTTGACGATCAATGCATTCATTCTTTCCAAAATTGGGGCATTGGCAACTACACTTTCAGCCCTCAAAGCTTTTCACATGTGGTCATTGAATTTTACCACCCTTATGGTATACTCATCCACATTTTCAGTGGGGCTTTGTTGCAATTGTGTCATTTCCATGGTAAAGGAATCACAACTTTCATGTGGTTGAAATTGTCACACAAATGCCTAAAACAAGGCTTTCAATGACCTTTTTTGCTCTAGAGGTAATCCTTTGTACCACATCAACACACTCCCTTCCAACAATTCTAAGAAAAGTCCTACCCATTGTCTTGTGTTTGGGCACCAATGGCACCAAAAATGCAAGCTTTTTTGAATTCTCTTAGAAAGGTTTGGGGATTTTCATTTCATTCTCTTCAAAAAAAAGGTATATTTGTCATGGAAATTTTTTACTCCTTTCAATTTTATTTATTTATTTATTTAATTTTTCCTACCCACTTCCATTCATTAATTTTCAATTCAATTTTCTTTTCTAGAGTTTTTTTTTCTTTCAAAAATATTTTATTTCATATCATTACAAAGCCATGAATGGTCCACATGGAACCTGTGTAAATTATGATGGGTAAAAAGAAAGGATTATTGGATTGCATTATTTGAGTCATGAAAATGACACCAAAATTTGGTACTAAAACTTAATGGATTGAATTTTCAACATTATTATCAACTCTATTTTCAACCCTCTACCTATTGAGAATACAACTTGCATGGGGTTATCCATACACTATTAAGTGGGTGAAAGCACATTATAGTGACCCCCTTTGTGTTGTCACATTGTATTGTTTTTTTGGGTGGTCATTTTTGAACTTAAACCATATCAAAACCACAAAATATTTTCACAATGTTTTAACATGTTATGGTAAAGCATAACCCAAAAAAGAGAATAGAAAAAAATCATTTCCTCTTTATATTATGGTGACTTGGAGTATATTTGCATGAAAAATTTACATGTCATGGCGTACTCAAAAATGCAAATATATTCTAAAACTGATTGAAATGATTTCTTATTTTCATGAAATTTATAGTAATTATTTCACATGTGATTTCACATAATTTAAACTAAATTTGTGAACCATTTGAGAAGTTTGATATTTTCATGTCATAAATGGGTTTTTTTTACGGTCCTAAACATATGTATGTGGTAAATTGACATTTTTACAAACAATCACTTGCAAATGGAATTTGACAAGTGTTTTGACATGGGATTATATATATATAATTAATGAAAATAAATATTAAGGCAATTTGAAATGACAAAACAAGTTTTGTGTACATAAAAATATACCCATGGTTCGTTTCCTTTACATTATTAATTTATTTTATTTTTTCAAATAACATTAAATAACATTAGGTTTATGAAAATCAAAATGTTAAAACCAAAATACCAAAATTTGAATTCAAAATTAAATGGAATACATTTTGTGAAATTCATTCAAAATACACCTTTAGTAGCGAATGGAAAAGTGCCCCAAAAGGGGTCATTGTAAAGTGCTTTCACCCAAGTTATGCTAGTGCAACTCTATCATTTATATTATTTCTTATGTTTTTGTCATCTTTTGGACTTGGGCTTTTCTTTGTTTTCCTCCTTTCCAATCTTGGATGTGCCCTTCCAAAAACTCCCATATTGCTCCATAAAGTGTTGAAAATTTGAAGGATTTAATTGTTTCCACAAGCCATTTCACACCAAGATCTTCTCTCAATAAAATCTCATCCTTCCACTTATCAATTGAATTGACCTTGAGTTTCTTTGCTTTTGAAAGATTTGTCACACATTTGACATAGGTATGCCCATATTTCTCACAAGGAAAACACTTTGCAACCTTCCTCAAAATCTTATGTGACATGTCCCTTTCCTACTTCCCAAAACATCTACCTATGTGAAATACAATGGAACCAAAAATGTAATCTAGAAAGGGCCCAAGCCTACGAGGGTTAATTTTGATTGAAATCCTTACTTGCACATAAGTAGTTTTGCCCAAAAATGTACACCCCAACAATACCCACACAACTTCCCAAGACTTGTGGACAACAAAAGACATGAAACTCTCATTAGTTTTGGGCTAGGATCACCCATGCACCTAAAACTTGGTCTTTATGTGGGCTACACCCAATGGGAAGCTGTCCACACACACTTAAAGATCTTGTTTTATGAGGTTCACTTACCAAAACCACATGAGTTTCCTCGTACATATTGATCCAACATCAAAAGGGCAACAACATTTATTGTCACAAAACACCCATTACATCAAGGTTATTCCCATATCCTCACACTAGGTAGCAAGGCGAAATGATCAAAAACAAAAAACTTTGTTAGAAGGCTCTGCCCACAACCACCTTATATACTAACAAGGAGTATTATTATCCCCATTCATCCACATCTATTAAACTGCCACATTCATCTACCACATTTCTCAAGTACAACCAATGGAATCATGCCACTTATTATTTTCCTACGAGTAGCATCCATTTATGGATGAGTCCCTTCTTGTTTGGAATCTACTTCCTACGTCGAACAATGCTTAGTCCCAAAATTAGTTATTACATAATTCATGGGTCCAACCTTAATCCTTGGTCAAAAGGTCCTCATGGTAGGGCCCAAGATTGCATTATTTATTCCGACCCAAATCCGTCATTTACCCCTAGGCTAGAATTTAATTGGTATGTGTGCTTTTACCCCCCCCCCCTTTCCTTCTCCAACCTTTTTTTGGTGTTACAGTACCACATAATCCCCTCGTTGCCTCAATTAAAGTGGTGTTTACCTGCACTCCCTCCGCCCGACTTTATGTAGGTCAGCCTTTTTTTCTGGCTAAATTTATCCAGTTTTCTTTTAAATTTTCACAATGGCTAAAAGTATGTGCTTTCTTGGATTTTTAATAGGCAAAATTTAATTTCAACACAATTTCTTAGCATGTAGCCAAAAATGTGAAAGGTGTCTTTTATTTAATTTACTTTCATATCTTGTTTATAACCAAATTTGGCTAATCTGTCTTATGCATGATTGCCAATTTAGCTACATCACAAAAATGAGAAGAAAATCACTGATGTATCCTATACACCTTGCCATTTTTTCAGTGTTTTGGATGGAAAATTCATTGTGAAGGTTTTCCCTTGTGAAGATTTACATTTTTACAAAAATATTTTTGATTTTTTCTCAACGAAAAAGCCTAAAAACAATATATTTTATACATTGTGGAATAAAATGTAATATTGAGTTTCATACATGGTGAAAAAAGTACTTTATACACGCCAAACTTTATTGTTTATAAATAGTTGAGGGTGATATAAAATGTGATGAAGGGCAATTTCTGTTGATGTCCCGCACACACAAAGGGCAATGTCCAAACCAACCTTTCAAAAGGAAGGGCACATCTTAAAAGTCTTCTTCAAGAGGAATGGCAAGGGTGCGCAATTTGAAGCCTGGATAGGCCATCTCTGGATATATACTTTTGCATGGGTATTTTTAAAAAAACAGTTGTTTTGTCAGCGACATGGTGTGATTCGTATTAATTAGTTCATGAGCACACCCATAACTTTTTCTTTTTTTTGAAAGAGTCATATGGATTGGCGCATCAGCAACTTTTTTGGAACATTGAGCCCTCCCCAATGGAAGCACCTCTTTCGACCCCCAGTTCCAGAATAGAAACAAACATATTCCCCTACAGCCCACCTTGTACATGAAAAATTGAACTTTGGGCAAACCATATGGGATACAACCAAGGTGCTGTTGCGAACATTTAGGAGAACTCACTTGGGAACACTTTGGAAACTTCAAAACCCTTTGGGAAAATGATGAAAAGATGTTGGGAAGACACAAGGGGGAAAAATAAAATATCCCTCTCCCCTCACCCCATCAAAAAGAAAAAGACAGGGCCCATTCATGAGTGCAAGCTGGGCCTTCTCATTGGCTGCCTGAAAGTTTTATTTCCAAAACGGTTTGTCACCATTTTTGGGCTGGGCTAATGGCAGGGGCAGAAATTTGGTGACATAGTGTTGTAGATTGAATAAATGCTAGAGTGCCCACTTCTCCAATTGCTTATTTGAGAATTTTAGAGCCAGATTGGAAAGATGAAAGAACATTGCTTAAACCTACTCTGACCCCAAAGATTTGAAAGCTCCAAACCTTGCCCTTCATGAAGGACACAAAAAAAAGATATGCCTTTTTTTTTTTTGGAAGAGTTGGTTTGAAGTTAAGAACGTTTGAACTTTGGACGACACAGGCAAAGGTTTTAGGGTTGACCCTCCCTTGAATTCATTGTTTAACTTATCTATCTATGAAGTAAGGTACCTAGTTTGTGTTGTAGTTATCATATCCACCGAACTGGGATGCTTCAAATTGTGGTCTTGGTGTCTTCGAAAAGCTGTTGATGAGGTGGGGTGTATGGGCTTGATTCAATGACATTTCGACTTGTGGTCCAAAAGTTCTCAAATATTGAATGATTTCTTCACTGAAAATCAAATTAAATCGTAGCTAAGAATTTTGGTGGAATTGGAATGTGCCTTTGGTGTTGTTGGAAAGATCTTGATGAGCAGGATTTAATGGAATTTATTTGGTAAGATTTGGATTCAGAATGTGGGAGTTATTGATTTTAAAGTGATTTCTGCCACTGAAGATTCAAATAAATTCCAAAGAATCAGGTTGGAAGGAAAAATCAGTTGAGGGCGTGGTAACACTTGGGCCAACAGCACAGGCACACTAGTATTCTTAAAAGATTGATGTTTTTACTGCCTGTCCCATTTTGACTTTGTTTTTGGGAGACTAATCCACTGCATGAAGAAATGCACAACTGCTACTGTCCTTTACATCTAGGGATTTGATATTATGTAACCCCTTTACACGCACATAGAAATGTGTAGCTCTAAAGTACAGGTGACTAAATTGTTAGTTACACTAAAGAACAATTTGTCACCAAGTTGTGAAAATTAACCGGAGAAAACAAAAAACAATAACAGAGTTGAAACCAACAATCTCCTGAGTTAAGAATCAAATATTATACCATTCATCTTCTTGTGATATGTAAAGCTCTTGGAGGAATTGCACACATTTCAACATGCAAAAGAAGGGGGTCGGTCAAAAAGTGATGCACGGATAACAATCAAGATTGATTGGCAGACCAGGATTCATAGCTTTTTAATGACATGTAAAGATGTTGGAGAAATTGTCTGGTGTATGTGGAGGGCACTTTAGAGTCTTTGAATAATTGGGCACCATATGATGGCTACTCTTGTTTGCTGAAGCCTCTTGCAGCTAGGTACTGAGCTCCAAAATAGTAGGTGTGATCTCCTCCTTGTCCCTACTATCACATGATCTACATATGTTTAGGTCCACTTTAGACAAGAGTCCAGGGTCCAATTTCCTAGGAACCAATTTGGATTGATTTGAAGCAAATTCAATCTTTGAGTTGAACTGTACCTTGGTCCGTAGCCTGATTCTTGGTTCTCCAAATCAGGAGCTCTCTTTTAGCACTGTTTTTTGGTCTGAACCAATTGATTTTCCCTCCAAAACAGGTGCCATTTAGGTTTAGCCTCAATTTGTCACTTTTTGGTCTTGAACCCTCGTCCAAAAGCCTTGGGACCAATTTAAAGCCTTCCACCAATAAAATTGCTTGAATTCATTGTTCCCTGGATCTTGGAACCTTGTCTAAAGTCGCCCTTATGCTCGTGATTGCATTGACAATTATGGAACATGTAGCCAGTACTTTCCCATGCCACACCAGAAACTGGTAAAGTGGCTGGTGCATGTTGCGGGAAGTGTACACCACCAAATTGTATGGTAACCAGTGTTTTTTATTTTTTGGGGCCAGTTTTCATCACTTGGTGACAAAAAAAGTGTAGTGCGAACTCATACAAAGGAATTTTGCTTTTAAAAAGTGCCAAAATCTCCATATTGGGAGGAATTTGTGTTTTTTTAAAAATGAAATCGCCATATTTAGACAATAGGTTCTAGCAGGTCACCAAAATAGGGCAGTCTTAAATTTATCTACTTTCCTCTCTGACCTGTAGCCAAATTTGGCTAATTCTTCTTGTGGATGATTGCTAGTATGGCCCAGCATTTTTTCTTTTGTGAGGAATTTTCACATTGTGCCAAAAATAAATGGGCCCAACATCTACGTCAAAGATTTTTTATTTTTTTAAATGCCCTCATTTTGCTACGTTTAGAAAAAAAATGTCAACAAATAACCAGATCTCTACCATAGGTCCAATACGTAGCCACAATATAGAAGGATTAAAAATATATATATTGGCAAATCTACTGTATCACAAATCTGGAAACATAAAAAATCTGGGAAAAAAACTCTGGCATGGCTACATCACAAAAATTTTAAAATAATCTGATGACTCGCTATATTTAAATGAATTTACAGATATCCATTGAGCTTATCACTTTCCTTCCAATGTGCCATAACAGAACATAACCCCCTTCAAGTAATGAATGGTCATGCGGTGGATTTTACCTTGTCTATGCATGGAAGTATGACTTAAGCCTTGATGTTATGTGAGCAACCAATCTTTAAAGTTGGTGCAATAGTTGGGCCCAATAGTTGATGCATTGAACTGCGCTGTCAAGTTCTCAAAACATGCCCCACCAATGCAGTAGATGTTTGGATTTTTGCCTGTTTCAATGTCCAGTAGCCCTCAAGGTCCCAACCCATGTTTCAAGGTCCCAAAATCCACCTCCCAAACCTTATGGACCAACCAGTATTTTTTTTTCCTGGCGAATTATAGCCAGATTTCTACCAAGAGCTGGTACAAAGGAAAAAAAGGGGGGCCAAATGATGAAAGTTTGCCAGAGCATTTGGTGATGGATGATGGGCTGGGCCAGAAAGCTCTTTGTCTGCGGCACCAATTCGCCTATCCAAACCCTAAGGGTGTCGCCAAGTAACAATGAAGCTCATCATTGATCGTGCCAAGAAGTGACATCTTCACCCGTTCATCTCACCCATTTGCGAGAACGTCTTTGTCCTTGTCGTCAGATTTTTTGCACAATAGTTGCACGAGGTTGTCAACAAGAACTTTTGCATCTTTTTTCTTTTCACTATGTCCTACCTTTCAATGATGCCATGTTGCCAAAGAGTTGTGGAGCTTTGTTTGTATTTGCCAACAATAGGCGTTTCATTTTGGTTGATATGTGCATGTGCATCAAGAGTGCAACCGATAGTTTAACAACCAAATTGTTGCTTGTGTTGGAGTTTGGAGTTGGCATTGAAGTTTCTCTCAAGCTCGTGTCAATGAGGGGAGTATCTTTTTGTGCCAAACCCAATGTGTTTTATTTTGTTGTGGAATTGAAGGCTTGGGGCACTTTTGTGCTTCATTGTAATGTGTAGGACAAAGGTTCGTTGTAACATGTGATGCTCATTGTGATACTATGTACTATGTAGTGTGCATTGTGCATAGTTATTGTTTGCAACTTGCTAGTCAATGGTTCAAATCAAGTTGCAATTTTGCAATAATGTTGTTGCTACTTGACACGAATCTAAAAGCACTTTTGTGCTTCATTATGATGTGTAGGATAGAGGTTTGTTGTGAGGCTCATTATGCAATGTGCATTGTGTAAATTTAGTGGTTGTTGATCAGTGGCTTGAAGCTTCAAGTCAATTTGGTGTAATGTTGTTGTTACTCAAAGGGATGTACTACAGATGATTTCAAGCGAATTTTATTTTTGATGATTTGACTTTTAGGCTTCATCAATGTTTTTCTAATTGAATCAATCATGATTGCAGATTTGATGTTGTAGTGAACGGGATTGGGATGTGCCAATTCTAAAGAAGTTATTTTTTACAATTATTTTGAAGGGTTAGCATTTTGGATCCTCGTTCAATGTTTTTTTTGTTGCAACTTATTTCATGAAGCAACAACTTCTTTTGTGGAACTTCTGTGTGAATCCACATCTTCTTGTAGAATCAAATTTGGTTGATTTTAGTTTTTGTAAAATGTAGGAATTGAGATGTGTTGATCATGTGGAAACTACGATTTATGCCAAAAAATTCATATTTTGCTACCTACAACGTACTTTTAGTTTTTACTATTTGTTAGAGCCTAGTGTTGTGAATCATCATTCTTTTACATAATCAAGTTTTAATTTTGCAATGTGTAAGCATGGGAAACATTTGGATTTGCTATTTACTAAAGCTTTTGTGCACCTTGAGAAGTTAGCATTCTAGACCCCCCATATGTCATATGTTACAACCTGCTTCTTAGCTTCCCAAGTGTATAAATGTTTTGATTTAGTGTGCATCTTCATTTTCTTGCAGAATCAAGAGTATTATTTATGTTTCAATTTTGAAAGGTTTATTTTGTTTCACTCAACATTATGTTTCCATTCTGAGTTTGGAAGTGTAGTTTAGGGTCCCACAAAGAGTCCAAACTCCATAATTGAATTTAAGGTTTGGTAATGCCTCTTCAATTGCCACAATCTTATAAATTCAAGTTCTTCTATTTTAGTAGAAATCCAATTGCTACGGATGCCCTTCTTATAATTGATGACCATAATGGTGCTTCTTCATCTCATGCTACTTTTCCATCATCCCCTCCATTATTTTCTCATGGTTGTTTTGATATTTCAAATCATGTCTCTCTTCCATCATCCTCTCACTTATTTTCTCCTTGCATTTCTAATCCTTCAAATCAAGATGAAGATATTGTTATGACTGTGAGTGAGTCTTACACCCACCCTGAAAAAGGTCTTCTTATTGCCCAATCTAAACTAGGAATTAAGAAATATATATATAATGCAACTAGGAAATTTCAAGATTCTTGGGTTGCTAAACTTCCTTAGGTAGAATTCTGTGTAGGGTCAAATGGCAATTTGCATATTATCAAATGTAAGATTTGTAGTGAAGTGGAAGGAAAGGATAAATTGTTGCTTCCTAAATGGGATTCTTTATGTAATCATGCAAGTTATAAAAAGGTTGAAAATTTTATTGGGACTAATGTGAAAAAAGGGGATTGGTATTATTCAAAATATTCTAGGCATGCCAAAAATAAAAATTGTTTGCTTCTCACAATTGTGAATATGTTGCTACCCAAAGTGCAAATGGTGTTGTTGGAGAAAAGGTTCGGAAAGTTGTGCAATTTGCTATTCTATTGCACCTATTGTAACAAGGACATCCATGTTGGAATATGAAGCAATGAGGCCTTTGTTTCAATTCCTATGAATGCTGACAAATAGTAAAAAACATTGGAATGATAACTCCGGCTTGATAATGGCAGAATTCATGCATCAAGAGGTTTTAAGGGTAACTAGGGTAGAAGTGGGGGCAGCTCATTATGTGGCTATTAGTCGTGAAGAAGTTTCTATAGTGGATAACTAATCCTGGTTGTTTGTCCATTATTACATAATGTAGAATTAGGTAAGAATTCCAATTTTCATTTCATTGGATAGAATGGTTGAAAAATTAGAGATTGATAATCTAACCAAGGTGATTATGGAAGCTTTGATGATAGGTGGTGGTTTCCCAAGAGACCAAATTGCCCAGAAGCTCATATGTTTTGGGGCTAATGGTGTCAATGTATTTTAGGGCACCAAGAATAGTGTTAGGAATCAAATCAAGGATAATTATGCACCTCATTCCATAGGGGTCTCCATTGTATGGCCCACAACACTAATTTGGTGACGCAAACTTTGTCGGGATTGCCTCTAGTGATTCGCCTTAAAAATCTATCATAGACATTACATTATTATTTTGCCCAGTTTGGAGTTCACAAAACTTGTAACACTCATGCAAACAAAGGGAAATAAAATTTTCCGAAATGTGAAAACCAAATGGATTTCAATGTTGAACCCTTTTTTGTCACATTTTCTTTTCCAATTAGAATTAATACCACAATTAATTCCAAATTATAAGTATTAATGCAACCCATCCATCTAAGGCAAAAGTTAATCTTGATGTAAGTAACAATAACTCCTATGCATTGGAATGACAAATTGAATTTTCTATGAACATGAAGTAGAAATGTTAGTGATTTTTTATGTTCTCTAAAGTAAAAATTTTTTTTAAAAAAAATTAGATTTTAATGTTTTGGAATATATTCAATGTGCCTATGTGGGTTCGTTGAGAAAAATATCAATGTTCCTTTATATAAACATTCCAATGTGTCCAACTTTTGTCAATATGGACATTGCTTGTTATAAACTGTCATTTTAAATGTGCATGAAAAACTACTATAAAAGTTATATATGTTCAAATTTTTAAATGTCATGGGTATATGACGTTTTTGTCGACATTTGTTGGCATTAATGATACACACGAAAAAAAATTATAAGCATGTACTTAAGTTTATGATTTGTGGTTGACAAGTTCTAACCTTCATTTCACCCAACTCATTTAGTTTATACTAAATTTGACAAATTTTAATTTGAGGAAATTGTTTGCAATTGACGATAGGAGGACAAAAATTACTTAAAACTTGGTGAACACCACATCAATTTGACTATGGACTTTGAGGAGTTTGGTTCCAAACTCAAATTTTTGTGCATATTTAATGAAAATTAATTAATATATGGTTGAAATGTAGATGCCACTAAACAATCATATTAAGTTTGAATGGAAATTCATGTTTTTAATGAAAAATTATGAAATTATGTGTTGTCATGGTGGCAATTTCTTTTACTCAGTGGCCACTATATGAGTTTTGACATTTGCACCATGTTGAATTTGGTGTAAAATTCATTTTCTTGTCAAAAATTTATGAAATTACATGAAAAGATTGTTGAAATACGTTTTATTTGGTGGCCACCAGATGGGTTTTGTTCCCCAACATGTTGAATTTGGTGTCAAATTCAAATTTTTATTGAAAATTTATGCAATTACATGAAAAGATGGTTGAAATACATGTTATTTGGTGGCCACCAAATGTGTTTTGGCCCCCCCCTTGCATATTGAATTAAGTCCAAAATTAAAATTAAAATTTGGAATTAACTAAATATGTATTATAGTGATTCTTTAATACTTTAATGATTACCTTATAGTAACCATAAACTTGAAACATAACATGTCCATGTATTTTGAAAAAACATTTTCACCCTTGCTATGGTTAGGCATGTGCACAACAATTGTCAATTGAAAAACAACTTGGCAAATAACAATATTGGTTATGGTTGAAAAGTATTGGGAAACATAGACTACATGTTAATTTTTGACATGCAACCATCCATTTGTCATGTGTGGAAAACAAATGGTGATATATAATGTTCACAAATGTGTGAATATTGTATTTGTAATTCTTGATACATTTAACTAAAATCTCTTATAATAACCATAAACAGATAAATGAGGCAACCTCTTGTTAATGGATTTTGAAAACAAATTCCCATCTTTGTTATGTTTAAGGTCCATTCACAATTGGGGTACCAAAAAAGAATGTGTAAGTTTTTAAGGATTACAAAAGATAACTTTGGATTTTTGTTTATATTACATTATTATATTTCAATGGAGTGTTGTATGTCAATAAATAAAATGATGTCTTGTTAAATTTTTTTTAAAATAAAAAATAAGTTGGATACTATATAAATCTCATTTGGAGTCCTATAAACTGACCGTATCAAGTGTCTAAACTACATTTTGTTTCTAAGGAATCAAAAGGAATGCATAAAGTCATACAATTAATTCCAATTTTTTTGTACAACAAAAACTTGCCCCCTTCTATGAAAGCACATGTTTGTTGGATGAACTTGATGAAAAATCAAATCATATAAAAATGTCAAAGTCTTGAAATTTTGAAAGAAAAAGCTACAAGGCAAAATACACATGTTTTTAACCATTTGACCAAAAAATAATATTCAAGGGGTTCAAAATGTTTAGCTTTAAATGCAAGTCACACGTGTAGGAAATAATCTTGTCAAAAATTATGTTTAGTTGTCAATTGAAATTCATTTAAAGATTTTCTAGGATTTTCAAGGTTTCTAGCTATAAACCAAAATATTCAGACACAATTATGTATGAATGTGAAAACTCACCACTATCACATGAATTATTTTAAATTGGACTAATAAAAAAAAAACTCACAAATTTGTTTCAAATAAATGTTATTTGCACAAAGTAACCCCACAAAAGTTTTGGAGTCCTTTTTTTTTTTTTTGTTACCCCAATTATGAATGTACCTTTTAAGCATGTATGAGAACTTTCAATTGAATTTTTTTTGTGTATCAACAAAACCTTAATGTATTTTTAAAAAAACATGGCCAACGATAATTGGCTACAATTAAAAAGTGGCAAGAAACATAAAATAGGTGTCAACTTTATATATATAACCATCAATTTATCATGCATGAAAAAATAATCATAGATGAAATGCATTAGTCACACAACATGCGAGTACTGTATTAATATTTTTTTGATACAGTATTAATTATTTTACAAGAACCATAGACATAGTAATGTGGCACCCCCTTGTCCATGTATTTTGAAAAACAAATTCACCTTTGCTATGTGTAAACATGCGTGGTAGTTTTCAATTGAAAAAATCCTTAGTGTATCAACTAATTTTTAATGTATCAAAAAACATGTGGCATATAACAATTTGAACCTTATAGTTGAAAAGTGGCGGGAAATGTATGTTAGGTGTCAATTTCAAAAATATCAAATACCACTCACTGATGAGTAGTGTATTGATATTTTTTGATACATTAATAACTACCCTACAACAACCATAAACCCAAAAACATGGCAGCCTCTTGTCCATATGATTTTGAAACAACTTCTGCCCTTATAGAATACATATGTATCATGGAATTCATGATGATAACACAAAATAATGCATGATGGCATGATGCATCGATACATTGTGATTTTCAATATATGGCAAAATAAAATGAAAATTGTTATTGCTTACAACAATATTTATTGCTAGGTGAAAAAACAATACTAACAATTTCACTGTTTTTACTCACGTGCACATATTTTCGACTTGGGGCAAGATGCCTTCAACTTTAAAAAGTATTAATGTAGGCACTTGATAGACACTAAACACCTGTCACCGTTCAACAATCATATGGACCTAGATAAGCGTCCTGACTAGTTCCCACTGTGTAGAATTTACTTGATATCTAAGCATCATATTGGAATTTCCAGCCAATTTTGAGATTCCACCGTGTGGCATTCAACAAAGTTTGGCTAAAATGGGGATTCACAATTCATGTGGGTTCAATCCATCTTTGGGTCATTTCCATGATAAGAACCCAAGAGCCTTGAGGAGGTGGGTAGTAGTAGGTACAGACTACAGACTACAAACCCATGTTTCCCAGAGATTGGCCTTTCCAATACCATAAGACCTGGCCAGCATCGATTTAGGTGTGAGGAATGATATATATAAATAACAAAATTTTCTTGTATTTTTCATGTATTGAAAAAAATTCACCAACTATATTAAGTTATGCTAATTCCATGTATGTAATAATTGGAGTCAAAGGTTGCAGTAACCTTAAACCCTAATTCCCCAGCCCTCTCTACCACTTTACCTCTACATAGAGCCACGCTGGTTAGAGCGTTGCTGTTGTCCTCTTGCCTCATCTTCACCTCCATCCTTCTGCCATCATTAAAAAAGTTGATTCTTAGATGTCAACTCAAAAAAGACTGAAATCCCTGACACATGAGGTATCCAGCTTTTGGCTAATACATTATATTGGTGGGTTCAATTATGTACAAGCCCATGAACAAGAGCTAGGCTTATTCTTTCCGTGTCATCCTACTGTCTCAATTATTTATGCCTTGATTACTTTCTTCCAATTTGGATCTTTAAATGTTTCCCAACATGAAAATAGCCTTGAAATTCTGAAGAACTTACAGTGAAGTGAATGATCAACCTCAACTCCCAAGCATTTCTGTCAATTGCAACAATTACAGCAAACGATCCTGGTCAAAACAAGCTCAATATCTGGATTCCTTCTTCCACAGAGCCTCAAATAGCATACTGATGTATAATTCTAACAATGGCAATCAGCAGCACAATACAAGGGATCCAGGACTCCGTCATGAAGAATGCAGGAGGCTACTGTTAAGATTCCAGGCATCTAGATATCTGCAACCTTACATTCCTCTAGTCAGGAGGTAAAGCACAAATGGATCAATAAGCGAGCTTACCTTCGACTTTCAGACTTGAGTTGCCATGTTGTGTCATCATCACCCGATGACAGAGCCTTGTCCAGCGGAATCCTGCAGAAACAGAGAGAACTTGTCGTGCTTAACCCTGTGGACAGTTCTCATGTGATGGAAAAACTTTGGCAGCTCTCTCAACTGATTTGGAATGAACATCATTGTTCTATCTCAATCAATGAGAGATACTCATCCAGAGACAGGTCTCCAAATAGACAAAAGACTTCACCTGGCACTGCCAATATGGTCATGTGAACTAATTGAGTTACTGTTCCATACTGATGCAGTCAGTTCTCGCACTCCCTTAGCAAGTGGAACCACAAACGTATGATTGAATGAGGGATTTCTTCCTCCATCTGGTATGCCCACAAAAGAACCAAGTCACATCATGAACTTTTGAACTCCTTGTGGGTGGCTCGACCTTTAGCCCGTGACTCTGGCCTTCAAACAGGCTGGTTTAAATATCAGATGATCTGTGGACATACATGATTACCATCAGGCTAAAGTGAAACAAACCCAACATCCAGCAACAAATCTGAACCTTTGAGGAAGGCCAGTTAAAAATATGATCTTCATTGAAAATATCCTATGATGGAACTGCTCTGTTGGTTTCAGCTGTGTATGGAGAGCCAGGCTCAGTTAAGATGGTACTTCAAAAGAAGCTAGAAAGAATATGGAGTTGTAGAGCACAGCAAGAAGACTCTCTGTTTGGACTCTTCGACCATCCAGAAAATTGAGTGTTGAACAGTGCTGGGCTGAAACCATTTTGCTGAGCCAAACCATACGCCTTGACTTTTGTTCATCCAATTTGAATGTGCACGGTCACATACTGAGCAGCGCTGGGGATGTTCTAAGCGGTGCGTAGATAGACAGACAGAGAAGTATAACACGAAACCTGTGTTGGTTCTGGTGCGAAATTCGGTGGAACCATACTCGATAACCACATACGGATCCTGCCTTGAGGACCCTTGCTCGATTTCGTCCAAATTATTTACGTCGACAACTGAATCCCACGACAAAACAGACACGAGAGAGTCACTCACTGACTATGCGATGACCATCCACCATGAAATCCTAGCATAGATAACTGATCCAAAAAGCTACTGCTTCCAGGGTTATGGCTGTAGTACAGATTGCCTATTTCATTCTTATTTCAAGTTTACAAACAGATTCTTTGCAATCCCCTTCGAAAAAATCCGCTTCTATCTCCGAGACGTTTCCGGTTGAAGCGACAATACATACCATCAGGTGACCATTAAAGTCCGCCGTTGCATTCGCTCTTGCCCTACAAAATTAAGGAAGAGAGTGAAACTCATAGATCGCCGAAATGGAAAACAAAGATAAAAGTATCGTCACAAGGTTCAAGCACCTCTATTGTTAGTCTAGATTCAAGACGCCGTAAACGAAACTTGTTATAAGTGTTTCATTCCAATCACACCGCGAAATAACACGTCTCAAGGAACAACATCCTTCGGAATTCTAAGAAGGTGGAATATTTTTCCTGACGAGAAATCAGACGATACAAGTCCATTTCTATCAGAAAAAGAGGGCCCAAGCATAAAATCATCGCTAGGTTTTGATGCCAAGTGCTTACAACAGGGGCTTGCCCGTACACAAAAATCTGCAAAAATGGAGGAACTAGCAAATTAATTTTTTTACAGGGGCTTGCCGTACACAAAAATCTTCGAAAAGGGAGGAACTAGTGAATCAAGTTTTTTACTAAATTGACGGTCCAGGGGTAATTTTGTCATATTAAAGAATGTATTATGAGTTATATTGATATATGGTGGCATGACATTTTCATGGTTGTGTTGCAACATGATATTACCACATGACCATGGCATATGTGACCACGAGCATGCAATGTTTTTTTTATAAAAATTATGGGTTAAATTTGTGTTGTAACCACATGGACAATGATACATATAAACGATACATATGAAAATTTAGCCAAATTATAAAACAAGTTATATATGGAAATAACTTTTCTTTAAACCTCCTATTTTTTTGCCAACTTGCTTGAGCCATAAATTGAAATCTGAAAATTGATCTTAAAATTTGGTCAAATTATGGTTATTGAAATTTCAATAAACACATTAATTTACCACTCTTTTTATATTATACATATTTGACTATATATGTCCCAGAAAAGAATGTTGGCATAAGTGTTTATTTTTTTTTTTCCATTTGTTTTACCCCAAAATGGTTTTTAACTAGGACTTTTTGTTTTTAAAATGTAAATTTGACTAATCTTGTGATATATATATCACCCATGATTCAAATTAGGGTTTAGGGTAGCATGTAGCACTTCTACTTTTCCATGTTTCTTCTATTTTTTTGTTTTTTTCCACCTCCCTCTCAACTTCATCTTTTTTCCTCTACGTCCTTTTCACACATGCACGTTCAAACACAGGGCGTGATGCTATGTTGTTCCCCTTCTCTTTCCCCTCTCTATTCAATGCCTACATTTTCAAGGTCTAGTTAGTGTGTCAAAGAAGAATGAAAACCAGTCGTTTGTTTATTATTTAATGACTAATTAGTAAACCCATTTTGCAAGCAAAATGATCAGGAAAAAAGATTGACAAAGGTATTATTAGCACGACAAAAAAAAAAGCCTTAACAAAATGCCACTAAGCAAATGGGTGAGCTGGGGGTCCATGTGGACTCCCCATCATCGACAAGTGACTGGGTGAAAGCAAACTCACCACCAATGAGTGGGTGAATGTGTAGCCAAACCACCTCCAACAGGGGACCAAACTCACCACCTTCAGCACATAGAGTGGGAAAGCTCTGTGGCATCACCTGAAACAAGAACACCATTTTGTTTTTTTCCATTCGCGGCTTCACCGTTGCTCGCTCTGGCTAAGGGCTCTCAAGGGATGAGGGGGCTCTAGCCAATCACAAATTATTGAATCAAAAATTTGTGGACCGACACCAAGTATTTATATATTACAACCTAGACCAACAACAGCACCTACCCATATGTGTAAACTTGTGGATACCTTCTACAACAGCTAATTTGTTACTCAAGCCTAAAATTGAAGCTTAAAACTTTATGTTGCCCCAAGAAAATGGTTTTGGCACAGTTTGTTGAGGCAGTAAAGTTATCACCAGTGAGAGAATAGTGTAATTATTAATATGATCTAACTATTATTTCGTGTTTCTGGTTGGCCAATCATAATGATTGGTTTAGGTGGTTTGTTAATAGTAGTAGTCTTCCACCCAGTTACAGTCTCAGTTTCAGTTTTATGGGGTGGGGTTGCAAAAAATATGAATAACTAAACTTAAATGTGAAAAATATTTTTGGCTAGGGGCTCTCAAGGGACCGGGGGGGCTCCAATCAATCACAAATTACCAAATCAAAAATTTGTGAACAAAGACCAATTATTTTATAAAATGTAAAAACAAAGGAGCATCAATTAACAAAGTGTTGAGTAGTTATTTAGGGCCAAAGCTCAAGTTGGTTGTTAGTGGGGTGTCAAACAAGTTGAACCAGCTATTGGTTGGGTGTTGAACAAGTTGTAGATGGGAAGTTAGTCAAAGGTTGGGCTTCAAAAAGGTTTATAATTGCCCCAATATGTCATTTTAAAAAATTAATTTTGAATAAATACAAATTTTTAAAAGTGTAAAAATTTTGTCAGATTTTGTGTTTCATTTTGAAAAATTGTCACAACTTCAAATCATATCAAAATATGTTTAAAATGTCAAGCTTAATTTTTTATATTATAAATTATAACTTCTTTTTAAACAACATATACATTGTATCAAATTTACATGTCATAAAAGATTCATGAACTTTAAAAAAATAGTAAATTTTGATGAACACAAAATTCAAAAAATATGAAAATATGAATGCTTTTTGGATGTGTTTAATAGTACCTTATTATTAAAAAAAGTGAGGATCAAAAAAATTATATTATGAAAACTAGGGTCCTTGGTGAAAATAGTGTTATTGAATGAAAATGTTAAACATTCTTTGTTCAAACCAAAATTTGATATTGGAAGATTATTTTACTCACATAAAACTTTCAATATTCATATTATTCAATTAGCACAACTTTTCATGATGCACATGCCATTAAAGTGGGATCACATAAACAAATGTAACAAGAACTATAAAAAAGTTGATGTTTTGAGATCAATTTTGGCTTGTTTGAGCTATTCTGTAACCATGTGACATATAACAATTTGAGCCTTACAGTTGAAAGGTGGCAAGAAATGTATGTTAAATGTCAATTGCAAAAATACCAATATACATTCATCAATGAGTAGTATATTGATACTTTTTAATACACTAGTAGCCCTATAACAACCATAAACCCAAAAACATGACAACCTCTTGTCCATATGATTTTGAAAAAAATTCCACCCTTGGTTATAAAATACATATGTATCATGAGATTCATTATAATAACACAACATAATGCATGATGTCATGATGCATCAATAAAGTGTGATTTTGATACACCACAAAATAAAATATAAAATATTTTTACTAACAATTTCACTATTTTTAGTCAAGTGCGCATATTTTCAACTTGAGGCAAAATGCACCTGAATTATATATATATATAGGCACATAGCAGGCAACTATCATCAAAACCTAGTGATCATTTTATGCTGGGGAAAAGAGGGATATTCTTTTAAATGTAGGCTCCAAAAAGTAGGTTCTTCTTGGATGCCATCAAATTTCCTGCCAGTGAAAGTAATTCAAAAATTGCTCACATCCATCAATATATCATCCACGCCAGGTTGCTTCTGTCTGTATCAATTGTCTTGTGTGCTTTCGGATCATTGGAGGCAAATCTTTCAGTACCTTACATATAGTAAAGGAAGAAAGTTCCTTCCCCTGACTCCCGGACGGACAGTGGCTACGAAAAGTAGCGAAAAGTAGCTAAATATAAGTCGAAGGGTGGGACAATGTGTCCGTTCGATTCGTCATCCAACCGGACGGACATTTCGTCCATCCTGTCATCCGTCTATTAAAGCCGGACGGATGACGAACACAATAGAGAGTTACGCAGAAGAGAGAGCAAGAGAGAGAGACAGAGAAAGAGGGGGTCCTTGAAGCATGACAGGAGGCCGCTTTCAATATGAAGTTTTTCTCTGTAATGGAATTCTGTTTTTTTTTTGGTTTTTGGTAAATTCTTCAGGACGTTTTCCTGTCTGCATTTTCAGAAGTAATTATATTATTTTCAGAAATGTTCAAATTTTCCCCAATCCCCCCCCCAACCCCCCGGCCGCCAAAACACAAAAGAGAAAAAATAATATAAAATCTTTTAGAATAATATTGTGCAATGTCCATTTTCAGCACTGAATATTCAAAAATACAATAATTATGCAATATTGAATTTTCAATGATGAAGTTGCCACCAAAGGTGGGCGTGGGGCGGGGGCGGGGGGGGGGGGGGTAGGAGAGAGAGAGAGTGTGTGTGGTCACGAGAGTTGCCATTTTTTCTTTTTTCTTTTTTTCTTTTTTGGTGGGTTAGGACCGGCAAAGACCCACCAGTTTTAGGTGCATGTTTGATTTATTTTAAACACACACCTGTGCATTAGGCACGGGGCACACACTAGTTGAGATGTAACGCAGTCCGAATTTGGGACTTCAAAAACGAGGAAGAATCATCCATCTACAGAACACTTTGGTACTTTGTAAACTACTTTGCTGTTTCTTGTTGAAACTACTACTGTGTCCATTGGCAGCTTTCACACTAATTACATTATTTTCAGAAATGTTTTAAATTTTTTTGGTTTAAAGAACAAAATTTTATGGAAGTGAAAGTAGAGAATCTTTTAGAATTTTCTAGTTTTCAACATGGAATCTCATTAAATAATTAATTACTATTTGACAGACATCAGTGATTTTATTTTATTTTTGGAAAAACTTCGCAACCTGATGACAAAAAAGAGGGCCTTCTACAAGTACAAAGGCTTTTTTTTAAAGGAGAAAATGCCCTTTGTCGCCCACATTAAGAGGAAACTCTTTTTTTGCGAGACGCTCCATACCCCCCTAACCAGCTCTGTCCGGCGCTGGTTTCAGGCCCGACAGTGCAGCCCTGCGGAGAACTGCGTTGTTCTGGCACACGGTTTGACTTTTTGACTGTGGGAGTTATTTGAATAGAAAGGAAATCATACCCCTTTCAGTACCTGAATCTATGCCAGTGGATGGTACCATGAAATGCTTGGGAGGTTCAGATTTTGAATCTGCTGGGCGGGAGCAGAACAAAAAGTGGTTCAAGCAGAACAAAGAAAATTCGACATGTTCTTTTGCTGAACATGTAGAACCCTGCTGTATGGTTCTATGCAGAACCAAGCAGGGTCGAAAAACATGTGCAAGAAGACAAGAGAACCATGCACCCGACAGAGCTTGTTAGGGGGTATTTACCATCTCCCCTCTTTAATGAGTTTGCCATATTTAGACAACAGGCTGTTGCATGTTGCCAAAGTATAGCATGACTCCTAAACTTTTCTACTGTCCTCTCTGACATGAGCCAAATTTGGGTAAGTCCTCTTGTAAACGATAGTCAACCAACCTACCTCACAAATTTGAAAAAAGAAACAGTGATGGACATCATGTAGCCAAATTTGGGTAAGTCCTCTTGTAAACGATAGTCAACCAACCTACCTCACAAATTTGAAAAAAGAAACAGTGATGGACATTGAAGCCGTGCCTGAATTACAGTACTCACCTTGTCAGGGATTTCCACCAAAGATTGTGGCAAATGAATTGATCAAACTTAGGCATAGAGTGCACAACCCACCACTAGATTTAGCCATGTTTGAAATTGTGACAAAATAGATTGATCAAATTTGTGCAGAGTGCAAAACTGCAAATCACTAATACATTCAGTTGCCATGTGTCCTTGGATTTGAAACTCCAATTTGTTCCATTTAATCTACTCAAACATGGCAGCTAAATGCTTTTGACAAGATATCTCCTGTTCCTGTTGAAGAGAAGAATTGAAAGTCCACAAGCCCACCTTGTGATATGAGCCCAGGATGCCAGGACACCCAATAACACCAGTATAGCGCAAGTTAAAAGCCACGTATATTACCACCAAGTAGAAGTACATCTCACTCCCAGACAACAATGTTTCTTATGCATCATATGGTTCCAAAACCCACTCCTGTAAAATCAAAGTATCATGCAATCAGTTCAGATCTCTAGGTTCAGTAAATGAGGCAAGGGCTCACAGGACAGTACCCAATGATTTCCCATATCAGATAAGTTAACTGAGGTCATCAATTTCATTCCATCAACTAAGAAAGAATTATGCAACCCAGTTGAAGCAACTCAAGCCCTCACCTTTCTCCCTCATAGTCAGGCTCAAGAGAGACTTGAGAGGAATCTGGTACCAAAGGATGAAAAACAACTCAAGCCTTCAGCTTCTTCCCCTACAGTCAGGTTCAAGAGAGACATAACAAATCCCATACCACAGATGAAACAGCTCAAGCCTTAACTTTCCTCCCCCCTATATTTCAGCTCAAGAGAATCCTGCACCCCAGACAAAACCATTCCAACAAGCTTCAGGCTTGTAAAGGTAGCAGTTCCTCTTTTAGCTTGCCCCTCTACACAAAAGCATCTAATCCCATGTTATAGAGGCCTTTATCACCCCACTGCAAATGATATCTTCAAAAGTATTGAGAATGTCTCCATACTTACACCTAAGTAAACCTGAACAGAATTGAGAGATCTTTTCATCATAGGGTTACAGAGATCTCAGATCCAACAATAAAGCAGCAAACAGGGAAAAAAGGACACCCCAAAGCTAAGAAATGTAGACAGAATTGCCAAGGGGTTTGAACAAAAACAACAGTCTCTGGCATATTCAGAGACCTTCAATGGCAAGATGTATAGCTGGTAGCCAGCTACCATGAGATAGATACCCACTGACATCACCAGCTCATAGCAGGGGCTGGCAGCAGTGTGGAGGTATATATATGGGAAAGCCCTCAAGAAGTTCTGACAGAAATGGAAACAAGAATCTCTATATCATACCTCTGATCTCTGCTCTTTTGGCAGGCTTGCCAGTTTACTTCAGATGGTCATAATTTCCACAACAACATCTATTCTTTCAGTGAGTGGGGGATCATCTTGGTGTCACTGCTAAAAACTAGTGCACCAAAATCAGGAAAGTACCTGATGAACAGTGGTGCATAGCAATGTTTTTCTAAGGTAGAGAACCTTACCAAGCTCATCAAGTTCCATGCTTGTAGCCCATCCATTCAACTGCATGCCATCTTTTCCCCTCCAGACCTGCTTGAATGTTTCAGAAATCTAGATGCAGATTCCTACATGAAGGCTTTCTAAAACTACCCTACTCTAAGCCTTCACACATTTTTGCAGAGTTTTTCCTGCATACAATCTTGTACAGTGTCCTTGTATTTGTGGAGGTGAACCCAAGGCACTGCCTGATCATGAAGAGCTTCCCCTGTTTGAGTTCAACCCAGCTTCTGCACCTGCCTGATCACCATTGGCATTTGCCATCCTTCCTTCTCCAGAGTAATCATCACTATACTCATCATTCTCACTAGATGAATGGTTATTCCTGTGGGTTCCCGTAGCTATCTCATTCAGGTCAAGCATCTGGCGCTGCTTCCCAGAGGCTTTACTGCTTCCTGCCTCTTGGCCAAGCTTTCCCTCCTCATCCTCAAAGGATACAGAAGCTCCATCTGATTCATCAGACTGGTCACTATAATAGTCCCCTTCAGGTTCCACTTCAACTTGCACACCAGGCTTCTCATCATTGGGGGAAGAGGCTGCTCTTCCATTCACCCTTTCCAAAGAACCATCACTGCCTGTATCATTGTCACTCACCCCATCCTCTTCCCTTTGCCTTGTGATTCCTTCAAGAGCTTCAATATCACCTGCAAACCTAGTTCCTGCCACACTCTGTAGAATTTGCATCTTGCCATCGCTCCGAAATTTATCCTCATACTCACTCTCATCATCAACGTTTGCTGTCGAACTGTGGATGGGTCTCTTCCTGCGATGCCCCTCTTTGAACTTGATGTCATTGACTAAACGCACTTTTGGTCCTTTCCATTTCCGCTTCTTCCCATGTCCCTCCTCACTATCACTTTGCTGATGATGATGATGATGATGAGTACCATCCTCCTCACCACTGTATTCAACCTTTCTTTGCTCCTCACTATAATTAGCATCATCCTGCTCATCCCCTCTGTCATCTTTGCCCCTCTCTGAAGAATAGCTCTCTCTCCGCAGCTTGGCTGCTATGTATTCATCATCGTACACAGCCTCACCTTCTATTTCATCATCACTGAAGATGATGCCTGCCTCATCAAGCACAGGACTTGCATTTGTAAACTCTACAGCAGGCTGTGAGCTTCGCAGCTGCCTCGTGGGAAGTCCCCCATTGCGAGGGCGCACCTCCCCATGCCGAGCAGCACCATTGCTCTCGCTGTAAGGATGCCCTAACTCATTAAACTCAGACATACCATTCACCTTGTTGTTGATAGATCTCAAATCCCGTCGCAGAAGTGGTAGCTCTGGAGACTTCTTCTTTGTAAATTTGATGGCTTCATTGATTGAGCGATCATACTCATCAAATGTATAAGTAACTGGTTTGCGTTCACGACGGGAGCGGCCTGCTGCCAAACCATTCCCTTGAATTGAATTGTCAAGCAGCATTGCTTGTCGTTGCTGTTTCTTGATTGTCCGCTCCTTCTTCTTCTGGATCTCTTCAAGCTCGGGAAGAATGCTCTGCTCGATTCTCTTCCCCATCGCAACCTCCATCCTGTTCCGACTTGAACTCAGTCGTTGTGCAACTTCTTGGAACTCTTCAAAACTGGTTGCTACAGTTTCCCACATAGTCACAAGAGGAGGAGGCACATTGCGCCCCTTTCCTGACCCCTTTCCCTTGCTCTTTCCTGCCACCTGGATCTCTCTGTACAGCCTGTGCCCTATGGATGCATCATGTTCATACCAGTACATGGTGCCCTCTGCCCCACAACCAATTCTATCCTTCCGGAAGACTGACGGTGGATGGCCAAGTTTCAGTGACTCATCTATGTAAATCCGGAGGTCATCTTGATCAACCCGGATCTCACAGAGTGCCCTCAACAGTCGTACTCTCATTACAACATCCAGCTCCTTGTAAGCTGCCAGTTCACCACCTTGGGAAGGTAGTAATGGACAAGGTCCTTCAGCCACCCTAGGCCACCAATCCTTGAGCTTCTTGCTAAGGACAGTTGCCCACGTATCAGCAGAAAGTGCAATTCTACTTGCTGGGGGAATTGCTTTCAGCAATGCAACATGAATGTTATCAAGCCTGTTGTTTGGAGATAGCAAGGCAGACTCCACTTCTTCATTTGAAAGGTCTGGATCCAGCTTCAGAACTGGCCGAAAAACCGAAAAGAAGTTAAGGATGGCAGAGAGTTCCCACATACTGCGAAGCCGGTATCTCTCTTTCCAAGCTGGAGAAGCCGAAGAAGGAGAAATCACTAATGAGGTTGCTCTTGCACTTGTCCGAGGTTGCTTATCAACCACAGGGCTCTTTGAAAGCATGATCAGGGTGGGAGGTGCTGGAGGAGGAACTGGTCGAGGAGGTAATCGAGTTGAACATGCCCGTGAAGGCCGCCTCATAGGAGGTTGCCCACTTGAGGAAGGTGGTGGTGTGGCTGTCATTGTGATGCCTCCAACATCTCGTAATTGTTTCCGGTCAGAGGACCTTTCTTTTGCACTTCTTGTGTCATTCATTCTCCCAGAATGAAACTGCAATTTCCTCTGCCATCCAAACATTTTTTGTGAGAAAGCCAGAAAACAGGAGAGAAGGACCAACCAAGTAGTAAGGATTTGTGAGGGGCATCCCCCAAAACCTCATGCTAGGGTATCCAGGACCTGAACACAGCACAACCTTAGTTGGAAAAAGATAGCAGGCAGGAGTTTCTCGTCAAAATCGGTGCACATGGGTGATACACTTAGATGAGTAAGTTTTGAGGTCTACAAAATGTTGCAGACACCCTCATTGCATGGACATGTAATCCTTGAACCTGGGGTATGATAAATGAGAGACTAAACTTCCGGAAGCTCGATCATTCTACAGAGCTGAGAAATGTTTTCCAAGTCAATGCCATTCTTAAGAACTAGAGTCGTGCTTGATCTCCCCATAAGACCTAAAGTAATGTCTATATGCTTCAAACCTAAAAGTGTTGCCCCATACCTGTCACGTTGAACATGGGTCTTGCATACCCATGTCTCAAAGAAGAAATGCTCTCAAGCGCTAGCTAGCTATTACCGAGACTCTTGAGAAATTCCCAGCGCACTTAAAGTTGGAGAAGACGCAGTAGGAGTAGTAATAGGAAGGGAACTTCTTCTTCCATGTTTCCAAAAGCATATATCCCACCCATCCACCCATCAAGCTTCTTCAAGAAACCATCATCGTCCGAAAGAAGGAACAAAAAAACAACAACAACAACACTACTAGAAGAAGCCCACGAGACTACGAGACTGAGATATTACTGTCACTTTCACAATCGGCGGGAGCTTCATCTTCGGCTTCCAGGACACCCAAGAGAAGAGAAAAAGAGCGCCAATAAGGTAATGAAAGATAGATGAGGGATCGAACGAGAGAGAAAAGGAGTCTTCGATGCTTCAGCGTGTGCAAGACCAGAGTTTACAGTAGAAAAGCTTCACGCCATAGCCATGCTTTTTTCACCATACCCAAGAGCTCCTCTGCATTCGTAGACGGACAGAAGAGAGCAGTGCCCCGAGAGAGAGAAAACGAGAGACAATACTTCCTGGATGGATGAATGGATGGATGATTAACTCCTGTTCTCGGATGCAAACTGGCGTCTTGAAACCCAGGCAAAGTGCGCACGTGCGTGGATGTAAAAGCTACCATCTTGGGTATTCAGGGGTGGGGGGACGGTACGGTTATGGATGGATGTGGACACTTGGACGATTTGATTTGAAACGGATGGATGGGTTCTGCCTGTCCCTCGCTCTCTCTCCCCCTTTCTGGGACTTTTTTCGGCCCCTCTCTTTCAGCGCTGGTTTTTTTCTCTTCAAGGTTCCTGTGAAATCTCGTACGGCATGGGAAACATTGACCTAGGTACCTCCTTCAGCAGAAATAAGAAATAAATAAATAAAGGAAAAAACACCCAGCTAGGAAACAAGAGAAGAAAAAGGAATGGACTGGACTGCAGTCCAAACAAAAGCCCACACTCGAAAGTGCAAAACGCACAACGGGGAGCCCAAAGAGGAGAAAACACAAGACCTAGGACCTAAACCCATCACAAATAGCATGAAGCAAGTTGTACAAGGAAATGGGCGAAAAACCTAGAAGGACACCAAGTGTAGAAGAGGCTACTCAAGTCATCACAACTACCCAATACAAGATAGTGGCTACTTGAACTCTCTGGAGAGCCATTGACACCCTTTGCCCATAAAATGAACATATAATTGAAAATAGAAGACCTCCAAAGTCCTTTGCTAACCATGCCATGTGGCATGTTGATGAAAGAAGTTGTCCACTTGCTAATGTAAACATCCAAATATCTCTACTATTAGAGGGATGAAATCATCTTCAAGATGTTGGTCGCAATATGATGCAATATTTTCTCGAGTTGCAATCATCGTAACCACTCCCCAGAAAGAAGCAGCTCATGAAACAATATCCACACAAGTCGAGTCAACAATGACTACGTCTACCAATGTGTGAATACCATACAATATCCACTTGTTATAATGATGACTAGAAAGATGGCATCAGGAGAACATGTGTTTGCCGTGGAAAACATGGAACTCGACAACCCTAGCAAATGACAAGAAAGTTGAAAAGCAAAATGTCGCAACCCTAGCTTTGGGCTCGCGACCAAGGCAAAGGGGTTGCAAGGGTGCGGGCCAAGAGGAAGCCCAAGAGTCACATCATAGACTCCCGGGAGTGCAAGAAAATGTGAGGGAGTGAACCCTCACACTCCCAAGTGAACTCCCATGTTGGGAGTTGGTGAGAGTTGGAGTCTCAAAAGGACTCCCAAAACTTCAGAGACCAATTTGAGGGGTCAAATCTCAATGGCTTGTGGCGCTCTTTATATCAATGAAAAGCTCTTGAAGCGTAGATGTCTAAAATGGGCTCGCATTGCTCATTTGGACATCTGAAACGGAAGTTACGACCAAAAGAAGGACCGGGAGTCGAATTCCCGGGAGTCTGCCAGTTTTGACTCCCGACCACTAAAAGTCAGGAATCGACCCAAAATACTTAGCTATAGACAACGTGCGACATACCGTTGGAAAGGTCTCGACAAGAGCTACAAACCGCACTTCGATCTGAAGTCTGCTCGCAAAGTTATGGGGCTTCAAAGTCTCGGGAGTCCCGCTGGGCAGGATTTCGGGACTCCCGCGCGGGAGTCCCGGGAGTCCTGGGAGAGAAAAGCCATTTGGATGTGGGCCCCGTGGAGAGTCACAGAGTATACTATAAGGGGGAAGGTGGTGGCTTCCCCCAAGTCCGGGCCGTGGTGAGTCTTGTGCGTCCGTGTTGCCCGTGGCTGTCCTAGCACCAAAGGTGCTCTAACTTTGCACTAACCACTTGGTGTGGGTTGTGTGCAGGCCTGTGTGAGTGAATAAGCTTGTCAATTCTTCCTAGTCCCATCCCGAAGCTCCAACACACCCTTCTACCCCTCCAAGTGTTGAGAGCTAGGGAGCGCATCCCGACTCCTCCCTCTTCCGCTGTCTTTCACTTGGACTCACATTTGAGTCCTTTAAGGAGTTGGGAGTGCGTCACAAAACCTATCGAACTGTTCAAATGAATAAGTTGTTTATGCAAAAAGAGGTAATACCGTCCGATGGTTAGATATCATGGAGTCGAATGCAATCTCCAAATGCACTAATGCTATAAGTTTTGTTCTTGTGTAGAGAAATCCTAAAATCTGAATAATAGCACTCATTGCATATGTCACATTTTCCTCTACTAAAGCAGTGATGTCTTGTTCAATTCCTTGCCACCCTTCTCTTCTATCTATAGCAATGGCAAAGGATTTCATTCTAAGTCCATAGACCCCTTTCCAACATGTGCTTTTGAATGTGCGACCTTGCAACAATGGCCTAACCACCCTTCTAATCCATTGTCAAAAGTTGGGTTCCAAAATACATTAGTTATGAAATCTTCTTGTTCTTCTATTAATGGTTTGAAGGTGGATTCTTGCCAATAGTCAAATGAAATATTTAGTTGCACCATTCAATGGACACATAGACAAAAAGGCCAAATCAATCATCTACCATGAGAAAAAGGAAAAGAAGGGGGGTAGTTACATGCTCTATTGTCAAAGGAATAATTGAGAAGTAATTGGCTAGAATATCAATGCGTTCTAGCTAACCTTCCGAATAGACCAACACTTTTACTAATGACCCACCCACACTAAACTTACCTGTCAACGTTGTCCAATTGTTCTTTGATGCCCTTCCATTATAGTAGCAACATGAACACCCTTCATTATATAGAAATAAAACATCAAATGACTTTGGAAAAACCCAATTGATCATCAAGCAAATCCCACATATTTATGAGATCACAGAGAAACTTGTGTCACAATGCAATGGCAACTAATGAAAGCATAACCTTATGAAGGTCATTTAAAAAATGTCTGACCATCACAACATAGGTAGAAACACAATTGAGACAATCGTGTTAATCAATTCAATCCATGTCATTGAATGGAACTTTCTCTATCTTTGCAACACTAGACCTCGTTCAACAAATTGAACATGCATTATATAAGAGAAATAAGTTGGCCATTTGATAACATAAACTCATATAATGCTTAGTGAAATTGGTTTACAAGATTTTGAAGTCATATGTTGTTGACTTAATGTGGACATGGTTAACAAAAAAGAAAGTCTTTTTGCCAACACTGACACTACAAATATCTACAAATTCACCTATGTTTCCAATAAAGAAATGCTTAGTATTAGACCCAAAGTGAGCCCTTGCATTAATTGTCTAGTCTTTTAATTCAAATAAAATGGGTACAAAGAACATGTTTTAGAGTATTGAGAGGGTTGTTGCAATTGTTGAAGTTTATTAAAGCCATACAAGTAGTTTAGAATTGACCTAAGGAGATGACATCACAAGAGCAATGTCTTTTTCATTGACCATAAACTAGTCATTGAATTCAACCCTTTCATATGTACTCCCAATTGTTGCATCACCTAAAAGCTCTTTCTTTAGAGATGGATCATTGTTAGTGCCTTTTCTTGAATTGTGAATCTCATTTTCACTCTGTACTATTAAACTTGCATCATGTCTAATGAGGGTTGAGATCTCAATCATTAGTAACATTACATTAGGCCAATATGACTCAATTGCTTAAATATTAAATTCACAAAGCTGAAGCATTCTAAATGTTCCCACACCATTAAGATTTGTTTGAGCAATACACATAACACAAAACAAAAAATGTAGCATTCAGATGGATTCTTGTTTATGATATGAAAATGATTACAACAAAATACCAACCTTTGGTTGGTTTCCTCCTCAATGTCTTCCAAGTCCCTAAAAGACCTATCTTGATCAAGATTCTCCATACCTATTACATATGTAGTTCCCACTCGATACAATTAGAAAACATGATAAGACCAATTTTTTTCACCTTATAACCCACTTAATTCCAAGGTGAAATTGCTTTTAATTGCAACATTATCTATTCTGCAAAAACATTCCCCTAAACACACAAGGTCCTCATGTACACATGTTCATAATTCAATTTGCATGGTGAAAGAAATCAAAGAAGGGCACAAAAGAAATTACATTTTGAAAGGAATAATTGAAATTCACTTTGGAAATACGTGAACCTTTTAATTAAATTGTCCACTAGGTGTGGTGGGCCCCAACTAGCAATTGGTGTCCTTCCATATATTATTTATGGTACTAATAGTGCACATCGATAGTGTTATTTGCATTTGTTTGCCCTTGTGGTGATGTGCCCTAAATAATTATTTTCCCCTTTGATTTTTCATCATCACTATTTTCCAACCACTCATTAACCTCATTTTCATCATCCACAAGTCTAAGATCTACATATTTGACATTTTTTGTTTTTGGTAGTTGTTCAATTTTTTGTGCATCAATAAGACAATCTAACCTAGTGATTGAATGAACATTTGTAATCACCATATTTTTAATCATATGTTCCATATCATTGTTTGCAATTTGCTACTTGTTAGGGTTGTCACCCACATCTAAACTCCCCACTACAAGCTCTTCCTTTCCAAATTAAAATGGATTTTTTCATCCCAAGGCAAGGTTTTCGTCCCAAAGTCATTGAAGAAGGATTCAAGACTTAATAATCTAGCAAGGTAAATCCATATGAATTATTTTTTAGAAGCAAGTTTGTTTCTTCCAAATCTTTAGATGTTAAAAAAAAGCAATGTCCTTTGTAAATTGTAACAATTGAATCTACAATGACAAACTCAAACTTCAATTAGAAAAAGTGAACTTGATGAAAGCTAGTAAATTGAATTTTCCAACTTCCCATTCCCTACTTCTACATATTGTTTCCCATAGCACTTACGATGTGGACAAAAGATTTGCGTCTTACTTGCTAAGGCATGAGTGTAGGAGACCCATCTTCAGGAAAAACCCAAAACACCAAATTGAAAACTTAGAACAAGTTCTTCACTAGGTAGGTGATGCACAAAATTCAATCACCTTAATAAACAACAACCCATGAGTGCAAAAAATTTATCTACAACTCCTCAAAGGAATTGAAAAAAAAAATCACTATTTGGTTCTAGTTCTACAAGTTAATGATCATCCCACATCCAACTGCATGGTGTCTTGCTAATGATTAGGTAGTAGACAACTAGCCCATGATGATCGAAATTTTCTATGGGTTTTCATGCAACCTACATAGAAAGAAAGAAAGAATGGCAAGCAAACAAGAAAGGGTTTTTACTTTCAATGGTGCCATTAGAAGGTATGTCATCCTTGTTCTCATCTTCTTCTACAAGTAGCATACATAACAACATCATAAGCAACTATGGTAGTTATTTTCACTAGTGCCATGGCCTCTTCAATAGTTGCATAATATCCAAAACTAGTGAGGGGTTACTAATACATTCTCCAACACACCATTATCTTCTCCTAGAAGTGTAACAAACACCATAGCCTTTGTAGCCATTTCAGTAGCCTTATTGCTACTTTAACATCTACTACAGCCAAATGGCCTTCTTTTACATGATACAAATTGAAAAGAAGGAAAAACTAAAATAAAAATTGTTGCTCATTCATTCCCTAGTCCACCATCGCAAAAAAAATTGATGGCTACAAGTATAACAAGGATCAAAGTCAAGCAGCCACCAAGAAATATCTCAGAATAATAAAACAATTTTTTCATGGACTAGTTTCTGACAAATCCTACAACTAAGCTTTGGTGAAGTCTCTCATTCTGCTACTCTTCCTCTTCTATTTTGACTAAACTGACCAAAGTTGATACACCTTTTTGGTCCCTACTTCCTCCATCAAATTCGGTGACCAATCCCATTACAGAAGCTACACTTGTCGTGCTAAAGGCAAAGCATTGCTCTCCTAGTCCTTGTTCATATTTCTTATTTCTTAGTAGGGTCGTTGTTGTGGCATTGGAAATTGTATCATCAAAATTTCAAACCACCCCCATTCTTATGACAAAAATTTGAAACTATGTGCATAATGCATAGGTGTGCTAATCAACAACTATCTCTTCCTTAAACCTTCGAAGTGACTTTGGGGTCAATGAATTTGCCCCAATGTCATTTCCCTTACAACTATCGAGTTCATGTTTTTGCCATCTTACATAGTCTAAGCCACTATCAAGTGAGTAATTCTTACAAGGGCCAGCAGGCATGAGAGAAACTACTTGTGGATTTGATCCCTCAACAAATGAAGGCTTACCAGATGAATTGAAAGCTCTTGTAGTACTTGTTTGCCTTCTTTCAATCTCCACCTTGGGGTAAATGCATACTATGGTGTCCTCTTTTTTTTTTCACGGTGTAAAAATTCCTAGCCCTCTAATTACATGATTTTTTGAAGTTAGATTTTTTTTCTGAAAATTGAAAAAAAGAACTCACATATATGATTTATATTATCATATAAATAACATATTAAAAAACAAAAACTATATGTTCATTTTTGGTTTAGGGGGGACTTAAAAACTTGTGTTTTAAAGTTAGTCACACTACTAAAAATTTGGCATTTTGCAACTATCTTATGCAACTGGAAATTCGCCCAGTTGCGAACGACAAGTTGCATGAAATTTGCAATTGCATGCGACATTCGTATAATACAAGTATATACGGTTGGGTTATACGGTTTCATCCACCCATACTCTATACTAACAGTTGGTCGTGCGACTGCATGCAACTATAGGGGTTGCGTTCACACTGCATTACATGTTAATTAGCTAACCCAATTGTATGCGAACACGTGTATTTTTATTTTGTAATTAAATATTTAGTTTTAAAATTTACTTTGATTAATCTAGACCGTCCAAGTTGTAACCGTTGGGGTGCGGACACGTGTTGGGTTTAAGGCTTGGCCAACCGTGCCATGTCATTGTACATGTGGCACAAATTAGGGTTAGGGGTTATAGAGTTTAATTATCAGGATCATGCCAAGTGGCAACCTAATGACCGCACAATGTAGTTACAAATGCAACTAATATTTTCAGAGTTTGAATCACCATGTGTCACATGGTCCCACTGTTAGGGTTAGGGTTAGGGTTTAGGGTTTTCATCTGCTTTGTTCAATGTGCTATCTAGAATTGCCAAGAGTGCCTGTCAACAACAGATCGATCAACAAAACTCTACAATCATTGAAAAACACATGCACAAGGCAAAGAACTGCATATTCCAAAAGGAAAGTTACAAAAATTGTGGGAACATTTTCCAAGGTTCGGCAATAGTGAAAGAGCATTGTGCAACAGAAAGGTGTTTTTCAGGCCTCGACTACCAATCGATGCCAAAGAAGAAAATGTCTGCAATGGCCTGGCTTGAGTGCTATCCCTTTTTCCTTGTTTGGGTTCCCGAATTCCAGAACACTCTGAGATTCTTGAAGACTCCAGGGCATAAGACTGCCCCCAAATGTTCTTCTCTTGTAAAACCCTGAGCTCAGGCGATGCTTGATTGCGCATACCTGATCCTCCTATGTAGTTACAAAACAAATGCTAGGCAAATTGAGTCTGTAGTCTGTGCGACTAGTACTTCCTACAGTTTTTCAAGTCAGCCTGACCTATACTTGTTGGAAACTGCTTGTGGTTTTCTTGAGCTACCTGATGTGAGGGTGGAACAGGTATACTTCTGCAGTGTATGGGTTGATGCAGGGTTCTCAAACTCTCCGGTGTTCTCTGAAGTGTCCATTGAAATGCATTGAGAGCATTGTGCTGCTCTGGACAGAGCATTGAAAGCAGAGCTTGCACAAATATGAACACAAACATCTTATCAAAGATGTTTCCACTGTAGACTCGTGAGTGTAGAGCATTGGACAAACATATGAAATTGCAGCTGAAGATATGAGACATCTTCACAGTCAGAGACAAGTACAAGCACATATGAATCAGTAATTAAAGGTTTGTCTAGATCAAGCTCTTGTCCCTCACGTATAACAACACAGTTAAAAGCCCTATCATGCTACCCTAGGAACAGACAAGTCTTTGAGAACATGCTTGGTTGACATATCCCCCAACTAACATTGCTCTTGTAAACCACATCAATAGATTTCACAGTACAAGCCTATGAATGGTGAATCTCCTCTATCAGCTCAGAAATCTACAGACATACAGAGTAGGTTTTAAAAGAGTGTTTGAGAGGATTTAAACCTACTAGCCATGCAAAAGTATGCAAACCTGTCCATTGTGGATTTGTAGGCACAACTGTAACCCCTTCTTTGTACACAATTTTCTCACCTAGTGGTGAGATACTGAATATAACATTAACTTGTTGATTTTCATGATTCATACCTACATCTTGAGTTGTGCATTTTGAGCACGCAAAACCCCAACTTCCTGCTTCTCACACAACAACAAAAAACCCAAGTCTTAGAGTTGCATCTAAAACCTAATTCTAAGCTTAGACACCAGCAAATCATTCTTAAAATCTGCAGTTTCAAATCAGAAGGCTCCATACTTGCATTATTTGCTGGCCTTCCCCATCAATTACAGTAATTCGTGGAACATAAACCATACGCAGGTCCTCAACTCTAGCCCAGCATTTGCATTGTGGACACTAGACAACACAAAACCACCTGATATAAGTTCAAAGTTCACCACAAAATGGGATGGCAAACTTCAAGCTATAAACATGTATGAACATTTGTGTATACTTGCATAGGCATGTTTGTTGCTTCCCATACCTTCTAAGCACTGTATTGGGGTGTGAGAGTTTTTATTTTCACTAATCATACCCTTGCTAAGTTGAAGCTTGCAAAGAAAAATATAAGTTCAAGGCAGTAGTACCTTCCCTTGCTTCTTGCCTGCCTGTCTAAGCCAGCGCTTGATGCATGATTTTCCAAACAAGTGACCACATGCCAATGAGCTGCAAATGCCAAAACCTCACCTTGAGATCCACTGATAAACCTATGGCTCATGTCTTGAGCGAGGACACAAGATTTGACTTCATCTTTTATCTATTATAAGCTCTCAATGGAAAAATCCAGTCATCTGAAATCAAGCATATCACTGGAAATATCTACAAATGGGTTTAGGGTTTAACAAATGCAAACAAAAGATACCAAATGCCTCCCAATGCTCGTCCATGCTTCCATGCATATTGGACATGTGACCACATCTGCTTCCCCATCTCCTGGCCTCTAAGTGCTAACTTGATCAGGCTTTGAGTCCATATCCTTAAAACTGCCTACAACAATCATCAACAATAGAAGATTAAAACACAACATCTTGCACATAAAGCACTGAAGTGCCCACAAAACTCTGATTTCCACATAATCTACTACCCTCATATTTCTACTCACCTGCAGGAATAGCAAAAGCTGCAAAATCAGCATTGGTGGAAGGAGCATGAAAATCATCATCATTTAGTTGGTCAGACCCATTGCCTCCTCCCAGATCATCAATATCAGTATTCACTCCAGCAGTCCCATTGTCCGCCCTTTCTTCATCTAAGATTTCAACCACCTGAGTTGTCAGTGCCCATGCAGCAGTATTTGATTGAACCATTGGCTCATTGTCTGCATAATAAGAAGCATCATATTGACACTGAGAGAGCATCAGCTCAACCCAAAAAGCTCCAACTATCAAGTGATAAAATAGTGGAACATTGTTTCTCTGATAGAGAGTGGATCTCCATCAAAGAAACCATGATCAAGGGTTAATGGAACTGGAAAGTTCTTCTGAAACTTCCATTGTCCACAATACCAAGAAGACTGAGTAACTCACTCATAGCTTCAGGAATCACAATAGGATCTTCAGGAATGGTGACAGGAGCCATTACTGCAATGTTATTCACATCATCCAATTGCTCAGCATTGCTTGGAGCGTTTAGTTCATGCTCCAACAACTCATGAGCCTCCATTTCATTCAAGAGATCATGAAATGTCGTCAGTGTGGAAGGGATTCCATCGAAAGGCTGCTGCTCTAGGACCAAGTTGAAATTCTCTCTTGCCTCTTCTTCTTCTTCTTCCAAAGCCAATATGGCATCATGAGCAGGAACTTTTGCCGCCTTTGACTCTGATGGAAGGCGTTGTGAACACTGTACCAAAAAGTCTTTGTCTTTCTCCTTTTCCCCTTTGCTTCTGCCATGCCCTAGTCAATCGTCATGTTATCTCTAGATCTATATCTCACCAGCTTCACAAATTCCACTCCTTGCATTCACTGACTACTGCTACAGTGCTGCATCTATTGAAACCAAAACAGAAAAAAGTCCATAATTCTGAGACTTTGAGAGATCTACTTGCCTTAGTACCGAATTAGCCGAAGAGAAGAAGGATTGGAATATTGCCTGAACTTGGAACAGTACCGGCAGTAGCAACTTCTAAGGGTCCAAAATCTAAGGCTGAGGAAGAACATCGACGTAATAAGCAGATTTCCTCGGCAACCAAGCTCCCGGCTGCAAATCCATCTGAGCTCAAGGGCGAAGCTGCTACAGATTTATCTACAGTACGACACGCGTCTCCAGCATTGTCTACTGGTTCTCCTCTCGCAATCGAAGGAGAAGGAGAAGGCCCGTGCTGCGAGCTCGCAGCCAAGAACTTCCTCCTTGATGATCCACCACTTAAATGGTCGATAGCAGAGGTTGCCGGTATATCAGCAGGATCTTTGGGAATCGGGGGAGGGAGACTTGACCGATGATGCTTGATAGAGAGACGAAGGCGCTTAGGAGGAGGAGCAGCAGCCTCAGCCTCCCTCATCTTCAACCACTCTCTTGAGCATGCCAAGGTTTTCTTCTCACAGAAAGAAAACAGATATATAGAGAAAAAAAACACGAGAATTTGAAACGCCTAAACAAACAATGACATTAAGCTTTCTCTCTTTCTTTCTCTCTCTCTCTCTAGAAGAGATCAAATCCACTGTCGTCGACACAATTTCTCTGGGTCTTGCCACCGGGTGAACATCTTCGTCTTCATCTCCGGCGGCATCTTCCTCGGAGGAGGAGCTGATCTCCGATGCTGCTGCGGCATCATCTACGGTATGATGATGATCGTCATTGAAATAGCTTCTGAACGATCCAGCCACTACCATGGAGTCAAAGAGCCCATCCGGGTCCACATATCAGCTGTTCTACGCAAGCAAGTGGTAGAAGTCCTCCTCTAGTCTCTCCATCGCCAGCTGAATCACGTTTTGTGCTCTCTCCAGGGTTGCAGGCTGTTGCTCCTCCTCCTTGTTTTGCACGGACAACTAATCCAGCAGGTTCTGTACCTCGTCCACCGCTTCCAGATAAGTGGAAGCCTCCTCTTCCGGGCACTCAAAAATCCTCTATTGCTGGCTCGCTCTGAGTATCCCAGATGCCATCGAACCACCATATCCTCCGCATGATCAAAGCGCGATTCGATCATCTTCGAATTGCCCGTGCCCCGTGAAGAAGGTCGGGAACACTTTGACTACAGATCCTCATCTGTAGTTGTTGTGCCTACTTCATGTGAGGTACTAAATTCTAGCTTCTTGGGCTTGTCATTCATGCCGAAGATTCTGAGATCAAAGTTCAAGAAAATTTGGAGCATGTCGTCCGTCATTGTAGTATCTGTGGTGCCTAATGTGTTGTGCTGTGATTAGAACTCACTCTTCTCCATCTACTGCCATCGGCCGCGGTATTGCCGTATCCCACACGCAATGCGATGATCTAACCAGTGGTACAAAAACACGACGGGCCCTCTTCTATAGCCTCCAAATCAAGTCATCCTTGCCAAGGAAAAAAAATCACACATAGCAGCAAAGAAGAAGCTCCTGCCTCGCTCCTCTAAAGAAACAGAGTCAAAGAGAAGCCTCTTCTTTTTGCACTACTCCACCCCGTCCTCCTCCAAAGCTCATGAACAATATCCGCTAATATTACTCTAACTGGTTTCCCACCATCCTAGAACTCTCCCAAAAACACCTAACAAGCTAGACCTAAGCAGTTCTTAGTCTGGAAAAGCAGTAAGCAAAAAGGGCTCTGCAATTTGTTTAACAAAGCCCAATCTACAAACAAGAAATTGTGCACAACCAAGAGAAGAGTGAAGGAAATCCCATTAGGGTTTCCAATGCCAAGGTTTAGGGTTCCGCTGAGAAGCTCGAGACAGACACCAAAGACTACGACAGTACTCTTTCGCGTTCTCCAATTGTGTTTGAAAAAACTATCGCTGGTTACAAAAAATGTGTACCTAGCTTACCAAAAGACCGTAGTTGGCCTATTTTGGCTGCACATGCAACTATGAGTATATATATATCAAATATATACGATGACATATCAAATATATACGATGATATGTCACAGAAATCATCCAAAGGTTGGGATGAAGGTGATCATAGTTGCAACATAGTTGCATACACACCCAAAAAGGGGGCATAGTTGCAAAAATAGTTGCATGCGACAGGCAGTTGCATCCCAGTTGCAAAGGGTGTGGTTGCATATGACAAAATTTCAAGTAGTGTCACAATCCTTGTTTAGTCCTTAAATAATTATAATTGGAGTCATAGATCTTGGGCTATTAAATTATTTGTTTGATAGTACTCTACCATAAGCTATATGATCAAAATGGAAATTCTTATTACAGATGTCATTATTAATAAAAGTGGCCATTTGTATCCTTTTTTGGAAGGTCAAATTCACAAGTACATTTCAATATGTATTTTTTGAGTTTGATTCAACTGTTTTCATTGAATGTGTTTTATAATGTATTTAAAAAAATGTACAACACATAGTTCTTGCAAAAACTTAATTTATAATTAGAAAACTCATTTTAAAGGTGATGACAACACTAAAAACGGTGTAGAAATAGACTTTTTTGGTCCACCATAATATGGATTTACTTTCCACTATTATTTTCTTCTAAAGTTATTGGATTGTCCATTACACTCCACCCTTCGTCATTTGATTTTTCTAGGTTCATGTCAGCATCTCCATAAATCCTTCCTCTAACTCCTTCACATAGTTGTCTGATAATGGACTACCAAGATTGAATTGCAATGATCGCACCAACTTTCGTGGTGTAGCAAATGGTTGAAAAACCTTTATAATTATTAGCAAACTTAGTTTCTACTCACCTCAAAGCAGCAATTAGTTACCAAAAACAAACATTTCTTCCATATTTGTACTTTCAATTAGCAAAAACCTGATTACTCTACTACAAATGGAAAGCATCCATTTGAGAAAAAATGGAACAAAAGAGATGAAGGAAAAACATATATCCTATTAGCATGCTCAAACCATCATGTGTTTCCTTGGACATACATGGGAGCTAGATGGAAGGCATGTGTAAAGGCCTTCCTTTCCATAACCTTGCAAGGAGTTGTGTTTCATCAATAATTTTTATTTGTTGACCACTCTATTCTCAAAGTTTTTCACATTGTTTGCATAATCCTGAATATTGCCATTCATTGAACAAAACTCAATGCCATGTGATGTTATACAATTACTTGCCTTATTATGGCATGAATTTAAGGAACCCTGAACACCCATAGTAAACACCATGGACTCAAGGTTTTGGGTTGCTAATCTTGCATCCAACTATGGCACCTTAGTCCTCAAACCTCCCTCTGGATAATTTTCACAATTGCTAGGAATGCCTTCCTTGATTCATTCCTAACAAAGACGTCCATTCAAGCTATCATACTTTCTTATTGTGCACTTGGATCCCTTTCTACCTGTCTAGACTATCCCATAATTATCAAGTCTATTAGGTTTTTGTTCAAAGCAACTCCACCTTGCATAATGTCTTGGGATCAACCAAGATGATTTGAGATCCTTTTCCCCATCCATTTCTCCTTATTATTGGAAATCCATCTCTTTTTCATCACTGTCCAAAATGAAGAGAGGTATTCATCAAACTTAGCATCAAGGGACAACAAAGTAGATATTGTAATAAAAGTTACCTCGATGTGGCCTACCTGCTAGTTTGTGGCTCTGAGGATTGGGGGTCCAATGACTCTTCTTGGTCAAGTTGCTCAAGTTGTGGGTTGACAGTAGCTTGAGTGCATTCTAATGGATCTTGTTGTCCAATAATGTATTGTTTCCACATTTCCAAGTCCTTCATAGCCAAATGTTGTGATTTATTCTTCTTTGCAAGAAAGATATCATCTGCTAGAGCAATATCAATATTAAACAACGTATAGTTAGAACCACACTTGCAAGAATATGGGTATAGTGGCAACAATTTTATTTTTTGGATCTAATTTCAACATATGTACCTTTGTAGTGTTGTTTGTTTACCTCACTTTTTAGACAAAGATCCCCTAATTAAACAAAAATAAAAAATGAATGTAAGTTCAAAGGTTCACCATGGCCAAGCTTAAGTTCCATAGTGATGCACTCCCAACTCCTTGAGGGATTCAAATGTGAATCCCAAATAGAAAACAACGGAAGAGTAAGGAGTCGAGGCACGCTCCTTGGCTCGTGGCACTTTGGAGGGGCAGAGGGGCGTGCTGGAGCTCCGAGATGGGACTAGGAAGTGTTGATAAGCTTTATCTACTCACACAGACCTGCACAAAACCAATGTAAGGTGGGTAGTGCATAGTTGGAGCACCTTTGATGTTAGGACAAACCACAAGCAACACGGACACACAAGACTCACCACGACCTGGACTTGGGGGAAGCCACCACCTTCCCCCTTATAGTATACTTTGCACTTCTCCACAAGGCCCACATCTAAATGGCTTTTTGTTCCGGGACTCCCGCAACTTTTGGGCACCATAATTTTGTGTGCAAACCTTTGATTGAGATGAGGTCTGAAGCAAAGTTGTAGCCCTCATCAAGATCTTTCCAACGGTATTTTGCATGCTATCTGCACACACGGAATTCGAGTCGATTCTTGACTTTTAGTGGTCGGGAGTCAAATTGTCAATTTGACTCCTGGCCCTTCATTTGGCCATAACTTGTGTTTCAGATGTCCAAATGGGCAATGCAAGCTCATTTTAGATATTTACGTTGTAAAAGATTTCCAATGATATAAAAAACTCTTCAATCCATTGAGTTTTGACCCATGCAATTGCCCTTTAAAGATTCGGGAGTCCACTAGGACTCCAATTCCCAAAGTAGAACTCCTTTGCACTACTAGAAATTCTGTCATATGCAACCACACCCCCATGCAACTAGAATGTAACTGCCTGTCGCATGCAACTGTTTTTGCAACTATGCCCCCTTTTTGGGTGTGTATGCAACTATGGTGCAACTATGATCGCCTTCATCCCAACCTTTGGATGATATCTGTGATATATCACCGTATATATTTGATGTATCATCGTATATCATTGATATGCATATACTCATAGTTGCATGTGCAACCAAAATATGCCAACTATGGTCTTTTGGTAAGCTAGGTACACATTTTTTGTAGGCATGTCTTGGATTAGGGTTGCCTACAAATGACAATCCCATTGATAAGGTTTAGGATATAGGTGAAAAATAACCTAATCTATTTTGCCACACCTAAAATAGTGTATCTATCTCCAACTTTTAGTAGCTTGCTCCACAAACATTTAGAAGACAATTGACAATTGAAGATATCAATTTTACTTACAATAGTTTCTCATTTGATGAAGCAAAACAATGTGTATGTGTATTCAACAAGAAGGTCCAATTAATCCCCTCAAGATTACAATATGTGGGTTTGACATTTGGAAATAATCTATTTTATTCCAACAATTATCCAGTACAAGTGAGGGTCTCATGGCACATATACACCTTATAGTCCATGTAATGCATGAGTTGGTTCCAAATTTAGCCCTGATAGTCCTCATCATTTTCCAAGAACATGATCAACCATTCCTTTGCAAAGCTTCTTGTTCTGCCTGTCAAGCACCAGTACAGTATGCCTATGTTGTAGGCTCCTCCTGCTACAAACTCCACAAGAGGATGATGTTTAGATTGGCAGACCTAAGTCCTTGAAAAAGAATGAGGTGGGTGCATTGTTACAAGTCAGAATTTTGGAAGATGATGATGATGTCTCTGCCAAATTCTTCCTCTAATGATGATGATGATTCAGGCTTCTCAAGGATTTCTTCAATCAGGTGAAGCTACTGCTGAGCTTGAGCAATTCATCCTGAGACCCTGAACCCTAAATTCTAATCCAATTTGTGGGTGGCAGGATTTCTTCAATCAGGTGAAGCTGTTGTTGAGGAGAGAACAATGTGTCAATGCCCACATGTGGTCACCTACATACACATCCGTGATATGACATTGACACACATTCGACTACTAAGGAAAGCAACACACATTGCCATGTGTAGCCACCTATGTGCACATTTGTCATGCAAACGTTCTGATTTCATTTCATGATGTTGTTCACAAAGAGTTTTGGAGGCCTTACAACATGAGAATCTGTAGGAATAGTTACACACACATTTCAACAACTTAACATCAATAAGACTATGAGCTAATCTTTCCTTTGCAACTCTTTGAAAGGATGCAGAAAAGAGCTCAGATAGTGAGAGTTTTAACAGAAGAAAGCTAAGGTAGGAAAGCTCTAAATCTGAAACCCTAATCCACACAGCAGTTATCAGCCATGTTGTAGGATGATGTAAGATTGCAATGCAGAGTCGCCGAGAAAAAGAGGAATGCCGAAAGAGAATCCCACAGCCATGAGCATGGAGCTTGTGGACTCCATTGATTGAGATGTTCAACAATGTGTGTGCAGAATTAATGCAAAGAAATTAGGCTGAGATGATACTCACTCGATATGGAGAAGAAGCTGATGTGAGTTGGGATGAAGGTTTGCCCATTTGGCTTGGTACGAGACTGGCATTCGCTCCTTTGTCATAAGATGGATATGCCTTGCTCCTCCCTATGCTTGCTGCAGCGCTGATACATTCTACTGCTGTTGCAGCGGTTCCGTCTATTGCTAGTGTTGCTGCAGATTAGAAAACCGAAAGAGAGAAGACGACATGGTTGCTGATTCGGATGCCCCTTTCTCTCTCTCTACCACCCCCACGTCCCACGCCAAAACACTTCCGTCTTCTCCCTCCCACGCAACAATCCAAAACCCTCAAGAACCTCTTCTCGCATGTTTCAACAAAAAAAAATTCTCTAATTTACTGGATTAGAGGCGGCAGGTTTGTTTGCTCTTTCCAGAATTTTTTGGCAACATCTTTAGAACCATCGATCGTTTTTTCAAACACAATTGGAGAACGCGGGAAAGTGTCGTGGTCTTCGGTGTCTGTCTCGAGCTTTTCAGTGAAACCCTAAACCTTGGCGTTGGAAACCCTAACGAGATTTCCTTCACTCTTCTCTTGGTTGTGCACAATTTTTCGTTTGCAGATTGGGCTTTGTTAGAGGAATTGTAGAGCCCTCTTTGCTTGCTTGCTTGCTACTTTTCCAGACTAAGAACTGTTTAGGTTTGGCTTGTTTGGTGTTTTTGGGAGAGTTCTAGGATGGTGGGTGTAGAGGACAGGAATGAAGATGTTGCAGAGGAAGCTCCTGGACCTAGCAGTGTTTCGGATGTAGCAGCTCCAGTTCCAGCTCCATCTGCGGAGGATGGTGGAATCATCTTTGTGCTGGAGAAAGCCTTTCTGGAAGCTGCCAAAGTGGGGAAGGTAAAGAAAACAAAAGAAATCCCCTCTCCTTTTCTCTCTAGGGAGGAGGGTGGGGAGTTTTTCTTTCGCAGGTTGTTTGTTTGATTTCTCGGTTGTGTTTTTAGATTATTTTTCATTTTTTTTCTGCTCGGTTTTCCTCTAAACTTGTTCTTCAGGTTCTGAGAAGTTGATGATCCGATCCTGCTACAGTGCTGCTAGTTTTGTACTCTCTACGAGAGTTAGCTAGCGCTTTCTCTCTTCAGTGAATCTTCTTCTTCTTCTGTCGTGGCCCGTTGGCTTGAACTGCTGTGATTTGAAACAAACACTAGCAGGCAGGCACACAAGCACGCAGGAAGCCAGGCGGGGCGCCGGTCTTTTGATTGTCAAACCTTTGCTGGACTTTTCAGATGGTGGACCAAGCTGATCATCATGATATCACGATGGACCTTTCTGATTAGCGTGTGTGCGCCAGAAGTCAGCTCACAGATGGTCGACTTATTTATGTCCCAGCTCAGCCCACACCCCCCTCCCCTTCTACCCTTTCTGATCTTCTAGTGCTTGCAAAACAGTGTGTCCAACGGCAAATGTGTGCTTCCAGCAGCTTGCTGTACAACTCCAAGCTGTTGGCTTCTAGACTTTTACTAGTTATTTGCCATTAAGAATTGGGGCTTGCGAAGTTGGCTTTTCTTGGGTGTTTCTTAAATGCTCATATTGTCTCTGGGTGGTAGTAATAACCATCAGCTAGCTAACTGTATAGATCTAGATCTCCATCGCTGCTGCCTATAGCAGCAACTTGTCTAGGACCATATTTAGGATCAGGAGGTTTGCTCGCATAGATTGATTAATTCTTTTGTCAAGACCTTCACATGCTCTGAAAGCTGATGATTCGAGAGATGTTCATACTAGATTTGTTTTTGGTTACAGCTTGGCGCATGCACTTTGCAGGCACTCAAGCTGATTCCCATGTTCTAGAGCAGCGGGCCTTGTAGAAAAATGCATTCAATTCATGATGTTTCTAGTGTAGGTTTTCAACACCATCCACACAGCTGCTAAACGTCTAGACGCAGAACTTCCAAAGACCTAAATGCATTGAAATTTGGAAGGCTCTGCAACTTGCAAGGGCTATGGAAATTCTCAACCCCTGAAACTCCTAGTTGTGACATACGCTCAACTCGATTCAAACATACGCGTATTATACGTTTTTTTGTTATTTTTTAAAAATACGGCCCAAAATACGCAGAGTGGTACAAGAAAGAAGAAGAAAATCGGGCTTCAAGCTGAAACTAGGGCCTAACGGCAGAAGGTTACTGAGCGGAGCCATAGCTGGAGCTTTCTCAAGAACTGCAGTGGCACCATTGGAGACCATCCCCACGCATTTGATGGTTGGCAGCCATGGCCATTCGCTCCTGAAATCTTTCACCAGATCATTACCAACGAAGGATGGCCTAGGCTTTTCCGTGGCAACGCCATCAATGTCCTTCGCGTCGCCCCCAGCAAAGCCATCGAGGTTAGTGTTATTGTTACTCTCTCTCTCTCTCATTACTTCTATTCCCCAGTGAAAAGCTTCAAACAAGTATTCACCCACGAGCAAAACAAGCAAGCAAGCTCGAGATTGCAAACCGCATTTCTTCATGTTTTTCACAATTTTTTTTCTTGGGTGAGCTTCAGATCTGGTAGAGTTTTTCTTCCTTTGTAGTTTTTCAACTCCTTTGCTGTTGGCATCTTCAGTAGCATGATCAGTTGTTCGAACAGCTGCTGGATCGAGAAAGAGCGTGCGATCTGAGCTCCAGAGGTTGTAGCGATGATGAAGACAGGGGAGGAAGAGGAACCACGAGGAAGAAGCTTCGTCTCTCCAAAGAACAATCAGCTCTCCTAGAAGAAAGCTTCAAAGATCATAGCACTCTTAACCCAGTATGAACAAGGATGTCTGACTCTCTTCTGCTGTCGCTCTCATGATTCTTGTCCAGAGTTTTTCCTTTAGGTCATTGTCGGTTATGTACCGTTTCTTCTGCTGCTTATCTCTGATGATATCTGTGTGGCTGGCTCCCCTCTGCAGAAGCAAAAGAGCACCTTGGCAAAGCAACTAAACTTGCAACCTCGGTAAGTGGAAGTCTGGTTCCAAAACAGAAGAGCAAGGTATGTACCTATCTGTAATCTTCTGTATTTTTGGAAGTGTATTCCACATTTTTCAGTCTTGTTGAATCTTGTTTTGCCACATAACATGTGTGATCCCGCATGCTAGATCACCATAATCAGGCAATGAAGAACTGACTCCCCTCAATGAAGATTCACTGGGGGTGGCTTCTCATTTCTAGTTGACCTAATTTGGGCAGGCAAAAGCTATCTGGATTTGTTTGTTTGTTTTCCTTCTGAACAAAAGTTGAGCATCCTAACCCTAGTTGGATCTGTTTATGTTGTTCTTCTGAACAAAAGTTGAGTTTCTGATTAGAGATTATACCTCTGTTTGTTTTCTTTTCTCTTGAACAAAAGTGGAGCTTCTGATGGGAGATTGTGCCTTAATATGTTCTTTGCAGCTCTTTGCATATGATTTTGTGAAGGCATACCTGAGTCCAAAAGACGGGACACCAGGCAAGCTTGCATTTCTGCCAGTATCACCAATTGCAAGCTCCTGTGCGGGCATTTCATCAATTGTGTGTATGTACCCACTTGAGCTTCTCAAAACTCGCCTCACAATTCAGGTAGGTATTTTCCAATTCATAGTGTTTCCAACTTGGTGGTTTGAAAACTTGCCCAAAGTTTAAATCTCTCAAAAGAACATCAGGGATTCAGTGATGTCCATGACTTTGTACATGGAATCCCTAGAACACATAAAATATAGCAATGAAATCTCAACAGCATTGGTGTGCTGAATTGTTACCCTTAAACATGGAACCCTTAGATCTGAACAACAGAGGCAAAAGCAGAAAGAGAAAAACATGTTGCTTGAAGAAGTCTTAGAAGGTTCAACAAACACAATTTCTCATGGAAGGAAATTGAACTGAAATCTCTTTTGGTTTTGTGATCAATCAGCCTGATGAGTATCGAGGCATTTTGCATGCTCTTTGGAGGATAGTATCTGAAGAACGTGTTTTGGAGCTTTATTGAGGCCTTGCTCCAAGTGTCATTGGGGTGATCCCGTATGCTGGTGTCAACTATTTTGTGTATGGTTCATTGCGTTCTCTTTACAAGAGATGCAGTAAGACAGACAGGGTTGGGAACATACAGACATTGCTGATTGGCTCGCTTGCTGGAGCAATAGCCAGCACGAGCACATTTCCTCTAGAAGTGGTGCGCAAGCACATGCAGGTCAGGATCTCTACACTAACCCCATCTTCCACAATTAGACTCTACTACAGCCTCAACAAATCATGTGTGTCACATCAATTTCATCAAAGATTTTTTATAACCTAAAATCTCAAGTATTTTGGAGTCATCCATATCCACCCTGTGAACATGTATTGCTTCATCAACCTTAGAACCCTAATCCCTTTCCACATGTGTATGTTTGAATGAACCTTGTTTCTAGCATGATTTGTTTCATGGATGGTGCTTCGATTCAAGGCCTAGCTTGTTTATTACAACCAAGCAAAGTTCATGGAACAGTTTTGGGGATCAAAGCAAAGCTCTGAAAATGTGATATGTATGGGTTAGTACCTCAGAATTGAAACTCAAACAGGAAGTCATGTCCTTTGAACATCTGTTCCCTAGAAAGAAAACAAGCCAAGGAGTGGATGAGTCTTTTGTAGGACCTTCTGGAAGGTGCAGAGAACAGAGAACTGCTCAGGTTGGAAAACTAGAAAACAATTTGGGGTTATCACCTTCCACCTAAGAGACATTATGCTGAAACTTTGGGGTTTGATTCTTTTGTGCAGGTAGGGGCATTGAAGGGAAGGGTAGTGTATAAAGGCACATTATATGCACTTGGGGGAATTGCAAAAGAGCGAGGCTTGAAGGGTTTGTATAGAGGATTAGGCCCCAAATGCCTTAAGCTCATGCCAGCAGCAGGTCTCTCCTTCATGTGCTATGAAGCACTAAAGCATACCCTCTTGGAAGAAGAGCTAGTTTGATTCTTCCTGCTCTCTGTCACTCCTCTGTCTCTGTCTCTCTCTCCTTCCCCTCCTGATAAGACATTCTCTTTGGCACTAATCAAAGTCTCTTAAGAAAGATTGGCCATCTTTTGATTGGCCATGACTCGGATGGCTCAGCCATGACACTGACAGCATTCGGAATCAGACTGTTGCAACTTGGCACTTGCAAGTCTGGATCTGATACTAAGTAATAATTTCAACTTTCTTTCATGCTACAATCAAGCAGGGCGACCTTTGGAATGAGGAAGGAGAAAGGACCCGAGTGGACCGAGGTCACCATCCTCTAGGAACCTGAGAAAGGGGGGGGGAACTTTCAAGTCAAGTGTGGGCACTGTGAGCTTCATGTTTTGGGGGGGTGCCACAAGAATCCGGGGCCACTTCTTGGGTCAAGTGGCTTCTGGAGTCAAGAAGTGCACCAAATGCCCCCAAGCCCTCAAAAAGCAGCTTCAGGATATTGATCAGGCGAAAAGAGAACAGGAAACGCAGAAACGGAAGGTGCAAGATCTGGATGAGGCTGCAGCTACTCTCCCGCAAGGCCCCACCAAAAAGCAAAGCACTCTCAAAGCTGCCTTTGGAAAGCAAGATAAGTCTAAAGTAGATGCTATGTGGGGTCGTGCCTTTTATGGCAATGGTCTTTCTTTCTGCCTGATCAATGACCCTCATTTCAAGGCAGCCGTTGAAGCTACGCTGATTTTGGCGAGAACTACAAGTTGCCAAGTCTTGTATCTCTTCGTACCACCCTGCTAGACAAGGAAAAGGTATCAGTGGCAGCAGAACTCAAATCATTTATGGCATCAGCGCGGAGCAGCAAGGCAACCATAACCAGCGATGGGTGGTCAGACACTCGGAATAGGCCTCTTCTCAATCTTCTGATGGTCACACCCAAGGGCGAGAAGTTTCCTGAGAGTGTAGACACAAGTGGGGATACTAAGGATGCAGACTTCATTGCACAGGTTGTTGGCAAGGCAATCAAGGATGTGGGGGCAGAGACTGTGGTCCAGGTGTGCATGGACAGTGTAGTAGTTTGCAAGGCTGTAGGTCGCAAGCTAGAAGTCCACTTTCCCCATATCACATTTACTCCTTGCACCCCGCACTGCCTAGATTTGTTGCTTGAGGACATGGGCAAGCTTGATTGGGTCTCCTCCGTCATAGCCAAGGCAAAAACAACGCTGAAGTTCATCACAAACCATCATAAGAGTCTAGCTATCTTTAGGAGCATGTCCAAGCTAGAGCTCTTGAAACCAGGGGGGACCAGATTTGCCACCAACTTCATCATGCTACAACGCATGCATGAGGTGAAGGCATCACTGCAACAGCTTGTGGTCAGCGACGCTTAGGGGGAGTGGAACCAGAAGTCGTCGCATGAGATGGAGGGAGAGGAGGTGCACGACATCTTGACTTCTGCTACGTTTTGGAAGGGTGTGAAGGAGTTGTTGGCTGTTTCAGAATCGATAGTCTGCCTTTTGCGCTAGTGTGACAAGGGTGTTCCAGTTGTGGGAAAGGTTTACTATGCCATGTTCTTGATTGGCGAGGAGCTGGGGGCGCTCAAGGAGGGAACCAACGAGCAACATCCGGGGGTGAAGCTTTCTGCTGTCAAGTATGAACAGATCAGCTCGCTTTGGCGTAAACGTTGGGAATACTTGCATTCAGATATGCACTCGACTGGGTTTGTTCTGGAGCCGGAGTTCCAGTCAGCAGAATGTGGAAGTGATGCAAGGGTTTTTGAACATCCTAGAGAAGCTCGTCTTAGATGTAGACGATCAAGCAAAAGTCCTGCAACAATTGGCGCAGTTTAGAAACCGAGAAGGTTTGTTTGGCAGACCCGGCATTCAAGCGGCTATGAGAGTGATGCCCGGGTGGAAATTTTGGCAGCAGTGGGGTCAGCAAGTTCCAGAGCTTCAGACAGTAGGCGTGACGGTCCTCAGCCAATGTTCTGCAGCCTCAGCGTGCGAACGCAACTGGAGCACTTACGATTTCATCCATTCGAAAAAGCGAAATAGGTTGACCCTGCAAAGAGCTTAGGATCTAGTGCATGTCTTCTCAGACCTGCGCCTAGCACATAAAGTGAACAACATTGAGTTTGAGGAAGATATGGTTAGTTGGATGGAAGAAGAAGAGCCAAACAACGATTAGAGCAGGAATAACGTTTTGTTCACCGTATTCACGTATTTCACGTATTCACATTTTCAAATTTTAAAATACTTGAAAATACTTGTTTTTGCACCTTTGAAAAATATGCGTATTTCGTATGTCACTACTATGCTGAAACTGTGGGACATGGCATACTGCAAAATTATCAATTGCTCAACTGTGAAGACCATGCAACATTTCTAAAGAAGCACAAACGTGATCGAGCATTGTATCGCCTCGACATCTTACACCAGGTTTGCTTGCACTTAGAGATAAATGGTTCAAATCCCAAACTTTCATGACTTTTTGCAAGAATTTCTGCAGGATGATCGTCAGCAATCGCTCACCATAAGGATTTCAAAGTCAAAACATGCCTTCTGCATCATCTACCTAGCATCTAACACTAGAAGTACTGCCATCGGCCAGGTGACCTGTTTGTTGCAGACATCTGCAACAGGAGCTTCCTGACTACAATCCTTGCAATTATGTCTCTTTTGTTAGTTAGTTTCATGACTTTCGTGTTGCGCTTACCGCTGTAATAGTGCATGTGGAAATCACATGAGTATGTTAAGTTTTGGTTGCAAGATATCAAGCAGAGGAAAACATGGAAACATGGAATTTCTGTTGCACAATGCTCTTTTGCTATTGCTGAACCTTGGAAAATGTTCCCACAGTTTTGTAACTTTCCATTTGGAATATGTAGTTCTTTGCCTTGTGCACGTGTTTCTTAGTGATTGTAGAGTTTTGTTGATCGATCTGTTGTTGACAGGCATTCTTGGCAATTCTAGATAGCACATTGAACAAAGCAGGGTGACTGAAGGGGCTGTATGTACACACGGAGAAGAATGTGCTAATTCAGATCAATCCCCATATCCGCATCCCACAAACATTCAAGCGCTTCTGTGGTCTTATGTGTCAGTGAGAATGATTTTACTCTTTTGAGTTTCAATCCTTTTTGATGTAGTAGTTACTTACTCTGACAGTTGTTGTGTAAATCAACTTTGTTTTTGGTTATTATTGATTGTGGTTTTTTGAGATGGTGTGCAGTGTAGTTGCTTCAGAAGTTAAGCATTCGAGCAAGTAATGGACCTGACAAGCTCATGCGGATTGTGAAGCAGCCTGTGACTCGTTATCTCCCTCTTGGTGCCCGACGTATCGGTAAATATGCTCAAGTTAATGCCCTTGTTACTATAGTGTACTTCACCTCAAAATGAAATGCTAGTAATCATTGGGTTTTGGGTTTAGGGGTTGTAGCCCTTCTATTTTAGTTGGGTTGCAGGATGGCTGGTGTTTGGAACTGGGTTTAGGTCAAAAGCCCTTTTATTTTAATTGGGCTGCAAGATGGCTAACATTTGAAACTGGGTTTAGGGTCATTAACCCTTCTTTTATAAAAGGGTGGCAGAATGGCTGATGTTTGAAACTGGGTTAAGGGTTTAGGGTCAGTAGCCCTTCCATTTTGCGTTGGTTTGCAGGTGTTTAGCACTGTTTTGTGAATGCTTTCTATTGATTTCTATTTTGCAGGAATGTCATATAATGCTCCCAAAGTTGTGCAGCTGTCAGATTATGTGGCTGCTGCTGGATTATCAAGCACATACGTTTTTGTGGTATGTAATAGAATCAATTTGATCATGAAACAAGGCTTGTGGAATATAGCAATACAATGGGTTAGTGAATAAGGGAATGGTTCTGTAACCCCTTGATTTGCTCTTGATGAAAACTGGTTCCAAAGAACTTTTTTCTATGCATGGTTCACATGCACAAAACTGTGTGTATAACACAATTTAGCTTGTGTTTAGCAGATTTGTCAGCCCAAGTTCATGTTTCAAATTATTTCTTGTCCAATCTGACATAGTAATGTGCAATTTTTTTTTGTTTCTAGAGATATGGCCATAGTTGATTGAGTAGTGATGTAATGTCAATGAGAGTGAATAGTACAAGTAAAGGGCTTCAGTAGTAGAAACTAGGTTTTAACAGGGACAGTATCCTTGATGGAAGTGCAGGTGGGTGCAATGGCACATGGCAAAATTGATGTTGACTACATCGTTGATCTTGTTGCTGTTATTTTTTGCTTACCCCTTTTTGTCTCAATTGTCCTCTTTTAAGACATGTTATAGTCAAAATTTGCACCCACAGAGTGAGTCATTAAGAACCATCACATTCAGACGTGAAAAACATAAGGTTCAATCTTTTGCATTATAATAATATGGTTCAAGTCAGTGGGTAGTTATGGCGGCTTGTCATTGCTGTTTTTGGTGAAGGTAAACGGACTGAAGGTAAATGGACTAAGTTAATACCAACATGCTCTTGAGTTTCTCTAGTTCATAACTAGGGAACACAAGTGCTTTGTTTGACACAATGTTATAACAAAAATTTATTCCATGTTCCTAAATTGGTTACTCATGGTAAATTGAATGAAGGTTTTTTATTGGTGTTGATGTGTAGTTTAAAGTAGGGGAAACAATTGTCTTATGTAACCTTGATGTTGAGGTTGTAGCAAAAGGGGTGATAACAGGTGTTGGAGGACAAGGATGTGTCCACCATGGGGTGCCAATCAAGAAGTCATGGTTCCGAGTCCAGTTGAGTGAAATTGTGGCAGGTAAAGGCAACACCCTGTTGTTGGTGCCAAATGAGAATGATGATCCCCCACAATGTGTGTTAAAGGATGTAATAGATTCAAGCACTACATGGGAAGGTCGTTTAATGCGAAAGCCGGCTTAAGTTAGGGGCACTATAGGTCGGAAGCTAGTTGATTTTTTTGAATTCTAAAACCCTAATGATAGTTATGGCCTTTTTTGGGTGTCAAAGATATTTTAGACATTGTCAAGTTTAATAGAGCTGATAGAGTGATGGATTCCTAGTTGCTGTAATTGGAACAATGGCCATTAAACCCCATTGGATGGAATTTCAATGTTATTACAAAGGGATTTGTTGGTTAAGTAACTGCAGATTTTTTACATGCAAAATTGCAAATCACAGATCGATGTGTATAATATTTATTGGTTGATTTTTCAGAACTAATGGAATATAATAGAAACCTGATATGTATAATGTACATTAGTTAAAGTAGGTGTAGGTGTGTTACTAATGCTAATGTGGCAATGGTTAATGCTACTAATCCTGATACATCATAACCTTAAACCCTAACCCTAAAACATGTTTTACATGTATGATGAAAAACCCTAACATTAACCCTAAAACATGGGCCAGTAGTTGCATTTGCAACTAAATCTAATAGTTGTTGTGCTGCCATGTGGCGCATTATAAACGGTACGATGAAAAACCCTAACCCTAAGCCTAACCCTAAAACATGGGCTAGCAGTTGCATTTGCAACTAAATCTAACAGTTGTTGTGCTGCCATGTGGCGCACTATAAACGGTACGATGAAAAGCCCTAACCCTAATCCTAAAACATCGGCCCGCAGTTGCATTTGCAACTAAATCTAACAATTGTTGTGCTGCCATGTGGCGCACTATAAAAGGTACAATGAAAAACCCTAACCCTAATCTTCCCCACATGCACAATGACATGTGTTGGTTGATCCAACACGTGTCCGCACCCTAACGGCTACGACTTGGACGGTCCAGATTAATTAAAGTATTCTTAAAACTAAATATTGAATTACAAAATAAAAGTACACGTGTTTGCATACAATTGGGTGAGCTAATTAGCATGTAACGCAGTGTGAACGCAACCTATGAGTTGCATGCAGTCGCACTTACAACTGTAGGTATAGAATATGGGTGGATGAAACCGTATTCCACTTGTGAGATGGATTATTGTGGTATAAGCAAAATCAACTTTATGTTCCAAAAAGGAGGCTCAGGGATGTGCTCTTGAAGGAATGCCATTATGGGCTGCTTGCAAGCCATGGTGGTGTAAAACTCACCATAACATTCCTCAAGAAGACCTACTATTGGCTTAATTTGAAAGATGATGCGGAAGAATACATGAAGACTTGCTTGATTTGCCGACAAAATCGAACATTCAATGAAAAACAAGCAAGATTATTGTGACCTTTACCGATTCCTAAAGGGTCATGGGAAAGCGTGTCCATGGATTTCATGGTGAGTTTGCCACCATCAAAGGGATCTGATGCAATCATGGTGGTGGTGGATTGATTTAGCAAGATGGCACACTTCATTCCCACCAAATAAAGTGCCATGGCCCAAGAAACGGAAAGGTTGTCTTTCACACACGTATTTAAACATCATGGCCTCCCCAAGGACATTAGGTTGGATCGAGATTAAAAGTTCACAAGCAAGTTTTGGCAAGCTTTGTGGAAGTGCATGGGGTTAGAACTCAACATGAAAACTTCATTTCGACCTCAAACGAATGGACAAACCAAGAGAATGAACTTGGTTATCCAATAATTCCTGAGGAATTATGTGGCTACAGATCTACAAAATTGGGTGGACCATTTGGAGTTGGCCAACTTTTGTTACAACAATTCAAAACATTCAACAACAAGGGCCACCCCTTTTCAAATGGTGACGGGCAAATCACTAATTGTGCCTACAACTTGGGCCACATGTGGGCAACCCCCACATGATGCAAGTGAAGAAGTGCCAATGGTCACACAACTTGATGAAAAAAGGCAGCATGACGCACCCCCAAGCTCCTAGATGGACTCATTGTAAATCCAAAGGCAAAGACAATGGAAGGAAAAAAAATTGGGGCGCGTTCCCTGGTTCACAACACTTCGGGGGTAAAAGGGTGTGTTGGAGCTTTGGGATGGGACTAGGGCAAGTGGTTCAATTATTCACACAGACTTGCACAAACTAAACAACAAGTTGATTAGTGTATAATTGAAGCACTTTTAGTGCATGGACGAACCACGAAGAAACATGGACTCACAAGACTCACCACGTCCCAGATTTGGGGGAAGCCACCACCTTCCCCCTTATAGTATTCTTTGTGCCTGGCCATGGGACTAGCACCCAAATGTCATTTTGTCCCAAGATTCCCAAACGGGAGTCCTGAAATTTTCAAAATTAGGATTTTCACGCCTTTGGAGGCCCATAACTTTGTGTGTAGACCTCCAATTGAGGGGAGGTCTAAAGTAAAGTTGTAGCCCTCATTAATTTTTTTCCAATGGTATGCAGCATGCCACTTGCACGCAAGGAAATCAGGGCAATTCCTGACTTTTAGTGGTTGGGAATCAAATTGACAAATTGATTCTTGACCTTTCTTTTGGCCATAACTTGTGTTTTAGGTACCTAGATGGGTCATGCAAGCCCATTTTAAACATTTAAGTTCCAAGAGCTTTTCAATGATATAAAGGACTTTTTAATCCAATGGGTTTTGACCCCTGTAATGGCTTTCTGAATATTCACAAATCCATCAAGATTCCAACTCTCAGAGTGGGAGCTCACTTAAGAGTGTGCAGGTTCATTCCCTCACACTTTCCTACATTCCCATGAACATGAAATGTGACTCCCGAACTTCCTTCTTTGCTCGCACCTTTGTAAGCCCTTGCCTTAGTCGTAAACCCAAGGCTAGGGTTGTGATAATTACTCCTTCTGCCCAATTGATAACATTGGCCTTGTTTTCTACTATCCACCCTTTGATCATCCATGAGTATAACTCATTATTTATGATATGACCAATGCCATAAATTTTCCAGTAATTTTTTTCCAATTACTTCTTTTGTTCTTCTATCAATAAGGGATTCATGATCTTGAACTTATGAACATTACCAAATATCCCAACAATGTCAACAACTGTTACATACTTATCAATTATCTCACCTTTCGGATCAAATCCACTAGCTTGCAACTTTCTCACTTTTTAAAAAACTTGGCATCTTGAAAGTTATAATCAACCCATGGCCATTTGGGATATTCACTTTCAATATCCCTAACTTTCCTTTTCTTCCTTCCCCATCCTCTACACATTCAAAATTTATTCATATTCAGATGAACAATATTGCCAAAAGGATTCTAAAGGTATATAAGGAGTCATCAACATCAACTAACAAGTGACATCAAGTATTGTTTCATTGATCAAAGACAATATCCTCTTCATTTGCATACTTTCAACAACCACTCCTTCCAACTAATAAATAATAAGGACCATGCCCTTACAAAGGGATGAAAGCAAGTTGGCATGTAAGGTATGGGAGGTTTAGAAAGTAGTTATTCCTTTGTGGAAACACTTGGCATTACTTTCTTTAAGCACCCCCTACTTTGATGTGGCGTTGAGGAAAACAATCACTTAAACATCACATTTGATGGTGCACTGTGAGTCATACCGACACAACCATGTGCGGTAGTTTCGATTTTTTAAGAGTTACTTCGGGGTTATTTGAGTGCGGTAGAGTTATTAAGGGCTTTTAGCAACTTCACAAGGAGTGATGCATGTGCTTGGTGTGAAGGGGGTTTTGTTTTCTGGAATGCGTTATTGGTGGGTAAGGAGGAAGGTCAGTTCTTTTCTTCAACAGAGGCTAATAGCCATAGTTTTAGAAACCTTGTTGCGTAATTAGGGGTGACACATCTGTAGAGGGTTGGGGGTAGAAGTAGGCATCAAAACTTGCAATGTTCAACACTACATTTGTCTTGTTACGGTATGTAGGAAGTAGCAAGCATATTAGAAATTCTTGAAGCAGTCAAAGGGATGTCGATGAAGGGGTTAATAGAGGTAGAGCAATCTTCAAGTCGTTGAACATGAGGATAACTCGAGACAATTCAACAATTAAATAAATAGTATGATAGTGTGCAACAGCAGTAGGAATCTGATGATAACTGAAAACTTTATTTATAATAAGGTTGAGCTCAGCAAGAAGCTGCAAGTACATGTGAAATCAGGAGCTATGCCTTAGTGATAGTTCACAACTGCAAGAAGTCGAGGATGCGTCGGATGGTGCGAACTAGGTAGTCTGCCTTGCTGTTAGGAGGGAGGCGACGAATCGGACCGCGCAACCAACGATAGTGTCCAACGCCGGGAACTGAAGACCAAGCGAAGATGGAGGTGTCTTCGGTTTCATAACAACCTTCACAAACGGTTTCAGGTTCGTCACCGGAAGCAGGATCGACTTGTAGCAAGATCACCAGGGTGCGGGAGTTTGGCAAAATGCGGTAATACCAAGCTCGAGGAGGTTCAACTTCGAGACGAGCGCGCACCTCTCGAGGTTCGAATTTTTCGTCACGGGGATGCTGCGTTAGAGTCAAATCTAAAGACGATTCCGAAGGCGGTTCCTTGTTCACTTGTGCGGCTTGGGGCCCGTAGGAGGTAATTGTGCGCGATGCCATGCTTGCAAGGAAGAGAGGAAAGATCTTCAACAAAAAAAGAAAAGAAGAAGAGATAAATAAAATCAAATTGCAATGAAGGTGGAGGGGATTTGTGACATCAAGTCATGTGTTCGTAATTTATACGCAAGGAAAGGAAGGGAGTGGGTAAAGAATGGCCTAGGACCATGGTAAGGTAAAACCCTTGTGTCAAAGGATGAAAAATGAGGGTTAAGGTAAGTTTGCTTGGGGGGAAGTGGGAGTAAGTGCAAAGGGATCTTTTCCTTCACTTTCCATTGGCCACCAAGCCAAGAACCTTCCATTGACCACCGAGCAAAGGGATCTTCTCCTTCCATTGGCCACCAAGCCAAGAACCTTCCATTGGCCACCAAGCCAAAAACCTTCACCTCTCTTTAAAAGGTGGACGTGGGTCATGGGAGCTCTCTTCTTCTTCTCCCTCGAAAAAACAAAATTGGATCGAACCTTGAAAGTGTTTGTTTCGACAAGGTTTTAGAGGAGGAAATGAAGGATCAGCTTGGGAGTTGAAGAGAGGAAGGAGAATAGGGCGGAGATCTCGTGAGAGTTTGTAAGTAAGGGATGTGAATAAGGATAGATTTGAAGGTTAGGATTTAGAGAAACTTCACGAAACCCTCTCGGGTTTAGTGGTGTAACTCCTTGTTGTTTTAGCTCCAGAACCCAAAATTTCGTAGGTAAATGCGTCTACTAATTAGCTTTTCAAAGAGCTATAGCAAGTTGAATTTGGACAATCTGGGTGGGAGAAACAATTCTCCAAGTGACTGGTGGTCTGCAGTTTGGTTGAGTCAACTACTTCCTCAAAATCCTCTCGGGTTTTATAGCATAGTTTCCTAGTTATTTAGCTGTAGATCTTGAAACTTGATAAAAAGGTGCGTCTATTAGTTAGCTTTTCAAAGAGCTATAGCAAGTTGAATTTGGATAATCTGGGTGGGAGAAACAATTCTCCAAGTGACTGGTGGTCTGCAGTTTGGTTGAATCAACTACTTCCTCAAAATCCTCTCGGGTTTTATAGCATGGTTTCCTAGTTATTTAGCTGCAGATCTTGAAACTTGGTAGGAAGGTGCGTCTACTAATTAGCTTTTCAAAAAGCTATAGCAAGCTGAATTTGAACAATCTGGGAGTGAGAAACAATTCTTTAAATGATTGCTGGTTATAGCCATGTTGAAGGAAGTGTTGAGTTCACAAAAGTTTGTTTAAAGAGCTAGTTGTTTAACTTAAGGTTCTAAGATCAGGGGATTGTGGGGATCAAAGTAATAATAATAATAATAACAAAATAAAAATAAAATAAAATACATGGCCATCAATGTTAAGTTATGAAAGATGCATAGGCGGTAGAGAAATTTGAACTTCAACTACAAACGCAATCTAGTATCTAGAAGTACGCTCGCTTTGTCTTTCACCGGTAGCATTTATACTTTCAAGTATAGTCACCTTGTAGAACCGGGGGTAGAGGGACAAAAGTTACCTCACATGCACCTAAACATCCTTTACTTTGATGCGATGTTGAGGAAGTAATCATTCCTTAAGAATTACACTTGATGGTGCACCTAAGCACCCCATGCTCTAATGTGTAGTTGAGGAAGTAGTCATTCCTTAAGCAACATAATTGATTGTGCACCTAAACACCCTTTCCTTTAATGCACTACTAGGAAGGCAATCCTTCCTTTAATAACACATATGACAATGCATTTGAACACCCCTTATTTTGATGTGCTCTAAAGGAAAGCAATTATTTTGTCAATAACACATTTGATTATGCAACTAAACACCCCCTATTTTGATGCACTTCTAAGGAAAACCATCATTCCTTCAACAACACATTTTGATTCTACACCTAAGCACCCCTATTGTAAGTCCAAGGATTCAAAAAGTAATCATTCCTAGTTAAGTAACACCAACTATGCAACTAACCACCCCCTCATCTAACGGATTATTGAAGAAAATAGTCCTTCTTAAATGGTGCACACAAATTTGCACCTAAGTCTAGCCCTCATTTTCATGAAGTGAGAAAATGGGAAGCTCCTTTGACTAATGCACACAATGTGTAGAACAATAAGTTAGTACCTTGGTAAGTCCACATCTAAGTTTGAGCCATAAAGCGTATTAAACAGCTAAACAATTACATATAGGAAAACCTCACCCCAATAATACTTCATATTCACTATCTATATACTACTAGGCAAAAGCACATTAGGGTGTCACAATTTTGGCAAATTAAAGTCCCTTTTCAAAGTCCTTTTTTAATGTAATTGAAAACTAACTTAAAATATGAGTATTTAGATGATATTGAAAATATTTTTTTTCCATTTCCAGTTTCAAATCATGATGTTATAAGACATATGAAAAATATCTCAAAATAAATTATTTTTAAAAATATATATTAAATGCTTTAAAATCATTTTAAAAATAATTATAATTTTTGGAATTTAAAAAATTCCATAACATAAATTAAAATCACATTCCATTCATTGAATGGATCTTTAGTTTTTTAAACACAATCATCCAATGTCCCAAAGTTTCAAACACATAAGATTAACACATTGTAAACTAAAAGTCCATATCCATGAAATTTTGCAGGTGTGACTAAAAATGTGGGTGAAATTCAAAAGTCCATTACTTATTGGCTATTCAAAATTTTGATTTTATTTTTTCATTTTTGAAAGGTTCATTATGATAGATTTAAATAAGTGAGTCCTTTTTATTATTATTTCAATAGATCTTATTTTATTTATTTTCTTGTATTTAAGGAATATAGGAAAAACTACTATTGTGACATCCATATAAGGTCATTATAATGTGCAAACACCCTATTTCAATAAGTAGCCCAAATTGCTCTTACAAATTCTTACCTTAAAAAATGAAGTCCGAAAAGAAATAAAACTACATCTAAGTGAAGAATGCATCAATAGTTCTTTATGTTCAATGAACATCCAAAATCTAATTACTACTTCAATAAAAGACAATATTACAGAAAAATTGATCACATTAGGCCCTAATGAAATTTGATTATAATAAAAGTATCTAGTTACAAATTCGTAACTTCTAAAAGCAAATGAACCATCATTTACATTATTGTTGAATTTTTGTGCAAGGCCTTTATCCACACTAGTATCATTAGAACCATGGGCAATAAAATCCAATTGTTTCTTCTTGCGTTGTGTTCTTTGAACTACAAATTGATTGGATAGGGGAAGTTGCTTTAAATCAAGATTTATCCAACTAATCATTTGCTCAACCATTGTAACATAATAACAAGAATTGACTTCTAAATGTGCATATCTAGAAGGTGTAGTTTTGTCTATTTTTACTTCAAGGTTGTGATCAACTTTCTCAAGTTCAAGTTCACCTTTCCTTGGACTCTTTGGGGAATTAAAGAATTTCTCTTCTTGCTCATTCTGTGTTGGTGCTTCCCATGCTAAATCTTCATTAATGTAATGTGTCCTATTCAATGTTTCCCACACACCATTGTTGATGCATTTAAAATGTTGCAACTGCTTCTACATTATAATTTCAATTAACAAATTTGTCAAAAGTTAGAAGCATGAAAAACTTAATATTAGGGCATCATGACCATGTTCCTACATTTTGAAACCATGAAAGTTTTAAAGTTACAACATTACAAAACATCTAAGTTCTTGAACTTGATTATTGAATACCCTAATGCAAGGATGCAATCCAAGTACACATGCCAAGAATAAAGCTTTTGAGGCATTAACTGACGCACCCCTAAGCTCTTTGATGGACTCAGTTGTGAGTCCGAAATTGAAGACAATGGAAGGAAAAAGAGTTGGGGCACGTTCCGTGGCTCGCAATACTTTGGGGGTAGAGGGGCGTGTTGGAGCTCCGAGATGAAACTAGGAAGAATGACAAACAATTCAATTACTCACATAGACCTGCATAAACCAAACAAGTTGGTTAATGTGTAGTTGGAACATTTTGGTGCACGGACAAACCATAGGTAAACACGGATTCACAAGACTCACAAGACTCACCACGGCCCAAAATTGGGGGAAGCCACCACCTTCCCCTATATAGTATACTATGTGCATGGCCACAAGACTAGCACCCAAATCTCATTTTGTCCCAGGACTCCCAAGTGGGAACAAGTCCTGAAATTCCCACAACTGGGACTCTCGCAACTTTGGCGGCCCATAATTTTGTGTGTAGACCTTCGATTAAGATAAGGTCTAAAGCAAAGTTGTAGCTCTCGTGGAGAGCTTTTCAACAGTATGTTGCACGCCACTTGCACATAAGGAAATCAGGGCAATTCCTGATTTTAGTGGTCGGGAGTCAAATTGCCAGTTTGACTCCTGGCCCTTCTTTTGGCCATAACTTGTGTTTTAAGTGTCCAAATGGGTCATGCAAGCCCATTTTAGAAATTTAAATTTCAAGAGCTTTCCAATGATATAAAGATATCTTCAATTCAATGGATTTTGACCCCTGCGATCTCTCTCTAAAAATTTGGGAGTCCATCTAACTCCCAAAATGGGAGTTCATTTGGGAGTGTGAGGGTTCATTCCCTCACACTCTCCTACACTTTCGAGAGCATGAGATGTGACTCCTGGGTTTCCCTTTTGGACCACACCCTTGCCTTGGTCGCGAACCCAAGGCTAAAGTTATGACATTAACTTACTTTGTCTTTAAATGCTTGAAGATTTGAGCACCACATGGGTGCAAACCTTTTGAAGCAAGGTGCAATAACAGAAATCTTCAATTGTGTAATCCATAACAAAGCTCATTAATGAATTAACATGTTGCATTTTCTAATTAATGTAGAACTATTTGACAAAGTTTGCATGCAAGTTGCGTGTAAAAATTGCGACAAAGCTTTGAGTAGGCGTTTAGGGTTAGGAAAGCCATCATTGGTTGCGACTACTCAAAGAAGCCAATTGGACATCACACGTGCAATAAATTTTGCACACGAGGTTGGTGAAGTTAAAAAAGTTGTCAATTAATTTGATTTTTTTTTAGAGACCTTTAAAATTTATTAATTTCATCAACCTCCTTCCAAAACAATTCCAAACTTTAATAATTCACCCATTGCTTACCACGTGGTCTAATTTTTAAAAACTCATAGTAGTAATTTTTTCATAAACAAAGCAACCTTGTATTTGTTGGCTCATTTTTGTTTGTCCTTACCCAAGAAACATCGCTATATTTCAGATATTTGTAGCATTAACCTAATTAACTCTTGCTATACATGTTCTCTCTAATTTCAATTTTATGGTTACTATAAAACCTCAATTTTTTTGTTAAAAAAACATTTATCATACACTTTCAAATTGACCTTTCTGTTGTCCATTTTGAAACTTTGAAATATTTATAGCCTTAACTTCAAATGTTTAATCTACATTACATATTCATAAAACCTAACCTTGCAACTTCTAAAGTTTATTTCTTTTTAATCAATTATGTTATACATCCAACTAGAGTTTTGCACAATTGCTCTAGATGTTTTGATTCTATTTCTTGTGAATATCACTTGTCTTGTGGGCCTCTATGATGGACAAATTAAGCATAACCAATTTTTTTAAATGTGTTGTTGACGTTGTTTGAACCCATTTCTAACCTTAGTGTCACCAATTCTTCTTTTTCCTCATCCATTTCTTTGATGGATCCTTTCAACCTCAAAAGAAAACTAAATTGAATGCATAACATAGTAGATGTTTGGGAACATGTCTACTTCTTGAAATAGTTGTAGTTGTTTAGTCAAATTTTGCATTTAAATTTAGCATCACAAACATTGGTTGTTATTTGAACATTTAGTTTTTATTGGCAAATTTAGAACAATTGCATATGCCAAAACGACTCTAAGTGGCAAAATAGCTACATTTGTTTCAATAGCCACAACATCATGTATATGATTTGATTATCATTTACTGCTTTGATATGAAGTTTTTATTGATTTTTTGTTTCAATAGTCATTACAAATTTGTTCAAGATTGCTCAAGTTCAACCATAATTCTATTTTATTTTTTCATAAATAGATATTTCCTTTGTGATTTCATACTTTGAACAAATATTCATTTTCACATATCTATTGTGCTACGATTCAATGTAAAAAATATGGTTGTGGTTTCTCATTCAATTTTTGATTTGTCATTTTTTTTGCTATTATACACATCTCATGGTTTCAAGGCCAACCCTATCATCTACCGATTAATTGGTTGTTTTATGACTTTGTTCTTCAATTCTTATGGAACCCAGACTTGCCTACTTGGAATTACATAAATTCATTGTCGAGAGTTCATGAATTCTATGGATAACAAGTTCCCAAGTGTTACCAAGTCCTCTATTGACAAATCATTCAATAAGCTTGTGAAAAAATGGTATGGAATCAACTAATTCAAACTTGCACGATTTTTGAAAAAGTCCATTGCATGTGTAAATTAAGGAAATTGTAGTCTTCCATGTCATCCTTGGAAATGTTCATAGTTTGTTTTATTATAGAAAGACTTTATTTGTCCATCTTCACATTTGCCCATCGCCATTGCCGCCCATTCCTTTGTTTTGTCAATTACCCTTTTCCATTATGTTCCCCATATTTTGATTTGACACCCTAAGGGGGGTCTAGCTTGGTATTATCTCTTAGATATTCCAATGGTTTTTTTGTCATTTTGCAAATTCTTTTTAATATGATTGAGATTATGTATTCAATCATAGATTCCAATGTGTTTGGTTGACAATTAGTGACAATTTTTTTTGGTCATTATAATAGAGAGGTTTTATGATTGCAAGCATGTGGTTGAAGAACAAAGGATGCTTGACTAGGAAGTACATGTGCGAATAATACAAATTGAGGTATTTTACATGCAAATTAGTAGTTGAAGGAAAAAGAATGCAGTTTCATTGTGCAAGTTGCCAAGGGGTTGAAAGAGGGAATGAAAATTTTAAAAAGTTTAAAATGGTAAAATGTCTTGGGGTACTTGATATTGGTTCAATTTTTAATGGTCACATACCTCTTTGTGGTGGACAAATAATGTTTGAATTGGCACATACCTCTTCGTGGGTCAACATGTTTATGTGACACTAATTTTGATTTAATCTCAAATTTTATATGTTTTGGATGCTACAAAGCTGGAATATATTTGCTAGTAATGGAATTTGAAATACTAGTTCAAGTATAATTTGAGCATTTGAAGTTCATAATAAACCAACATAAATTTCTTGTATCTTGATTCTTTTGTTTAAGTTTTGCAAAACAAAACTTGTTGCAAATGTTCATAAAATTTTTCATCCTTTTTCATTTTTCATCCACATTTTTCATCCGTAAATATCATTCATCCATGACACATGGCAGAATGTTATTCCACGTCACCAAATATTTTGTTTTAAGTGTGACAAAATATTTTTTAAATATCCTATTTATGTGGGAAGAATATTTTAAAAAAGATTTGGTTCGACTCCCTTGTTCATGCTCACAAGCTCATCAAATAACATCCCTGCTTCTTCTTTTGCTTCCTTTTCCTTTTCTTTCTTCAACTTCCTTTTTCATTTTTCCTCCTCATCTTTCCCCGGGTCTTAGTTTTGTCGTTCTAGAAAAAACACCCATCGGGCTTCTTTTGATGTCGAAAGAAGTTTGACAAGGCCATCCTTTTTTTTTTTTTGCAAAACATTTTGCAAGTCCTTTGCTTCTTCTTCCTCTTCTTCTCCTTCCTTTTCTTCTTCTTCTCCTTCCTTCTACTTCCTCCTCTTCCTCTTCCTTTTTCATCCTCCCCCAAGTCCTTCTATTTCCCCAACATCCTTTTTTTTTTTTTTGGAAGAAATATTTCCTATAAAAGTATTCTTGGTGTCAAGAGTACCCTTGCAGGATTTTTTTCTACAAAAAAGTTGCCTTCCTTTTCTTCTTCTCCTTCCTCTTTTTCTTTTTCCTCTTCTTTCTTCTTCTTCTCCTTCTTCCTTCTTCCTTCTTCTTCCTCTTCCTCTTCTTCCTCCTCATCCTTCCCTGGGTCCTAATTCTATGGCTCTAGAAAAACGCCCGTTAGGCTTCTCTTGACGTTGAGAGAAGCTTGGTGGGGGCAACCTTTTACTTTTTTTTTGCAGAAACAATTCCTACAAAGGTACTTTCAATGCCGAGAGTACCCTTGTGGGATTTTTTTCTACAAAACGTTTTGCGAGTCCTCTCTTTCCTCTTCTTCTTGCTCTTGCTCTTCCTATTCCTTCTTCTTCCTCCTCCTCTTCTTCCTCTTCTTCCTCTTCTTTTACTTCCTTTTTTTTTTGTTCTTTTCCTTCATTTTTCCTTTTCGTCCTTCCCCGGGTCCTAGTTCTATGGTTCCAGAAAAAATGCCTACTGAATTTCTTTTGACATCGAGAGTTGCTCGACAAAAATTACTTTACTTTTTTTATTAAGTTTGTAGCATGAAAGCCCGCTGTGCTTCTTTCAACATTGAGAAAAGCTTGATGGGCTCATCTTCCCAAAAACTTTTTTTTCCTCCTTTCTCTATCACATCTTCTTCACCTTCATCATATTCTTCTTCACATATATTTCATAGTAAAAAAATTATGTTGTTTTCATTGTAATTGTTGTGTTTTTTGTTCTAACAGTTCTTAAAACTAACAATTAAAATGGAGGAGAATCAATTGTCTTTTAACATGACCATTTGGGCGCTGCAAAACCAAATGAAGATCAACATAGGGGAGATCCTTGAAAAGTATAAAATTACCCCAAAGTACAAGGCCCGAATGCATGTTCCATTGTGTAGGATGGTTCCCATGCTCATTGTCAGGCCTAATTTCGAGATTGATATCTTGAAGATGGAATAGGCCTTTCACATGGGCTATGGGGAAGAAGATAAGGTGTTTTACTTGTCTCCAACAAATTGAAAGGGTGATACTAGAAGAAATGTTATCCAAATTGACATATTTTTGCAACTATTATGTGATTAATGTTTAAACCAACTGATTTTACGACTAATAGTTTTTTAGTCCTACATGTCCATGTAGTTACAACTTGTTGTAATTGCATATGCAACTATAGGAAGGGTTGAACCAAATTCTAGTTGTAGATGTGACTACAACTTACAATTTATATGATTTTCATTGAAAATGTAGATGAAAGGTGAACAATGTCATCCAATTTTGATTGCATTCACTGATGGATGATAATGTAGTTATTTTCGCAATTACAAATGAAATGTTTTTCAATTGTAATAGTATATTCTATCACATGAACAAAGAAACATAACCCACATATGGCAAATTTTGTTATTTCAATTCGACTATTATTCCTTAATGTACCCATCCATGGGTCTTTTTTGCAATTATCCATGGGTCTTGCATGATATAATATCTAATAGTTAATATTTTGTAAGAAAAGGCTATTATAACCTAGTTGGTAAACTAAGCTTAATAGGTTACGTTAAACTAAGTAGGCCTATGTACATTGGTAGCCTAGCTTAGCTTGCATACTTAATTAATTGGCCTAAGTTATCTACATGTAATAGTAGGCTAGTTTATTAGGTGTAGCTAATAGGCCAAGCTATGAAGGTTAGACATAGTTAGGCTAGGTAACCTAGGTAGGTAGTTGGTAGGTTAGGTCATTAATTAATTGGTAAACTAGGTAGTAGGTAGTAAGTAGGATAGGTAGTAGGTAGGTAGGTTATAAGTTAAGCAAGAGGTACTTTATTTTGTGGAGATGTCATAGTGTTTTTGTATTAATTGATTAATTAATTAGCTATGTTAAGCAATTAATTTATTCAATGTAGTCTAGGTAGTAGATAATAAGTATGTAGGCTAGGTAGTATGTGATAAGTAGGATAGGTAGTAGGATAGGGGATAAGTAGTAAGTAGTTAAGTTAAGTGGTAGGTATTTTATTGTGTGGACATACGATAATGTTTTTGTATGTGACAAAGGATGTGATAGTGTTGTAGTGTTTCCCTTTCATTAGATTTGTCCCATATCTTTTGTCTACAACTTCAAACTTGTAAAGTATATAAGTAGGTGAAGGAATGAACCAAATTCATGGTATGCACTATAAACATAGTGCATATGCCATTTGGGATGAACCAATCAAAAGGTTTATCACCAACAAAATAAATAGGATCCTACCTACTTACTTAGCCTATGGTAGCTAACTTATTTTACCCTAGCCTAAATTGGAATAGGTTGCCTGTTATAGTTTAAATTAGGATACATTATAATTAATTAATTAAAATAATTAATTACTGTAATTATAATATTGAATTGTTGTAGCTATAATAATTAATTATTTTAATTGTTGTAATAATAATATTTAATTATAATAATAATAATATATCTTTTTTGAACAAATGGAAAATTGCCATGTGTTTTATGGCCATTAACTCTTGAAATTACCACGTGGTCAAATCCTAACCACCCATCATTGGCACATTTGGTAGCATGTGACTATCCCAAATGTAGTCACAAAATGGGGTTCCATGTCATACTAAGGATCATCCATGGTAATGGATGAGAAATTTTAGCTTAATTATAAGGTTTGCGACTACACTTTCAACTTCATGGCCATGTCATCTCTTTTGTGAATGACTGTCTTTTGGCACTTGTCTTAAGCAACTAGGCTATTTTTAGTTGCATGGGTCCATTACAACTATAAATGAGTCACAAATCTAGTCATTGATTTTCAAATTTCTTCTAATGTGAAAACGAGGATGTTAATTTACATAATGACACCTAGGATAAACATAAGTTCCTTGAGAATGATCAATTTGAAAAGGTGTTGCAGGACAACCTAAACCTTGTGCACTTCTCCAACAAAATGTTTTCTTGTATAGGATGGGAACCATTGCATCTACGCTTGGATGCTTTTCATTAGCAAATTGCACAATGATGATCCATCTTGGCACATATGTGCAAATTTGATTTTATTTGACACATTTCATGGTCTTGTGGAGTTGTTCATAACCATAATTGATTTGAATAAGTAAGTTTTCCACCATTCTTGTTTTTTTTTAATCGATTGCAGTTATGCTTGTCTCATTTATCGAATTAATGTGTAGGGGCATTAAGTTTGATCATGTCAAGCCAAGCCTTGTGCACAAGTTCTTTTGCATTCAAAGGATTGGAATCATTCCCTTGAAGTAATTCAAGGATGTCTTGCCTATAGACATGTATAAGAAATGTGATAGTTTGTCAAGGAAGACCTGACATTCCCTCACATCGGAGGACTTTTTTTTATTATATGTACAAGGTGTTTTTTTGCTTCTTTTTCACATATTTTCATTTCAGTCACATTATATTTCTACCTATGTTCTTATTAACAGTTCTTGAATTCTTGTGGTGCCTTTAAAGGGAGCTTGCATCCGTGATAGATAGGGTTATCAGACTCTATTGTGAAGAGGTCCCCTAAGAAGGTGACATATCTTTTGCAAAGTTGCAAGAATTGATGGAGAAGGTAATGGAGCAGGTGAAAAAGGAACACTACTTAGCTTTATGCAAATACCTCTTTGTTTGTGATCTTGCTCTTGGGCTCAAGTTTTTGCAAGAAATTCAAACCCATTATGACAATAATTCAGAGCTTGAAATGCTCACTAAATAACTTTAGATGCTCGTGTACACTTTCGTTAGCATGGAGTAGAAAATTGCATGGTTGAAGCAATGGAATGAGTCTGGAGTTTTAAAGGAAGCCAATAAGTTCCCAAAGCATGGTTTTTTAGATGTTCAGTTCAACAAATGGTTGCACAAGGCAACATTTTGGCACCAAATTCTACTTCAAATCTTCTTGTTTGACTTTCCATTTTCCATTTTATCTCCACATTTGGTCTAATTTGACTAACTTTGGTTTTTGCAGCTTAAATTTAAGGCACTCAAGCTTTACAGTGCCACAATATACATGTCAATCCGAATGAAGTGGGCAGTGGTGAACAATCTTCCATTGATTAGTATTGAGGATCCTGGGCTAAAGGTTTTTTTTTCCTCATATTTTTCAATCTTGCTCTGTTGTTGTAAGTTGTTTATTTCAATCTTCAACACCCTTTTATCTTCTTGCAAATTCTATTCAATTGGGCCCAACTTTTGGTGAGGACCCCCAAATGTTTTGAATTCCAAGCACCTATTGCTATCATATTGGAATAGGGGATCAAGGTTACGAAGAAAGACGTTTTCTACAACTGTACTAATGGTAGCACTATGACATTCGCAAGATCTAGGAAACCATTATTTGTGGCCAAGGAGATGCATCTTTCACATTTTAGGTATTGATTGGAGCTTGCTCAAATCCAAGATCATTTGTTGTTGATTTCGTAACATCAATTAGTATGTAATGTTTTAAACCTTCATTTGTTGCATTGGATATTCAAACTAAAATGTATTTTAACATTTTATATCTTACATGTAAATAATATGTTAGGCATGTTGGAATCTTGGTCGACACATATTAGCATTTGATGGAAATCACAAGGTCTTCAATGAGGTTCTTCATCTCCTTTTTCAAAACAAATGATCGTAAAAGCCTTCCCTAGACCCTGAATCCCCTATCCATAAACACTCAAAGATTGATTTGGATTGTGAATAAGTTTGAACTTAACATATAATTTTCTTTTTACTTTTCTACATTGAATTTAGATGGATTAATGATTCTTCATCCCGTGTGTTGTAGAGGTTTGTTTCGGTCCTCGAGGCGTGTCCTTTTTTTCGCCTGTGATGATTTTTTTCCTAGCCCACCTTCAAGCCCCTATCTTCCTTCATATGCTAAAGCTTGTGCTTGGATACTAACAACTTGCCATTTTCCTTCCCCCTCAATTTTGCCCCATACTTATGACAAGTCCGTTATGGGCTATACATAGATTCTAAAGTAGTTGTAAGATAGGCCAATGTGGCTTGTATTTTACCTCTGTTTCAGTACAAGATTTGGATTTGGATTTCATTATTCTTAACCTGTTTTTATTGTCAGTTATGTATTTAGTGGATACATCACAATTGAAAAATATTCAGTCAGTGTAAGTGTTTTGCACCTAACTTGAATAGATTTTTTTCCCTCCCTTTTATTTCCTCCAAATTCATTGTCTCCAAATGAATTATTATTTGTCATAGAGAATAGGCAACCATTGTTACATCATCCATTGCATTAATATTATTACTTAATTGTGGGTTAACTTCTATTTAGTGCACATTTTATTTCACTTTTTTTGCCAATTGTTCAACCACAATGGCCCATGCCTTGGGTCCCCACAACTTTACATTCATAAACAATAATTTTCAAATTTAAGGAATCAAATTTAGGAAGTCATCCTCAATTAGAGATATTTGTGTTATAAAACCTTATTAACTCTTTCTAACCCTAAACCAAATTAACTAAGTGTTAAGTCTAATCCTAACTTTTAACTCAACCTTGGAGATAACAGGTTCTTTGTGTCTTTACTTTTATGTTTATTTTAAAGCCTTCATTCTTTTTCTCAAAAAAAAATTTCCATACATTTACAAATTAACCATTTTGATGTGCATTTGTAAACAATTTTTTCACATGAAGGGAATTAAACTCAAGATATTTGTGCTATCAACCAAATTAGCTTTTGTTAAAGTTTGTAAGCTTTGAAGCAACACGTTGTCTTTGACTTTAATTTTAATGGTCACTTTCAAACCTGCATTCATTTCTTGAAAAAAAAAATCCATACATTTACAAAGAAACCATTTTGATGTCCATTTTGACGTTCACAACCTTTGCTTTTAGTGTTCAATACATGCTAAATATTCACAAAACCTCACTATGTAAATTATGAAATTTATTCCTTTTAATTAATTAGGTGCATTAAAGTTCTTCATAATTAATCCAAACATCTTGGTTCTATTTGTTTTGAATATCAATTTTATCATCCTTCTTTACATCGAATAAATTAAGTAGAGCCATATTATTTGGGTGTGTTGTTCACATTGTTGGAACCCATTTGTGACCTTTGTGCTATCGATTTTGTGGTTTTGTATTCCTCCTCTGAATCTGTCATGGTATCTTTCGAGTATGTTGTATTTAACACCTTGCTTTCTTCTTCGCCATCTGAACTTGGAATGTCCTTTGCATTCACCTCATTGGTAATTATGTTGGCCACCACTAACTAGTCCATTTCCCTATTATAAGATAGTGTAAGTGTTTGGTATGAATCATCCTTTGCATCAATATTGATTCTTGGCCATCTTTTTTCTAGGGGTGGGTCATTTACTTTTTTGGACATTTGGAATCCTAACAAATAATCGCACTAATAGTGAAATTTTGTTCTGAAATTTTTGTTTGTCAGGTCTATTAATGCACTCCCAACTCTTTGAGGGATTCAAATGTGAGTCCCAAATAGAAAACAACAGAAGAGTAAGGAGTTAGGGCACGCTCCCTGGTTCACAACACTTTAGAGGGGTAAAGGGACGTGTTGGAGCTCTGGGATGGGACTAGGAAGAGTTGACAAGCTTTATCTACTCACACATACCTGCACAAAACCAACGTAAGGTGGTTAGTGCATAGTTGGAACACCTTTGGTGCTAGGACGAGCCATGAGCAACACGGACACACAAGACTCACCACGGCGTGGACTTGGGAGAAGCCATCACCTTCCCCCTTATAGTATACTTTGCATTTCTCCACGGGGCCCACATCCAAATGGTTTTTTGTCTCGGGACTCCCAAGTGGGAGTCCCGAAATCGCCAAAATTGGGACTCCCACAACTTTGGGGCACCATAACTTTGTGTGTAAACCTCTGATTGAGATGAGGTCTAAAGCAAAGTTGTAGCCCTTGCCAAAAGCTTTTCAACAATATGTTGCACGCCATTTGCACACACATAAATCAGGTTGATGTAAGACTTTTAGTGGTCGGGGGCCAAACTATCAATTCGACTCCCGACCCTTCTTTTGGCCATAACTTGTGTTTCATATGTCCAAATGGGCAATGCAAGCCCATTTTAGATATTTATGTTCCAAGAGCTTTCCATTGATATAAAGAACTTTTCAAACCATTGAGTTTTGACCCCTGTAATCTCCCTCTGAGGATTCAAGAGTCCACCAGAACTCCAACTCCCCAAAGTGGAACTCCCTTGGGGTGTGAGGGTTCATTCCCTCACACCTTTTCACACTCCCGGGAATATGTTGTGCGACTCCCGGCTTCCTTCTTGGCCCGCAACCTTGCAAACCCTTGCCTTGGTTGCAAGCCCAAGGTTAAGGTTGTGACATCTATCAACAATGGATTGTTTTTAAGTGGTTATGGCAAACTATTCAGAAACTTCAGGATGAACATTTTGATCACTATCCCATATATCTTATAATCTTGTCAGCGATTAATAGATGCCTAATATCCAACCTTTACCTGAAACTTTGCATCTACATTTTTAAACGTTATTTTCTCTATAGACGACTATAAATCCAAATTTGGTGTTATGGGTGAAAGCACACTATGGGGGGGCCAAAAACGTTGTCACATTATACTCTTTTCCAAGGGTGTCCATATTTGAACTTCAACCATGGTAGGTTTGGAACATATTTTTCCAAACTTTTTGCATAATATGGTAGACCATAACACAAAGAATTTAATCAAAAACAAAATTCATTTTCCCAACTTGTATTGTGTGATTCCAAAGTATATTTGTGGCAAAAAAATGTATGTGATTGTGTATTAAAAAATGCAAATATACTCAAAAAATGATTGAAATGAATTTTTCGTCTTTATGAAATTTATAGTATTTATTAAACATTGTGATTCCATATGATTGGAATAAGTTTGTGAGCCATGTGGAGAGTTTGATAATTATCATATCACAAATGGGTGTTTTTGGTGGTGATGACCATAATTATGTGGCAAATTGACATTTTGACAAACTATCATTTTCAAATGGAAAATGACAAGATATGTGATGTGAGTCATTTAAATTTTTTTTATAAATCAAACATTTTTTGGTTGACTAATTCAAACCCAAACCTAGTGAAGTCTTAAAACAAAACCATGTTTTATTATATCACATAGACCATAAATATACCCATTATTCTTTTAATTTAATATTTGATATTATTAAATTTGTGAAAATCAAAGTATTAATCCTAAAAACCAAAAGTGAAACCCAAAATTAAGTGCAACATGTTTTGCAAAAATATACAAAATATACATGTTGTGAAAGTGCCCAAAATGGCCCCCTCGTAGTGTGTTTTCACCTTTTTGCAATAATGCAATGGATATCTGTACCATGACATGATGCATTTGAATAAGTTTTGTCCTAAATTTCTTTGGTGGAACCCTTCTACCTCAAAATAAACTAAATTGAATGCATAATAAAATACACGTTTGGGAAAATGTTTGTTTGATGACATATTTGTAGTTATTTAGTCTAATATTACATTTAAATTTAACATCACAACCATTGGTTCTGATTGGACCATATGGTGGGTATTGGCAAGTTTAGAGCAATTGCATATGCTAGAACAACTCCAAATGGCAAAATAATTACATGTGTTTCAACAACCACAACATCATTTATTTGCTTATCATATACTACTTTGATTTGATATTTTCATTGATTGTTTATGTTAATAATCACTACAGATGTGTTTAATAAGGAACCACATTGCTCAAATTCAACAATAAATTTATTTTGTTTCATTATTATGGAACGTTTCCTTTAGATATCACATACTTTGAGCAAATATTCATGTTCATAGGTTTATTAAAATACAATTCAATATAAAAAATGAGATTTTGATTTCTCATTCAGTTTTTAATTTGTCATTTAAAAAAAAATTATACATGTTTCATGGTTTTGGGATTATGTCACGAATGGTAATGCCATGGGGTTCATTCATTTGAATGTTCATCCATCACTTGTAATGAATTTGTACCTAATTCTTAGTTTAATTGCAAATCTTTCTCAATTAGCTTCTAGTTAAATTGTAATTCACTTCTAGTTCATTTTTAATTAATTTTTAGTTAAGTTTGAGTTAAATTTGAGTTAGCTCTTAGTTAAATTCTAATTAAATCTTAGTTATGTCCTAATTATGTCCTAATTAAGTTTTAGTTAAATTTTAGATAAATATGAGTTAACTCCCAAATAATTTTTAGTTTATTCTTAATCAAGTCCTAGTTAAATCTTAGTTAAGTCTTAGTCAACTTTCAGTTAAGTTTTAGTTAATTCATAGTTGACTTTCAATTAGGAAGGTTTTCAAGAATCTTTTTTACCTGATCCACACATAAAAGCCTCCTTGAGCTAAGTCCCCAAAAGGGTATAAATAGGAGTAGGACTCGTCATTTCCTTCAGTCTATTCAACAATAGTCGTAGGCATGATCTTACACCATAGCCTTGTCATGTTGTTTTCATGTTCATGTTTGCATATGTTAACATAATATCCATTTTCATGTTTGTTTTGCACATCTTGTTTGGAAATTAAATTAAAACCTTTCCTTTAGCCTTGGTCCTTGTGGTTTTTCATGTCCTTGATAGGTCGGCCCTATCATCCAATGATTAACTAGTTGATATAACATTTTGTTCCTTAATTCTTGTGGCACCTAAGCTTGCCTGCCTAGAATTGCATAAAATCATCGTCATGGTTTCATGAAATCTATAAATAGTAAGTTCCCAAGTGTTACCAAGTCCTTTGTCGACAAATCGTTGAGTAAGTTGGTGAAAAAATGTTGTAAAATTGGCTTCTTAAACTTGCACGTTCTTTGAAGAAGTCCATTGCATGTGTAAACATAGCCAAATTATAGTCCTCCGTATCCTCCTTGGAAATGTTTACAATTTTTTTGAATACAGAAATACTTTCTTTGTCTACTTTTGCATTTGCCCATTCATCTATTTTGTCAATTACCCTTTTCCATTATGTTCCCCATGTTTTGATTTCAAGCAAATGCTAAAGGGGGTCTAGTCTGGTATCATCTTTTGGATATTCCAATGGATTTTTTGTCATTTCACAAATTCTATTTAGTATGTTTGATATTAACATGTCTTCAATCATAGTTTCCAAAGTGTTTGGTGCAACAATTGGTGACAATTTGCTTCCTGCAATTGTAGTAAAGAGGTTTTACAATTAAAAGCAAGTGGTTGAGAAGAAAAAAATGTTATAAGTAAGAAGTGTGCATGCAAATAATGCGAAATGAGGTATTCAACATGCAAATTGGTAATGGAGGGGGAATAATGCAATTTTATTGTAGCCTAAGGGTGGAAAGAATGAATGAAAATCATAAAATAGCTTGAAATGGTAATGTGTCATGGGCTATTTCATATTGTCTTTGTTTTGAATGGGCCTATACTTCTTTGTGGTGAGCATGTAATGTTTGAATTGGCACATACCTCTTGGTGAGTCAATAAGTTTATGTGCCATTGAATTTGATTTAATTTCAAATTCTATATGGTTTTGATCCTACAAAATTGGAATATACTTGGGATTTACAAAATATGAAGTACTACAGCGGTTTCCGTAATTAATGTTAATACCAAATTAATGTTAGTTCCCATTTAATGTTATTAACATTAATGGAGGAATGGGGGATCTTGGGATGAGAAGGCAGCTGCACTGCTACAGCTCGCTGTAAGGGTTGCAGACTGCAGAGTGGCACAGTTAATACCAAATTAATGTTAGTTCCCATTTAATGTTATTAACATTAATGGAGGAATGGGGGATCTTGGGACGAGAAGGCGGCTGCACTGCTACAGCTCGCTGTAAGGGTTGCAAACTGCAGAGTGGCGCCAGCTGGCACTGACGTATGTTTAGATATTTTCGAACACTTTTTCTTCGACGATAGTCCCATACCTCTGTTGCTTCCCCAGCTCCTTCTCGCTCTGAAAGCGTTCTCTTCGCCATGTCTGCATCGTCGAACTCTCAATCTTCACGGGATATACAATGTGGAGCAGTACGTTTGTCGGTGTTTTCCCCGTCTCCCATTGTTCGTGCATTTGCTCATCAACGTCAGGCTGTCGATGACGAAAAGGAGCCACTTGAACCATTGGACCCGAATGGCGCAACCAATGACGTGATAATTGTTGTGAATAATGATCGCGTCATCGTTGGCGAACAGCTCGTCGACAATCCTCGTGCTCTGGGAAAGAGAAAGCGACCTACCGCAGTCACAACTCAGCAAACTCGCATGAGAGTTGTTGAGTGGATGATCAATGACAACGAAGCGAACGGGGAGAAAGGACTGCACGCACAAACCGTCAAGGCGTTCCCCGAACATTTTCGAGGGACGACATCCGCGACGATCATGAAATCGTCATGCTGGTGGGAAAAATGCGCTACTATTCTCCAGATCCATGACGATCGTGACAACACGGTATCTTGCAACTCTGCGCAACCGAGGAAAGCCAAGAAGGTGCTCACAAAAGCTGCCCTTGGTCGAGGACCAAAGCGGGCTCCATGGGTCGACTGGCTGTATCCTCTCATTGTCGACGAATTTGATCGCTATCGCAAAATGGGCGTGAAGTTCAGTCCGAAGCTACTGGTTTGCCTTGCGAAGGACATCCTGGTAGAGATGAATCATCTTGATTTCCCTCCCAACCTACAGCACAAGGGCACAACTATCATTGATCGCATCAATACAAGATGGATTCAGCGTTTTCAGACGGTTAACAATATTGTCGGTCGAGCTCAAACTGGCAAGTTGATGCTGAGCCCTACTCGTCAGCAGCATATCGACAAGCAAATCGCATTCCATCTCGGACAGCTTGCGAGAGAATTTTGCGCTGGTACGCTCGATGAGAACCTGGTTGAAAACATCGATGAAATGCATTGCAAGGTCAACTTGGACAATGGCAAGACATTGGGATTTCGCGGTGACAATGATGTCAAGTACGCTGATGTAGTATCCAGCGGCATGGGAATGACGCTGATGATTCGGCTAACGGGCGAGCCACATGCAAGAATCTATAATCCATGTGTCATTTTCCAGAACGCCAGCGAAGCTATCCTATTCGCAGAGTACTCGATGATGTCCCTGGAGTCTGCTACAGGACGGCCAAGAAGGGTTTTATCACGCAGAAGTTCTGGGCGCAATACTTCCAAGAACCACATGCTCACTACTGCGGACATGTAGCCGATCGGTCCACGCAGAGAGTGATATTTGTGGACAACTTCAACGGCCATCACAATGACGGTAATGGGAACATGCATGCAGCGTTGGAGTCGAGCAATGCCACTCTTCGCTACTTGGTGGCTACCGCGACCGACAAGATTCAGCCGTGCGATTCGTTCGTGATCTCGAAGATCAAGGATACCTGGATGGAGATCTGGGACGACTATAAGTTCAAAGCCATCAAGGATGGCCTCTGGCGTGAAAGATCTGGCGCGCTGCAAAATCCCGGAAAATCATTTTTTTTGCGCATGGCTGTCGAAACAGTTCATCGGGTAAACGAGCAGTGCAATCAAACCGGCCTGACTTACGCCTGTAAGGCGATGATTCGCTGTGGGCTGTCCCTCGACATCACGGGAGAATGGCATGAAAAACAACTCAATCGCGATCTTCAAATCATAATTGAAAAACATCGTCAACATTTCGAAGGTCTTGCTGTACCGGATCTGGATCCGCATGATGATGACGCCCCGTTGCGCGATTAAACCTCAGCAGACTGCCTCCGCCACGTTTCGCGTGATCAGGCGCTTCATCCTCCGTAACATCACAACAATAAATATTAATGTAAAACTGTAGCAGTTTCATAGCCGCGTGGCAAGCCACTCCATTCGCAATTACATCATTTGGCAACCAAATACAATTTTCTCTTATTAACATTAATTAGGTATCGATTTAAATAATGTTATTAACATTATTTAGATTACGCCTGTATTAATGTTAACGCGCTATTAAGGTTATTAACATTAATAACGAAAAGCGATGTGTAAAAACACTGTTCGCAAATAATGTGAGTAACAATTATTACAGAAACCGGTGTAGTTAAAGTATGACTTTAACATTTCATGTGATGATTTTTTCAAAATAAACCAAGCTAAATTTCTTCCATCTTATTTTTTTTATTAGTTTTCACAAAGAAAAGCTTGTTGCCAATGTTCATGAAAAAGTTCATCCATTGTAATTTTTCATCCCCATTTTCATCCAAAAAATCAATCATCCATGAACACATGGCAAAATATTCCTCCACATCACCAAATATTCTATCCAAGGTGTCAAATTTTTGTTTTGAAATATTCCATTGACATGGGAAGAATATTTAAAAAAAAGATTTGGTTATGCTCCCATGTTCATGTTCAGCTACTCAAGCTCATGCTCATAGGCTCATGAACTAACATCCCTGCTCAATGTGCAAGTCACTATTGCTATATCCTTTTGCTTTGGTGACACCTTATGGCATTAGTTTATTTGATTTGATATTTTCATTCAAATAATTTGAAAAAATAATTAAAAGTATGTGCTAATGTTTGATGGCTTTCCTCAAAAAAGATTTCCTTCTTTCCATTACATCCGTTGCCTCTTCCAAGGATTTAAGTGCCCATATTCTTTGTTAATCTAGGGTAAAAATCTTATTCAATTTGTTGCTAGCTAGTTGGACATTCCACTTTGTTGTTTACAAGGTACATTAGCTGGTATTATGGTAGCATTTTGGCTCTTGCCCCCAATTTCCATGCTCATTAGGATAGTGACAAATGTGTTTTGTTTTGGCATCCAAAGTTGATACTTCACATATTATATTTCTGGGCAAGTTTGAGCATTCCAGATTTGGAGCCTACAACTTAAATCCCTTGTATTTGCATGAAATCATCCCCATTTTAATGGGGGTGAATGTTTTTGGTGTTTGGCTTAACTTACACCCTAAACCATCTAATCGTGGGCAGCAAAATTCCTAAAGACATTTTTCCTAGACCAAATGTTCAGTCATTAAGTACATATTGAATGTTAATGGGGTTATATATCAAACCCGAACCAACCCTTGGTTGTTCTATTGCTCTGTTTGGTTACTGGCCGTTGTTCAATGATGAGCATATCTATCATACCAATGTTGATACCAATGCATGCCTACATACCGGACCAACATAGATGTCTACCTACCTTGTAGCCATCGAGTGCCTTAAACAACTTCACTACCTAGATAATAATCACTTAAATTTCCTACCTACTTTATTTATGGTATGTACCCATTTACACAGGTAGTTAATTAGGTTATGTGAGGTGGAAATAAGAGGTTTACATGATACTTGGTAACTTAACTATGGTTCATGCACACTAAGTCGTAATGTGTCTCCAATTGCAGGGGCATTGGCGGCATCTGGATGATGTCCTGTGCCGGCCTGCTCTGTCAGATAAGTCCATCAAGAGCAGTGCATGCATCTCATGTGATGGCTATGGTGGTTGTGCATGGCTATTGGGTGTTATTTACGTGGAGCTCAGGCGCCTGCCATTTTTCCAAGGCACCTTGAATGCTAAAGGACCTCAAGACCTACCCTTCTCATGTACAAAAAAAGAAAAAGAAAAAACAATCATCTTAATTTTCTGGGTGTGCAGATGAGGATTCCAAACATAACTAGGTAATGCAGTATTCTCTATGTTGAACACTCAACAAAAGTGAGAACAAATGAATATCTAGTCCAGGAAAATGTTTAGTGTTCAACATTATAATTAATGGGACAACAAATGGCTGACTGTGTACTGATTCTGCCCCTTAATTTATGGCAAGTTCAAATCAGCAACACAATAGAAAATGTCCTATGAAGTTCCCAAAAAATGAGCTCATGGTTTGTAACAACAACACACACCTGGTGAACATTCCTCAAAATGGTGGGGAAATGAAGGAAAACTACATTGTTCCTTAGTCTCTCTGCCTCACAGGCAGAGCCAATAAACACTGGATTCTCCAAGCTATTTTTTGCATTGTTTCATAAGATTTATGATGATGAAACTTTGTCTCTATTCTGGAAAACAAGACCAAAGCCAACCAATTTTTGTACTATTAAAAAATGTTGTGTCTACTAAAAGAAGAGATCCCTCATCTCTCAAAAATCTCTCGCCATGTAAGAAGTTTTTTTTTCAATTTTTGCAGGACCTCCGCAGTTCCACATAAATAACACACTCCAGTTTTCTTTGAAAACAAATTTCCATTCAAAAATAGAAGAAGAAACAATCCATCAACAAAAAGGCTCACAAGTCACAAGTTGCAACCTCTATTCTTTCTTTCTTATTTTCTTTGAAAATCCAGACCTAATAAATAGGTATGCAGCCATTTTTGACATTATATTTTGAACACTTTGTCTACTGACAATAGGGTAGACTGGCTGGTGACCAAACATTTAAGCGCTCAGGCCAGGCCGGATCAAAGGGAAGGGTTCCATTGTTTCTGATGTCAAAACCAAACTTGAACCCTTCCTCTTGACACATCTGACACACTAATAATCGGATTAAAAATGAGAAAATTATGACTCCCAAAGTAAAGGGTGTCAAGAACTCAAAAAAACACTAAACAGTACAAAGGCTGGTTCCCGAACACCCAAAAGATACCTTGTATGCTGCTCTGTTGCTATTAGACTTCCAAGATGATTTGTAAAACTTCAGGTGGTGCTCCTATAGCACCTTAAGTTGTTTAAAATGAATAAGAAATAAGAAAGTTATGAGATTTGAAAGTAAGAGAGGTCAAAATGAAGAAAAATTAAAAATACGCATTTTGCAATTTGAAAAAAACGAATTTTCTTTACTGCTCTTATTTGGCTGGTCCCTTGGCTTTCCATTTCAAAGATTACTTGTAGAGCTTGAGAAAGCACTCCTATAACATTTTAAATCACTCAAAGTGGAGAAGGATTGAGAAAGATTTGCCAAAGTGTTCCGGCATAGGCATGGGATTGATGATGGGCCAGTCTACCCTACATGTTTACTCAAAGAAAATGTTGGCATGGAGAGCACTGTATCCTATGGAAATTAGCATGTCTTATCCTATATTCATAGTATTTGAATGTTTCATGCTATTATTCCTGCAACTTACAATGTATAAGCCATTTTACTGCTGCCAGTGGTGGACCTGCTCTAACATAATATTGCAAATGAAAACCATGGAGTGGTTGTTTGGCTGATGCCTAACAATAAGTACATCATTATGCCTTGAAAAGTTTTAGGCACCTCCGACAACTTTGTCATTGCAATTAGAGTAGAAGTTGTGCCAATAAAGAGCACTTATGGGATTTATCTCACATCTCCCCCACAAACTCCAAGCATCCAAAACCTAACTCTCGCATTTTGAAGAAGTGATGTGTGGATATTGGAATATTCATTGCTCATGCTCTCTACTATGAGGAGGAATGTGCATCAACAAAAATACACCTTTACCCCCATTTTGCCGTGCAATTACGTTTGACTGGACAGGCATGGTAGGCTTTGTTTAGCAACTGGTGGGTCTCCTGCTGCACTTGGAGACGAGGAGAGGAATATTTGCACGAATCTTGTCGCAGCAAAACGACAGGCTTGATTCCTTGCGACGGATGATTCAGTGAGCAACTGCAATTGTTTGTCGATCGATCGACACGTTCGCGGACACGACATTTGTACTTTCCCCCCCTTTTTCTTGGGGCCGAGATTAGTGTCTAGAACTGGCACATTCCAGCCGTCGAGACTCACAACTCCAGCTGCAGCAGCTGCAACAATTGATTTTTTACTATGTGTGTCTCCTTCCCAGCTCACGCTGCATTGAGGGGCGCTGCTGCTGCAATGACGTTCTTTCTAGGGTCATGTGAACTCGTGTTTTTCTCGTGGAGAAATTATTCAGCATCTTACCAGTTGGCGCCCAGCGGTACAGCAGCTCGTGGCGTTATTAGTCCACCAAGAATACTGCTGCTGCCGGGCGGGGTCCACCTGCGGGCACAGAAGCATCAGCTGACGATTTTGTACCGGATCCGGTGTCAGATCCGTATGCAGATCTGATGAGATGCCATGGTACTCGAGAAGGTAAGTACAAAAGGCGCGCGATGCAGCAGCATTTGGATCTAGAGCTGTTCTGCAAGTTCACCCAAAACTGGAGTACTAATTCTGGCCATGAGCTGCTAATTAGAATGCGATCTACATGATAAACCAATAGAGGCTGCACGCCGAAGTCAGTCCCCCTATCAGATCGTGTAACGCGTCAGACATTGATGAGCTTCAGTGCAAAAGGAAGCATGACAGATTTTGAGCACGATCAGACCTTGGAATCTTCACTTGCACATCTGTACGAATACGCAAGGGAATTGCAAATTTTGATGAAGTTGAAATTCCAGCCAGCTCCAGGTCTGATATTCATCTGACGAATTGATCTCGAATTCGAGATTTCCTTGGGAAGACATATCGAGTCCGGATTTGAATTTGTTTCTTGTTTTCGGAGCTTGCATGAGAACTTGTAGTAAGTACCAGTCTGGGTGCGGACAGAACAGCTGCAACGCTGGAAGCTGGCGATAGGGGGCTTACAGGGTCGCTGATCAGGTAGAAGCAACAATATGGTGAATCTGGTGGAGTCTCTGTTCACGCTAGTGCCGGTGTGTGTTTTCTTCGCCGTCGGCATCGGCTGCATTTGCAGCATCAAGTGGAACCGCTATCGTCAGGCAATTAAAGCCGGTGCAGTAACGGATGTAGGTCCGGGAGGAAGTCAGTATCCACCTCTGAGCCAAAATATGCATGATCCAGTGACCGGGTCGAGGCCTAGTATCGATCCATTTCTTTCGCATGATTCAAACTGCAACGTCGGGACCGACAACTAGAGCACCATCGACACTACCGACCGGTGGACTTAATGGTGACCATTGTATAGTGTGGGCCACATGAACACACGTAGATTCAATCTAGTGACAATGCCGCTGAGCGGTTCCCAGCTTGAATGATCATAAAAACATTCCCTCATTTATATTTTCCTTTGTGTTCGTAATTATGCATACGCTGACCTCTTACTGCATGTTTCACTCATTCGTTCGATTCACTGCAACTTAGTGATCTAGCACTGAGCTCTACAATTCTGCAGCTGCAGTTAATGCAAGGGATTTTCCAGCGTTTGTTGTCATTGACATGAAAATGTTTGCCCGAATCAAGCTTATCGTTTGCTTTCATGGTGGGTGGTAAATATGTTCTGAGTTTGGAGGCAGATATTCTGCTTCAACGTGAACATTGATTGTCAAATCCAGTGTACATAAGTTGTCTTCTTTAGAGAGTTTTCCCCATGTGAACATTGAACTTAATCTATTCAGTAGCTTGAAGGACTGCAGTGAAAATTTGCGTTGAGATTTGGGTGCAGGATCATCGAACTGTTTGCCTCAAATCAGCTTGAACCCCTCCTACAAAGATTGGGATTCCTGAGCTTTCTATATGGCTGCCTGAAAGCTCCCAAGTTATTCACTTCCAACTGAGCTTGCTAAACGACACTTGTTAACAAATCAGTCACCAATTTTGGCTTCTGCAAAACTAGGTACATGACAAGCAGCAATGCAGGTCCACTTCTCTTCTGAAATTAAGAAGAGAAGGTTGAGTGGGGAAATATCACTAGAGGAAATTGGATGGAGAGTGTTATGGATCCTATGGAGAATATAGGATCTTCAGAAAATATGAGAATTGATCAATGAGGGAAGCTCAAGTCCAAACTCTTTCCAAGTTTTGAAAGGGTTTAAATGTGGTGTTTAACTGATGTGCTGATCTTGGGTTTTCCAAGGGTAGGCTATTATTTTGTTGATTACCATATTGGGGTGAAAGCGCATTGCACTGCATTTTTGTGCAAATCATGACAATAGGATTGTTTTTTGCAGTCAAGACTTGTTGTAAATGAGTCAAATGCATTTGAGAAATTTAACAAAAATTAAATTAAAAATTATATTAGTCTATATAACTTTGAAAAAATTATATTAAAAATTTCAATATTCAATTTAAGATGGACTTTGTAACTTATATGATACAATTCAAAAAAAATTAATATGAACTGTTTTGATTTGAATGAAGTTTAAAAACATGCTTATAACTTTGGACAAACACACTTTGAAATATTATAACATTTAAAATGAAAAAATCAAATAAGAGGGGTTCTTTCTTTTTTTTTAAATTTGAAATAAAAATTTGATAATCATCAAAATTTCGTAAAGTTCATTTAGATATCTAAATCAAAAAGTTTAAAATAAATATTTAATATATGTGTTGTGTGTGTGTATATAAATATATGAGGTATTGGGTCTTACAAAAATGAGAGTATACGTCAAATGGACCATATTTTAAAGGTTGAATTCAACATTCCTAAATTTCTTGGTTGAGATTTATAGTCCGACCTATAAATGGGATTAATGGTGGTTGAGGATGACCGTGGAATAGAGCAATTGGGCCAAATAGTTCAAGTGGTCAAGATTGTCAATGTTTGACATCAATTTTTCATATCTAAATGTGGGGGCCCTGAAATTAAATGACATATAACTGGCAAAAGCTCCTCACTTTCTCCTTTCAACATAAAATGTGTAAATGATTGTGGTGAACAATGTGGAGCCCTAGTTTAACAAATGTGTTTTGAAAAGTTTAAACTTGGATATAGAAAAAAATTTACCTCAACATCATTTGCATGGTTTTTAAATTTCAAACTTAATTTTATTAAGTTCAAAATACATTGGATATGGACTCTCAAAATACATTTTTCATTTTTCATATTAATTCACCTTAATATGTTTTTGTTGACTCCGTCCAAATTATTGTGTAAGGTGTATTCAAAAAATAATGAGTTGAAGGTGCACCCCAAGTAAGGACTTAAGGAATGTTTATTTTGAAAAAAATTGGAAATATACTAAGAAAATTTCATTTATAAGTTGCGAAAAAAAATTAAAAAATGTTGATTCAAAATTGTTTTGCATTATATTATCATATAAAAATATTTTTAAAAATTACGTCATTCGAAAAATCGAATTTGTTTTATTATTTAATTATGTTCTCAAAAATTATGATATAAATACAAATTTTAACACTAAAACATGAAAAATCAAGCACTAGTCACACTTGATGGGCTTCATTTCTTTGTGAAAGAATCATGTACAGATATTGACATATTTTCATCAAGTTTCTTGCACCGTGTGAATGGAAAGGACCACCATTTATAAAGGGTGGAGAGCAATTGCTAAAACTTTGAAAATCATGCATCATTGATAATTCACACATTATTAATTGCTATCATCAGAGTGCACAAAATGCAACAAAAATATTTAGTGATTAGTTAGCCTGTGTCCAAAAGATTCAGGCAACCCATCAAGCCCAATGAAATCTCTGAGTGAAAGAGCATGCCATATTTTTGGAAGGCAAATTCTAAACTCATTTTTGCAAACAAATGATGAATGATGAATTTCAATTTCTCACCAGAAAGCCACTGCACAGCTCTCACATGGGTGTTCTTAACACACTTACACAAGCTGCTGAGTTGTGCTTTGCATGTCCAAAATTCCTGCAAAATTGAAATTTTGTGTTTGCCATTGCAAGTTGGTTAGAAAGCTAAAGTGTCGTATATTGATATCAATTGAAGTTTCAGTCTTCAAAAATCCTAGTAAGTACCTTGCTGTGTCAGCTGAATTTCAGGAACTAGCCTTGAAATCCTATCTGCTCCTCATTTGGCTACATTGGCAACAGCAACCAAGTTGAAGTATAAGCATATATGGCCTAAATCCAGGACCTCTCTTGTTCAGTTAGAAATTTGCTCATGTTCCACCCTAATGCATAATACATGCTGTTATGGTGCTGCAGTTTCAGGTTAACCTTGACACGTGAAAAATGACTCATTGCACTGGCAGAAACCTGCTTCTTTCTAAGATTCAACTGCTGGAAGCTAGACAAACCTATGCCAGTTGGTCAAGACCATTGCCACCAGAGGTACTTCCAGAGCCTTGCAATTGCCGACGAACTAGGGCTGCATACAGGCCATTACTCTTGAGCAGATCTGCATGGGTACCCTGCTCAGCTACTCTACCATCAGCTATGACAGCTACAGTATCAGCACTCTGAACAGTTGACAATCGATGTGCTATCACCAACACAGTCCGGCCCTTCATTAAACGGTCCATTGCATCCTGCAGATAAAGAGAAACAAGCCTTCAGACATACTGGTCTACCCAGTTAACCTTACAACCTAGGCCCCAAATTTGACAACTGGTCTAATTGCAGGATTGCTCAATCCTCAATGTCACACATTATGACATGTCAAAGTTCACTAAAACTGGCCACCAGCATGACCAGTGTGAGCATATATGTGGAAGCCCTACAAAAGAAAAGGTCCATAAATACAGTGCTAATAAAATGTAAGGTCTCTTTGATTTTTCTGTCAATCAAAGTATCTTTTGTCTTCATCTTTGTCAAGTAATAGTCAAAGCATTATCAAAGCTGGCATGATTAAACAGCTATCCCACAATCAGGTCATTGTAAGCTTGACATGGGCGTTCAACTCATAAGCAATTGAGGTAATCCAGTTCTGGGGCTTTGGCTAGCATTGTTAAGATTCAAAGATATCAATAGCCTGCCTTTTAGATTCATATCAGTTGGGCATAACCAGCAATGGGAAAAGGTGGACAGGGTAGTTGCTGCATTTGACTATATAGATAACACTGAGCCTTACCTGGACCAAGTACTCGCTCTCAGCATCCAAGGCACTAGTAGCCTCATCCAGCAGGAGCACTCGAGAGTCCATCAAAAGAGCTCTTGCTATGGCTATTCGCTGCTTTTGGCCCCCAGATAACCGTACACCTCTTTCACCAACATCCGTTTCATACCCCTCTGGAAACTTTGAAATGAACTCATGTGCATTTGCCATCACCTGAGAGTTCAACCCAGTAGAACAATCACTACCACACACCTCTGTACCTAAGGTCTTCTGTCAACCAATTGCATAGGAGGGTGCAGGTGTATCTGAAGGTTCAGAAAATAACTCGTACATTACCTAGTGTAAAGAAAAATAAATTAAAACACATACATGCATTGGTCAATATGAGCAGGAGGTCATGGATTATAAATTCCATGGTTATCCACATGGAGCATGATATAAAGATCATTTGGTCTCCAGACCTAAACAGTGAAAAGTGGTAGATGATATAGTAATAGTGTAACCTAGTCCAGCAGCTCCTCATGCCTAATTTTGTGCAGGAGGCATGCCTTTACATGGCTGTGTAATAGCAAATGTGCAAATAGCAGGGCAGCTGATCAGCCTCAGAAAATGACAGCCCAACTAGAGGGTGTTGAGAAATTTAGTGCTCATTCAGAGCAAAAAACACAGGAGAATGCATGAAAGAGAGGGGACTTACGGCTACACGTTCAATGTCAGCAGCCTTCACAGTTCCTTTCATTCCATATGAAATGTTCTTGGCAATGGTACAGTTGAACAAAGTAGGCTCCTGGCTCACAATGCTTATCTGAAAAATATTCAGCCAACACATCTCTGAAATTTCAGCACCTTTGTCCTAAGTTTCAAAATCAACATTTTGGTTGAACTCACATGTTTGACTGTAATTTGGCCCAGGTGGTAAGATTCAAATGGTTTATCACTTTATTCGTTACACTTTTCAGGTTTATGTGTGGGGATGTGGGAGGAATTAACACTGCACCTTGGATGTGCCTAAAATACTGATAGAGGCTCAAATGGGGGCTGCTGCTGGGCATGCTTTTAATAAGATATACAGCATGTTGTAGTGCACACACGTGCTGTTGAAGTTGCATAGCAGGCCTATTGTCAGGAGGTCAGCATTAGGGATGGTACACTAAGAATAGAGAAGAGTTCCTTGAGCTTCATACCTTCTCATGAAGATGTTCATGGCTGATATCCTTCAAAGGTGTCCCATTGAGAGTGATAGATCCCTTGTCAGGATCATAAAACCGCTCGACAAGATTTGCAATCGTAGTCTACCACAAGCAAGAAAGAAAATGCATTGCTATTGATTCTCAGTGAACTCATCAGATGCCATTTTCACGAAGCATATGGTTGGTTGTAACATCTCATGAATGACAACTGCATCAGTGCATGGTAAATGCATGCCAGTTGGTATGGCACATCCAGAACTAAAGCTTGCACAACGTAATAGAATCTTGCAAAGAGTATGTAGAGAAACATAGCAATCATGACAGTTGCTGTGAGTCATAAACAACATTGGATTACAATATATCAGCTAAAAGTATCAACTGCACGATTACACAGTGCAAGGTAAATCAAGTCATACCTTTCCACCTCCAGAGGGCCCAACAAGGGCGACTTTTGCTCCTGGCTTTAAAGTTAGGTTTACTCCCTGCAAAGTCAAAAGAAAAAAGTTGGAGTCTATTTTCTGACTTTGTAGTGCAGTCTTGGAAAATAACAAACTTTCATCCTGACAGATACATGTTGAAATATAACTTTACCTTGAGAACCAAATCTTTGGGACGTGACGGATAAGCAAACCACACATCCTCGAGCTTCACCTCCCCATCCTCATCATCCCTGCAATTGTACAGGTTCATCAACTTGGGAAGTCTATCTGCAGCCTTTAGTGTTAGGGGACAGGGAGGTTTTGAAACAAACTGATGATTCTGAAATATTTATCAGACTAGTCTAGCAACACATGCATCTCAAAGGAGATTTGTCTGTTCTCTAATTAAGGATTTCATTACCACAAAATTTTGGTCACAGTGCCTTCTACCTCAGGGTATTATACTCCAACATGGAAAGGAGCCAGAAAGGAACAGATCAAAGGCCATATTCCTCTGCAAGAAACTACTCATTCCAACAGAACTTCTGAATAAGATGATAAATGGATTATGGAAATTCATTCCAAAATGCCCACAAACAAAGGAGTAGGATGCATTGATTATACTAAACATGAGAATCTGGATCAAGATCACCAGATAACACAGATTATAGGACTTTCTACAGGCAAAGGCTGCTTATTTTACCCAAGTGGAATTTGGTCTCCAGCCTTTGGCATATGTGAAACCCGGTCTAGCAATTGAAAGACACGCCTGCTGGCTCCTGCTGCCTTCATGGCCGTTGTATATAGACCAGAGAGAGCAGCGAGTGACAGGCCAACTGAGAACCGGAGACAAACAGAATTACTTAGAGTCAGATGAATAATGTTTATGGGTCCTAATTCCAAATGAAGATATTTTGATGAATGGCCAACTAATAAAGATGTATCCTTGTATCCTAATCTCACCTGCCAAATGCAGACAAGATCTATCATATCAGATGACATGATTACGTGCCTCAACAAATATCAATCACCATGTAGCACAGTGCAGGGCCATACATGAAAGTTGCTTTATGGACATAGTACAAACCAGTGAGGAACCAAACCTGTTAAACTGTAGAGAATAAAAGCAGTGAGAGTGCCTGTAGTCATTTCACCAGCAATAGTAAGGCGGGCACCATAAACCACTACTGCAACTATAGCCAAAGTTGCTGCGGCAGATATACCTCCCATAAATAAGCCCATCACTAACTGTCACATAGCAGCACACAAGTCATACAGGGCAATCTTTGTCCTTCACTCCTAAAAGGCCTAGAACATCTAGACATGGCAGATTGCTAAAGGGCCATGCATTAAATTTTCTGATCTAATACACTTTTCTCACCTCAAAGAGCTATGCCTTCACTTGCAGAGCAGCGCATATTTTTTATAGCAAGGCCTCACATTACCAGAAGCCTCCAAATACAACTTGACAATGCAAACACAGTATGGAAGGGACATACAGCTTGTTCAAGACCCAGCTTGAGAGTGTCATCCACTTTCTCAGCATAGCGCAAGCGTTCATACTCCTCATTTGCAAATGAGCGCACAGTTCTAACTGAACCAAAAGACTCCTGTGGTGGTCAAGTGCAAACCAATTTCATCATTCCTGTTCACAAGATCTAGTAGTATTCCCTTTCAAATAACTCTTGAGCTGCTTTTCCAACCATCAAACAGTAGGAGAAACCTCAGAAGGGAGAACCTCAGCAATTGAGCCAGCTAACGCAGCTGCAGCTTGTGTTTTGTGTGAAAGATCACGAAGGTATTTCCCAAATGCTCGGATACCGAATGATATTGCAGGAACAACAATAAGAGCAAGCACTGCATCCACATGAAAGAATAACAGATGAGGATAAGTAAGTCAGTGACAGCCCATCAAATTGTGGCCTCAGGCTCAGGATCAGGATCTGATCCAGTACTGCCTTGACATTTTGCATGTTCTCCCCAAAGACTAACTGGTTGCCTGATTGAGGTCTACAGCACATGTCACATTTGCCTAATATTGTGCACATGGCCAAAGTTACATCCTGTTACCATTATTGCAAGCACCAAGGCAACAGCTGCTACAAAAGCTTAGCCTTAATGCAACCTTGTTTTGGGACAGGAGTTAGTAACATCAGCTGTAACAACGTAGATAGCCATGACAGCTCAACAAGAAAGCAACAAAAGCCAAAGAGGTTTGGAAACAGAACCCACAGGTAAGGCGCCATGAGGTCTGAAACATGAATCCAATTCCAATTAGTGTAGTTGTAAGACTGCGCAATGCCTCTGATAAATTTGTGGTGGCAGCATTCTTAATCACTTGGGTGTCCTCTGAAATTCGGTTCAGGAGCTCTCCTGTCCTTGTCACATCAAAAAATGCAATCTCCTACACCCCGAAAGGTGAGGCAAGAGGATTCAGGTTAGAATTATAATTCAGGTTTCAAAGCAGCTGGTTTTCAAAAAGAACAAGTAATCTACAACCTCACTGTATCAATAGTAGCCACCAAATATCATCGAAGCTATAACTCTGTAAAAAAACAACATGACAGACATACAGAAGAGAACAGCATACCTGCTCTATGAGGCAATTGAATAAATCCTTCTTTAGTTTAGCAACAACTCGCTCACTTGCTGCTGTGAATAAGTAGGCCCGTATCATGGTCGCTATAGATCTGAGCACATCAAAATCATTTCAAGTGTCATTTTGACTGTGCTACTGATATGGTTGGTCATGAATATCCAGCATACTTTCTGGACTCTCTTGGATGTGATCAAAGTTTTCAGAACAGCCACAATGGCTGAGACAAAAATATCAATGAAAGCTAGCCTAGCTTTAAAGAACTCTCAAAAACTGGATGGTAGATTTTGGGGCCACGCAATGCTTGCAGTAAGTGAAAAGAGATCAGTACAATCAGAGTTGACGATTGGACTTCAAATCATGTTGACTTAAATTCTACCATACCCATAATAATACGTGGAGAAGTCCATTCAATCACATCAGCTGATCTAGCATGGTATGATAGGAGCAGGGTACACAAACTACATACCCTACAATGACAACTGCAACAATAAGAAGTATAGTCTGGTTGACTGCCTGCAGAGCCTGTTTACGGCCTTCCTCAGTATCAGGGTGTGCTGTCACTATGTCAATAACTTTACCTGCGAACGTAGGCTGTCAATCCAGCCCAACCCAACTGGTAAGTCCAACTCTCCACATCAGAAAAAAATGGTCACTACCACTGGCAGAGAGATCAACAAATGATCTTTACACCCACCCTCTCATTCTGTTTGGCCAACACAGATAGCCTAATTTAAACTCATTGCTTGTAGATGAGATAAAGACAACCCAAGCAAGAAGAAAAAATGAAATGCCTTGCCTACAGCTCCAACAGGAAAATGTTTACACCTGACATTAAAGATGACAAAGTAAAGTGAGCACAGACCAGTAGCACGTTCGATAATGATGAAATCAGTAAGGCAATTGTTGCAAAAATTAGCACAGTAGTTTCTGGCTTGGCCTGGCAAAACAAATTAAACAACATCAGCTTTGATACTGTAGTCCTATGAGGCCTGGAAACACCAACTTGACAAAAATCCATTCAACTCCCTCAGAGAAGAGAGAATTAAATTCCAAATGCCCTCTGATATTTTCCCATTTTCATCTGGAAGGAATGTATTCTTCATTGCATGATTCTGGAATTTCAAACAGAGAGTTCCTCAGCTCTTACTCAATTATTTGAGTGTAGGCATGAATGAATTTAGATATGCCATTCCAGAGAACCCAGAATGACTTTCAACTGACAGACCACTGTGCCCAGTGACAGCATCCCTTTCATCAAAGTTGCTGGGACCAATGCTAAAATGCTAACAGTGATGTTGAAGGATAATTCCACCAATTGGTTGACAAGTAACAATAGAATATGAATGTAATAGCTAGATTCAACTGCCACAACAATCAAAAACAATTCTAGACCTATTATGAGAGGCTTCCAATCATAGTTTTGCAGTTGGGCAATGGGTCACTGATGACTTACCAACTTCAGTATGCGGCCAAATCCAACGTTATTTGCCTACAGCCAAAATGACCATGCACACAAACCATGTCAGCACTACTGAGGAAACCTAAATACACCAGGAGGGAAAACAGATGCTCATACACCTCACTCCTCAAGGACTTGAGAAAAACACTGAACAGTGATGATGAATATACTTGGGCATTTCAACACATTTCTTGGTACACATTTCCTTGGTACATCTGAACAAAACTTAAAGCTGCAGTGTTCCTCACCCAACAAAATACTATTCAGACTCTGCCTGATCACACACATATGGAAGTGGCAGCTCCACAATGGGGTATACAAGAAAAACCCAATTTACCTAAGCAAGAACACAAGAGCTAAAGGTTAAACTAAAGCACCAAACAGGCAAGTTCTCTCAAATTTTTTTTTACCTTGACTGCATCACCAGCCTCAAGATCAGACACTGCATGAACATCTTCCCCTGCTGTTGTTTTCCCATTCTGCTCAGTTTCAAAAGAAAACAGCCAAATAAACATTAGAACATACCAGGAGCCAACATACATCATTTTGCCCAGACAAACCCATACATGACTACTTTGCAATCAACAAGCAGTGTCCCAAACACAATTCCTTCACCAAAAACCATTTCAGCAATCAATTCCAATGATTGAATGTGGGTGTGCTTTAGGATCCAACAACAACAGCAAAATAAATTCTCTATCAGCAAGCTCAAAAAGGTTTTGTTTGTTCCTCAATTTGGCACTGTCTCCACCACCTCTGGAGACAATGATGTACTTGGTTGCTGATTGGAGTTCATTCATCCTCTAGAGATTAAAATACCTGCATGACTCATCATACCCACCTAATGCAGGCTGATGAGTCTATACTATGTGAAAGAAAATTTCCTACAACAGTAAGACATAGCCACCAAGTTATTGGCAGGTGAGGTGAAATTCCATCGATCTTTTCAGTGAAAAATAGATGGAGAATTTTCCACATGCCACTGCCACTGTGCTCAACAAGCTCCCCAAAACTCCAGAATCGTGTCCAAACATGATATCACAAAATTGCAATAAACCCTAGAGATTCTACTTCAATTGGTGGAGCGCATGTCTAGAAATTTCTTAGGGTTCCTGATATCCTGGACGTCTTCAGGATCGCATCCCCGTGGCAAAGTGTGCTCAGTCAGGCATGCAGAAGAAAAGATCGACAGATCTATCAACAAAATTCTCTCACATTAATTCAAAACTCGGATACAAAGCACATTGCAATTGTATTTTCTCGACCAGCAACATCACGAGACAAACAAAACACACCACAGAGACAACCATACACATACAAATACGTAGCGGATGCAACAGAAAGCAAGAGCGGAAACTTACGTGCGCATTGTGTTCCTGGGCCTGCAACAGCGGGGTTTTCGCAGTGGCGCCCATGGCTACAAACCAATGCACCAAAAATGAAAATTAGCGCGAAGTGCCCGGGGGTAGGAGGCTAAGTCTTCCTCCTCCTCCTCTTCTTCTTCTGCTGTTGCTGTACTCCGTCTTTGTATCACAAAATTTGAGAATCCAACCAAACAAAACCAGGAACAAAAACTATAGGAAAATTTTCCGAGACCAAATCATTAAACGAGGCACCTGCTTGGTGGACTCCTTGCTTACCTCACGCAACGCAGTTGAAGAAAACAGAAGACACAACAGCCAGCGAGCCTGGCTGCCTAGGAAGGAAGAAGGGGTGAGGGACACGGCACAAGGCAGCTACTGCGTGGCGTTCTCTTCTCCGACTCTGTGTGCGATTTTCCTTCCCTGTGTCCTTCCTCGCATTTCTCTTCTCACGAACTGAACCCTGCTTTCTGGATGCTTTTCATCCAAAATCCCGACCCACCAACCAACAGAACCACACAAGTCGCCCCCGCGCCGCCCCCCCCACCCCCAACACCCAAATCCTCCACTTACTAGGTAGGTACCAATCAAAGTGCCATCGCCAGCGTTGGGCGGTTATTATCAAAAAAATTGGCGAAATTTGACCCTAAATTAGCAACAATAGCCCCCCCGGCCCCCCCTCCCCCCATTCTGGATGCATTCATAAGTGGAATGAGCCATGTTCTTAGGTGGACCAGGCCAGTTCTAGAGTACTTAACTAAACCTTATGGTGTGTGTTCCATTATGTAAGCCCACTAGGAATATACCAATGTTGTGAGGTATGGAAAATAAATAAATAATAAATAAACCCAATTTTATCTTTTGAAAATTACAAAATTGATTACAAACAAAACTACTATTATGTCTGCACAAAATAATTTAATCATCATCCCTGGTAGTGTGAAGCAAATAAATAAATCATCTCAGTACCAGGACCAGTCTCGTATGTTCAAAAGTCGATATCAGTACAACACTTGAACATACAAGGAAATTTGGTTTCAATTTAGTTATTTTCTCTCTCTTCCTTGATGTTGGTGATATTATTGACTTTGCCATACATTCTCCCATGCTTGCTTCCCTAAAGCTTAGGCTCCATCCTGCTTTTCGGAGTTGCTCATGGCACTTTTCTCGCTCTTTTTCCAAAAGGAATCATGTGAGCGATCAGGATTTTTTTTCATGACAAATTTTCGCCACTTCACAAAAAAAAAAAAGAAAGAAAGAAACAGGGGCTGACAAATCTGACAAAGCTATTTTTTAGATTTTTTTTTCAAAATTGTCATATCTCGAGGGAAAAAAAAAAAAGTTAAAAGTCGCCAGATTTAGATATTGTGTTTCATTAGGTCGCCAGAACTAGTCAGGATTCCAAAAAAGCTCTACTAGTCCACGAGGACAGTTGCCATCTATTGCTAATTAATGCTGAGGATCCTCGCCATTACACCTACTTGAGGAATTTGAAAAAAGAAACCCTATGAGTGATGTGCAAGTATGTGTTCTACCCCCAACAATATACCCTCCCAATATTGTTATTTGTATGTATGTTTGTTTATTGGCCTTGCCCTAAACCCAAGGATATCGTGTTTAGATTCATTATAGAGTATAGTAGCTTAAGGGATTTTGGCCCCCCAGGTAATTAGGTCTATTTTTATATGAGGAATTTTGAAAGATGATATGTTTGGCTTGGGCTGAAACTTGAGATTAGTTATAGAGTTATAATTCCCTAGAAGGATTTTGGTTTCTTTTAAATTTTTGCATGGTAAAATGTTTGAATTTCCATAATTCTTCTTTTGCCTTCAGACACTTATTATTGTAAGTGGCACGGCCACATTGTGACACACCCCTTGTTTATTTGACCAATATAAGCATGGCCAATGTTTGTGTGAATATTTCTTTATTCCTAGGGTTGCCCATATGTATGTATAATGTCCATGGGCATGTGTATACCCTACATACTGGTGTTGGGTAGTTCTTGCATTTTCAGGAGAACCTTCCATTCCATTTTTGCAACTGGATCAAGGCATGGTTCTAGTTCGATTCTTCAAAAGAATTCAAAATGGGGTTCAGTTCATGTTTGATGGGTGGGGGGATTTGGATATGTTTCTTTTGGACTAGAAATCTAGAAAATTTATCAATAATATGAGGTCATTGGTATTTTTTTGGCAAAACCTTCACATCCATGTTCTTATGGGAGGTTCTAACTACCACATTGAACCCATCATTTACTACAAATCAAAAGCACATTAACAATGGTCTCATGCATGAAAAAATGCATGCCCATAGGATTCACAAAATGAGTCAATTTAAGGTGTGAACGGTTCATGAAGATGAGAACACCAAGATGATGACCCATCAAACCTCAACCAACTATGGAATCATCGAGTAAAAATTTCTGAAATCTACGAAATTCTTTTTTTCAAGAAAGTGTTTTAAAAATATAGAATTTTTTTAAAGAATAATGTTATTTCTTTAGAAATACAAGTGACACATCCTTAGGTTTGTCTAATGGTATCAACGATGAAAAAACTCGTATCATTTCGAATTTTGCAACGAAATGCAAAACCCAAAATGCATTCTTATTTCCCAACAAAAAAGAATATATGGGAGCTTCAAGATGTGATTAGAGCTCATAATCATGCCAAATCACACAAACCAAAAAACGAAGGTTTAGTTTGGAGCCAAAATGGTGCATCAACAAACCACATGCTAACATGGACTAATAAAGCTCATGACCTAAACTTGGGAAGAGTCACCATTCTTTTTCAAATAATATATTTTACAACTCCTCCCAAAAAAATATCTTCAAATGATATTTTTATCGAAAAGCTCCCAAACCTTTTGAGTTATGAATCTTGTCACTTTCTATGTTCATAACTTTCTCATTTTGCCTATTGGAGATCTCTCAAAAGCAAAGTTGTAACCTCTGAAAAGAACTTTACATTGATGTATCAAACTTCTTAATCAAAGTTCAATTGAACCTTCCATTAAACAATTAAAGATCAAGGACCATTTGACAATTGACTTTTGACCTTTCAAATGGCCATAACTATTGATTTATGTTTTTATTTTGAAATTGTACCCCATTTTTATATATTCCTTCCTCAATCTCATGCTATGTCAATAACTCAGAATACAAAATGTGCTATGTTAATAACTCGAAACCCAAACAGCTGAACAGTATGTCCTCATATTTGCCTTCGAGCATGATCAAGAACAGCATGCACAATACTATCCAACACCACATTCATGACCAAACACAACCCCACTTTTAATGGACAAAACCATCTTAATTGTGCGTGGATACATGCCCACTATGGAACACAAATTTTCCTGTATGGGGACGAAATGTCAATAACTCAGAATACAAAAGTTTGTGATGGTGTGTTTGGCCATAGATGGTCTTGTGTCCAGTCAACAAGGTTTGACTGAACATTGGTTGCGGAACCTTGACCCTCGTCTAAATTGCCCTAGGCCCATTGTGCTACACAGGTCTACAAGGGAATCTTATTGGTCGAATACTTTAAATGGGTCCCAAGCCCTTTAGATGAGGGTCCAAGACCAAAAAGTGGCAAATTGATGCTAAACTTGCATGGCACCTGTTTTTAAGGGAAAATCAATTGCTCTGGACCATATAACAGTGATACAAGGAAAGCTCCTGATTTGGAGAACCAAGAATCAGGCTACGGACTGAGGTATATTCCAACTCAAGGATTCAATTTGCTTCAAATCAGTCAAAATTGGTTCCTAAGAAATTGGACCCTGGACACTCATCTAAAGTGGGCCTTGGTTACCCTATATTTGATTTATAGATTCTTCGGAGAACAACCCTTCTAGGTATGTTATGTATATGGTACATATTGGCAAATGATGATGAAATCAGCATGATGTCAGACCATTTGGGTTTGGGTTTAGGACATGATGCTTGACCATTTTGCTCTTGGAGATGGTGCTAGGTCACTTCGCTCTTGGAGATGTTGGACCATTCGTCTCAATCTTATATATAAAGTCACTTGGTGCGTCTGTCTGTGCATCCCAATCTTATATATAAAGTCATTTGGTGCGTCTGTCTGTGCGTCCGTCTGATGCGACGATTCCATGTTTTAATGGATCGATGGAATCGTCCCAGACAGTCGGACAGTTTCGCGTTTTAATCCGTCGACAAAATCGATTCTGCCATAGAAAATGCAGAGGCCGATTCTGCCGGTAAAATTTCTATAATAAAAAAAGCCACAGACCGGCCGCTTCTCCTCTCCGACTCTTCTTCTTCATCGTCGTCTGCCAGCTGTCTGTGCGTCTGTGCGTCCAGGTCCCGATCTAGGTTTCAGGTCCTGAAAGTCGAGGTCCTGAAACCCAGATCAGGACCAGGGTTTTTTTTTTTTTTTCTTTCGTCCTTTGCCGGCGGGCTGCCCAAGGTTAATACCAGGGTTTTTTTTTTCCTTCCGTCTGTCCAAGTCCTGAAGTCGAGGTCCTGAAACCCAAATTGGGACCGGGTTTTTTTTTTTTTTTTTTTTTCGCCTTTTTACAAACGGGCTGCCCAGGGTTAATACCAGGTTTTTTTTTCCTCTTTTTTTTCCCGACGTTTTCCGACGGGCTGCCCAGGGTTAATACCAGGGTTTTTTTTTTTTTTTTTCCCGCCCTTTTCCGGCGGGTTCGCTGTATAGGCGAATTTGTTGAAAAAAAGAAGAAGAGGGTATTAGGCTTCTAATTTTTTTGGGGGATGGGTTTGGGGTGAAGGGTAGAGTGGAGGTTTGGGTTGTATGGGAGTGTTAAGACCATCCAAGTGAAGGAAAAAAAAAAGGCACGGGTGTGCATCTCTTTTCATTTATAAAAAAAAAACCAACTAATAATAAGAAAAATGGGATAAAGGGAGGAGGAGAAGAAAGGGGAGGTATTAGGCTTCAAATTTTTAGGTTTTTGGGGGGATGGGTTTGGAGTGAAAGAAAAAAAAACAAGGCAGGCACGGGCGGATTGTGTCCGACCGTCACGGGCACCCACTAGTACCACTTAATAGACTAAGTGCTGATGCCTTTTGTTCCATCAATTATGCATATTAAAATGCTTATGATTGGAACAAAAAAAATGTATTTGTTCAGGTTATACTAGGTTCCTCTCATACCTATCATCATCATCCAGGTTTCATATCTATTAATCCCAAAAGACATGGTCAGGGAAAAGAAAGTTCTATACCATTACAATATTTCAAGATTTGAACTCCCAACTTGATGTAGGTTTTTAAAAGTCCCCTCCCTTTGTTTTATTTCTTCTTAGGGTCAAAGCCCTAGCCAAGGTCAAAGTCACTTGTAAAAAAATAACTTTGTTGAAGTACCATATCATGGAATGCAAATTGTTCATTGAAAGTCTTAATGTGGTTGAGAGTTTTAAGTATAATCCCAAGATATTTAAGTTAAAAATTGCTTATTTGATCAAAGCTAAAGTCATTGCCAAATCAACACAATAGTACCATGAAGAATGTGGACTTAAGGTTTCACTAGAAAAGTATTGATGAGATCACAGTCCAAAAGTTTGGTTACATTTATTTTCTAAGGAGTGTGTCTATGTATTTAATTGTTAATGAAATAAATTAGAATTTACTTCCTCAATTTACCAAGTATTAAGTTTATACTTACAACCCATGTATTGGTAAGGTGAATTGTTTTCTAGGAATCAGAACAAATGATTCAAATTTTTTGCACAAATTGGTTGATGATCATGATTCATGCAATCCTTTTGGCATTCAATAAGTTCTTGTTTAAGAAGGAAACAACTTCAACTTCAGTCATACAAATGGTGTTTTATCCAACTTCAAAAATTTTCTTACCAACCACCTTTGTCCAAATATCTACAAGTTGTTCTCAAGTTGGAATGTAGCCTATTTTCACCTATGTGGACATAACATTTTTTTGTAAGAGGTGATAGTGTAATTTTACATATTTCATAATGACTGAAACATTGGATTGTGCACAAGTTTAGTGTTGCCTTGATTGTTACATAGTAATTTCATTAATTTTGTCTTAACAAACCAAAATTCTTAAGGAATCATGAAAGTCAAACAATGTTTTTCATTCTTTTTACCATTTTCTTACATTCACATTTTAGTCGTAGTTTGACTCTTGATCACTCAAATCTTAGAAACAAATGACCTCCAATTGAAATGTGCAACACCATGTTGAGAATATTTTATTGAAGGTTACAACTTTGTAATTTGAAGCTCCTTAATTAAAGCTAACATGAAGGAGTTTATAAATTTACAAAATCATGAGATTCATAACTTGAGAATAAAAAAACTCTCACTTGGGAATCCCATGAACTTAATTATTTGATGTATCTCCCATTGTCAATCATAGAACATTATGAGGATGAGGGTGGTGCTTCCTCTCAAGTTCAAGTTGTGTGAATGTAATGAATTCACAACAAGTCCGTGATTCAAAGTTAATTCCATTTGCACTCACCATGTGCATTGTCAATTCATGTAAATGACTTGTTTGTGAAATGTTGATGATTGTCACATCATTCTCCTTGGACCATCTTGGATCTCCCACAAAACCCATTTTTTCCCCAATGTGAAAAGATAAAAACTATGCCCCTAAGTTTTATTTGTTTTTGCCTTCTTTTCATTGTTGTCACATTTGAGATTTACTCCTAATGCCTTAAGACTTAAGGGTGTGCCATTTTGTAAATGACAATTTCACAATGGGTTGTCATTTATTTGACCTAGTCACAATTTTGTCACCTAAGGTTCAATTGCATTCAAAGGAGTTTCTTGCATCATTAAATCCAAGGACTACAATGAATTTTTTTTTTGCAACTTGTTACTAATTATGTTTAAAGTTGCAATGATACATATGTTGTGTTTTAATCATTGTTAAATAAATATGAATTTCCAAAAGTGTCCAAATATGTAACTTCATTTTGAAAACTGATCATAATTTAAAATCACACCAAAATATGTTTATTATTTTAGGATTTAAGTTTTATTATTATAAGCTATAAATTTGTTCTATATGTTATGTACATTACACCCCTTTACATGTGGTAAAAGATTTTTGAAAATTTGAGATTTTCAAACATATTTTGAATTTTTAAAATTTGAAAATTCCCATCTTTTATAATATCAATGCTTTTTGAATATGGGTAAATAGATCATTATTTTCTCAAATTTTTGACCATCGAAATTTTAATTAAATAATTTTTTAATTTTGAATTATTGAGAACTCATATTGATCATTTAGCACAACTTCCCATGATTACGATGATTTTCACATGACAATGTATAAATCTATGTAAAAAATTTGACAATTTTTAATGGGATTTGAAATAGGTTTTGATTCCTAACATTTTGATTGCACCCCTTGGCTAAAATAGGTAGCCTTTTGTTAGCCTAATTCTAGTTTCAATATTTTCTCCTCGTCAATTGACATGAACATATGCCACATGCATCTTGTTGCCACCTTTCATGTAAGGGATCCAAAACAAAATGGTTTTTTTCACATATCAAAGGATATGTTTCATTGACTTCCTTTTCATTCCTATTTGTTTTCAAATTCATTTTCTCTACAATAGGTGTTTGATTTGACTATTGAAAACCAAAATCGCACATGATTTTGAAAGTTTATATACATTTTGTCATAATTTTATCCTTTTCCACTTTTCAAAACCCCTTGCTACCTACATAACTTTATGCCTAAATTAGAGATTCGGCCCCATGAATTTTTAGTTTAATTTTAAAAATCAATTTTCTAATAATTGGACATTTACCAAGAAATAAATCTACCAAGGTCCCTATGGAATATTTATTAATTGAGTTCAATTCTTAATCCATTATTTTTTTGAAAACTTTCACATAATGGCATTATGAAATATCATATTTGACCTATCATTTTCTATTATGACATTAATCTTGGATTGACAATCAATTTTGGGCATGATAAAAAAAATGAGACAAAAGTGAGCCAATGCATCCTTTGATTTGAACATGATGGCATGAATGTGAAAGAGTGTAAAGGAGCAAGTCCCAACGATTTCAAATGGATTATAATTGTGGGAGTCCTAGATCTTTGGATTAGGGTTAAAGTGACTAAACTTTGTCCAAATTGGGCCCTTTCTAAACCATTGAAAAACACGAAAATTTGTGTACATAAATAGGGGGGAGAAGAGTGTGTTTTCTACATCCATCCAATTTGGTGATGAGAGTCTCATCGATTATCATTGAGGCTTTTGCTGTTCGGTCATAGGCCTGACAATGCATGTTCATAGCAATTTCTCTGATCCAACTGAATTTTTTTAACGGTTTTGAACCCCCTCCCTTTTGTTGGCCATATCTCACTCAAACCAACTCTGCTTTGCATGATCCAAAAAGCTCCACTGGACCCCTCACTCACCTTTTGGTGCAAAGAATCTACACATTTATCGTTCACACTTTTCAAACCTACAGAGAAAAAGTAATTGTATTAAGAGAAATTCTCATTTTTGAAAATAAAATTAAAATCAATTTAGTAAGGTTCCATAAGAACTCTAAAGTTAAGCACCACTTCAATTGCCATAATATCAGTATGGGTGATCTTCCAAGAGGTTTAATGTCAACAGCACAAGTATTACCAGTTTAATATGATACCCCCAATGCCCTGGTTTAAAAAACTTGTTGTCACAAGAAGAATTTAATTTATCGACACTACAAATCATAATGTCAATTAAAAGTATTGTAAGAATTAAGTCCAAGAAAAGACTAACAATTCAAAGTCACACACAGCGATATTGTCTATGAAAACAAATCATCCTAAGAAATTGAAGGCCATGGGGTTGTCTCCTCCAAAAGCAACATCAGAACATCTTTGAACATATCTCTGCAAAACATTAACCCTGAAATCCCCCAACCCTAGATCCATACAAAATGGGAAAAAAGGGGAGGATTTCTACAAAATCCCAAAGCCAAATATTTTTCTCCTGGTACCTTCTTTCTAACCTACTTCTACCTTAAAATTCAGTCAACTAAACTACAAGAAGCTTTGCATTCTGAGCTTCTTGTCAAAAATGTCCCGGATAATGCTTGGCAAACTGGCTAAAGGCAAATTGTGTCCACCTCTTCCTCATTCGCTTCCCAAAGTTTTTTTTGTTTTGGTGTGATGGGGAGGGTTGCAAGCACAAAAGATTCTCCTGTTGGTGAACTGCTGCAAATGCGGGGGGTGGAAGAATAAGATGGATGAATCAAAGAAGAATTCTCATTCAGATGATGATGATGATGATGATGAGCTCCCTGAGTTCAGTGGTCCCCTTGTGAGTCGAGTATTGTAAGAGCTGCAACTTGTGCACTTGTGCGCCACAATGTGGTACATAACTTCATTTGAGGCACCACAATCATTGCATAGTATCCATACCTGGAAGGATGTCAAACAAGATTAAAATTGCATTCTGCATGATTTAGGTGCCATTCCCTCAAGGACACAAGTCATATAGTTCCTGAATTAAATGATGAAAAATTTACTGTACTATATGTTTGAAACATGTGCATTCTGCAGAACTATAGGAGTACAGAATTCTCTAATCCATACAGAAAATATTCCCACCAACTGGAAGACATAGAATAGAGGGATGAGTAGCGAGAAAATAGAGGGATGAGTAGCGAGAAACCCCAAGTGGACTAAGAGCTATTGCAATTGCTCACCTTCTTGTTGACATGTGACTCTGGCATCTGAGTTGCTGCTATCTCTCGGTCAATTTGTTCCCAAACACTGGACATGTCACAGACAGACTTGGAACATATTGGGCAGCAGTATCTGCAATCACAATGTGCAGATGAGGATATAAAATCACCATTGCAGATTTCCATCAGCTCATGACTATTCTGAACAAAAAACACAACCTGCATTAACTTCCTATCAAGGTTTGGTCAGCTGTGTTATGATTTCTAAGGGGCACAGTTTCAGTTCGCCTTTCTGAAGCCAGCGGTGTATTGAAGAGGAGGGAAAACAGAACCAGAACCAAGCTATCTAAAGTAAGGGAACTCACTGAGCATGAGTGTGCATGTCGCGTAAGCATTCCAGGTGCATTGTGTGGCCACATGGCAAGACTGTGATGTCTTTCACCGAGTCAAACAGATACTGCAGAGTGAATGAGTGTGTGAGTCAACAAACTACTTGAGACTTGCAAAAACAAACCACATAAGTAACAAATCCCCATTTGGGTCACTCTTGAAATCTCTCACAAAAGATTGCCATAGGATTTCGGAAACCAATAGGAAAAAGTTACTAGAGAGCATGCAAGGCATGAAAGTCTGTAAACATCCAGAGGTGCTGTTTCAGTCCTGAAGTACTGAATGACTCATCATCACAAATGCAATTTCCACAGTAAGGAGAACAGGAAGAGCACCTCAAAGCACACAGGGCAATTCTGGTGCATAGACTTCTCAACACAAGGGTGTCCATTTTGCAGGGACTTTGCATAGCAGCAGCCTGCAACCAACACATGAAGAGATGAATGGATGCAGAGAAACCATTTTCTGACACAAATCAATAAAACTTATCAGATAGTCCTGTCACAATTGCTAGTCTACAATAGGCAATGCAATACAACAAAAGTTTGTTCAACTTGTTGCAACTTCTGCATTTATCCATTAGGATTGTTAAGAATCTATGTCAATGAGATAAGAGTAGTCCAGAATATCAGTGTCACAAAGAAAGCATACCACAACGGTCACAATGGAAGAAATTTTCACGTCCTCCAATTCGGCAAATGCCACAAGCATCACAATGATACTGCTGCTTCTTTGTCTGCCAAAACACATGAGATGAGCACATAACATTTTGCAACACTCAAAATTCTGTATTTAGCAGGCTATTGATTTCCTCAAGAATCTTGGCAAGAAATCAGCAGAACCAACAAAGAAAGACCATTGAACCAACATACATCATTCATATATCCTACATTAAATCAAGGTTTGCAAAGAGAAGATATCAACCTCATCATCAAAGAATTTGCAGGTTGAACAGAAGTATTCACCCATGCATACACCACAGTTTTCGCACACCTGCTGCACATCTTGCTCATGATTGCAAAGCGAGCATACAACCTGCACCATATGGGCAGGGTTTAGAGCACAGTCATGCTCACCAACCTAATCTCAGCTGTGCAGAATGTCTTGAACAAAGAGGCATCTGCTAAGCTCAGCTGTGGATATATAACAAGTGCAACATAGGCATTCTACAAAAAACATGGCCACCCTCAATGAGCACAAGGGGCTGCAGGGTTTAAGCCAAACTCAAATCTAGCATACCCGTGTAACAAGGTGTCGGGGCATTTCATGGCGCTTTGAAGGAACAGGCTCATTCACATTCTGCACAACATGAACACCCACAAGAGGTTTCAGGATACCAACACTGCATCTGAGACAAAGCCCACACAGATCCAATGTCCTGTACAAGATTCAGCACCCAAGGACAGCCATTGAACACATGAATCTGCATACATTGAAACTGAATGCTAACCTTGATCTCATTGTGGCAATGACGACAGTCAAAGACTTCATCACAGCAGGGGGCTCGGATGCGACACCGCCTTCTGTAGTGTGAACACCTGCAAGATGCCATGACCATCTCTCAGAAATCTTTCAGTTGGGCTTTCCCAGGCAGTTTAATACTCTAGTCACCATAAAGACCCCAACTTTATACAGTTGAGCATCATCGGTGCATCATCTACTCAAAATTTTCTGGAGAACAAGAAAATCAATGCTCCAAAAGGCCAAATGTTGTATGTAGTAAAGGGGGCAACAAGTCTATGAAGAAATTGCTGACCCGTATTTCTTCGCACCAAGAGATAAACGCTGCGCTCTCACAAGCTCGTCTATGAAATCGAAGTCATCCTCTGTATCAGAGTCCAGGCAACTCGTGTGTCCCTGATAGCAGATGTGATCAGCACAACATCAGTCCATATCCGGAGACAGCCAAGAATGCGCATTTGAGAACTATCTCCGTAGACATCAACCATCAGCAGATCCAATAGCTAGAGACAACATTGAAGAATCCAATGGAAACGCGAGTGACAACAGGCAGTAGGTGTGAAGTACTTGGGAGATGAATCTCAGATTGCAGATCTCTACCTGTACTACGTGCTCATGGGGATGCGTCTCAACATTGCAATAGGAGTGTCGATACTGCTCTATGCTCCACAATGGAGTAAGAAGTGCCTCCATCGTTGCCACGAGTACCGCCATGGGCTTGTGAGTTTGGAAACCTCTCCCTTAGGCTATATTTCGGAAGTTATATAAAATCTCCGCTGCTTTCTCGGCTTCCTCACCAATTGGAGAGGCCGGTCTGACAATGGCACTAGAAAACTTGTGCTACCACAGACGCTTCAGATCCGCACGAGGAAACAAGGATGATTGTGTGCTGCGAGTTCTATCACTTCCGCATCACCGTCTCTCGTAAAAGAGAAGGATTTCGAAAAACCTGCTGTTGACGGACGAATACAACCTCGGAGAGAGGAACAGGTCCTGTGGTTTACCACGGTTCCCCCTTAACTAAGATGCAGATCGTGCACTTCTTCTGCCCCCAGCAAGAAGTGCACTGTAAAATGCAGAGAATCAGGCCGTCATCAACAAAAAACAGCCTAATCTCCTTGCACAGAGAGATTCAAAATCAGAGGAACCCGAAGACTCACTCAACGCCAGAACGTTTCTTAGTCGATAACATCAAACCAGATTTCTCCTGAAGAAAAAAGAAAAATAGCCACACACGCAAATCCACAAATGGGAGCACCAGAATCGTCTCAAAAAAAGCACCTGTATCGGCCAAAAAAGAAGAACTCGAACAAAAACACGAAATGCAGAAGCGAAATCCACAAAACCAGGAGAAAAAACTTCCAAATAGGTAATGAATAGATTCAACAACAAATCCAAAATACTCCTCCTTGCCGCCTCCAACACACACAAAGACAAATCTCTCTCTCTCTCTCTCTCTCTCTCTCTCTGTATGTCTTCTTTTCCCGATCTGTCTATCTGCGAACTCTCGATCTGTCTTTCTATCGACTCTCTCTCTCTATCTGTCTATCTATCTATCTATCTATCTATCTATCCGTGTGCGCGTTGTGTGTGCGCGACGACGCCGATCCTCGCCAATCTCGCGTGCGGCGAAGACGAAAAGCAGGGGGGCAGTACCGAAGCGCAAAAGCGTGTGGAAAACAACACAAAACAGTCTGTGCGCCGTGGAGCGGAAACAGGGGCGAAGCGACGCGAACCGAACATTATGCAAAAAACCAAAGCGGAGCAGAGACTATAGAGGTAAAAATATTCTTATTAGAAAAGTAAAAGAATTTTTTTGGTTAAGAAATCTTACTAGTATCTTACTAATGTCAGAGCATTCTACAATTCTACCGAGAAATAGCGTGTTCCTGTTAAGGATATTGACCGAAAACTTACCTTAAATTCTTACTTTACACACTTGCTCAACACTTACCTGGGCGTGGTAATTAGTTTTTTTTTCTGTTTTCTCTAAATTGTGAGGTAGCTGCGTTGGCGATCATCCAAAAAGAGAACTTAGCCAGATTTGGCTACAGGTTAGAGAGGAAAATAGAAATGTTTAAGAATTGTGCTATATGTCGATCACACGTTAGAACATATTGTCTAAATATGGCGAATTCAAAAAAAAACTCCTCATAATAATGTGACGAAAATGTGCCATTGTTTTTCCCCAAAAAAACCCAGTATACAGAAATCACAACTTGCAAGGGCCCTTTTTCTTTTTTTTTTGGTCGCCATGATGAAAAGCAAATTTCGCCAAAACCAGAAACACTGGGATCTGGTGGGTAATAATATCTTTCTTTCAAGGATTGTGCATGTGGAACTGGTGGGTAATATGTTACTTTCAAGGAGCGCAAGTGGGCCTGGTGCTAATAATAAATAAATATCTTGCTTTCTAGTCGTGCAAGTGGACCCAATGGGTCTTGCTATTCTTACTAGTGTCTTACTAGTATATTACTAGTATCACGATTCTACCTTCACATCGCGTGTTCCTCCTGGGTACTGATGTTGACCAAAGACTTACCTCAACTTACTTTTCGGGGTGTGCAAGTATACCCGGTGGTAATAAAGTCAAAAGTAACCGCAAGGCATTATATAGGCTTTTACAGTTAATACTTCATTGCTTGACCTGATGGTAAAAAAGTAAAAACTAACCAACCACAAGTTTGTCATGTGGGATTGTCATAGTGTGGTAGAAAGTAGCCATAAGTTGTTGTCTAGGCTTATACAGTAAACATTCGCTTAAGTCCGCACTTTGATCTCAGACAAGTAGTGCGGACTTAACCGGGATGCGGACTTCGCACTAAAAGGGGTAAAACTCTTTAGAAAATCATAGTTCTATTTGTTCAACTGAAGAATTCGCGTCTCCACATTCCAAAATGAGCTCGCAACGTGCGATTAAGCGTAGAGGCGAAGGCTGTCGTTTAAACGATAGTCAGAGAATGGAGATCCTCGCTCTCCTTGAGCAGCCAAAACCCCCTTCCATGCGAAATATAGCAAGGCAATATGGGGTTGACGATAAGACAATAAGAAAGCTGAAAGCTAAAAAGGATGAAGTTTGTGAAAGAGCGCAACGATTGGACCAAGCGACAAGGGAAACGACTTTCCGAGCATCTGTTGGCATCTTTCCTGAACTTGAGAAACGTCTTTTTGATTGGATCGAAGCTGGCCGTCGTATGGCGCTAACTCTACCGCCCAACGTTATCTGCCATAAGGCTAAAGCAATCGCTGCTGCCCTAGATATCCCAGAGGACAAGTTCAAAGCTTCGTGGGGCTGGTTTGCCATATTCCGCCATCGATTCGGGCTTAATAGCACCAACCTCTTTGGAGAAGGTGGTGAGGTCGACAAAAACGATCCGGAGATCATCAAAGCTCTTCGGGAGCTAGAGTCTGTCATTGACCAATACGACTCGTCCTGCGTCTACAACATGGATGAAACAGGCCTCTTTTTTCGGCTGGTCCCCCGATATACTGTTTTATTGCCTGGAGAAGACGTTTCAACCGTTCGAGGAAAAAAGAAAGCCAAAGATCGTGTGACCCTTGTCGTCTGCTGCAACGCTTCCGGGACTGAACGTGTGCCTATCACCATGATAGGAAAAGCAAAAGATCCAGCGTGCATTTCACGCAACACTTGGCCGATTCCGTACATGCAGCAGAAAAATGCATGGATTGATGTTCCGACCTTCAACAAATGGTTCGATGAGGTTTTCGAGCCTTTTGTTCGGAAACGTACCGGTCACAAGGTGCTGTTGATTCTGGACAACGCACCAGGTCATGCATCGGCGTTTGAGCGGAACGGAATTTGTGTCGTGTTCTTTCCTCCCAATGTGACGTCATGGAAGCAGCCAATGGACATGGGAATTATTGCAGCCATGAGGAAACGGTACAAATACCTGCTGATCAAGGAGATTATTGCCTACCATGACACCTCTGAAACTGTGAAGGCACAGCTGTCAGCCGCTGTTGCAAAAATGAAACGCGGCGCAGCAGGAGTGGCCTTCGGCAAGCCTCCTCACGTGCTTGACGCAGCTAATCTTGTTAACATCGCTTGGAACGAAATCTCCTCGCAATGCTTGAAAAATTGTTTCAAGAAAGCCGATATTCTCTCGAGCTTTCGCGGCATGAGTGAAGTCAACTCCGATTCCGACGACCTCAACGAGATTGTCGAGCTGTTCCAAAATTGTTCGATTTTGCGCAACTCTGACGAGCTCAATATTCGCGACGAGGTCCAGCAGTGCATTGATGACGACAATGACCAATCCGACTTCTGCAAAAATGTTTTAATTGAGGAGATTGAAGAGGCCATGGGACAAGCTCTCGTGCTCGATTCACACTCTGATGTCGACAACAGTGGCTCTGGCCCTGATGAGGTGATCACAGATTCAGCTGCCATTGACCAGCGCGAAGTGATCGATTGTTCGTTGCAAGATGTCATCGGATTGGAGGTCCGATTGCATCAACTAGAGGAATCGACCTTCTTGACGTCGGAGGAAATACATCAGGCGAAGTCTGCATTGTTCACCCTCCGACGCGTTCTTCAGAGCGGGCACTCGGCGATAACACGTGAGGCTATGCGCAACAGCCGCCAGCTGACTCTTTTTGACCTCATGCATTGAATAACCCCTAAAAATGTTGATCCGGTTTTTTCACAATACAAAATGCGGACTTAACTGGGATGCGGACTTACATGAATGCGGACTTAAGCGAATGTTTATTGTACTTGAAAGCACCGAGCACTTACACCGGTAGTAGGCACAAGAGTAGAAATCCTGGAATTTTGTATGGTGTTTCTAACCATGGTTAATATCCCATCCTAAGACTAGATCATGGTCTCTTAAGTCCAAATTTAACATCTGCTGGGTTGAATATGCCAAATAAAAAACCTCACTCAAGACGGTGAAAGTACCAGTATGGGGGTGCCAATGCATCCTGCTTGTTGGACTTAGGAGCTTAAGTGTGGTGCTTTGAATTCCCAAACAGCCCCCTTTGGGGTGGGTCCTTACCCAAGGTAAAGATCTCCTAAAATTTTAAACCATTTAGATTCATTTGAGAAGGAGAGGAGGTGCGATATGATATGAGGAAGGTGATAAACATTGCTGAGAAATATAGTTTATTGTTGAACCAGCACCGAAACTGGTACCTTCACCTTCTTGAGTTTGAGGCCTTTGAGTGACCATATTCAACTTGTGAAATGTTTAAAATTTGCATTCAGAGAGACCTTGATTTAGTCTTAGGATGGAATATTTACCATGGTTAAAGCAATCTAAAAAGAATTCAGAATTTTAACCACGGTATCACTGGTTCACCCAAGGCAGCAGATGGTTTATGTGACTTCAGCTTGACATAGCCCACATGCAGATTCGCCTTAATGGTAACCCTATATATGCCTTACCCACTTGCGTATAGGCAGGGCAAGCAAGTGGTCGTTTGTCGGTTTGTGTGGTCCAATTATGCATGCAATTTCTGATGAGAGAAAAAGTGGCCTGGATTGCTGCCCCCCTTCATGATCAGCTCGGATTCTACTCAAGCGCATCAAAGTAGAGTACCAATTCCAGGATTTCTACTTTTTGGGGGAGTGGGGTTTAACCAGCTCAAGATATTTTGGGGGAACCAAATAGCAATGAGTGCCTATTCAAAGGCAGAATCAGCACTTATTGGCCATTATTCTTTCTGTAACGACCCTGGCTCGGATTTCAGTTCTCTTTTTTTTTTGGTGTAATTTGAGCACCTTACCCAATTGTTGTTTTTCCTTCACTTTTTGTGGGGGGCATTTTTTTTAAATGGGAGATCTATATCGAAACACAATGGGCTACCATCCATTTTTTGAAACATCCTACGGTTTTTTTTCCTCTTTTCTCTTGGTATCTTAAAATCTAAGCAGGTGTCTTTATGCTCAGTAAAACCCTAGGGAAAGAAAGGGCTTTAACGGAATCAAGCTCACACTTAACCTTGCCTCACACAATCCTAGAACATGGATTCCATTTTTCAAAACAAAACAAGTGTTCAATTTTTTTGAAACTTCCTGCATTTTTCTTTTGCTTTCTCCCATGATACCTACTAGGTGTCACAAAATTAGAAAATCCAAGCAGGGTTTATAATATTTAGTAAAACCCTTGGTTGTGAGCTTTATCAAAATCACCCTCACATGGGCCCTTCCCAGAGTCAAGCTCTTGCTTGGCCCTTCCTCACAAGAGTACTTATTCCAGTAAAGGCCACTACATTGGGTTTCACCTAAGTTAACTGGTGGTTTTCAACCAGATATTTATTTCAAACCCTACCCAAGGTTTGTGCCTCTCTATGGTGGAGCAACATCATGGTGTGAGGGGTTAAGCCATGGCGAACTGGGTTCAACTTCACAATTTGTCACACTGGATCAAGTTGTGAGGTTCTAGGAACATGGCAAGATGAATGCAAAGTAGTTTCTTGATGAGGCAACGTAAAGTTGTCCCCAAATAACACTAGTGTCACCCCCACAAAACCCTTTGGGATATTTATTTAGAATACTTTGGGAGCAATCGGGTTTGCCTTGGGGACAACACTCGTCCTGCGTTCATCTCTTTTCAAGACAACTTGCGTTGCTTTGTGTTGTCCTTAAGACTTTCATTTAAGTGTTGTTTTTTCCAATGCCTTGGGGCAACTTGGAGTTGTCTCCAGAGTTGATTCTTGCAGGCTGGTCCACATCAGACTAATTCTCAATGAGTCTTCACAAATTTAAATTTGATGGTGAATCGAATCTAGAAGAAGTTAGAAGATTTCAAGCTAATCTAATGTGTTGTGAGATATGCAGGTTGCTTGGAGTTAGGTGTTAGGAAGTGCACAAAACTCAAGATTGCAAAAGCACAAAGGATGAGCAAAGGGGCATCTGAACTTGTATCAAACTAGGATTTTGAACTTGCAGCCAAGTCAATGGAAAACATTGACATGATAAAAAAGAAAAAACCCTTGAAGCAAAACAAGGCCTTAAAGTTGGTCGTCACAAGGATGAATTGGGTCAAGTACATTTTGACAAAAAAATCGTCACTGTGATGGGAGATGAACAGGAAGACACAGGTTTACAGTAATGAGTGTAAAGCTCACCTCTCAAACCAAGTCTAATAATGAAAAAGAATCTCCACAAGCTCAAAGGCAAAATGCAAATGTGCCCAAAATTTCTTTGTTTAGTTTAAGTTATAGTCCCAATTCAAGTGGTTCAAGTGGAGCAAGTGAACCAGATTACACCAAAAAAAGTCCCTTGAAAACATTCACTTTGAAAAGGAAAAGAAAAAAGAACAAAAACCCTTGGAGAAGGATGAAATTGCAAAGGATTTTATGGCCCAACAACAATAAGAAAAGCTGAAAAATAAGGAGAAATAGAAAACGTTAAAGCCCCAAATCAAAAGAAATGTTGAAAGGCAAACCAAACTCAAGGTGAATCGAATTAATAACAAACAACCATTTCCCACCCCTTGTCAACTCCATTAATCCCACAAGACATGTCAAAAGTGGACAAGGTCTTGCAACCAATGTTATTGCAACAAAGAAAAACTTACAAAAGCTTCTTGGAAGCCTTAATTAAAGCAAATAAACTTAAACCGGCCAAAGTGACAAATAGTGACATTGCTACCAAAGTCATTAAAACAAGAAAAAAAACGTGTATTTGAAGATTTGATATGTTGATTAACAAATATCATTTTCAAAACACGTGCTTGGTAAAGCAATGGACAATTTCATAAAACACCAAATTTCAACAAATACAACTTTAATTTTGACCCCCAAAAAAAAAATCCCAATAAGTTGACCATGAAAAACACCCACAACCCTTAATTTATGTACTTATTAAAGACTTGAATTAACTTTTAGGTTAAATTGAACTCAAATTTATGCTTTATCTCAAGCAATTGCGACAATCAACCAAACTAAGGTCATAACAACATTTCAAAATCAAGTCTACTAAATCAAAGTGTGTGATTTTTTATATTTTTAAATAGTCCCCATACCTAGATGAGAACTAAAAACTAAAGTGTCGAGAATCAATGCATGTTTATCCCTAAGTTCATATTGTACAAGGGGAATCAAAAGATGAGAATCAAACAACATAAAAACCCACCCAATTTTTTTTTACAATATTCTTTGGAAGAAGGCGATGGTGCTTCAACTAAAGGACATTTTAGCTAAGGTAGGTAGTGCTGTACATTGAAACTAGAAAAATCTTAACCATTCTTTTATTTGTTTTATATTTATGAAAATATTGTTAGATTAACTTAACAATATTCTTAGTGTTGTGATGTATTCCTATTAGCAATAAAAAATGTTGGAGACAACTTTTTATGTGAGGTGTTATTTTCTTCTATTATTCAAAATATTTTCTATTTATGGATTGGTGGGGGTACGGGTGTGTTCCTTTGTCAAGGGATTTTTTAAATGGTTACATAGTTGTTCCCTTTAGTTTTACAATACATTTTTTTTGGCAACAAGGTTGAAACTAGAAGTTTTTCCCTCTAGGGTTCCTTTCGCCAAATTTGTTGGTTCTTGCCTTCGGTGGCATTTTGTTTTTTATTCCCACTTTGGTTTCATCAACGAGGGTGTTTGAATGGAAAATTTTATTTAGTTTTTGTTTCTTTCATTGGCTTGTGATTTCATTGTCCTCTTCATATGGATAGATTTTGGTCTTATATTAAGATAATTAAGGCTTCCTCACCAAAACAAAAGTTATGGTTATTGTGGAGCAAGGTCGTACTAATATTTAAGGCTAATGTTTTGGCACATAACCAGTTCAACAACCTTTGGACATTAATACATTTGATGCCAATATAGTGGAAAACATTACTTCTCAAGAAACATTTGACCTCAACCCATTTTGACCAATTGAAAGTGAAGTCTTCCATACAAGTAATATGTCCATTCAATATCATGGCCTTTTCATTTGAAAATGTGATGATTCAAAAATTGATAGGGAGGTTTTGATAATAAAAAAATCATTTTTTCCACAATCATTATGTGATTATTCATTAGACTAAAACCTTGTCCCAATCCAATTGTTGATATCAATCACAAAAATCAAATACCATCAAGGTTTCCTTGAAAATGAACCTATCCAAGGGGTTTTTCATCTAATTCAAAACAGATCACCCAATATTAATCAAAAAGGTTTTCATGTTCACCTTTCACAAAAATGATGAGGGGATGTGTATCTACCATGAATGGGTTCTTAGTTTTGATCTAAACAATCCTTCAAAAATGAAAGTACCCACATGAACAACAATTATAATATGTGGCCACCCAAATTATCACACCTCTTACGATGATCCCTCCTAATACTAAAGCACCTAATTCACTTATGAAGTTGTTTTAATAAAAGAAAATATGAATTGGTCACCATCTAAATTGAATGGAACTAGGAAAATTTTGGAAGAGACCTTTTCAAATGAAACTTAATCAAAAGCAAAAGCAAATTGTGAAGATGGTAATGTGCATGTTAATTGACCAAAAGTTGTGCCACATTTGTAAGATTGTCAACCACATGTGCCCACAACTAGTAACACCAAATATTTTATTTTATGTGTGTCAAATATTAATGACACCACCAAACAATAATTGATTATAGTCAAAAACCAAACCTAAACACATAATGTGATGAATAATATTAATGATGTTGCAATTTCTTCGCCCACTATTAACCAAATGTCAAAAATGGTGATGGAAACACCAAAAATTTCAAATGTATCCATTTCATAAAACTTCACAAATAAGGCTTATCAATTGCTAAAAGCATGTGGTGTTGTTGAATGATCACAATCCTACTCATAGGGTCTAAAGTCCTTTTAATAAACATCCCATATATGTTTACTATTCATGCATACCTTTAGCAAATAAAATGTGACTCTTTTATGGACCATTCGAATAACCCACTTCTAAAATGTGGTGTCTACCATATGTTTTGGAGAATGATTAAGTAATAGGAATTTGGTAAATTCCAAATGCTTAGTAGCATTGAAAGGCCTTCTTTGCCATCCATTGGCACACAAACATCCCTAAGGAAATCATTCCCATTTTAGTAATTCCAAACGATGTGCAAAAAACTATAGGTTACAATTTATTAAGAAATAATAACTTATATTTTATTTGACTATAAATATAGTGCCTATCATTATGAAAATATACTTAAAATACATCTTAAATATTTAAAAATATACCTAGAACATTTCATTACTCATAACATATTTTTGAAAATGTTGTTTTATCTTAAATGCTTCTTAAAATATACAAGGAACGACTTCCTTGAATGAAGTACATTTAAATCCATTGAAGATTATCATCTACTAACATTGTCAATATGATAGGCTTTAACATGATTAATTTGAAGGTTCAAAATAGATCCAAAATCATGAAGGATGTGACCATGTGTTATTAACAATATTCTCCTCAATTAACATTGTTATTCGAAGGTGTCATTAATTAACATACTAGGAGATGAAATGTTGCTTCTCCTTCCTTGGTACTTGAGAGGGTCTTCATTATCTCCTAGTATTCAACTATTTGATTCATCATAACATTTAACAATTTAATAACAAAAAGTGAATAGACAAGGAGCTAAGGGCAACCTTACCTTACCTTGTGTTGGACTTGGAAATAAGGTGATGGGGATCCATTAACATGAGTAGATGATTTTACATTTATAAAAAAAGTGCAAACATTATTACAAAACCACGTTTTTTATGCCCTTAACATTGGGACTACAATGATTGACATGATTAAGTTGATTTATTTGAAATGATTAAAGGGGTAATGTCCATTTTGTGCATTCCAAAAAATAGGCATGTCTTATTTGACTAAGTTGATAAAGAAAAGGTCAAATCAAATAATATCAATTACAGGGTTTAGGGTTTATCATTTGAAGTTAAAAGATGTGAAATTCAAAACACTAGAAGAAATCATAGCTTTTTGGTTTGAGTATTTCAATAAAATATCCCCATTATGATTTTTATGCCCCCATATCCAACTTGACCGAAATGCCATTTTGGATAAGTCAATTTGGACCCAACCATTTTGATTAAGTCTTTTTAGTTAGTTTGCTTGATTGGTTTTTTTTATCAAGTTTTTTTAATTGAACCACTATGACAATAATATAATTCGGGCAATGATCACAAATATATATACTTAAAAATAAAATAGAGTAAATATGAGAATTAATTAATTAATTACCATACCTACCTAATAATTAATGCCAAAATTTTATTTGTTTATTTACCAACCAACCTTATGTCCTATAGGCTAGGCCACCTAGTTTAGCAACCTAAGTTAAACCAAGCCACTTGGGCTAAGCTAAGCCCACTAGGTTAAGAAAATAGACTATGCTAGGTGGTTTAGTAGGTTTTTAAATTTAGGTTACCTAATGAGGTCACCTAAGTAGCCAAGGTAACCTAGGTTGTAAGTGTGGGGACTTAAACTCCTCACCTTTGCATTGAAGAATTAAGTCCTTAACCATTGCATCACCACCCCATAAAGTGATACTTTTGAACAACATATTTACAATGAACATGATTTTGGACCAACATATTGTAATCAACTTCCATGAATTTTTTTTCAACATGCATAATGTATTCAATGAACTTCATTTGTTTTACATTATTTGCATAAATATGTAGGTTATTGGTAAGTTAAAATGTTCAATTTGATTAAAGACCATTGGATTATTAAATAATTAAAGATTATTGATCATCTTGATAAATTATTCAACTTGTGATTATATCTATTTAGTCAAATAAATTTTATAGTCAAGTTGATCGGTCAAAAAATACATGTGTTATTCCAGCCCTTGACCTTAATAAAATTGTACATGTCTATAATAAAAAATGACAAATTGAAAAAACTTGAATATTTAAAAAAACCATGATCTGTAGTTATGCTTGGAAACTATATATATATATATATATATACACTCTGTTAATATTCAATTATGTACTTTCAGCAACTTGTTAAAATATTCATAGACTTGTAAATTTTACACACTCTTAACTTATGGTAAAAATAAATTATTGAAAAAATGTATTGGAACTATTATACATATGGAAAATGTCCTCTAAGTTGTACAAAGGCCTTTTTTGAAAGATTTATGGGGGGGTTGGAAATGTGGGGATAATGTAACCATACCCAACAATGTGTTTTTGTTTGGTTGATTTTTCACATTTTTTGATTTGAAAAATATGATTTTGACACATACAAAGGATATCTATTTGTGGAAAGACCTTACCAAATCTTACACTCTATTTTAAAACACCATCAAATTTCTACATCAAGTTCTAGAAGGTAACCAAAATATAAAAAGGATTATCAATTATGTTTTACTTTTATATTTGGTGTATAACAACTTGGATTAAATCTTCTCACGGATAATCACCAACATCCCAAATTGAAGATAAAAACCCTTATACCCAATGTGTAAGTAAATAACATGGAGAAATTTACTTTGATTATACTTACACAAAATTGGATAAAACCAATTTTGGGTGGGTATTTGTAGTAAGCCAACAATTTAGGGAAAATCTTTTATCTCATAACAATGGTTTTCAAATAAATTAAAGAACATGTTTTAATTGGTTCAAATTTTAAACATTGCCAACTATGAGATTTGCAAAACTATCAAAAAAAAAATTAAAGTGAAATAAAAAGTGGTGACCTAACACGTGGTTATTTGCACAAACAAAAGTGAGACTTAAAAAATAAATGTGTTGGTTTAATAGATATTGGACATACTAGCTCGGTACTTTTGAAAAAAAATGTATTAACTTGGTTTTAGATCTAATTTTATTTCAAAACTTATTGGATCTTAGACTGATTTTAAGTTGGAATTTGGTACAAGGTAGGTATATAGTTATATATACATAATATTGAATTATTTGGTAATAAATTAATACAAGTTTGATATTTATATTACCACATGTCCATATCAAGTTGGCATTGGTATTAGGCAATTATTGCTTCAAGTCCTTTTATACTAATGCAAATATTTAATTATGTACCAAATTGTTTAGGCCCATATATCAAACCAACATTAATGCAAACCCTCACTTGAGAAAAACATTTCTATTGCAATTGGACACACTCATACATGCATATGCACACACATTTACGTAAAAGATAGTGGTAGAAACTACTAAGTGACATTTAACCTTTTTTTGTTCAAGGGAAGGTGGGGTTTACAAAAGCCCAATTGCAAATCAAACTTCAATAGTGCTTTGTTTTTTTAATCCACATTTTCTCTTCATTTATTGTGTGTGTACATATTAGTTTGGAAGCTCATGTTGTCCTCCACCCCTTTCTATAACTTACCATCATACATTTTTGATCTTTTTATGGATTGAGGTAGGTCAAGGCTCATCAAGGAATTTTATTGAATAATTGTTTTCCGCAAAATTGCAAGTTGCAACACCTAAAGCAAATTAAAGAGTGGATTAGGTAAAGCTTTACCTACTTGTGCAATAAACTCTAAACCTTATGTAATGAAAAAACATTTTGATGGGTGTTAATATATTAACTTAAAATTGAATTTTTTTTTGGTAATGTTTCCTTCGTATGAAAGGTCATTTTATCAAATTAAAAAAATCAAATTCATTTCGAGGACACAAAAAAATTTGAACATATTGTGCTATTAATTACTTTCTAAAGAAAAAAAAGTCCATCCATTTTAATGCTCTTGAAACCTTCCCCATTTAGGAGAAATAATTTTGAAATTTTGAAAATTAACAAAATTGAATTCATGTCAAGGGCACAAACCAAAATGGTCATATGAAAGAAAACTAATCATACCATTTATTGGGTATTTTTCAAAGAAAACAAGTCCATCACTAGGTAGAAAATAGAGAGAAAAAGACACCATGAACAACATCATGGAATTTGTTGGGTTTAATTCAAGAACTTCCAAATCCCCATATTCTAATTAGCAAATAAAGTTTAATTTTTTCCTAGTTAATAATAAAAAATATATTTTCAACTTTTGAGTTGATTTATTAAATTTATTTGATTCAAGGGTGCCCCATTAGCTCCCCATTCCCTTCTTGAAAATGGTAATAAAAAAGAATTTGTTTGAGTTTACCACTTAGTTCACCCAATGAAGTAAAATGCATTCTTGTCATATATTGTGCTTAACTAGTGAATCCTTTAAAACATATGCTTTAGTCAAGTTCTTTTTCAAAATTGTATAACTTTCTTGCACTTCCATATTTCCACCTTGCATAATCATTTCCTTGTTACCTTCCATGCAATCTTTATTGTTTCATGGCCCTTATCCTTTCCCAATTATTCCAATTTTTTTTCATTTAATGTCCATCCAAGTGTTGAATTCCCAACTTTCATCATCTTGAATTCAGAGATTCCTTTGAATGGTTATAAGTGACATGTTCAATATTTTTGTGTTTATGTTGTTATTGTATGTGGTGCAACAAATGACCATCAAATTTTTTTTTACGCATTGATGTACAAAAATGTTGATTGTGTATTGAGTTTTGACCCCATTATCAACTAGCATATTGATAACCTATTAACTAATTATTGATTTTTTGATAGTTCATTAATAACCTAATTGCTTAATATTGAAATTTCAAATTTTGGTAACTTACTTAAATGACTTAGTTATCATCCAAATGGGTTATCAATCCTAAAATGCTAAACATGTATGATACATTAAAAAAATAAAAAATAAAAACCTAAATAAAACTTTATAATTAGAAGGATAATAAATATTTATCACATGGTTATGTGATAACCTACATGAAATCCAAGTTTTTAAAATATTGGTTTTGATAACCTAATTATCACCCCAAAATAATATTAATACTAGTAATAATAATAATCATAACCTACCCAACAATTAAGAAAAAATCAAATATAATTGACCAACATTAATACAAACCCCATTGTTGTTTACCTCTTTTCCCTCTTTCAACACCCGCATCCAATATGTTCTTTTGGGTATTTACAAGCTATGGTGGACCAAAAATGACACAATAGAAGTCCCTAATATTGTGCCTTTTATAACATTGTATTTTGATGGTGACAAAAATACATGGCATTGTTGGATGCCTATGTTTGAGGTTTAAAAAATGAAATTTCTAAAAAAAACTAATAGTTTCCATTTAACACATTCCAATATATAATGTCGGTGAACAAAGTTTTTAGAATTCCACTAAATTCATGGCATATTAAACATTCACCATTTTCCTTTTATTATGGTGTTTTTTTAAGTTCACCAAACTTTTGTGCCATTGTGAAGTGGTTTGGGATACCCTTATTTTGAATTACTTATGAGATTTATCAATTTTGGAGATTGATAAATGGACCCATCATTATAAACCATGGTTATGACCTAAATTCATTTAAAAGTTTTTGTGTATGCAAAAGGTAAAACACATTAAAAAGCTCCCCATTTGGTGTAAAACTTTAATTTTTGAATAAAAATAATATTGATCAAATTATATATTTGAATCCCTTTTCAAAAAAATCAAAAGACATTTGACATGAAAAACATTATCATTCATCATGTTAGATCCATATAATCCATCATAACTTATACATACCATTTCTCACGATTTCCCATTCCACCATTGTGCATAAATTGAATTGTGTTTGAACTAAATTTCTTTTGCCTTTGCACATGAATTAAGGAATTGGAACTTTTGAGTTTCCCCACCTTGAGCAAAATATCCTTCGTAAAGGGTGGAGGATTAGGGTAAAGGAGTGAATATATAAATGTATTGAATGCCAAATGGGGTGAAAATCATTTAAAGTGTATCACCCGTGATAAAATGCATTTAGTTTTTCTTGTAGTCCTTTTCCCCTATATTTTAATCCTTAGCAAAATCAATGAATCAAAAAGTGTCAAATATTTTATAAATATCATATTTTAAACCATTAAAATTCTAAATTCCATCATAATCATCCATAAACATGTCTTTTAGATGGTAAGAAAGGCCTTTAAGTAAAAAATACAAGAAAAAAAGGTTGTAATAAGATTTTGGTACACCTTAAAAAATTTCGACCCAACAATATAATTCTTTTTTATGCATAGTTGGGAATTTTTTGAGTGTTGACATAAATATCAAAATTACAAAAATAAATGGTGGAAAAAAACACCCTTGGAAATCAAAGGCACTAAAATGGAGGATGTGAAGCCAATATGGCATTAAAACTCATATCCACGAGTAACACAAAATCCTCGTTTTTACCATTTGACAAAATAGGTGATAGTAATCAGAAACTAAGGGTGGAATTGAGTGTGTGAGCAAATTTTAAAAGTTTAAACATGTTCTTTTAACCTTTTTCTCATTGGAATTGCAATTAAATCATCAGATTTTGGAGTTGCAATGCCATCCACTTGTGATTATGTCTTATTTTCGAATTAAAGGGATTCCTTTTATAACCTAATATAAAACCATAATGCTTATTTACCATTCAAGGTTTCATGTTAGACAAATTCCTATGGAATCTTATAATTATGGATATACAATTTTGAAAGATGTTTTCAAGCACCATCACATTTAGACATTTGTAATAATATTGTTCATACTTTTATTCTTATTGTTGAAAAAAACATAAATTCTTCAATTGCCATTTATAACTAATTTTCAATTGCATTTGACACATGCAATTAAATTTTTCTTTAATTGCATAAAATTAAATTGTAGCAAATGTGCATTTACATATCACACATTATACTTGACTTGTATATATGGTATCATTATACATTTTCATCCATTCAAATTCCTATTAGAAAGTTAGAAATGCAATTACATGTGCAAGTAAAATAATAACTTTTTTTAATAACATGTTTCCATTTTTGGAAGGTCAATAATTTGGTGACATGTGGGAATTTAAGCTCATTTGGATATTTAATAATTTTAATTAATTGATTAATTTGGATCTTCCAATTTAAAATCAATAGGATGTTGAAATGTGGCACCTAAATAGGTAGGCCTAAACTAATTAGGTAAATTTAGGATAATCCTATTTTAATTTGGGTTTAAACTTTAGGGCTGAACCACTTTTATTGATCCATCCCTTGAATGACACTTTAAAAAAAATAAATTTCTAGTTTGTTTACTTATATAATTTACAAAATCAAAATGTAAAGTAAAAGATATGAGTAAACTAATTGCAAGCATGACCAAGCTAGTTGTAATCTAATACTTATGCTATACTAGCCTAATTTACTTAGTACCTTTATACTAACAATTATAAATATAATAATAATAATAATAATGGTTATTAACTAATAATAATAACAACAACACTTAATAATGTTAATACTATCATTATTATTATCGTAGTTAGTAGCCTAGTCTAATTATTAACTATTTTATCATCATTATTATTATAATGGTTAATAGCTATCAACATTGTATGTAGTTATATTAGCTGTATAAAGGAATATAAAAAAAAGAAAAAAAAATGCATTACAATTTAGCTGAATTGTAGCATAATGTGGAAAAACAATGACACATCTTGTGCTCAATGGAATACAATAGCAAGCAAAAGAATGACAAGAGATGAGTTCTTGAATGAAATGCAAAAAAAATGGAACTAACAAAGGAAGAAAAAACTTGCACAAAAAACAAAAAAACAAAAAAATGAACAAGAAGAGACAAGTGGAAACAAAGAAGGCTAAGATGGATGGAGTACAGTAACTCTCTCTAAACTAATACTCTGTAAACTAATATTCTCTCTAAACTAATATGCGGGCACATGCCTGTGGCGGGCCCCATACTTAATCTAATAATTCTCCATAAACTGATAGTCAATATTTTTTTCCGGTCCCATAACATTTTATAAACTAATACATCATACATATGGCACCAAAAAGCGATGAAATCAGAGGAAACACCTTCGAAAGTACAAAGCTAGATGTGCTAGAATAAGCTATCAATATTCCTTTGCACAGAGCTCTGGAAAAAAAAAAAACCGAAGGCCAAGCTCCACAAGGTTCCGTTACCTTCCCCAATGATCCATGACCTTCCATGCTGCTCTGGCAGGTTCTGGAATGATTTTTGTTACCCCCCATATAATTTGTGTAAACTAATATCCTCCATAAACTAATATTTTCCGGTCAGTCCCAAGGATATTAGTTTAGATTAGAGAGAGTTTGCTGTAGATGATGAAGAGTGTTGATGGAGAGACAAGTGAAGAAGAAGAAGGCTAAGATGGAGTAGATGATGAAGAATGTTGATGGAGAGACAAGTGAAGAAGAAGAAGGCTAAGATGGAGTAGATGATGAAGAGTGTTGATGGAGAGACAAGTGAAGAAGAAGAAGGCTAAGATGGAGTAGATGATGAAGCGTGTTGATGGAGAGACAAGTGAAGAAGAAGAAGGCTAAGATGGAGTAGATGATGAAGCGTGTTGATGGAGAGACAAGTGAAGAAGAAGAAGAAGAATGCCAAGATGCTACAAATGAGGAAAAATGTTGACATAGAAACAAGTCCAAAAGAAAATGGCCAAGGTGCAATAGATGAGGCAGAGTGCATATGTAAAGAAACGAACAAGGGGAAGAAAAAAATAAACAAATAAAAACACATACAAAAGACAAGTGCAAAAAGAGTGAAAGGAGGAGGAACTTCACAAAAGCATTATCGTTGTCATCTTGATTCCTCATATGCAGCTTTCCTTTCGTAACTCCACTTTAGGGCAAAAGAAAAGCTAAAAGCCAAAAAATAAAAAGCAAAAATAAAATAAAATCATACTGTTTCTTTGCATAGATAAGAGATCTACGCTTAGACCCTTCTAGATTTAAGCTCCCTGTTTCAAGCTTGGTATGCCAATAGGCCAAGTTGAAGGTTTCATAATTTGAAAGAGTTTTAACCTTTTTTTTCCTATACTTAAATGTTTCTTAATAACATTAAGACTAGAATAGCTTGAGTGAAATTATTGTGTCAAAAATATTATTTTTATGACTGGTTTTTATTGATTATATTAATCGTTGATGTCATTTGTAACTGATTCAAACCCATGGTTTATGTCATTTTGAATTGCTTATCCATTTGTAATTGTATAAAATTAATCATTAATGACATTTTTGACATAATAAATCTATCAATATTCCTGAAAATGCCTTACATTCCATAAAAGAATATGAATGTTTAATTTTATTTTTTTGTTGTTGGTAATTTTGGATTTTGTTTTTTTCAGGGCACGATTCTTTCTAGTACCCGGCCTGGAGAAAAGCCAAAACTGGGTGGGAGATATTTAGGGTCAGGACGGGCAGAAACCCAAAATCGGGTGGGATATAGCCTAGTGTCGAGGACTGGCTCCATTCGGTGGACAGTGTTAGGGTTCGGACAACGCACGGAAGCGATAACTCCTGTACGCCTATCGCTTTTGTCTTTACGACTCTGCATTTGCGTCTTGCTTTAGTATAGAGACGAAGAAGACGCAGAAGAAGAAGAAGAAGAAGAAGTGATTAGTTTGTTGCTGTTGTGTGCGTTGCAGGGATCTCATAGCGTTCGGAGGACGGACTCACTCTTGCGGTTGCAGCTGACGGGAGATTTCATAGTCCTGGTCTTGGACCCCGAGGCAGAACCGACGAGAAGAGAAGATCTGCGTTGGGACAAAGAGGTCTGTTTGTTTGTTTGTTTTGTGTTCCTCTGTTGCTCCTGCTGCTGCACTGTGTCGAGAATGTTTTGCAGGAGTTATAGACTAGGGGACTCTCAGGAGGTTTGTCTGTCTGTCTGTCTGTGTGTCATAACAAACACTCACTCCGGCAAACAAAAGAATAGGAAGTAGGTATACATGCCAGCCATAATCGTTTTTCTTCTTTTCTCTTAAGGTTTTGTTTGTCTGTCTGTTTTTTTTTTTTTTTTGGAAATTTTTTTTATTCTGTTTTTGTTTTCTTCTTGTTCCTCCTGTAACTGATCTTCCCGACGATAGATAGGTACGGCGTTGTTGTTGTAGTTGCGGAATCCTTTTGCTACTATTTCTTTCTCTCCAGTTTTGCAATGATCATTCAAACTGTTGTTTGTGTTTGTTTTTGTTTCTTCTGAGTTTTGCTTGACTCTAATTAGGTCGGTTTTGTGACTGCACTCATTGCCATGTTTTTACCTTGAAATTTGTTCTTGTGGAGAGAGATTTCTCCAGTGTCTTGAGATGTTACAAAGTTTTTCTTTTCTTTTGGATTCTTGGTTGTTTGACTGGAGTTGTTGTCTTTCTTGCTGTATTATGGCAAAACAATGGGGTCTGTTGCACGCTTATAATGCAAGTTTGATCCAGAATGATGAGGAGTTTATGAATGCGAACGAGAGAATCCATAGCTACTAGTTTGCAGAGCTAATTTTCTTTGTCTGCTGGCTGGGCTTATCTTGCAGGATTTTCTGGCATTCTAGCAGAGCAAGGGAAAAGACAAAGCTGGTGTTGTGGAGCAACTGGCACAACTGCCATCAGGTCAGAGGTTTTCATTCCTGGTTCAACTGGATCACACCTGCAGTTGTCCAGTCAGGAACTCTAATCTGTTTTTCCTTGTCTTGCGCTTACATAGAAAGCAAATTTTTGCTGTTGGGGTGGGTTAAAGGACTATGCAAACTCTTGGGCTACTAGGTCAGTTGTTAGGCCATGTTGCTGGAACTGGATGCAGCAAGTGAGATTATGAAGCACTGAAGTGCTGAGCAAATTCATCATATTCTTACTTGCTCCTGTCATAAGTGGAGAGAGGCTTTGCACTGAGTGGCAATAAGGTTTTGTCACAGCTTTGTAGACTTTCTTCCACAGGTGTCATTAAGGTTTCTCCTTCTGAAGGATTTGCATTTTAACTGAATCTTCCCGAGCCGCAATACAGTAAGAAAAAATAAAGCTTCAGGAGTTGGGGTCTTTGTGCTTTCTCCCTAGTCATCTGATGACCAATCAAGAATGTGAAAAGACTATCCAGGCTTGACAGATACGTAAGTATTGCTCAAGAAAGGCTCAAATCCTTTTAATCCCTCAAAAGCAAGTTTGTGCTCTAGTTGAGATTGCAATGCAATCTCTTAAGGCTTCTCATAGATAGGGAGGGAGTCTTATGCTTCATCTTAAAATAGTGAACCGAAGGGGCAGTGAAATGTACAGGGGCTGTAGGTATTTTGGGGCAGGCAGAGTGCAGGGCATGGTGATGGCGGCTATGTCTCCTGCGTGTTGCTCTACTCCTGCTGCTATTTGTACCTCTGCTGCTGCTGCTGCTGCAGTAGCTTCTTCTTCTTCTTCCTTGTATTTCCTACCTTTGGCTTACTTGAGCGTGTTTGCACATCTTCCACGTTCTTCCCTCAGGCGTTCTCTTCTTCAATCCTGCAGCTGGTCCCACCCTTTACACTTCAAGAGGAATTCTTCTTCACAAACCCCAAGGAGGAAACCTGCCACCTGCATTACATTGGACGTAAAGTCTTTCCACAGAGGCCTTGAGGGGCTTTCTTCCTGTACATGTATTGGTAGTGATTTGCGGGACTTGAGAGGCAGAATTCCAGCATTGTCTGGGAGGGTGCATTGCAGTGTAGCAGCACAATCTCTATCATCGACAGCAGAGGACATCATGATCAAGGAGACTCCTAAAGAGATATTTCTCAAGGACTACAAGGCTCCCAGCTTTGCCTTTGAGACATTGAATCTTAAGTTTCAACTGGGAGAGGAGCATACTGTTGTGACATCCTCTATCCATGTCATCCCCAAGACTACAGGTGGCAAAAGCCCCTTGGTTCTGGATGGCGAAAACCTTAAGTTGGTTTCAGTGAAGATAAATGGTCAGAAACTTGGAGATGACAAAATCACAGTTTCAGCCCGACATCTGACACTGGCATCTATGCCATCAACTCCATTTGATCTGGAGATTGTTACTGAGATTGAGCCGCAGAATAACACATCGCTGGAGGGCCTGTACAAGTCAAGTGGCAACTTTTGCACTCAGTGTGAAGCAGAGGGCTTCCGCAAGATTACGTACTATCAGGACCGGCCTGATGTGATGTCAAAGTTCACAACACGAATTGAGGCAGATCAAAAACTTTACCCTGTTCTGTTATCAAACGGCAACTTAGTTGACCAGGGTAAACTTACTGATGGCAAGCACTATGCAGTGTGGGAAGACCCATTCAGAAAGCCGTGCTACCTTTTTGCACTGGTTGCTGGACAACTTCTGAGCCGGGATGACACCTTCACCACTTGTTCAGGACGCCAAGTTTTACTCCGCATCTGGACACCAGCAGAAGATGTTCCAAAGACGGAATATGCAATGGAGTCACTAAAGGCAGCAATGAAATGGGATGAGGAAGTGTTTGGATTGGAGTATGATTTGGACCTGTTCAATATCGTTGCTGTGCCCGACTTCAATATGGGAGCCATGGAGAATAAAAGCCTCAATATTTTCAACTCTAAGTTGGTGCTGGCATCACCACAGACTGCCACGGATGCAGACTTCGCTGCGATTGAGGGTGTTATTGGGCATGAGTACTTCCACAATTGGACTGGTAATCGGGTGACTTGCCGTGACTGGTTCCAGCTTAGTCTGAAAGAAGGGCTCACAGTGTTTAGGGATCAGGAGTTTTCTTCTGATATGGGCAGCCGTGGTGTAAAGCGAATTGCTGATGTCTGCCGGCTGCGTATTTCCCAGTTCTCACAGGATGCTGGCCCCATGGCACATCCAGTACGTCCACACTCTTACATCAAGATGGACAACTTCTACACAGTTACTGTATATGAGAAAGGTGCAGAGGTTGTTCGTATGTATCAGACGTTGTTAGGGAAGGCTGGCTTTCGCAAGGGCATGGATCTGTATTTCAAACGTCATGATGGGCAAGCTGTCACTTGTGAAGAGTTCCTGGCTGCCATGTTTGATGCTAATCAAACAAAGTTCCCAACTTTTCCACTGTGGTACTCTCAAGCTGGCACCCCTGTGTTGACTGTGACAACGTCATACAATGCTGAAGCTCAAACCTTCACAATTAAGTGCCGACAGGAGGTACCACAAACCCCAGGGCAACCAGAGAAAGAGCCCATGCTCCTCCCACTGGCGGTCGGTCTTCTTGACTCTAAAGGGCATGATATGAGCCTGTCGTCTGTGAAGGAAGGGGCCTCTCTGCATAACTTTTCCAATCCAGATGGCAGCTCTGTCACAACAGCTGTTCTTCGAGTTGATAAGGCAGAGCAAGAGTTCACTTTTTTGGATGTCAAAGAGAAGCCAGTGGCATCACTCCTGCGGAATTTCAGTGCCCCTGTGCGCCTTGTTTCTGACATTTCAGATAAAGATCTCTTCTTCCTTTTGGCCCATGACTCAGATGAGTTCAATCGGTGGGAGGCTGGGCAGACATTAGGCCGTAAACTTATGCTGAACCTGGTCACACTTCAGCAGAAAGGGGAGAAGCTGAGAGTAGATGATGCTTTTATTGAAGGACTCCGCAGCATTCTCATTGATTCCTCACTGGACAAGGAGTTTGTAGCAAAGGCTTTGACATTGCCAGGAGAGAGTGAGGTGGCTGACCTCATGCCAATAGCAGATCCTGATGCCATCCATGAAGTCCGTCGGTTTATCATCAAACAGATTGCATCAAACCTGCGTCAGGAGCTGCTGAAAGCAGTGAGACTAATCCCAGTGCAGAACTATATGACCCTACTCACAAACACAGGGCTCCCCGGTCATTGAAGAATTCAGCACTTGCTTACTTGGTATCTTTGGATGAACCTGCCCTCACAGATCTTGCTCTACATCAGTACAAAACAGCCTCCAACTTAACTGATAAGGTTGCTGCCCTAGCTGCCCTTTCCCAAAACCCTGGGGAAATACGATCTGATGTTCTTGCAAACTTTTATGACCAGTACAAGGGAGATAATCTGGTGACTAATAAGTGGTTGGCATTGCAAGCAATGTCAGACATCCCAGGAAATGTGGAACAAGTGCGCAAACTTCTTGAGCATCCTGCTTTTGACATCCGTAATCCTAACAAAGTCTATTCCTTAATTGGAGCTTTCTGCTCATCAGCAGTCAATTTCCATGCAAAGGATGGATCAGGGTATGCACTGGTGGCGGATGTAGTGCTTCAGCTGGACAAACTCAATCCACAGGTGGCTGCACGAATGGTGTCACCTTTCTCTAGGTGGCGTCGGTTTGATGAAGGTAGACAAGCAGCAGCCAAGGCTCAGCTTGAACGGATAACAAGCACCAATGGTCTTTCAGACAATGTCTATGAAATCGCATCAAAAAGTTTGGTGGCATAGGTAAACATGGGTCAGGTAAGGTTCTACACTTATTTCAGTGCTTTTCAGTCATAATGGACAACCATGTACATCAGAAGAGTCTTGGTTGACTTTGAAAGATATGGTTCAAATAACAGGAGAAGCCTGTTTCTTTTTTGTAAGATCTGAAAGACAGTGGACATTTCATATGCCTGAAATTCTGCAGCCCAAATATCAACTATGGGCTTTAGGTTGGGTGGTGGGTGTAGACTCTGAACATCAGTGTTTCTGTAGACTTGTCAGGACCGTCGAACCTCTACTGTATTGTTTCTGGCAAAGTATTTACAAATTTCTTCTTTTTCGACGATCTGCTTGCTGTCTCTAACATCTCTGTTTCTTTCCTTTCATCTTTTTTCATTGGGGTCTTTCTTTTCTGGCCTTGTTCCCTTTCTATGATAGTATTTTTCGTAGGTTTTTTTGTTTTTTTCCTTGATCTAACCAGCATCTTGGCTGAGTTTTCCTGTTACTGCTGGTCTTGTGAATGTCTTGTCACAGAAATACAGTATGTTAGTCAATGTTTGACATTAACCTGCCAGGAACTGATGCAGTCTCTTTCCTCTATGCTCTAAGTTTACTTGAAGTTGAGCAACATAAGACTTCCAAGTTTCTTTGCAGTTTCTTTTACTTAAGTTGCTCTATATTGCTCTATATTGCCTTGAAGTTGCCAAGTTCATTGACATTGTTATCAGCAATTCTATTCATGTCTGAGTAAAGCACTCACAGAAATTTCCTAGTGCATTTGGAGGGGACCTTAAATCCCAGAATATCTCTTAGAAAAGGGGAGAAATCTTAGGCCTACTATTTAGAAGCAGGAGGGACCAATTGCAATTGAATGCTAAATAAGGTAGGATATACATGTATTGTATTTATGTGGTTCCAAAGTTGGGAATATAGTTAGGTGTTGTTATGTATTCCAAAGCTATATCTGGATTCTCAATCAGACATCATTTCTCACAGCCACAAAATGCATTCTAAGTGGTCTGTAGTAGAGGTATCCACTCCCAAGTGGTCATAACCTTTAATCATTTAGTTCGTTTTGACAAGGTGAGCCCACCACCAGTGTTTCTTTTAGAATTTTTTTGTTGTAACCAAAGTGGTGAGCATCAATAGGAAGATGTAGAAAAAGTGGTGATCATTGCTAACAAGATTTTGCCAAATATGGCTATATGCAAAGTACAAAACTTTAACCATCTTTTTATGTTTTTGGCTACAGACTGAGAAATAAATATAGAAACTCAGTGATTTTTACTATTTCTTTTTCTCACAATTGAAAACCTCCAAAATCACTTCCTTTTGAAGATTGAATCTCTCTTTTTAGCGAAATTTCACCAATAATAAAAAAGGCTGCACACCACATTGTAGTTCACAATTCACTTTCCAAACTCTCTTGCAACTTATGTTTCTTTGAAGAATCACCATATTTAGTCCTTTATATTTCCATAAACATTGATGTGGTGTAAACCTACACCAATCCACTCCACTTGGTCAATTGAAGGCCAATGTGAATGTCCAAAAATAAGCTGTGAAGATTTTGAAATTCTGGAGTTGATTACTAATCAACAAACCCAAAATTTATCCTGTTAAGTATATTCTGGTTTGATAGAAGCATTTGGAAACATACATTTTTACCATTTCAGGTACATGTTATTGCATTGCAAATTTGCAGCATTGGAATTCAAATTGTGGTTGTGCCCTTAGCACTTATATCATGAAAATGCTTGAAAATGGATTCAAGAATGCGAATATAAAAGGGAATCTATTATCACCATTAGAAATGAAATCTCTAACATATTCAATAAATCAATCAATAATTGGTAACTAAGACATGGACAAACCGATAATGGTAACTTGTTGATAACTACTTTCACTTACATGAAGTCTTTGCTTGCAAAAAGAACTGAAACCTCTTATACAAAATGTTCAAAACCTCTTTAACATATACAAATGCCTTAAAATACCAAACTGAAGTCCCAAAAACACTTTGTCATTAGGAAAAACATTAACACTTTACTTAATACCAGAAAATTTGAGCTTGGCTCAAAAGGATTTGAAACAAATGAGAAGAAGGTTTCAATTTTCACTATTATTGACATTTGGGAAGACTAAAGCTTAATATTGACACTAATCAAAGGTGGTATGTCCTAGTGCCTCTTCCACATGCCATAGGTCTTTACTTCCATAGAAGAAAGCCAAAAAGCCATGCCAAAGACAATGGCTGTAGAACAGTAGTTGAAATGTGAATGTGAAAACAAGAACATGAAATATCACAATATGATACAAACTTATTCATATAGCCTTGGAAAAGATGAAACCAACATCATGAGAATTGGGATGATTTTTTTGATTCACAAGGTTTAAAATGATTTATGTGATTGTAGGAAAATAAGATAGTGTTGTGACAAAACACATGAATGAGTTGAATTACAAAAGCATTATATTCAAGCTAACATTTTGGGGACACAACTAGGAAGGAATTCCACAAGGGCAAAAAATGTTTAGTCACATGTAAATAAAATCCTGTAGGAACATTCAATAGTGCAACCAAGTTATGGATGACACATCAAATCCCATCTAAGCATGTTATGTGGTTGAAAGCAATATGGGAATGTATATGTATTTCCAAGGAAGTAATGCAACAACCATATATAACCCACCTTCAAACAACATACTATCTCAACTCCATAGTTGAATGTCATGGTTGAAATTAAGCCTAGCATGAATGATTTCCCAACATAATAGTGCTACAATCATAGAGCCAACCTCCAAAAAGGATGTCTTGTAAGGATCTTTTATTCATGTCACCTTTGACTAGCTAAAAAATGTAAACATGGATGTGAATTATGCCAAATATGTGTGGACAAGTAGTGTTCCACACTTATTCAAGCATACTACTTTCTTCTCGGAGGTGGTCTTCTTATCAAGCATTAAAAACAACAAAGAGTGGATTTCTTGTTGTGTAGTGCAAGAGAAAATAAGCTCAGAAAGGCCTTTCAGGGAACTTATCATTGTGATACATTATCCTACTCCAGTGTATGCATGGTCATCGTTTGTCATTCGAGGGAACTCACTAGTGTAAACTACACTAATGTTAACTAGGATTCCGCCTAATAGATGTATAGATATTGGGATGCAATACTTGTGCTGATTGAAAAGACATATCTTTTCCATACAAGTGGTTGCATCTTGGTGGGACAGGCTATGCCTTATTTGAAGAAATTGCTTGGGGGACACATGGAGGGAGCAGGAATCCAGGCAGAGTTTTTTTTTTCTTAAGGCGCAAAATTTGCCAAATGGTGATTTTTTTTTTTTTTTCATATTTGTGAAAATTTAGTGTTTTTTGAGTTTTTTGGTTGCCAAAATTTTCAAAAAATCTATTGTCCCAGAAAAAAAACTTGACAGATTCTATCCTAAGATGATCCAGCAAGTAGCCAAAATTGTAGAAGGATGTTAGGATTTTTTTTTACTGTTCATATTTTCTTATTGCCCAATCTGGCTAAATCATCTAATGATGATCAACACTTCAGCTACATCACAAAGTTAAAAAAACAAAACCCTGCACAGGTGGAGAAACTGTTGCATGAGGGGAAGAGAATGCATTAAATTGCGCTGTTCAGACAGCGCAATTCAGGTAGATTGTGGGTGGTGTTTACACTGGGGTAGGCATGATGACTGGTTTCATTGAAGAAGAAAAAGAAGTCAGCTAGGTACAGGGAAGCAAGGCAAATAGTGGGAAAGCATTTCCATGTCTTTGTGACTTTTCACAACCTAAAGAGGAATACCTGGTACATAGTTTCAAGGCAAGCCACCATGAACATGGGTGACCAAAAGCCTGAGTCTCTTTTACAGCCACGTGCCGGTAACAAACAAAAGCCATGACTAGCACTTGTCACCGCCGTGGGTTGGTGGGTTGCCCACTAATCTATTGAGTGGGCGACCCACCATTATAGTGGGCAACTACATTAGAATAGTGGGTCAGGGGAACCATTAGTCAGTCACATATGAATCCTAAGCATTTGGGTGGTCCCCACTCAAATGGTGAGTGGGTGGTCCCCACTCAAATGGTGAGTGGGTGGGTGGCATATCATGGCAATGCACTCTTATTAGGAAACCTCAGATAGTCATTGCAAATTCAATTCTTGGATGAATCTTGATTTTCAACTGCTGAAGACCACATCAATGTCCCATTGTGCATGATTCATCCACAATTAGTTGGGGATGCAAAATGGCCACTGAACCACCAATCATTGAGTTTGGCTTGATGATCAGGCTATAGTGGTGCCCAAGTGAATGAATCAAGGGTATCAAAATCTGCAGGGACTAGAGACAACATGAGATGAATCATGTCATGTGGTTGACTAGTTAACTGGTTCAGCCTGGTATTGCCCAAAAGGAGAGCTAGATGCATTGGGTGGGACGGAGGGAGGAGGGAGGGTTTTCATGCTACCCTTGAAGAGTGGAGGGAACTTACATCTATAAGTAGGAATAGTTTCCTTCTCACTCTTAAGGAATATGCATATGATCCCTCCTCTTTTACATGAGGGATATTCATGCATATAAGATGCCCTCCAAATACATTTAGGAAATTTCTCGGAGTTTATTACATGTAAAGCCTGAAGGTGAGGGCATGATTGAAATCGGGATGCAAGGCAACCCAACTGTAACGTAAGCACAATTTTTGTAATGCTCTTGTCACTTGTGAGCTTTGTGCTATGGAAAAATTGATTCAACATTCAAAGAGTGATGGCTTTACATTTTTCATAAATCTTGTTGTGAAAATAGATTGCCCACTCACAAGGCAAAGGAATAATTGTGCACTATAACATGCCCTCTGGTTACAATACAAAAATTCTAAGAGGTTTTGCTGTTACACATTAGCTCATTGAAAGTTGAAAATTTCATGAACATATTCATGAAGTTTTCAACTTTCAAATTCTCCATTTTTCTTATTGGTCTTCAACCCAAAATAAACGAATGTATGATTATGTTCCAGACTTAAGTGTGAAGTACTCCAACTGGGTGTATTGAGCCCCACTTGTGCCAAAACTGGGGACAAAATCAAAAGTGAGGATGAAAATAGTACACTACAAACAAAAGAGAGGAACAAACTGGATTTCTCACCTAAAATTGATCCTCACAGGAGTTTCACCCCAATTGTTGTGTTTGCGTTTACCTGGCCTTTCACTGCTGCTGCTCATATTCTTCATTATTAAATCAAGGCATGTCAATACAAATTCCTGCAAATCTTGTGAACTTTCTACAGCAGCGGTACACTCAAATTGAAACAGGGAGTAACTAGGGCCCAAAGACAAGGTGACTTTGCAGATGTGAAAAGCCTCCTTCTGTAGTCTCTCAGCACATGCTCAAATTCTTCGTTGTCAGTCTCTCGCTGGTTTCCGAAATCCAAATCTGCTCTTGCAGCAAGCAGCCAGCCAGCCAGCCAAAACCGCGCTTCTTCAATTTCTGTAAGTAAATACAAAATAAAAAATGCAACCAGAAGATGCTGGCTGGTGAGATGCCGACTGGTGATCTGATTGCCAGACCCCGGTTCCTACGGGAGGCAAGCACCCACTGGGTGTGGGAAGGCAGCCTGGCAAAGGGAGGCACACGCGTTTCCTCCAGTGCCGCAACTGAGTTCCTACTTACTATTCATGCCAAGCAACGGAACTGCTCTCGAATCCGGTGCATCAGGGACCGCTGGCACTGGCTGTTTCGCTGCGCTATTACCGACTAGTTTGTTGCCGAAGATCAAGCGCTGCCTGCTGGGACTTGCACAGCAGTCCATTTGTTACTCTTTTGCACTGGAGATTTCGCTGTAAAACCAGTTCTTTTTTGTGTCCAACCTTGGAGGCCGCATGGGAACTGTGAGAACAACAATGAGGAACATGATCTGGCAAGATATATGGACTAAGGTAATAACCAGTGAGATAGGTCTTCTGGTTACCGAAAACAGCCGAGGCTTCTAGCAAGCTTATATGGACTAGGTAACTAGCCAGAAAGGTTGTTGATTACTGGAAACAGCCAAGGCTTATGACCAGCATATATGGACTAGGCAGCCTCTAGCAAGCTCATATGGACTAGGTAACCAGCCAGAAAGCTTGTTGATTACTGGAAACAGCCGAGGCTTGTGACCAGCATATATGGACTAGGTTCCTGGAAATAGATATCGCGTGATAAAGTCCGGTAACTGGCAACCTTGAGCCAGTTACTAGACATAACCTACCTATTTCAGAGGTTGGTTAGTGGAAATAACCTACCATTCAGAGGTTCAAGAGTGACAGCATAACCCTAGTGGATGAAAAGTCATGTAACCCTCCTACATAGGCATTGAAAATCATGTAACCCTCCTACATATGGATGAAAAGTCATGTAATAGTCCTCCCAATGAACGGAAACTCATATCCAGTGTTTTGTCTAGGTGATGTGTGCACAAAATAGGAAGGCCGCCCACAGGGTTATACTTGGTGAATCAGAAGGTTGAGAACCTTGTCACAGTAGGTTATGGGATATAGTTTCCAAACATGTTGTAATTTGTGGTGGATATATTATAATTGTATTTGCTTATGGGGGTAATGTCTTGCTGGATACCAGTTCTGGGCGCTTCTTTAATTTTGTTCTGACCTCAGGTATTGGGTTTTTGAAAAAAAAATCAAAATCAAAGAACCCCCCTGGTGACTGGTTTTTTTCAAAATTTTAGAAGAAAATTATTTGCCGCATATGGGTTTTTGAAAAATAGCAAAGAGCTAGAACTAGTAGGTTTCCTCAAAGAGCCATGAACTGGCAATCTAGGTAGGTTCTTTGACAAGTTCTTTGATTTTTTTAGAACTGTGATTCCAAGACTAGTTTTGAGAACCATTAGTTAGGGTTCATTACACAAGAATGTGACATTCTCTTATAAAACTGTGATTCCAAAACTAGCTGGTCCTTTGATGTTTTGAGAACCATTAGTTAGGGTTCATTACACGAGAAAGTGGCATTTTCATGCACATAATAAGTGCTAAGTGCTATTACCTCATGTCCAGTGATTCTTAGACTGGAGAATTTTTGCCAAATTTCAACCTGGAAAATATGATTTCAATCTATGCAAAGGTTTTTTCATGAAATAAATGGCCCAAATTCACCAGATTACAATTTTTTTCCATGCTTGTCAGATTTATTGATAATTTCCATTACTTAGCTAAGTATATTTTACTTTCATATATGGTATGCAGTCAAATTTGCTTAAATGTTTTTTTGTATGATCATCACTTGGGCTACATAAAAAATTTGGCGAAAAAAATACTACTCATGTCAATTGCCATTTTAATGTAATATATGCCACAATAAACATCACATATGGTACATTGTAATGAGTGAAATAACAGGGTTTATCTCACAGTGCACATATTTGTCATGAGTTGAGATCTTTTGTCTGAGAAAAATCACATTCTCTTGTAGTGCTTAGAGATGGGTTCTTTCTTGAAAAAGAGAGAACCACCAAACACTGATAGATACACTAATTCTTCATACTTGGGGAGTGAACCTTGAAATTCAAATTACAAATGAGTAATTTAAGCCTAAAGATATAACATGTGAAGCCCAGAGAATGGGTATTAAATGACTAAACCTGGAAAGTTCACATATGTGAGATATCATGATATGGGAATTATGGTGATTAAGTGTGTGGAAAATTATGTTCATTAATTTTTAGAATAGAAGTGATTATTAACTTGCAAGTTGTAACTTGTAATGGGTTGGGTTATATATGCTCTAGTTTTATGCCCCTAAATGCATAGAAGTTTGAAGATGAATAAAAGGAAATTCATGGTATCTCACTAGTATGTAACATGAGAATCTCTACAGGGATGATATTGGGCCACTTTTTTGGGATTGATAGATAGCAATCAACACTTTTGTGAATCTCTCCTTCCCTTAGAGACTTCATATCATTGTGTCATGATTGGAGGAAAAGTCATGTACAATTAATGTACTCCTTTCTTTTCCCCTAATTTTGTTAACCTACATAATAATCCATAAAAAGCAAGGGGTGGCCTTGCCAATAACATCAAAAAGAATCTTAAGGCAAAAGAAGAGTTATGGAAGTTCAAATATTGAAACCATGCAAAAATATAATCTTAAAAAAAATCCTCTAAGTGAAACCAAAATCCTCCAAGATATCATAACTCTATAACTAATCTCAAGTTTCAACACAAGCCAAAATATCATCTTTCAAAAATCCTCATATGAAAATCGACCTATGACCTAGGGGCCAAAATCCCTTAAGCTCCTCTACTCTATAATGAATCTAAACACAATATCCTTGCCTTGATAGGCAACGCCAAAAACACAATTTATAACCCACCCTTAGTTATTCCTAACTTATTGCCTATTGTATAGTAAGTAGATGAAAATATTCTTGCAATCGGTGACCTACCATTGTGAAATTTGATACAAACACAAATACATAGAGATAACGTTTGAACATAGAGCCTGCCACCCACCTGCAAAAGCAAGTAATATTTTCAAACTCTGGAGGGTGGAAGGTTTTCAAGGAAATTAGTGGGCCCTGTGCTGTTTGCAAAAGTATATTAAGCTTCCTGTAAGGTCACCCATCTCAATAGTATTCCAGTAGAAGTGGCCTTAACTTGAGAATTCTTCATGAAAAAATAACATTTAGTTTTTTGTTAATTTTCAAAAAGGAAAATCACTCTAAATGGAATGAAAATTTCTCCATTGGTCCAAAAATTGCTAAACAACAAATCTTTCACACCATCTTGTCAAGGGCTTTTCCAATGGTACCAAAAGCAATGTGAGGGCCCCACAGTTTGGGAGAGTTATGGCATGATTACATCCAAAAAAACAAACAAACAAATACCTACCTTAATATATAGAACAATGCCAAATTATTTTTGAGATTATCAAACACATTTTATGAAATAATTATAAAGATAAATAATTTTCATATTAACAATATTAATGTGTATTGTTCTATCTGAAATTGAAAGATAATTGGAAATGAAAATTACAAAAAATAGTTTATTATTATAATGTGCATAACTTTGTACGTATAGACCAATATTGGGCAGTTATCATGAATTATAAGAAAAGACCCCAACAATGATTAGGGTGGTTCTTAGGATTCATAACCGTGGTTTTCACAAAATCAAATAACCAGTTTTGAAATATAACCACAGTTGTTATCCATTATTTCCATCCATAATTTTGACAGATTTAAATAACTGCACAATACTGGTATACACTAGAGTTGGCCAGTTATTGAGTTTTGACCTGGTTATCAAGCCAATTATTAAAAACCTACTAACTAGTTCCTGATTTTTTAAATAATCGGTTAATTTGATATTTGCTTGGGTATTGAATTTTCAAAATCTAATAACCTATTTGGATGAATTGATTTATCATCTAGGTAGGTTATGAATCTTTAAACACTAATTCCATTTTTTTAATAAAAAATGATTAGAATTTTTTAAACAAAAACCCTATAACCAATGTATAATTGACGTGTTACCTAAATGGTTATTAGCTGATTATTTTATAACTTACTTGACACTTATTTTTTTAATGATATTGATAACTGATGTGATACCCCAAAAATAAATAAATAATCCCACCTGGTGGTTATTAAAAAAAAGAAATAATCGGCCAACACTGGAATACACCCATATCCAATGGTAGATTAAAAGATAAGCATCAAATTTTGGGCAAGGCATTTGATTTTATGTTTTGAAAGGGGAAAAAGGAAAATTCTTGAGGGTGGGTGACAAGTCTCATTAACCAGAACGAAAATGCTGACCGCATGCAGTGGACATGGGAATTCGCTTCGTCAATGCAGTGATCCAAAAATCTTTTTAAAAAAATTATTAAAATTTTTTTTTTTTGTTT